>OZ012681.1:115489631-116689631 GCA_963942445.1 Argyra leucocephala | reverse complement strand
CATTTGAATGTACTGCCTACCTTTATAACAACTATTGCTATTACTATTAATATTTATTTATATCACTTAAGTCTGAATTTTTCTTTTTTTTTAACTTCTTTTCTTGAATTAATGTTATTTTTAACTTGAAATTGTTAATGCATCTTATTATTAATGTTATTAAAATTATTTTATATTTGAAATTATTTTTATATTTACAATTTTTGTTTTCTATTTCTAGTTTTATTTTATTTTAGTTTTTAATATTTTATAAGCAAAATTTGTGAGGGACTACCCAGTAGATTGAAATAAATAAATAAATAAACATGCAATTGGAATTGGATGTACCTTAAAACCTCTGCAAATTGACTCTGTATTAACAATCTGTACCACGTTCTGTTGAATCACTTACGAATTATATTTTGTTTCTAATCCTATACTTTTCTCATAACAGTTACAATATTTGATGTAAATCTAAATATACTGGAGTTGAATATTATGATAACCCTAGGTAAGTAATTCCCATTCAAATATTGATACTAGAATGATCCATCAAATTTCAAAAAATAAGAATACATATTTCCAATAAATTTAGGAATTGTTATTTTTATCCAAATCAAAATATTGTATTTGATTTTATATTTGCAATTTCAGTTTGTTACATTCAAATTACACACTAATAAATAAATTATTTTCCTTATTTTTATAACAAAATAAATACGCATTTTACGAGATTGTTTTAATTGAATCTTATTGTCACATTTTATATCAAAACAAAATAAAACAGCAGAAAAACGAAAATTGTTTTTATATTGTAAATATATTATTTACATTCCTCTCCCCTTCTTTCGAATATAAAAATTGTACTTCTAATTCCGTTCTATTTAACTCTCTTTAAACAATACAAAAAAAAAAAAAATGAGCATTTTAGTTTGTGAGGTTTCTTTAGATCCCAAAAATTGTATTGTATACACCTACTATCAATTTAATTTCTATATTTGTATTAGTTTTGTTGTTAAATTTCCCTTATTTACTTATATTATTGTTCATTATTTTATTCATTTCCAATTTTCAGAAAATGAACAAAAACAAAAAACAAAAACAACATTATTGAAGGCTTATTAATGAGATGACACATGTGAGTATTAAATATCCAAGCACGTTCTGTCACACCATTCCTATTCAATTTTTGTATGTATGTCTTTAGTTGACAACTTTTTAATAGAAAGTTCAAAAAATGAAAAACTTACTGCCATAACGGTAATATAGTGTTAAAATCCTTTTCAGGGGTTTCCTTGACAAAATATTTTCTATTTGATCTTAGTTATGAAATAATATACAAAATGCTGTCCTATTTAACAAAAAAAAAAAAGCAAAACAATAATTTTCAACTCCTGTGTCCTCATATGTCCTTTTTTTCAATAAATACACGCATACTTTGTATTTAATAAAAATATTCTTATTATTCGTCTTTTGTCAATCTGTTTTTGTTGTTAAAATTATCTTTTGGGATTTTCAATTATTTTCCAAAAAAAAAAAAACACACACACACACACTCTGACATATATTATAACAAACAGTAATTGTGAAATAAAAATATTAAATTTCATGAATCTACACATTCATACAAAATAATATTATATCTATAAGATATCCAAGGATATGAAAATTTTCATTTCAATTTAATTCAAAGAAAATATGAAACCTTTAAAAGTTAGCTGGCTATATTTTCAATATATTGTTATGTCCTTATTGCGAAGTATCATTGATGCTCATCATATCAATTTCGCACTATTTAGCACGATTCTTTTGGACACTAAAAATACAAAAAAAAAAAAAAAATAAAAAAATCTAAAAGATCAACAACGTGTGTTTTTGTTTTTCTTCTTCTTATTATTGTAATTTTTTTTTTTTTTTGTTATTTTTAGTTAAACTGATATTGACCGTCTGGCGCCCTTTTGTCTTATTTTTTGTTTTGTAGTTATTTTTTTTTTTATCAACTCAATAAACAGGGTGTTTCAAAGGATTATATTTTGGGCAGATTCTGTTATATGCCAACCGATACGACCGACTTATGTCGTATAGTGATTATGACATCTGAATACTGATCAGAAAGTGCTGGATTCTAAGCCTGTTCAGTGCATACAGAATTCATGCAAAATAGATTTTTCATCACTTTTTTTTGTTTTCTTCTTTTCTTGTTAAATATTTAAGTATTTTGTACATTGAATCTTTCCATAAGAAGTTGACACCCACGTAACAATTTTATTGCTATAAGACTCTTGCGCACTCTTATAACACTATTATAAACACTCTTATAGCAGTATTAGTGTTAATTTGAGTGCTCCGCAATTGCTGCGAAAGGTTATAAATACGTTATAACACTTAAATGGAGAATCCTATAAGGCACCGGAGCAATTATTGTAATATTGTTATAGGATTAGTTAACATGTATTAGTGTATATGTTTTTATTTTGAAATGATATTCATTTGGAATAATTTATGTTATGCGAGAGTGAGAAAGGTATTATTTTTTATTTTCAAATAATAATTTTATAGAGTTTCTATTTATATCCTGTGAATGAGAGATAGATATTAGTTAATAATATAAAAAATGTCTTACTAATAAATAATATTTTTCGGTAAAAAATAATTGTATTAATATTTATAATTATTGTGACCAAAATGCAAAATGTGGCGGGGAATGAAATTTCATTGACATTTATTATAAAAATAATTCGAAAAAATACAAAATGCCCTCTAAAAATAACCAATTTTTAAATAAATAAAAAAAAATATGTTCTTAAATTGCATCTTTAGGATGTTAAATAATGTACGTTATAATTAATGCATAACAACAAATTTGATATTTAAATAATTATTCTTTTAAGTAAAACGGATATTTTTGCGAAAAGAATGCAAAATAAAACTTTTCAGTTTTTGTTTATTTAAAATAAAATTTACCTCGTTTGTAGAAAATAATGGCCGTCGCAAAATATTTATCTAAAAGCTACAGTAAGTTTATTAGTAACATTATAGGAATACAGTAAAATAATAACACCACTACTGCTATTCCAGCAATTCTATCCTTATAACAACACTTCAACTCTTAATATAGGATTGCGCATTTTTAGAGTTATAAAAACATTGCTGTATCACTTGAGGAAAATTCCATTATAACAACTTCCGCAATTGCTATAAGAACATTCTTATAGCAATATTAATCACATTATTCCCATAAAAACATCATTATAACACATTTAGTGCTTATCGGGAGGCATATAGAAGTCTTGTAGCACTAATTTTGATTTTATAACAATAAAATGTTACGTGAGCAGTAATTTAGCATTGTGGCTTATTTCAAATCAACACAAATTTATATTAACAACCCTATCATCATCCATCATCATTGTCTTATAACGCTATCCGTGGGGTATAGGGCGGAATCCCATTTCTATTATCTCGGTGTTTCACCCAACCCCATCACATGTCGCACTCCTAAATCCGATGTGGCGTACTACAACCGAGGCTGTAGGAGGATTCATTGTCGTGATTTGATGACGATTACTTCTTGGGGGATATCGTTTGCGGATAGTGACGAAATCTTATTTCTGAAAATCTTATTTTTCTAAAAATCTTATTTTTTTTCTCCGAAAATCTTATTTTTTCCTGTAAAATTTTTTCTCATCCATATTAATATTTTTTTGGATTTGGTACAACAGCCCTTAAATGTGATGAAAACAATAGGTCCGGGTCCCAGGATTTGGGTTGGAAACTTAATATCACATGCTTTCATCCGTTCGTATGCGATTACTTGCAGTCGACAAAAACAGGGTTCCAATAAATGAGTAGCGGGGGTTTGAGGGCGGCAGAACCCGACTTTAAAAATAAAATATTTTTTTTAAACACATTGTTTTACTAAGACTGGTGCCGTATGCGATATTATGTGCTCCTATTTAGGAAAAAAACAAAAAATACAAAATAAGATTTTGATCAAATAAGATTTTAAAAAATAAGATTTTCAGAAATAAGATTTCGACCCCAACCCTACCGTTTGTTGTCATGTTTCATGAAATGTTATCAATTAGTTGATCCTTTCGCATTTTGTGAGATATGGGTGATAAAACCATTAGCTAAAACTTGACAGCCACGTCCGCAATAAGTTGAATGGTCAGATTCATCTTCTTATCATCATTGCTCCTTCTTAGTACAGACTCCATTTGCAGGCGCTCAATGGTTACGGCAAATACCTTTAATTTCGAAATGGGAAAGTAGAAGTGGCAACCTATACAAAGTAAAATTTTTGACGTATAAAATTTATGACAACAACCTTATACAAATTAAATTCATTGGTATTATTCAGTGATTAGACATTAGTTAGGCCACCACTATATCCAATGCACTGCTAAGACGCTTCTTTTTTAATTACTGTCAGATATTGCTTAGAGCAAGCAAATCAGACGTCTATTATAGACGAAAGCTTGCATGATGTTACTAAGCGGTGAGATCATCATCCAGTGGGTTAGTATCCATCACCGTTAGTAACTAATGTTAGTAAGAGATAAAAATAAATAAATATGCTATAGTTAGAAGAAAAATAAATAGCTAACATACCCTAGTAGTAGAATGTTAAAAATATAAGAAAGAAAAAAAACAAATACAAAAAGAAAATAGAAAAAGACCAAATATCAATTCCATAACTATTTATCGATTATACAGTTTTAATTTTGAGTTTCTTTTACTAAGGTTAGTATCAAAACAAGCTGCTCTCGAGTTCGATTCACGTAACATTCTAGACACAGGCTCAAATTTACCGTAGTCAGTACTATGGTTAGCAATATTAAACAGGTCAACGGAACGTAAATTACGCGGATTCTCTCTAAAACTTATCAAATCCATAATTTTAGGTGCCAGAATATTGCCAGCAATAATTTGGTTGATAAACGTAACATCAGCCACCAATCGACATTGTTGGAGAGATTTCAGGTCAATCAAAAGCAATCTATCTGCGTAAGGAGGAAGTTGAAAAGGGTCAGACCATGAAAAAGCACGTAGTGCAAAGCGTAAAAATTTACGCTGAACTACTTCAATACGTGAAATATCAACATTGCGATATGGAGACCAAACTTGCGAAGCATATTCAAGTGTCGGTCTAATGTATGTGATATATAAATGTTTTGTAATGTACGGATCTGTAAACTCTTTGGCCCAGCGCATTATAAATCCTAGCATTGTGTTAGCTTTATTAATAATGGAATTAAAATGTGCTTTGAAATTGAGCCTGTGATCCAGAATAACACCTTGATCACGAGTTAACTCAGAACGGTTTAAGGTTTGATTCCCAAGATGGTAATCAAATTCAATAATAGAGCTTTGAGGCTTTCTACTAAAACTAACAACTTGAGATTTCGATGCATTTAATTCAAGGTTGTTGGTGGAGCACCATTCGGCAAAATTTTTAAGATAATTTTGAAGTAGAGTACAATCATCAACAGATATAATAGTTTTGCTAATTTTGGAGTCATCAGCAAAACAACTTAACTTAGCTGTTGCCATAAATTATGAGGCAATAATAAAGAAAACTGGACCCAAGTGGCTTCCCTGGGGCACCCCAGATGAGGCAACAAAAGGGCGAGAAAGTGAAGAGCGGAAACAGACCTGATATTCCCTATTAGATAAGTATGACCCCATCCATTTAAGACTGTGATCAGAAAAACCTATTGCTTTATGCTTGATTAGTCATCAGAAATTTTGTCAAATGCCTTGCAGATATCCGTAAATGGGACATCAACTTGTTGCCCAGATTCCATAGAATTAAGAGTTTCAGAAACGAATTCTGTTAATTTGGTAGCAGTTGACCTTCCTTTCTGAAAACCGTGTTGGTCTATAGAAATGAATGATTTAGAATAAGAATAAAAATGATTAATTAGGTTCCATTCAAGAAGCTTTGGAATGCAAGAAATTTTAGCAATGGGCCTGTAATTGAAAACCTCAGAACGCGACCCCTTTTTATAAACTGGGATAATATAAGATTTTTTTTCAAAATTCAACACCAGTTTGCAAAGACAGATTGAACATTTTTTGAAGCGGATATGCTAGGCTATAGGCGCAATTGCGCAAAACTATGGGAGAAATCCCGTCTGACCCACAGGAATAATCCTCTTTGAGAGATAATAACTGTGATAAAACTCTATAAAAGTCAATTAGTATTTCATTAATTTTGAAACTAGGGGGATAGGAGTATAACGAATTAATGTAAGAGTTGTTAATAGTAAAATTACTATTGTTAACAAATGAGCGACAGAAGTAGGAAGCAAATAAGTTAGATATTGTAGATGGGTCATTAGAAATATTACTATTAAGCTTAAAAACAGGTGGATAACCATCGGTTTTACGTTTGCTGTTCATGAAATCAAAGAACTTTTTTGGATTAGTAAATATATTGGTTTTAATATTACTAAGGTAGGAGTTACAAATGGATTCAGACAATAGCTTGAATTTAGTAAAGAAGTCACAGTAAGTAGCATAAGCAGAAGAAGATCTATTTTTAACGAATAATTTCCATGAGGCATTACGTTTATTCCTTTTAACCTGTTCAGCAATGATATGTCTAAAATATTCTGTGCAAGATAGTTAATATGCTTTAAACAACCGGCCAGCATAATTTCGTGTTAGTTTTTGATCCATGTTCAAAATTATGTTCAGATCATTGTGTACGTTGCAATTTTTTACATATCAAAAGCGCTTTGTAATTATATTCTTAATAGTGTTGATATTAATTTTTTTATGTAAAGATGTATTTCCATCAGCTGATCAGATTGAATTTGATCAGATTGGTTTTAAAATACCATTGTACAAGAATACCTTGTGGTCATTTTCGAAGGGAAAATTTTGGCTATTAGCCAATACACATGTTAATTAGTTTTAACTTCAATTGTCCTGGTTTTTTAATTTTTTATTTGGTTTTCCCAAATATGCCTTCTATCGGGATGAAGTCAATTATTCTTTGAAATTAATTAAAAGTATACAATTTGATTATTACGTAAAATAAAATGGAGTTATTATGAATGCCAATTTACATTGCAACATTTATGTTTATTTTTGCTTTATATTTTTTTGGAAACCAGAGTTATAAATTGTGACTCTTCTAAGCCAGAATATACAATACTAATATTTATTTAATATGATTTAGAAGATTTTTAAAAGTACCCAGGACAGCTGATTAACAGCTTTCAATAAATATGTAATAAACATAATATACATAACCGCAAACTATCAACAGTAGAAATGTAGTAAATAGAAGTATAGTAAATCATCCTGTATATCTCTTCATCCTGTATTCTTATAGAATATATTTTTGTTATACTTCATAAATATTATTTGATGCTAACATACACATCCTTACATACATATATATTGTAAATTAATATATGTATTAGTATTAACAAGCAATAATAGAAAATAACATAGAAAAGAAAAGCCTCCATCCCTTTCCCTAAGGATATTAAAGAAAAATAAAAAAAAAAATCAAAATAAAAATCCAAAAATTGAGAGGGAGAAAACATCAAAGATTAAAGATTTTTTTTTATTTCTTATTTTTATTTTTTTTTGTTCTGTTTTGTCAGTCTTTTAATATTTAAGAAAAACTTTGTTTTGTTAAAAATGGCAGAATAAGGCACAAAACGGCAAAAAAAATTAAAAACTAAAATACATATCAAAATTAGGAAAAATTTAGAAATTGATCTGGATAACAATAAGATAATAGATATTGAGTTTTGAAATCCCAGTTTATTACGGCTCTTAAAAAAATAGTCCAAAATTGTTAATAAAATAAATATCATCATTAAATTGGATAAAAAAATCTATTCTTATATTCGTCCTGGAAAAAAGCCAGCCAAATTTCAATTGATGAGAATACTCCCGTGATCTGCAAACATAATTAATGAGTCAGTTAGGTCTGTTAACCCCCCTAGGTTTATAAATTACATTTTGATATTGCTTATAAGTCATTGTTAAGGTGATAAACATTTCCACAGGTTGAGCCAATCTATTCTTATATTCGTCCTGGAGCAAAGCCAATCAATCGATTTCAATTGGTGATGAGACTCTGGTGATCTGCAAACATAACCGATGAGTCAGTTATGTCTCTTACCCATCTAGGTCTATAAATTACATTTTGATATTGTCATATTTCTAATGGGTCATTGTGAGAGGAATAAACATTTGCACAGGTTGAGCCAACCAATGAACTCTACGTGAATTGTAAAGTAATCCCTTCCTATCCTAATTTTAATTTCCCCCAATCCATACCGATCGATATAAAATGTCTCCACCTATAGGGTTTTGGATATGTATAAAAAAAATAACAAAATAAAACAAACAAAAAATACAAGAAATGGCAGGATATTTTTTGGGGTGTAGCGGTGGCACACAAATGACAAAATATTTTTCATTTCAAGACGATTTATTCAACCGAAAAAAGTCATACCAAATTTAATAAAAAATAATTTATTGTGTCCAGATTTGTTAACAGATCAGGAATAGCATAGACTCTAGACAGAAGAATATTAACATACAAAAAAAATATCAATTGATTTAGCAACAATAGCAATTAGCAGGACAGTAGGTATTGTAATGTTGGATTACCTACTAAACCTGATTGATTGAATTTGATTAATTTCAGACCAATGTAGAGTGTTTTGTTTACAAACACAACTGAAACTCATTAGTATAGGTATTGTAGTACTGGACAACCTATATACTTCCTAGATTGCTTTTAATTGGATGTTTGACTACTTAGACAGCTCCTAGATAGACTTTTATTTGATGTTGGACTACTTAGACACCTTCTAGACTAATTTTGATTGGATGTTGGATGGCCTACTTAGACAGCTTCGCGATTGATTGTAATTGGATGTTAGACTACCTAGACAGCTCCTAGAATGATTTTTATTTGATGTTGGACTACTTAAACAGCTCCTAGATTGATTTTAATTGAATTTTTGACAACTTAGACAGCTTCTAGATTGATTTTGATTGGGTGTTGGACTATACTTAGACAGCATCTAAATTGATTTTGATTGAATGTTGAACTACTTAGACAGCTCCTAGATTTATTTTGATTGGATGTTGGACTACTTAGACACCTTCTAGACTAATTTTGATTGGATATTGGCCTACTTAGACAGCTTCTCGATTGATTGTAATTGGATGTTGGACTACCTAGACAGCTCCTAGATTGATTTTAATTGGATGTTTGACAACTTAGACAGTTTCTAGATTGATTTTGATTGGATGTTAGACTACTTAGACACCTTCTAGATTGATTTTGATTGAATGTTGGACTACTTAGACATCTCCCAGATTGATTTCAATTGAATGCTAAGCTACTTAGGCACCTTCTAGATTGATTTTAATTAGATGCTGGACTACTTAAACACCTCCTAGATAGATTTTCATTGGGTGTTGGACTACTTAGACAGCTTCTAGATTGAATTGGATTGAAGTTTGGACTATTTAAACAGCTTCTAGATTGATTTCAATAGGATGTTGGACTACCTAGACAACTCTAGATTGATTTTAATTGAATGTTGGACTACTTAAATAGCTTCTAGACTGACTTAAATTGGATGTTGGACTACTTAGACAGCATTTCGATTAATTATAATTGGATGTTTGTGCTACTTAGATACCTTCTATATTGATTATAATTTGATGTTAGACTACCGAGACGCCTCATATATTGAATTTGATTGGATGTTTGACTACTTAGACACTTTCTAGATTGAGTTTGATTGCATGTTGGACTACTTAGACAGCTTCCAGATTAATTATAATTGGATTTTTGACTACCTAAACACCTCTTAAAATGAATTTGATTGGATGTTTGACTACTTAGACAGCTTCTAGACTGATTTTGGTTCTAGACAGCTTCTAGATTAATTTTATTTGAATGTTGGACTACTTAGACAACTCCTAGATTGATTTTATTTGAATTTTGGACAACTTAGACAGCTTTCAGATTGATTTTAATTGGATGTTGGACTACTTAGGCAGCTTCTAGCTTGATTTTAATTGGATGTTGTACTACAAAGATTGAATTTTATTAGTTTAATTTAGAAAAATAAACCTAAAAGTCGGTCTGACATTCTAAATAAACGATCAACAGTCACTTAAGAGACTAATAAGTATATTCTATAATATTAAAAACGTAAAATTAATTTTATAATACATAACATACAAACATTTTTGATAAACTAGACTACAAAATAGAATAACATTGCGGGCAATTCTATTATTATTACTATTATTATGATTTTTGGCATTTTTAACACATGGGGCGTGAAATGACAACAAACTTACCTATACATACTTACATACATACAACTAACTATATTTAGTTAGTTTTTGGATATATTTACAAACAATCTCGATATTTTTGTTTTTGCAAAAAATGTAAAAAAAAAAAAACGTGAAGGGAGGCTGAAAAGGACATACATATTTATGTGTATTTGTTTATCAGTTTCAGTTCACAATAAATTCTACGACATTATCATTTTTAATTCAATAGTTGCAGGTTTGTTTTTTTTCTTTGTTTTTTGATTAAAAGAATTTGATAACATTTTGGTTTTTATTGTTATAATTTTATTTTAGATTTATATAATTTAGTAATGTGCTTGTAAGTGTATGTGTGTACGATAAACTCCTTTGTGGTCAATTTATGTGCAGGAAATAAATCATTAGATGGTGTCAGTTTGAAAATAAGTTTTGCTATGTAAGATGTAACTAACATTAAATTAAAAAAAAAAAAAAAATAGACAGAATAACAAAATAATTTTTTTATTTTTAAAATAAGATAGACATGGATGTAATTGGAATGATTTAGTTTTAAACTTTCATATGAATTCAAGATATAAAAAAAATACTTATTAAATTTAAATAAAATATAGCAAAAAAAATTGTCGTTAAGAAAGATGTAAGATAGATAGATGCCTAACAATTTTAATTTTATTTTATTTTTCTTATAATGTGCAAGTGAAGATTTATTGGTATTCTTTCCCTAAAGATATGGTGTCAGTTATTATACAACTTTAATAGTAGAATATACATAAAATGTTGCACTATGTCCAATTAGTCATAATATTTTGATAGTCATACAATACTATATACTACAATGTAATCATACAATACTATATACTATATACATGCAATGCTACTAGTAATGATACTAGCAATCACAGTATAACAGGGGCGTAAGCTTTCTTTGGTAGTCGAGTATGAACTAATTTAAGCTTGAAAAAGTATAGGCATCTATTAATTGTGAAGTAACTTCACTTTTATACAATAACAATAGTACCGTTATATGATAACTGATAACTAAATTGTGTATTCGTTAATAATTCCAAAGAATGTGAGTATATGCAGGAAAAATCTCAAAGCATTCCCCCCTTTCAAGATGTCCTACTATTTTTTTTATCATTTATTTCATCCCATTGATAAAAATGCTTCATACTCTGGTTGAAAAATTCATAAAACATTTTGCTTTAATTGGAAATTGGTA
This sequence comes from Argyra leucocephala, assembly GCA_963942445.1. Taxonomy (NCBI): domain Eukaryota; kingdom Metazoa; phylum Arthropoda; class Insecta; order Diptera; family Dolichopodidae; genus Argyra; species Argyra leucocephala. The sequence goes on along the minus strand of OZ012681.1, from coordinate 116,678,092 downwards.
CTTTTCGAACCTACAGCTATACCCAAAATTTGCATTTATTTTGCATTTGAAGCTTTATTTTGCTAATGCTCTTGCTAATGCAATATGAAAGTAAGGCATTATTTTATAGTTCTGACCATTGACATTCAAAAGCCTCTAGCCACCAAGAGTATATTTTTTAAAAATAATGAAAAGCAAAAATTTACAACATTCATATTATCCGAAGCGATATTTGAATACGGTACCTTGTAACAATAACATTTTGCGCACAAAATGAACTAAGAAACAATAAAACATACTTCAAGCACAAAGCACAACACAAAATAACCTGGTCAAATACAAGAGGAGCAACATCTATAATAGATCATGCAATCTCAAATAGAGCAATCCATCCAACTCAAGTATTAGATGTGCGTTCAGAAAACGCGAGTTCAGATCATCAGCTAGTCCACGCCAAAATAAGGCTAACCGTATAACTGAAAAAACATCTTCAACCAGTATATTATGTAGAAAAGCTAAATATAAAATCATATGAAAAGTGAATATGTAAAAAATCTATACCAAAATAGATTAAAACAAAAAAATCAGTGTAAATAAAATACTAGAAGAAGATGAAGTAGAAACCAGTTGGAAAAAATCAAATACAACATAGAAACGGAGTCAAATGAAGCCCTAGGAAAAATAAAGGTGAATAAAAATGCTAATAAGACAAACACACCATCATTCGGAATAATTTTACATCGGTCCAACAATTTAACTAACTTTAAGTTGGCAATTGCAAAGTGTACAAGCAAACATAAAGGTAGCAATTTAAAAATACAGCAATATAAGCAAAGTATAAAAGAACTGGCAAAAGAAAAACGCGATGGCTATCTAAAATATAATATAAGCCATAGAACATCTGAAGAATACCAGAAATACAAAGTGCACACACCATCAAAGAAGACCACTGGGTAGCATTCACTGCACATATGGAAAGACATTTATATGGCGCCCACAAGAAGGTGTGGGGAATGCTTAGATGTAGAAAACAGGAGATAAATGAATACGTACAGACTACATTCCATATCAATTCAAGCTTGGGAGAAATACTTCACACAGTTATATGTGAAAGCAAGAAATTACAACACAGAAACATTTTTACCAGTAGAAATAAATACTTTTATTAGCACCGAATCTGTAGAAGAAGCTGCAAAAACCCTACAAAATCGGAAAGCAGCTGGATACGATGAATTGCGCAATGAACTAGTAAAGTATGGAGGTAAGCATCTACCCTCTCAGTTAGCACTATTTTTCCAAAAAATAATTACCAGTGCATTTTTTCCAGTTGGCTGGAAAAAAAGTATCACGATACCTATTTTCAAAAACGGAAGTAAAAAAATTCAGAACTATTAATAACACTATTAATAGCCGGAATGAAGCTTTTTACCAAATTTCTCCAAAATATTCTATGTGCGAAGAGCAGCAGGGTTTTCCTAATTATAGATTCACAGTAGATGCGACCTTCGTGGTTCGACAAATAGTACAAAAATCAATAGAGTTTCAGAAGCCATCGTTTATGTGTTTTAGCCATCGTTATGTGATCTAACAAAGGCATTTTACCGCGTTAAGCTAAATGATATTATCGAGATATTACAAACAAAACATTTTCCACTCGAAATAATCAAATTAATTGAAGCTTTGAACACAACTACCTTCTAGCACATGCCAGCCAATAACATCATGTCGAATGCAATTCCAATATCAGTAGGAATAAGACAAGGTCATTTATTTTCAATCTAGTTATGAACGTAATTTTATAAGAAGTGAAAAATGCAGCACTCAGATTTAGAATCCATGAAGAGGAAATAAAAATTATTATGTCTCGCTGATAACGCTTTGCTAATATTCGAAAACGAATACGAGCTGCAAAAATTATTGCACCAGTTTTACCTAACATCAACAAAGGCCAATATAGTGATCTCGGTTGCAAAGACAAAGACTCAACATGGTGATCTCATTTGCAAAGACAAAGATCCAGCATGGTAATATCGGTTGCAAAACTTATGGTTTCGCGAAATATTAATGATGGGGACTAGGTTTGGTATGAAGACCACCGAAAATCGATATTTGTTTATGTTTAAATCTAAAGTACCTAATTAATAACTTTTAGGTCTTAGGTAAAACCTTACGATTTTGAACCATTTCTGATGAATGCTAGAAGTTGAATTGCATAGCAGGTACTAACCCTATCATTTAATAGGATTATAGAGTACCACGTTAGTTTTTTTTTCATCATGAATAACTGTGCACATTTTCAAAAATTTATCTTTAATGATGTGGATGTATACAGCGAACAAAGAAACAAAAGGAGCCATATCCGGTACTTTTTTTTTATATTAAGGCCAGCATGTAGGCTTTTACCCCTTTATGCCTTCCTCCACTCTTAACTTGGTCGACCCTTTTGCTAAAGACCAATAGGTTTGTGGGTTCTATCAAGGGTTAGAAACTTTCTGAGGTTATGTAGTGCATTTCCAACAATCTGAATTTCAAACTTGAAAAAGCTAGGAACTCTTCCAGAACATTTGTAGAGGTACTTTATAACGCTATCAAATTACAGGTTCGGATAGCTACTATACAACTCCTAGCTACCTGTTGTTTGTACAGACATGAAAATTTATAAATATTTAAACTATCAAAAATAAACAGTTTTCCATGGTTCTGGCTGGTTCGAGTAAATGATATACAACTGCTAAAGCATATGACAAATATTTTCAAAGCCAAAAGTGTTGCAGGCTTAAAACTTAAATACTTTCTGAACAGCAATCAAGTCTTTTACCGAAACCCTGACTGGTATGGGTAGCTTACATAACCATATTAACGTTTATTTAAAAATGTTTAAAAATCATAAACAGACACAGACTTAAAATAATAAATAATAATTTGAAATAAGCTAAGATATTTAATACAGCTTGGTGAAGGAAAAATTTCAGAAAACTTAAATGTCAAAATTTGAAATACCACAATCGATATAAGTTCTATATATATACTAGTATATACTAGTTCAGCACGGAATTGTTTCTGTGTTCGGGGTTTGTTTATTAAACAAATTTAAAATAAGAGAATGATCCCATATAACAACCAACAACAATAAATAGACCACTCGAGTTGGTGTGGTATCAAAAAGGTATAATTAAGTGCTAATTGGTTTGCCGGAGGTAAATGGTACTACCTACAACCATACAAAGTATTGAAGAGTTGACTTAAAATGTATTTTCGAATTTTAGTAATCAAATAAGTATAAAAATTTTACATAGCTATGCGAAATGGCTATGTGAATTAGCCCCAAAAAATGTGATAGCTAGTTTTATTAATCAGAAACTACATACTGCAGAATACTCTAGAGGAAGTCTGCCGGTACTATCATCAGAAATTCCGTTTGAGTTTAAGCGCTTACAATTTACGGTGAAATTAAGTTTGGCCATGTTCATTAAGAAATCGTAGGGATAAACTCTAAACTTTTTTGTCTGCCACTGAGAGAAAATTTTTGCTTTCATGGCCAATTATATTTGAGTTGCTGAAGGGTAGTAACACGAAGAAAAGTGTTTGTTTACACTTCGGGGTTTTTTGAAAATGCAGTTCTAACTTAAAACTAATATGAAGTATGTTTGTTTATTAACAATTGACAAAAACTGCAGAAAAAGTGTGTTTGAAAATGACAACTGCAGAGAAATTTTACAAAAACCTTAATAAATTTTGCAGTGTCAATTATTTTGCTTTTTTTTGCTGTATTGAGTTTCTTAGAAGTAACAACAACATGACTGATTGTGAGATTGAGGAACTTTTGTAAGTAAAATTCATTTATTTAATGTTTGTTTTCAATTTTAAAAATTTTGGTGCAATGACAAAACCAAATTATTAGTTAGCTGCAGATTAGAAGATGCAAAAAATTGTTGTGATAAAAAAAAGGAAAAAAAGTATACCTTCGAAAAATAAAGAATAAGGATGAAAATTTTCCATTTTCGGCAGATGGGTGTAGTAAAAAAATTAATAGTCTCTTTACTACCTACAAAAGAGTGAAGAATAGAAATAAGGAATCGGGCAAAAAGAGAACTCACTGGGAATATTTCGATCTTTTAGATAATGATGTATATGGAGCAACCCACTCTATTTCACCTTCTAGTGAAATGTAAATTTCAACCATGAATTCATCTCAAAATAATGAAAATTTTGAAAGTACAAGCTAAGTGGATAATTTTGATGAAATTGGTAATATTGAAAATTTTTCAAACAATATTCTTGAAACGAGACCTACAAGGAAAAACAAATCTGAAATTTGTCAATTTTTACAAAAGTTTGAAGAACAAAAAGAAAAAAGACATGAAGATTTTTTAAAAATTTAAGAAAAGAAACTTTAAATAGAGACACAAAAATTAGAAATTTTGAACTATTTAAAAAAAAAGGTACGATACGAATAATAGGTATGTTAAATGTGCTATGTAAGGGCAATTATATACGCAATTCACATACGGGGAAAAACTGTGTTAAATAAAAATTTAAACACATTACAGAAACTGCAGAATAAAGCGGTAAAGAGCTTGTTTGGATATAAAAGTCAAACTTCAACACAGGAAATTCATAGAAAGCACAAAATATTACAATTGAATCATGTTATAAAATACAAACAGGCCACAGAAATGCATCTTATCATACTTACTAAGAATATTAATACAAATATTAAGCCGATGATGAATAATGAAGTTCATACATACTCAACTAGAAATACAACTCAAATAAGGGGGTAACATCTTCAACAATAAGATTGAATAAATATGACACAATATAAAATATACAATCCAGCAAAACGGATCTTAATAATAAAAGTCAGGAGCTAAAGAGAGAAATAAAGAAATTGAATGATAAATCTCTGATCTCTGATCTCTGATTATTACCTAGAAAATTTAACAACTACTAAAGAAAGAAATTATTCTTTATGGAAAGCTACGAGTAAAATGAAGAAGTCTATTGTACATTCTGCACTACTGAGGAAAAATTATGGCTCATGGGCAAGGAGCGATAAAGAAAAAGCTGACACTTTTGCACTGAAATTTTTAAGCCCAATGAAATTAACACTGTTATTCATCTAAATGAAATAAATAACCATGAAGACATAAATATTCCCTTGATAAGTCGAAAAGAAGTAATTAAGGAAATCAAAAACCTAAAATTAAATAAAACCCCAGGATTTGAATTAATAACTGCAAATGTGCTGAAAAATTTACCCAACAAAGCTCTCACACTCTTGGTATATATAAAGAATGCCGGTATTAAGCTAAAACACGTACCTAGTATATGGAAAGTTGCGGAGATAATAATGATCCAAAAACCAGGAAAGCCTGCTAACGACACCAAATACTACAGGCCGATATATTTGCTCCCTACAATATCGAAGTTGTTTAAAAAATTACTATTGAGAAGGATTCAACCCCTCATAGAAAACAGGAATATAATACCTAATCACCAATTTGGGTTTAGGCAAAAACACTCAACAATAGATCAAGTACATCGAATAACAGACATTATAGAAAGGGCACTGGAAAATAAACAAATTTGTTCTTCAGTATTTCTAGATGTAGACCAAGCTTTTGATCAAGTTTGGCATGAAGGACTCATCAAACAGCTAAGTTGTTTGCTCCCTAAAAATTATGTTGAATTATTTTCATTATATCTCTCTCAAATAGAATTTTTCGAAAATGAAAATGAATACTCCTCTCTAAGAGATATAAAAGCTGGAGTACCGCAGGGTAGTATACTGGGTCCAATTTAATATTTGTTATACACCTGTGATATACCCGAAATAGAAAATATAAAAATAGCAATCTTTGCAGATGACACAGCGTTGATGACATTTGGTTCCACTATAGAAGAAGCTACAAACAAACTGCAAAAAGCTAATGACAAAATTTCCAACTGGTGCAAAAAATGGAAAATTAAATTAAATGAAGCCAAATCTAGTCATGTAAACTTCATCTATAAAAACATAGTAACTCCTCTCTCAGTTAAAATTAATGATGTCGTGATTCCATACGAGAATAAAGCTAAATATCTTGGCATGACCTTGGATGCACAACTGGAAAGAGCATGTGAAAATCAAAAAACAAGAACTCCAGTTGAAATGTAGAGAAATATACTGGCTGATTGGGCGGAATTCTACGGTCTCGACCTATAACAAAGTTTTGATGTATAATCAAATATTGAAGCCAGTCTGGGCATATGGTATTTAAATATGGGGATGTGCTAAGCAAATCCATATTCAAACTATCCAAACGTTCCAAAATAAGGTACTGCACAACATAGTCAATGCTCCATGGTATGTTCGAAATGCCGATATTCATCGAGATCTGAAGATCTCATCTATAAAAGACGAAATAATGAAATTCGCTGCACGGCATAAAACTCGTCTGATCCAACATGTCAATACCGAAACTTCTAGTTTAATTGACAATCAAAACTTTGTGAAACGACTAAAACGAACAAGACCACTTGAGTTAGGCTAAAACCTTATTGGATTTTGGTAGATCAAAGGTATCTTAGTTTCTTTGAGTTAAATGTAAATTAATGGTTGGTCTATAAGACTAGTTTTAATGTTGCAATAATGATAGAAGTTTTTAGTGGGTTAAAGTCCCACAGTCCTTGAAACTGCCGTCCCCGGTAATAAGTAGTCCCTGAAGCTTCTTTCGATGATTTACTACTATCTGAAAAAAAAAAAAATATATATATACAATATTGTAACAGCTTACAATGAATTACCAAATGCGATCAAAGAAACTGCTCAAATATCTAAATTCAAAAGTAAAATTAGTGATTATTTTCATCAATTAAATAATAGTAATAATACTTAATATTATATATAAAAATCAAAAAAATTTTTATTTTAAAATTAAAATTGCACTGAATTAAAACTTAACTAGTTATAAGTAAAATTGCAAAAACTAAAAATACTATGTACGAGCAATTGAGCTCATTTGAGCAAATAAATCAATAAAATAAAATAAAAAATAAAATAGAGTTCTTACATTGTAATGTTGAACTCAACTTCCTTGTATTGTGGTATGTATACATATAATTTAGGTAACACTATGTTTATTAGAAATAAAAATTTTCTCTAATTATTATGATGACTTCATTGAACTTGGCTAATAATTTTGTTTTTATTTGTGAATTTTGTTGTAATTGAAAATTAATTACTTTTTAGTTATGTGTGTCAGTATCAAAATCAAAAAACTATTTTTCTAAATTAGCATCATAAACATTTTTTTTTATTATTTATTTAATTTTGTTTATGTTGTTAGTTTTAAGAACTTTACTATAATTCTTGCCATATCTTTTCACATATATCTATTTTTTTCAATCCGCCATCATTAATATTCATAAAAACATCAGAGGCTCATTTTCATATTGATTTCATTCTACTTTTATCACTTGTATTGCTTTTCTTACTGTCAATATTTATTTATTTTTTGGCATTTCTGCAAATATTTGTAAATTTGCGTGTGCATTCTGCATTTTCAAAAAATCCTTCATATGGGAAATCCCGAATTTCTATACAAAGAAATATTGTAGTTTGAGTTGTAGTATTGTTGATATTATTATCTACCATTATTTTAATTTTATTCATAACATTTCATAAACATTTTAATTGTTTTATTATTATTCTGAATATATTCTTTTCCTAATCTTGTCTTAACTAACTTCAAATTGTAAAACCATTATAAATATTAAATATTAAAGTAAATATTATATAATGATACTACGTAAGAGTCTGTATAACCGATTAAGCTCACATTTTTGAATTATATAAACTTAAAATTAAAACAAAAAACACTAAAACACTGTCTGTGTGTCATGTGACTCTTGAATAGTCTCTTTCCAGTCGCTTTAATATGTTACAACTTTAATTTAAAATTATTGATTCTGACAAAAATACCCTATAGTAAGTCATTACCTAATGAAACAAATACGATACCCACTAAATATCAATATTAATCACATTAATTTGAACCTTAAATAATGTCTAGTCATTTGTCTTTCACAACATCAAATTAAATGAATCTAAAACAAATACAACAACAACAAAAACTGTCAGTTATAAATATTCAATATTTCAATAATTCAAAATGAAAAAATTAATTTATTTATTTATATTCATTATAATTATTTTATTATTCATAAATATTGTCATAATTGTTAAATATATAATTTTAATAATAAAAAATAATAATCATCATGATTTAAGGATCAAATCAACACAAACACCACATTTTATTCTATATAAGTAGATTCTGTTTTATGATTTCGATCAAGATCAATATGATTGCCGCCGTCGCTGCTGCGAACGATCAAAATAAAATAATACAAAATACAAAGCAAAACCAAAAAAAAAAAACAAAATAAAATTTTTATTTCTAAACACAATATTTTTTAACCTTTTTAAATTAAATTTTATTATCCTCCTCTTTCTTAAATATATAAACATTACAAGATAAAATAACACAACACTGACCGTCCTTTAAAACACTACACAAAAAAACGTTACAATTTACAAATACAACATAACCTACAGAAACAAGGTGTTCCGCTTCAAATCTAATAAAATCAAAAACAATAATAATAAAATAAGAAAAAAATCGAATTGACAAGGGTTCAAACAACAACCTTTGAAATTGAGGACAACAAATTTGTTCTGCTTGTCCCAGGTATTAAATTTAATAATAATAATAATAAAAAAAAAATAAGCGAGTACAAAAAATTAATCTAAAATATTTTATTATACTTCTTAAGATAACCCTATCTCAAGATTTATACTCTTAGATTCATATTTAGGTATAAGTACCTAAAAAAAAAAAAAATCAATTTGACCTGCTGATTTACCTGAATTTTTTATTTTTTTGTTTTTGTTAGGATCCACACTACAATGTAATTATGAATGACCTTTGTACATTGAATTATGACTGTCAGACACTGTTAAGAGTCTAATACAAATCAAAATCAACTACACACAATCAAAATCTTTTCCACAAAATGTTAAGGAGAGAGAGAAAGAGAGAAAATAAAGTCAAATTTCAATACAAAAATGAAATTTAAGTGGTTAAAGACAAAAATGGATCAAATCATAAGTATTTCAGATTATCAGGATTAAATACAAAAAATAGAAAGACAGAAAGAGAAAAAAAATTTAATATAATTTAATATTTATTAAAACGGTAGGAATAATTCCAGTTCGCTAATATTAGGGCCCCACTGCCTTTTTGCATTTGGGTCATGAGAAAAAAAACTTTAACGATTAGGTATGACGTTTCAAATTCTGTTAGTTCAGAATTCTAAAATGCAAAAAAAATTATAAGAAATCAGATTTGTGGGTGGAAATCGAAAGAGAGAAAGAGACAAAAAATATAAATTTAAGACTATTTTACCAATGAATGTTCATACGGGTAGAAAAAGTGTAATAAATCTATAAAAATTTGTAGGTGAGGAGTAATTTCGGTACAGGGTATGCAAATCTACCAACATTTAAAATTTCTGGTAGATTTTTGAAGTTTGATTTTTTTTCTGGTTATATAATGTCAGTGTCAAAATATTTTTAATATTTCTGATACAATTCAGTAATTGTCGGATCGAATATTGATAAAATAAAAAAAAAATTTAAATCACATAAAATAATATTGTTGGATTAACATTAGAATAATAATAAAAATTTATTTATTTATTTTTTTGCTAATAATTTCATTTTCGGACATCTTGATATTTCAAAAATCTGACAGCAACAATGGCAGAAATATAAAAAAAATGTTTTTAAGTATGAACATGAAGCTAGATTAATGCGGCACATTTCTGCGATGTACAAGCATGGTCAATGTACTATGTATAATGATAAAATAATGAGAGAGTGGAATAGAGATAAACATATTAAAATATGAGAGAGCAAAAAATAAATTACAATATTCACTTAGACGTATCGTATGAAGTGATATTTTTCTACTTTGGTTTCTGACATATTCAACATAACAATATGTTCTATCATTCGTTTTACAATAGTCTTACGGAAATACATATTCAACTGAACTGGTTTTTTATCGCGTTAGTTGATAATGTGTCTAAGAGAACATGGGTTATATTATAACAGGTTTGTATGTTTACTTTTCTTTGCAAAAATTTTCAAATGAGAGAAAAAATCATATGGTCATAAAATTCTGCGACTGAAAATACAGTGAAAATATTCTCTTTTGTAAAAAAAAAAGTAAACATACTCAAAATTAGTAAACATACACAATCAACAAAAACCCCTGCACAACCAAAAGGCTTAAACGAAAAAGCTTTAATCACCCTAACAACAGCAGGTTCTTCTGGACATTTGTTAAGAATGTTGGGCAATATTTTTGCAACTCTTCGTTTCCACCTATGATTGATAATAGTAATATTATGGGTGTTTCCGAACCTCTCGCACTTGCACTTGATACTCGCTGATTAAAAGTGAAAATAAAAAAAAATTAGTGCGATTTGACAGGTTTAGTGCGAGTATCAATTGCAAATGCGATAGATTCGGAAACGCCCTATATCACATTTGTTGAAAAATTTATTTGCAGCCAATGCCACACTCTCTCCTGCAGTCTAAAATCCTCCATCAATCCCTGCCGTAAATTCTTCCTTCGGAAAGATTTACTTCAGAACAAGAGCTGTAGTAAAAGTCTTGAAGAATCTCGACATAAAAAAATCTACCGCCCCTAAATGGTATACCTACAATTGTGCTGTGACACATTGCATTCGCCATTTCTAAACACAACTTATTCCATTTGTTCTTTTCTTCAAGAACATACCCGTCCTATTGGAAAAATGTCGAAGCTTATCATATTCCTAAAAGAGATGACAAAAAAAATTCTTCGAAATATAGGCCCATAGCTATTACTAGCATTATTTCAAAAACTATGGAAACTTTAATCAATCAAAAGTTAAAGAAATATCTTGATAGCAGAGGTATAATTCATGATAGCTAATAGGACTTTCGAGCCCAACGTCCCACCGATTATCTCATGACATGCCTCTGCGAAAATCGCAACACCAGCCTTCATCAATGTAAGATATTTGATCGAGTCTGGCATTCTATGCCTAAATGTAACGCTATAGGTTTAATATTAGGCGCAATATTAGTTTAACCTTTTCTAAAGGGATTGAACGCTTTCTTTTAAATCGATCTATCACAGTTTCAGTTGACGGTTATTTTTCTGACCAACTTCAAATCAATCCCGGTGTTCGACAAAGCTATGGAAATTCTTTTATAGTTAGAACATTTCGATTGTGGAATCGTTTCCCAATCGAAGTATTCCCAACGAGAGAAGGATTTTTTATTTACAATTTACGGAGATTATAACATTGTTCATCCCACTTTCAAATTGTGCATCAGAATATTAGAAGTTTGAAAGAAAATTATCAACTCATTTGGCTTATTTAAACTCTTTGTCTTGTCTGATGGCCTGATATTATCTTTATTAGTGAAATTTGGATTTTTAAAAACGTTCAGTACAACAATGCAGCGCTAATTGGTACATCGCTGCTTTTTATTGCATAGAGAAAAAAATAGGATTAGTAATTTAATAATACAACAACTGAAAATCAAGAAGATTTTATTATTTTATTTATTTATGTACTTTTTTATTTTTATTTTATTTTTTAATTAATATATAATAACTGTTCTATAGACAAGCGATTTTTAATATATGTAAAAAAAAAAATATACAACAAAATATACATAACATAATTAAAGTGATATTTAAAATAGTTTAAAAGAATAAATAAAAAATAATAAAAAAAACAAAATTAACAAATTTAAGTAAGTAATTATTTTAATATATAATTATAAGAACAGAAGAAAAAAAGAAACTTATAAAATTGTATTCAAAAATAAAGTTAGAGATTAAAATATCAATTAAACTTATAATTATATATTAAGAATTATAAAATAACGAAAAAGTAAAGTGTTCTACAAAACTAAGGCAAAAGACATTATGTACTAAATTAAGCAAACAATAAAAATAAAAGTTAAAAACACTCTATGCAAAAAGCATGCAGTAGCGAGTCTAGTTACAGAAAAAAAATATTTGACCAAAATAAAAATATAGAACAAAAATAACGATTAAAAACCGAAAATAAGAGCTTATAAACTTATTAAAAATAACTAAAAATAAAAATCAATATCTTATAAAAAAAAACAATTAAGTTTAATTAAATACAAAAATTTACACAACTATGCGTACTAGTCATTCACTTGATCACGATTGAAATTAAAAAGCCAGAGTTTAACCAAACTGAGTAATTTAGAACCATAACAATTGTTAGTTATAGGTGCAGGTAGTAAATTATAAAGCCGAAGTGCAATTGCTTTAAATGAGCGTAAAAAATGTTGTACATTATGAAGGGGTATGATAGCTAATATTCTGTTATTTAATTAAAGAATACTCTCAGGACTGGGAAGTAAAAAAGATGCTTCAGAGACAGAATATTCAAATAAAGGGAAGCTGCTTTCCCTACGATGCTTTTTTTAAAATTAGTCTGATAACACATTTTTGTTGTATAAAACTAGATTATTAAAAAAACTATACTAGTTGTATAAAACTTGTTTGTTGTATCAAACAAAGGTTTAAGATAATTATTAAAAGTACCACCCCAATTAACAATTCCATATTGTAATTTAGAATTAAATAAACCATAGTATACAGACGTAAGCAGTTTAGAAGAACAGAACTGCTTAAGGTGATAAAACTGTCTAACAACGAAATGAAAATACTTACTCAAAAATCGTGTATGAATTGACCAATCTAACTTAGAAGAGAATTATTATGAGGAAGAGTAAATTTTCCACATTTAGCACAGTTATACAAAATATTATCAACTATAGAAATAAAGCTATACCTAAACTGAAATATATAATTTTAATTTTATCCTTTAATAATAATTTGTGACAGCAAAACCAATGACGTAATAAGTCCAAGTCATAATTAATATTACACACATTTTCAAAAAATGACTTATTATTGTAGGGTAGACCAACATCATTAGCAAAGGCAGTTGAACAACCCTTAAATTTTTGAAGAAGAACAGAATTAAAGAAGATTAAAAATTATGTGTAGAACCCAGAACAGATCCTTGAGGTACACCCAAAAAAATACTTTTAGGATCACTGATGGTGTCATCAATTTTAACTTTCTGACCCGTTAAATACGAGGAAAGTAAATCAAAAAAACTTTCTTCGAAAGCCAGCTTTATACAATTTGTCTAATAGGATTTTATGATCCACAGTATCAAATGCTTTTTTAATATCAATAAATAACGCAGCACTTTTTAGTTTATTATTAAGAGACTTGATAAATACGCGAACAAAAAGTTAGAAGTGCATCTTCTGTGCATCTGCCATTAAGAAAACCAAATTGCTTACAACTTAAAAAGTTAGTAAGATCTAAAAATTGCATCATTCTTTTTTTTTTATCACTCTTTCAAATATTTTAGAGAAAGAACTTAACATGGAAATGGGACGATAGTTGTCTGACCAATTTTTATCTCCTTTCTTGAATAAAGGTATTACCTCAGCAATTTTTACAGCATTAGGAAAAATTCCAATTTCAACACAGCAATTAAAAATATGAGCTTTGTATATATAAAAATATAAACAACTTTGCTGCTGCCAAACATCTTCAATAAACAGGATCAATAATTTAATAATACAAAAATTTAAAATCAAGAAAAGAGAGAGAGAGAGAATGACAAGAAAAAACCAATTGAATTGAAATATGTACGAACATTGGAATGGAATTACTAACTTAAATATTTTTATAACAGGCCGACAGGACAGTCGTGTGTAACTGTTGAACTAAAAAAAATAAAAAAAAATAAAAAAAGGCTCAAAAATAAATGTGTGTAAGTCAAAAATATATAAAAAAGTAAAACCTAAGAGGTGTGATTTAAAAATTATTTATTCTTTTATTGTTTTTATATTGTTGTTGTTGTTGTATTATTGTATTATTATAGATAGGGTGTCAATCATAAATTAAAATTCCTGCTGTTTAGTTTTGGTTTTCAGGAAAATTTCTTTTATATATTTTTATTGTTAATTTGAAAAAATTAAAATTGATTTTTGTTGGTTTTGAGTTTTTTTTCGATTTCAAAAGAATATTATTGATAGGCGTTTGTTTTTCTTATTTTTTTTTTTTTTATGTATAGTTCAGATTCTTAAAAATCATTTTGAAAATAATTTTTGTGGTTTTTCAGGTGAAATTATTTCTTCTTTTATTTAACTTTAAAAAATGAGAATGAAATGATGAATCACTGATTGAATTTTTTTTTGGTTAAACTTAAGAATTTTACGTAGAATGAATGTCATATTATGTTTGGATGTATGTTTCTATGTATAGAATATTTTTGGTCAAAGATTGATCACTTTAAAAATTAAGTTAGTCATAAACTGAAGAAATTTTGTGTATCAGAATAAAAAAAAAAAAAAAAAATAATAAAAATTATAGAACATTGAATTAATCTAGAAAGTTATTTTAAAGAGATTTCATGAAATGGGGATTTAGAAGGGGATAAAAAAATGTCAATTATTGTTAATTAAAGAAAAAAATTAAATAAAAAGAAGCATAATTTCAATTTTATTTTTTTTTTTAATATTATTGATAATTTTAAAATTGAAATGAGCTGGTTTCAGTGAAATTCGATGCACTTCGGTATCATTTCTATTCAAATAATTTAAAATGTTAAAAATTTCACTTGACTTTGAAATTAAATTAACGCATTACTGGATTATACTGTACCTATTGAATAAGATCGATGAACAAAAGAATAATTTAATTTTTTAATTATATACTTTGAATTTTACTTTTGCCGTAAGGCAATATTGTCGGGCAAATTTTAATAATTGACATATAAACGAATTCATTGTCAAGGTTTAATAATTTTTTCAATTTCGTAAAGCTATTTAAAAATATTTTTTTACGATGTCAACAATCGCATCTCTATCATGCCAATAATAAATGCCAATATCAAAATCATGTCAATTTTAGATTTTTCAAATGAAAAAACCGATACAGATGAACATGAAATATTTTTGCAATCGATGAATCTATGTGGCCATATACCGGGAAATACAGCTGCAAAGTGTTTATAAAAGGCAAGCCAATACGATTTGGATACAAATTGGATAGAAGATCAGATAAACAAAATATTGCGCTGGGAAAACGTAACGGTGAATTAAAATTGAATAATGGTGACGGTGTTTTACTAACCATATATACTGGATGATGATATATTACACCAGCAATTGTAACAAGCTTTTGTCTATTAATTAGCCCGTGATGTACTTATTCTAATCATTAAATTATTTATTTACTAGCAAAGTTACCCGACGCTGTTCGGGTCGACCATCAAATGTATCGAATTTACTTCAATGAAGTTTGATTTATGAAGCGAATTGAAAAAAATTGATTTATCAAAAATATTGTAATATATTTTTTCACTACGATAACAAAATCAACAATACTACATACTTATATTAAAATTATTTTTTGAAAAACATTATTTCCATGAAAAAATTTTGTACTGATTCCTAAAATTCGAAAATACTTTTTCAGGACAATACATGTTTGTTTATTTCTCATAGAGTACCTATGAATAAATTTTCAAGTCTGTAACATAATCTTTTTTTTGAAATATTCCTGATAGGATATGTAAGTGTAAATTTTCATTTCTGTAGCAAAATTGGTTTTCAAAATACTACTGAGACGTGCTAGAAGTTGTATGGCAGCCACCCGAACCAATAAAAATTTTAAAAATCGGTCACAGTCGGGATTTTTTATTTGCGAAAGGGTATCTCAATGTAAATTTTCATACCTGTAACACAATTGGTTCTTGAAATATTCTTAAGACGTGCTATGAGTTGTACGGCACCAACCCGAACCAGTCCAAATTTTTGAAATTGGTAACTGTCGTATTTCTTTATTTGGAAAAAAGTATCTAAGTGTAAATTTTCGTGCCTGTAACACAATTGGTTCTTGAAATATTCTTAAGACGTGCTTTGAGTTGTACGGCAGCAACCCGACCCATTCCAAATTTTTGAAATCGGTAACTGTCGTATTTCTTTATTTATGAAAGTGTATCTAAGTGAAAATTTTCATGCCTGTAACACAGCTGGTTCTTCAAATATCCCTGAGACCTGCTAGGAGTTGTACGGCAGCAACATGAACAATTCCAAATTTTCGAAATCGGTAACAGTCGTATTTCTTTATTTGTAAAAGAGTATTTAAGTCTAAATTTTCATGTCTGTAATACAATTGGTTTTTGAAATATTCCTTAGACTTGCTGGGAGTTGTATGGCAGCAACCCGAACAAATTCAAATTTTCAAAATCGGTCACAGTCGTGAGTTTTTATTTGTGAAAGGGTATCTCGGTGTAAATTTTCGTACCTGTAACACAATTAGTTCTTGAAATATTCTTAAGACGTGCTGGGAGTTGTACGGCAGCTGTCCGAGCCTGTAATTTGATGGCTTTGTAAGACACCATGTTTCCTTTTTTGGCCGTGAATAACTGTGCAAAATTTCAGAACTCTATCTTCAAAACTGTGGGTGTGTATAGCAAACAAACAAACTTTCCCTTTTATATGTATAGATTTATTTAAGCTTAATACAAAATATATAATATTACAATACAAGTGTACAAAAGAAAACTAACAAAATATAATTTTAAGCTTAATCTTATTCTAGATCTTAATATAAAATTTGACAGTTATACAATGTTATAGTTTATCACCAAAGAATGTTATAATATTATAGATTTATGCTAGATAGATAGATAGATTACGAATTATCAGGAGGGAATCTGTTCCTTACATCGTCGCAGCCGCAAATTGGCTTTATACCATCTCTAAAATATAATATGTAAGTTAAATTTTTTTTAAAATTATCACCCATATTCTGTAAGACCCATCTCGCGAGATCGCGTGAGCATATTTCTGACAAGATAGTTTTGTATTCTGTTAAATCTTTGACGAGACGAGATAGCCATTTTTTATCTCGTCAAAAATTGTAAGCGATAGAGTATCTCGTCAAAGTATTTTGTGTTTTTTTATCAAAAAATTGAATTAAATAAATAAATTGAATAGATAAAATAGTTAAGTAAAGATTAATAAACAATTTGTCATTATTGTTTTTGCATTATTATTAACATTGTGTTTGTTTTTTGAAAAAAAAAAAAAACCATCTTTACTATTACTGTTTTACTACGTTTATGTACTAAACTGAAAAATATATTTAAAACATAAATATATTTATATTTATTTTCCATTTAAAAAATATTTTAAAACTATAACTAAAACCCCACTAATACTTTCCAAAAATTTTATAAAACATATTTAGTATATATAATTAAATACCAATAATTTTTTTGATAGTAAAAAATGATCAGTACTACCAAAAAATAAAATGTTCTATCGCGCCGCTTACAGTGTCTAACAGAAAGGCATATTCAGCGAGACGAGACGAGATGAATTTTTTCTTCTTGTCAACGATGGGTCTAACAGAATATGGGTGATTATAAAATTATATCAAAATACCTGATTTTGTTATGATATGACTGACTAGTGAGTTAGTAACCTCACTTCACTTACCTAAAATCCAATTACACTAAAATATGTACTAAAAATGATTGTATTCGTTACTACCGATTTAACTCACTGAATTATTGAATTTTGTAATTACTGTGATGACAGTAAATGATAAATTAATTTGTTCTAAAATAAACCTACACAAAAATGCAGTATATTTGACAACAAAACTACATACAACATCACTGTCAACTACAATATTTATTTATATACACGCACTAATTAAATTGTTTCAAAATTTTTAATATCCTTTTAAACAAAAAAAAATAATCAATTTGAAACAAATTCTGAAATATAATTTATAAAAAAAACAAACAATTGTCAATCTTAAAAACAGATTAAAAAATTTCAATTTAAAATCAATGATATTCACACAATTATTATTATTCAATAAACCTAGTTATTAATAAAATCAACTTTTCAATAAAAATAAAATGCTAGGATAATCGATTTTGTATTATATTTCAAAAATGTTATTATTGTTTTTTTTTTTATTATCAAAATTATATTATTATTATACTAACTGATATTTAATTCATTCCATCAATAAAATCAACTGATTTTATAAATATAAAAAAAAAAAAATATCCTTATTTTTATAGCTGGCATTCAAAATTGATTCCTGAACCAGAAAACAATAATAATTATTATTAAATATTTATATTTTTGCAATTCAATACAATCTATCTATCGTATTATTGAGTGGATAAAATAAGTTATACCTAGAACATGACGTACAATTTGATACTATCATACCTAGAGGTATAAATTGGTTGCAATGTAGATTTGTATAATATTAAAAAAAATTATATTCAATGTTATTGAACATGAAAGATTGCGTGTTTTATAACTGTTGTGATTGTGAATATAGAAAATATTTATTTTTTTTTGTTTTTGTTATTTTGATTTTTGTTTTTTTTTTTGTGCTTCAACGAGGAATTATTATAATTTCATTTTCAAATGGAGCGTTAAAACGATTTTTTTTTTTTTTTTTTTGGGATTTGTGATTCGAGTATTCTTTTCGGTATTTTCGATGTGTTTGTGGTTGTTGAAAATTAACATATTTTTTGATTTTATAGCCCAATCAGAATATTTATGACATTCGATATACTATGAGGTAAATATAAAATGATTGTGTGTTATCGTGGAATATATATTCATCGAATCAATTTGTTTTTTTATTTTGTATTTTTATGATTCTATAGCGATTACAGAGTTTAAGTACTATTTTCTCCTCTTGTAAATAATTTTAATTTTTTGTGTATGTGTTTCTGTAATATTTTTTTGCGCAAAAGAAGGCTATTCGGTGACGCTGCCTGTTTTGTATTTAAAATGACTATACTGTATTTAATATTTTCATATATATTCTACTACTTCTAATAATTAGGTTAATAGTAGATTATGTGTACTGTAAGCTTGCTTACTTAGGTTACTTCTAACTAGGTTAAATTTAGGTATATTAGATGTAGATTCTGTATACTGGTATCAGCTATGCTTATTTTTAACTAGATTATATCAATGATACAATCAATATATACTCATAATATGGATTTGAACTAAGTATTTAGATTTTCCTACTATGACATCGTGTGTATAGACATTGGCTATATTTACATCATTAGTATATACTAATACTCTCCCTACTATATTTGTTTACTGTATCTGATATCTATAATTATAATTGACAAGCATTTAAGGTCTTGCGCAGTAGACACCTCTTCATTTTATTTCGCTTCTATTTAATGAACTTCTAATATATAAATATGTTGTCTATAAAACAATAATGCGCACACAGCTGGAATTTTTTTACTCATATGGTTTTATTATTCAGCAAATACATTATGTATATATGTGAGTTCTTATTAAAATAAAAAACTAAAACAAGTAATTCAGTTATATTATTATTAGTTACATCCAATGAAACTTTAAATTTGGCTTCAACTTGAATTATAATTACTCAACAGGGGCCCCTAGTTCTTGTATATCCTACTACTTTCAATTGGGTTAATTTTAGGTATGTAAGGTTTATATTCTGTGATTATTATGATAACAGTTGATCCTATACAGATAAATCTGTAGGCCAACTTTATAAGTCCTCTTCTCTCTTATATAGGTCGAAATGAGGGGCTTTTATATTCTGTGTACTAATATTTACTATAAATAAATAAATACTATTATCAGTTATGATTACTTTCAACTAGATTATACCGGGTGCTCCAGAGCATGCGTATTAGCTTTTTAAGAGAGGAAGGAGCCGTTATTTTAAAATTTAAAAAACTTGTTAACTAATTTTTATCGATTAGTGCTCTATCGTTTGGTGGTATTTTCAACTTCCGACGCAAATTGGTTTTTTAAGACCAAAAATCGCCGAAACTGGCCGAAATCAAGATTTTCAAATAGAAAGGGGTTCTTTTTAATGCAAATTCAGATCGCACGGTATATTTACTTATCTGGAGTATATAATAATACTGTCCTTACTACATTTGTTAACTGTACTATACTTCCAATTCGATTAATATGCTAGATATATAAAGTTCATTATGATGTGTACTGGATCTATTCCTAATGCTTATTTTAAACTACTTTTAATGGACTTTTTTTTGGTTAATGTATACTACATTTTATGCGTACTGTATTTGATATTCTATCAAAAATCAATTTTCCCCAAAATTAAAGTTGTTTTTTATATACTATATTTTTTTATATACTATTTATTATATATAAAAAGTTATTAATTTTTTTTAATACAAAATTAGCCAAAATTTGTTCCATATCCCATGGTAAAATATTTTTGTTATCTTATGTATGATATGGAATAAAGTACGATTATAGAAGTCAGGCACAAAATACATAATGACTTCTTTAATTAAAAAATTTTACAATGTACAAAAAGTGTAAAAAAAACAAAACATTTTCGGCTGGTTTTCAAACACTATACTAGTAAACGTTAAAAATAGATTTTCTCAAAACTAACCAATTGGCGTATGGACCAAAATAATAATTAAGCAGCAATGAATTATCAATGGTACATGTTCATACAGCACAATAATACAATCATAAGAAAATATGCAAAATACATGAAATTTTTGACATATGAACAGGTAGCAATGAATATACAGGCATAGGAAAAATTAAACTAATCGAAAATTGATAATATGCAGCTTAACACAATACTCGTAAACAAATATTGAGATACTGAAAAACTGATTACAGATTTGAAAATAAGTCGTTTAAAATCTTTGAACCCATCATTAAGTCCGAAAGTAAAAAAATGGTCAAATACATTATTATTTTATTATATTTTTATTTTATGTCATTTTTTGATTTTTATTATTTTTATTATTTTTAATATTTTATTGTCGATTATTTTTTATTTGTTTTTTTTTTTATATTTATTTATTTATTTATTTTTTTTAAATTTAAAAGTAAGAATAACGTTTAATTATTTTTTGGATTTTTTGGATTTGACCAAAAATGGCGGATACGGTATACCAATACTCAGTCAAATTGTCACGAAGAAAAAATAAATTTGTTAAATTATTTAACAACACGTAAGTTAGTCTATTTATATAAGAAAAAAATTGTATATATTTGTATATAATATGTATATGTATAAAAAAAATATATATATATCACTATGGACCAACACATGGCTAATTGTCGTTAATACTTCTTTGGCTGCCACTATATACCTTTTAAACTAAAACTAAAGCATTTATAAGTGCACATTTTGTAACAGAAAAGGACCTAATAATTGAACTTTGATTATTTGAATTGCTATGAAGGTTTAAAATGAAATGTCACGAAAATGAAATAAATTTTTGAAATTATTTTAAAAAAATAAAATTTAAAATTTTTATTGTTTTTATTTTTAAAAACATTTTTTTTAATTTTTTAATTACTCATGACCAATTTATTTTTGATGTTTCTTGTTTTAACCCTTTCTCATTTTTATTCATTCATAATTAATGTTCGGATAGTGAAGAAATAAAGAAAATGAAAATGTATACCTACCATAATAAATATTCATCAAATTAAAAGAACGGAAATCAATTAAAATTAACCAAAACTCTAATTAAAATCCAATCCGAAAAAAAATTAAAATAATAACAAAAAAAAAACAATATTTTATACCAAATTGTGTTTCAAAAATCCATACAAGTAATAATAAAACTCAATCCTTAGATGAAAATAAAACACTTGAAATTTTAAGATTCTAACAGAGAGCGCAAAAACAAAAACAACAACAGTCAAAATCTTCACTCTGTTTTCTTAACAATTTTTATTTTTGTTTTTATTTTATTTTTCTATTCTCCTTTTTGTTGAGACCAATTTCTTTTTCTTTCAATTCATTTTCAAATTTAATTGTTTTTCTGTTATTATTATTGTTTTTTTGTTTTTTTTTTTGTTATTTTAACTATATTGATGTTATTAATTTAACCAAAAAACGCTTAAAAGGTCAGTAAACTTTTTTGTTGTTGTTGTTCTAACTTTAATTAAAATTCAAGTACAGTCCAGAATTTTTGTTTATTTTTTTGGATTTTTTTCCAAGCTTTGTTGCAGTGCAACATTTTTATAGCAACATCAAAATAAATCTTTTGTTTTTGCTTTTTTTTCAACAATAATTCTAATTCATTTGTAAATGAAATACAATAAAATCAATATAAACAAATATATATATAATATATATATATATAATGTATATATAGATTTATAAAAATAAGTGATATTAAATCATCCGTTTATTGAATGACCAAAAATAATCACAAGAATAAGAAAAATAAAAATAAAAAGGAAAAATAAATAAAAATATAATATTTAACATGCAACAGCTAAAATAACAATAGAACAGAGCAACAATCATAGTTATATGTATGTGTATGTATATATTATGTTTATATTGTAAGAACAATAAAAGTGTTATTATCGACTTCAAGATATTTTATTATAAGTTAAAATAAAAAGATATTTTAATCAACCCTAAAGAGGTATGTATATATATATATATATATATATATATATATATATATATATATATATGTATAAATATATATATATTTTTTTTTTAATTGTTTTTTTCTGTTATTTAATTTGTGTAGTTAGATTTTATTATTTTATTATTTTTACAATCCATAATTTTGTATATATACTTAACTTTCTACAAATCGATTTTCCATTTAGAAAAATTCAAATAAGTCAAATTAAAAAAAACGATTGGGACGTGGATCAAATAAATGAATCTTCGAAGATGTATGATTTGATGTTCAGCAAGATATTAGAAGAAGGATAGGATGGATATGTATATAGTAACACATACGGTGCGTTGTTATTGATTTGTTGGTAATGATAGTGGCCACACTGAATATTGTCATGTAACCGAATCCTGCCATATAAAATTATAAATTTAATATAAAATATAAAAAAAAAAATATATAGATAAAATGATCCCTCTTTTGAAATTTGACCTCTGTTTGCCTCCCCAGAGTCATATAGGCAATTCATTTGTCTCTACATCCTAAAAACATAACACCTTCTGAAAAGTACATGCAATTGTACATTCAATTCAAACAAACACTCTCATCATACTCACAAATATATACAGATGGATCGAAAGGGCCCCGTGTCGTATCCTGGGCAATAGTCAAGGAATGGTTCACTCTGGAAGACGGAAATCATGCCGGAGAAATTCTCTATTCTGATAGCTTAGTTTACTGCCATTATACAGAACAATTCAACCTGCTGAAACCCTGCAGGAGAATACCATTACATTTACGGGTAGCCTCAGCTCAATTAAGTCAATCAAAAACCCTTTCAAAAGTGAGTACATGTCTTCATACATTAGAAACACCATAGCACATAACAATTAATGGCAAGTTACGATTGGCATGATGACTTTGAAGCAAATATAGCCAAAATACCTCCTTCCAGTAGCTCAATATTGTCCTATGCTCATGCTAAAAGGTTGATTGAAATACACATCCGCCAAATATCATGGAATTCATCCAATCGTTTTGCCAGATTACACAATCCCAGTGCTAACATTCCAGGACCAATTAAAACTAGATCACGAGCCCTAGATGTCAAACTTACTAGAGTACAGCTTTTATGCTTTCATTTGTACACTCTTGGTGAAATTTAATAAACAATTTTTAAAAATGTTTACTAGAATACGCCTAGCTAGGGTATACCCTTCCTAAAAATAAACACTTATTTGACAGATCCACACCTTCGACATGTATTCACTGTTCAGAACCCCTAACCATAAAATGTGTTCTAATAGAATGCCCTTCAAATAACACAATAATTATATCTCAAGTCACATTCATCCCACTACAAGCTCTGCGATTCCATATACCAATACACACTCAATTTACTTATAAGAAACCTTCATCACAACATCACAACATCTGGGATGAAATATAATTTATCAATACCATTGTCATTGTTATACTACTATCATAACAATATTACTAATGTTAATTGGTAGGAATAAGTGCTATCAACCTTTTTACATTTTCTTGTTAAAATCGATATTACACTTAAATATACTTTATTTTTTATAAATTTTCACTTTGGTTACCTACTCTTTGCTAAAATTATTATTTTATAATTCTAGTGAATGGTAGGTGCATATGCACCTCCTTTTTATATTACTTTACATTTTATAATTATGTAATACTCTACACTTAAATACCTATACTTTATTTTTTTTAAGTTTACAATTATATTTTGCTAAATTGATAATTTGTTAATTTTGAATTTTAAATTTTAATTTCTGAATTGTTAATTTACTAAAAAAAATTTTTTTTTTTTTTTGTGTGTTTTAAATTTAAATTTCTATTTTGTTGATTTGTGAATTTTTTCTTTTATACCATTTATTGTATTTCTTAGATATTATATATTTTATTTTGTAAGTTTTTTTTTATATTATGAAGGCCCACATCCCGTAAGGGAAAAGGGCCTGGCAGTTGGCTTCAGATTTATCTGCAGGTCCGCTGTTTAATAAATAAATAGATAAATAAAATATGCTAACAATATAGCTTATTATTAGATTTGATATTAACGAAGGACTTATTTAATAATAATGAAAAATAATTAAATTAAATTTATAATTTTATTGATTTTTATGCATTATCATTTAGTTTTAATTGTTAAATATTAATCCACAGATACTTCATTTTTGATTGCAAAATTCTGCATAACAAAATCCCGAATTTTCAAAATTGCTGTAGCGCAATCTACGGCGCAATCTAATTTTAACTTAATAATTGTTAAGCAAAAAATTTTGTTCGTAAAACGAATATCGTCTTACAAAAATGTAAAACTCTTAGTGGTAGATATCCAAAATTTTAAGATCCATAATTTTATGTTGTAATGGTAAATCGCCGGCTCTGATGTGTTCGATAACAAAATTTGAATCAAAAGTGTGTGCGCAAAAAAATTGTGAATTATTAATGTCGTGGTAAAAAACAAAAATAATTTTAAAAAAATTTAAATTTTTTTTTTTTCTTAGGCTTAGACTAGACGAAATAAAACATGCAATTTATAGTTTTACAAATGTTTGATTACACACACATCTGTTCCATAAGTTTATTTATAAATGCGAACACATAAAAGCAATTCCAAGTTTGTGCGTTTTCCTATAAAGCAATGGAAGAACACAGATGTTTTGTTTTTTTTTTCATATATTTAAAAGTCCATAGGATCAACATGTTAACTGTTTTTTTACACAGAGATTTGGAATACAAAATCACATACAATAGCTTTAGAATATGTTTATGGTATACATATTAAATTTTTAAATATGGAAAAATATATCTACTGCAGAGTACTTCGCTTTCATAATAGCATTATCAATGTCCTGTAACCCCATTTGTAGGGCATAAAGCGGAAACAAAATCGTCTTCTATCTGCGGCTAACCTCTTCAATTGTGGCCACGTTCTATGCTGTGTACTTGCTTTGGCTAACATAGTTATTCTCCATGTTTTTCTGGGTCTTCAGACGCGACGTATATCCTGAGGATTCCATTCGAAATATTGTCAGGTTTTGTCAGAGTATACCCAATCCAAAGCCATTTTCTCTGTCGGATTTCCACGTCTATTTGTTTGTGGTTCGTTTTTGCCACATCATTATGTTGGAAATGGTTTGTGAGTCTAATGGAGTGGTCAAAACTTTTATGGTTAAACCTTAAACCTCTCCCATCTTCTTTTTCCTACTCTCACCTTCACATGTTGACCTCTGTTAATCAGAGCAACCATTACGAACGATCGGGTTCAAATCCCGATGTAGTAGAGAACGGAAGAGAGGGATATAAACCGTCGAGTATATCGGACAACGGCACAAAATCAAAGGTAGAAGATGCATGCCCGGAAACGAGTCACTTTCACATTTTGAATTTAAGGATCTTTTCCGTAACCATGTACGCATAATCAATCGTTGGAGCGGCTGCAAAAGGCGCCTGTAATCATAAGAGCATAGTTCCATTTTATTTTTAGTGGTAACCAAAACTCTCAACTATTTATCGTTCATTTTAGTTAGTTATATTACGCTTAAAGAATGTATGAAACACGCAATTAAATAGAAAGCCCGTGACTAATCCTGATAGCGGAAAAACAAGTAGAAGATGGGAAGACAATTTTCAAAATGATGAGCAAGCTTACAAATCCCAAATTGTAAATAAGCGACACAATCTATATATTTGTTTGCTCTATTTTCTTAATTTTCTGCACACAACTTCAAACCATCAAATTGAATCCGGTTAATAAATAAAATCGAAAAACACAATTTTGTTTGCAAATTTTATATCTTAAGTTATAGTTAACAGTTTATTGAAATATATCTGTATTTATTCAACTGCCTGTACTCTTACAATATTCAATCAATTTGCAAACACCCACAAAAATATTTCAAATTGGTACTTTATGTCAATTTTAAGTTATTTTGATTTTTATGTTTTTATTTTTATTATTCTTTGTGTTACTCTTCAGCTTTTCTCCCAATAACTTCAACAAATCATTCAAAACACTCAAATTTAAGTAGGTATATTCTATATACACATACGAATGATATTTTTGTTTGTTTTTTGTTTTTATTTCACTCTTGGCAATAAAAGTCTAAAATTCCAGTTAACAATCAGACCATTTTATTGTTCTTCGAGATGCTTCATTAATAATAATCAATAACGCATTTAAAATTGGTACATATTCGTTTTTAGAGGAAAAATATAATCGTTTTAGGCCAGTTTGAATGTTAGGGAATAGAAAATGAAAATTTTAGTAAATACAAAATTTGACAAATTTCAGGATATTAAATTTTAGAAAATTTTATTTTGAAATTATTTTAAAAAAAAGTTAGTTTTATATTATTGTTAACGGACTCCGTTCAATATTGTTCCAATTTTAGATGTAATCGCTTTCCTGAACGATTTGTCATAATATTTCCTGTTGACTTGAAACCCATTTGATACAATTTTTCAAAAAGTAAAAAGTCTGTTATAGTTGTAAAAAGTCTGTTAAAATATATATAGCTACCTTTGTGTAAACATTTTCTCATATGAATTACAACTGCTGAATGTTCCGGGACCTTTAAAAATTTCAAAATCTACTATTAAACCATCGGAAGTAGAACAAACGAAATTTTTTTGATCGTAAGACCTGACAAACAGGACATCTTCCAGTAAACGGAGTCATTTGCTCATCAATTGAGCATATTCTTACTTCCGTTGTAAGCTCATTGCACCGATTTCGGACCATATCCAGTACTGGTTAAACTCCCCAAAGTTTGTTTTTTACATCAGGCTTGGCAGGGTCCACAAAATGAATGAGCCTGAAAAAATAATAATCTTGACAACCTGTTTGAAATTAATTTATTACAGAATCCACCTGTCCAGTACATCCGTACTCTTGGATAACCGAGACATTATATTGCACCCATGAAACTTTTTAATTTCTTCTACAGTAATATGCGATGAAACCGCCATAGTTTTTTGAAATGTACATTTTCGTATAAAAAAAACTGCTGTTTGAAAATGGCATTGGCAAAAGTTTTTTTCAAAATACATCATCGCAGTATCCAAGTCCGAATAATTTTGGTACGTGTCAGACTGTATACCATCAAAGTTATGGAATATTTATTCTTTCCATAAATCTTCTATCAGTATTTGCGGGCTCGGTATTTAGCAATGTTGTCCGGGAAAAAAATAGTGAAACTTAGACTCAAATAAGGGCATTATGTCAACAATAAGTCAACAAGACTTTAAAAAATAATCGAACTGTAGCTTTTGGCTTTCACTTTCTTCAACTTCTTCTACTTCTTGAAAAAAAGATTGTTTTGGAATAAAAATGCCATTTTCATTGATTTCGTCATCACTGAAGTTATCATCTGAATTTTCCAACAATTATAATATTTGCTGAATGTCCTGATCATTATTTAGATTATAACATTTACCTAATTTGTATATATGTATGTAGTTACCAATTAATATCTTCAATAATTTTTAAATTTTGTATTCAAAAGAAATAAAAATACTAAATAACACAAACATGACCCGATATATGAAACATGAATAAAAACCCAACCAACACAATCGTGTTATCTCATTTTTACATTTTTATCATATTATTATTTTTTTATGATCAAATAACAGAATTAAATACAAATTAACTGTTATATTCACAAAAAGAAACAATACATATAAAAATACAAATTATTTATAAATATGTGACGACATCATTCTTCGCTCTACGACTGCCCGAGTAATACTGACGATCATTCACGAACAACAAGATGTTTTTATTTATTTATTTTTTAAACACAAAATAATACATAACACAATCAATGCTTTTGGGTTAGGGTTAAAAGGGTGTAAAGGGTTAAAATGAAATTATGAGTCAAATTGAGCCAATTTAAATATTAAACAAAAATTATCTAAATACATGCACAAGCAGTTTTATTTGTAAATTAAATAACGGTTCTTTATAATTTTTTAATCAAAGCCGACAGTGCTCTAGCCCTAGTGCTTACTTTTATTGTAATTTTAATTATTTATATATAAAAAAATTAACCCTTATCCGGAAATTGAATTTTTACGCTTTACAAGAAAATCATGGGTCAAATTGAGCCAATTTAAATATTAAACAAAAATTATCTAAATACATGCACAAGCAGTTTTATTTGTAAATAAAATAACGGTTCTTTATAATTTTTTAATTATAGAGGTGAAAATTTAATTTTTTGAAAGCCGATAGTGCTCTAGCCCTAGTAGCTAGTGCTTAGTTTTATTGTAATTTTAATTATAGTAAATAAACAAATAATAATAACAAATAACAATTTTTTTAACAGATTTTGTTATAAAATTTTGGTTTTATTATGCTTCTTACAAATAAATTTACTACAATCCAATTTTGCTGATACTTTATTTTCATTTGATGTTTGCGGGCATGAAAAGCATAATGATCTTTTTAATTATTGATTGTCTAATATTTTTTCTTTATATAATAATGTATCTATGGCTGCAGTACTTAATGCTATTTTTAATGCCTCGACTGAAAAAACGAATCAACTACAATCACAATAGTGGCAATAGAAAGTGATTTTTAATCAGAGAACCTATAGTACCTGAATGGTTTGGAATTAATAAATTCATAAAACAAATTATAACTGTAATATATTTAATCACATTTTTTTTTTCAATCTATAAAATTACGATACACCCTGTAACAGAACTAAATATTATATACGAAAACAAAAATGTAACTTATATTACTGTTGTTAAAGAGACCATACACTGCAATGATGCTATCCGAATGTTTTTTTTCATTTTATACAATAAAAAAATTTAATTTTACATATAATGTAGACTAAAGGAAGAAAGAAATATAAAGTATTGAAAATATTATTGATTTTTAGATTATCTATCCTTAGGATTTATTTTTCCATCATCATTTTTGTAGTTTCTATTATGAAAATACAAAATTTTGTATAGAACAAAGAGTGTCAATTAAAACACATATATAGAAATTGATGAAAAGATTTATCTTATAATTAAAAATTAATTTAAGTTTTGAAAATCAATGGTTCGAATGAAATATTATGTTTGTCCAATATAGCAAAGTATGTCTACTGATAATAATTATCATTGAGTGTCTGGAATCAATTTAACTGTCTTAAAACAAACAGATTTCAGTTTAATCATGATTTTGGAATCCTAAAAAATATTTGAATTTCTGCAGTATAAAATCTATATTATTGCTACAGGTTGTATTATGTTTTCGAAGATGTAGTGGATATTTTGATAAACATTATTTTTCAAATCTGATTTTTTTCAATCCCCTGAAGCGCAGGTCAAATTTATAATTAAGCCAACAGTGTAAAACAAAAAATGTCTCCTAAAATAGTTCTTAATTTTCTCAAAGATTGAAATGAACTATCAACATAATATTTCTTTTTTGAACTAACCTAAAAAATATTTTATTATGTTTTTTGAGTAAATTTGATTTTTTTAAATTATTGATTAGTAATGGTATAGGTACTGCACAAATTTTAATATATAAATTCAAATCTAGATTGGTGAGAGAGTGTTCGGAAGCCCTAAATCTCATAGAGTAACAAGGTAAAACTAACAAAATCACAGTGACCTATCTGGTAATGAGATGGCTGACGAACTAGTCAGATCATCGGTGGACAACATTTGCGGACCGGAACCGGCAATTTGTATATCTATTCCCAATATTAAACTATCGATAGAAAACATCCTGAAGAGGAAAATAAAACATTCTATGAAGCGTATTGAATGCCACAGAATCTCTAAAATATATACACCAAGAATAAAAGGAAAAATTACCAACCTTTTTACGTTGGTAGTATAATTACTACAAGTGAAGACACTAGGAAAAACATTAAAACATTGAAAATCAATTAAAATTAACCAGATTGAGTTTCGGAAGACTGCGGGTTGGATGAAGACAACCTTAGAACATATTATGCTTGCGTACAACCAACCTCATTGTATGGGATCGACACATAGCTGATAAATCAGAATTATACAAGCAAAATGCTGGTCTTCACTAACAAATATGCTCATAATATCCAAAATATTAATTCTAGCCCAGAGCAATTAGAAACAATGAATTCTGGGAAATGGCCAAATAAGAATCTATAAGCATACAATAATGTGGTCAAACATAGAAAACCTACGAACAATATAGCAAAGACTTGCCATTGGATTGGAATCTGCAATGTAAAAAAGGAAAAGGTAGACCGCGAGAAATATGGCGCAGATTAGTCACTAAAGAAATAGAGAATAATAATAGAACATGAAGTGGAATTAAAAACGTTCACAGAACCTAGCGCAGAACAGCACATAAAATTATTCCTAAATATAAACAAAGTTTTATTTTTACATGTAGATGCAACTGAAAAGTTAATTGAAGCTGTTGAGGCAAGGCCTGCAATTTAAAAAAAACTTGTGGACGCAAGTCTGCTAAATAGTGTTGTTGTTTCATGGGATATTCTTTTTTTTTATGGTGAAATAGCCTTTTCAAAACTATTATAGGGTGTTGTAATTTTTCGAGGTAGAAGGCCTATATTTACGATGAATTTGAAATGGCAAGGAAATTTAATGTTTAATTAGAGAAATATTCACATTTTAAACTATAATTTGCAATTTCATATTTCCATAATATTTTATTGTGATAAAAATATAAATATTGTAATTTAGAAGATAAATTGGATAAGCATAATTACTATTAAAAAAAAATATTAATATAATGTGCATCACAATAAAAATAATAAAATAATACATACTTATACATGCTCCTAAAACTAAATTATTTAAACGTTTAAAGAGAGAGAGAGAGATAGAGTGCTCTAAAAGAGAAGCACAAAACACTTTTATAGAGCTAATATTAAAAATTGAATTAGCTCAATAAGCGACACTTTTGTTGTTATAAGAGCTCTATAAAAGCTGTAAGAACGGATGTAGAGAGAAAAGTTGGAGCTAATAGCTCTAAACTTAGTTCTAATGCACCACAAAAGCGTTTATAAGGCTAAAATTGTTACTTGGTATGTAATTGAAGGTCCAACTAACGACAGAAGATTATCGAAAGAAAAAATATTCATATATTATAATATCCGAAAAAATTTTCTAGATTACATTTACACCTCAAATCTTCATAAATTTTATGAAATTGCCCTTTTATTAATTTACTGGCTTAATAACTAGGGTAAACCTATCTTTTGTATTTTGTCGAATGTCCTTGCCTTTGTCTCTGTCCTTTTTCTTAATTTATTTCTCCTTTTAAGTACAACATCATAATCGGATAATCCGGATAATCGGATAAGCTGGATAATCGTGTATCCGGATATCCGAATTGGAAATCCTAGTATAAATGCATGCTAATTCTTTAGAAAATTCATTTTTAAACTAAATTAAATGCAACTGCTTGATTGCAAAGGGTGCGCGGTATTACAAAATCAAATAATTTGGTTGCCTATGTGTGAATGCAATAATTTTTTGCAATCACATATTTTCAAAACTAAAAATTGCATGTGTGAGCCTAGCCTAAATCCTGTACTGGTGAAAATTTAAAGATTTGAGGTTAGAAACAAGATTATTTCAGCTTGATAAAACACTAAATTAATATTTTTAATGTCAATATCATTCAACTTATCTAACCTATCTACCCATTTTATTAAAATAAAAATATCTCAATATACTTATAGATAGAAAACATTACTTACAGATAGAAAATTTACTGTTAAAAATGAAAATTAAAAAAAAAAAAAAAATAATCTCTAAAATAATAATAGTATAATTTAAAATTTTTTAAATTTGAAGTTCTATATGTATTGATTATTTTTATAATTATTATTGATTAATAAATTTGATATAAAAAAAAAATGCTTTAAAAAGGGAAAAATTAGCTAACATTTGTCACAGTTTCTATTTAAACACCATTTAAATTGGTAAAAAATTTGATTCAAAAAATTATTTTGTTTAAAAGTGAAAATAAAAACTCCAAAATGAAGGGTAAATTTTGAAAAATAATTTTAAAATATAATTTTAAAAAATTTAATTAATTTAAAATATGAATAAAAAAAACATAATATTATATTTTATTGGAAATTTTTGTTATTAAAAAATAAAATAAAATTCAAATAAAAAGAAACAAGTGTGTGTGTTAATTTTTAATTAATCAACGTAATGTAATTTTTTCTATAACACTAAACTGCATACTTAGCAGAGTAAAATTGAAGCTTACTCTTTATCAGATTCACCAGAAATCTTAATATTTTACTGGCATACACAACTGGATAAGTTGTTTTTACGAATTTAATATAATGTAGCATGTTGTCGGTTCAAATAAATTATATCTTAACATTATTCTTTATTTCAATCTTCACTTAATGATTATTCATCTACAATTTACAAAATTATTATTTTGTATATATTATTGTTTGACCACAAGCCTCTAATGCCTAGTGCTTTTAATTGGTCATAATTCAAATATTGTGATCAACATATAAATAATTATTCTATACTAAAAATATTTATAATTCACATTAATTTAAAATATTCTAACAGCAATACTAATAAATTAATTGCAAATACATTTGCTTCATATAAAAGTAACATTACATTTAACATTACAGATAACATTACATTTGTATAATACTAAAGAAAATGTATATAACTACAATAATTTACAACACTTACTAGATTGTTTGAAATACTATTCCAAATGTACAATTAGGTATATAACGGTATCTATACCTAAAATCTGTTGAGGTAGATATTGTAGGTATATAATGTAATAATAATATATCCGAAAAAATTGAAAAAATGTTCCAATTTATTTAATTGTTAATTTCAAACTTATTTCAATTTTAATTTGACTTATACTGCTGCTCTGTATTACATACTTACATAATAAATTAATTTTGTTAAACTATTTTTTTTTTTATATAAGTGAATAAATTGTAAATCACCATTTATTTCTTTCAATTTGATTGTAATGAAATTAAATTTTAATCCTTTGTAATTTTATAAATATTATTTTAAGGTTAAATTATTAATTATTATAATCTTAAATTAATTATAAAATTATGTTTTAATTGTATGTCATTAATTATACTATTAATTATTATTTTTATGCGTAGCCGCTGTTGAATATAAAATTGGGTGCGGTATGTCTAAATCTTTTATAAATTTAAAATAAAGCTAGATAAAGGAAAAAAACGATATTTTGAAAAGCAAGATTTTGAAACCAACATCTTTTGAATATTAACAAAATCCAATTTTTCATTTTAAATGTCAACAAAATTTAATTTTCACTTGCATTATACCAAAGAACATATAATAATAAGATATCTCATCTGAATATTTTTGAATTTTTTCGACTTGAGTGTGTACGGGCGAGTAAAAAAATGAAGCCAAAATAAAAATTAAAGATCGTAAAAATTTTGTAAAAAAACTACACTAACCAACGATTAACTATTTATGTATGTAGATTGATTTCAATATTTTGTCAAATCAAAGGTTCAAAATAAAAAATACAAAAAAAAATTAAAAAATATACGTAATGTAGGTATATTTTTGAATTTTTAGTAAAGAAATTTTTTAAATTTGCTAATTTTGTCTGTTTTTATTTATCAATCATGTATAAATATGTATTTAAAAAGAACAAACAAACAATTTATTAAAAATGGATTGTTACCTTTTTTTATTTTTTCAAACAAAAAAATATCAACCAAGTTCTAAATCGGTATTCAGTTCACGATTTGTAATAAATATAACTAATAAATTTAATGATTTTATTAATATAAGTTTTATAATTTTTTCTAGATTCAGTGATTCTATCATTAACTGTATTATTATATGTTTAATTGAATACTTATTTCAATACGTATTATTGTTATTATTTAGATAAGTAGCTATATAATTATATTCATATCAGTGTATATTATAAAATATAATTATTTGATAGAAAGATGGAAAGATAGAAATAAATCTCGCTGTTCTCTCCACCCTTTTTTCTCTTTCTCTGTTGTGTGGGTCTAATATGCGAACCCACACTACAAATATATTTTTCTTCATAAATTTATATGAGATGAGACTAATTACTGTTTATATATTCTTTGATTATACTTATTAATAATAATTTTTTTTTTTTGTCAATTCATTTCAAATGTAATAATTAATAATGGTATAAATTTAGTCCCAAATCAAATAAGTTCAAACATTTTTTTAAAGTAAATAAGTTTATAAAATTATTTACATATATAAAAGACCATGTATGTTTGTAAACGACGCTTTTTGACATTTTTTGTTTTTACTAAAAAAAAATAATTTTCCTTTCAATTATTTTTATATGATTTTTTGATTTTTAAATTTTTTCCTTTCAATTAAATTTAAAAAAAAAAAAAAAAAAAAATGGATAAAAAATAAAATGGATGGAAAATAAATTATTAATTTGTTTTAAATTATAACAAAAAAGTGCTTCTAGAAAAAAAATGTCTTGATCTTTTTACTCGGGACCCGTTTTTAAATGGGCTGACTTACTAGTTTTATTTAGAATTATTTAATTTTTAAAATTTCGAATTCAAAATTAAATAATTTGAAATAAAATAAGTACAAACATTTTTTTGTAGGGTTTATCTCATTTTTAATTTCAAACTTAATTCATATTCACATCCACATTCAGTTTTTCCCCCATCACCCACAATTTATTTTTTCATTTATTTTAGAAATAATTTTTTTGTTTCTGTTTACAGATTTTCGTAAAATATTATTAACCTTATTATTTACCATAATTGCGGTTAATTGCGATGATCGATGTGAGAGATTTCCTCATGGAACATTTTTAGGAGATGGATCATGCACTGGTTATATATATTGTGATAAAGGTGTATCAACTAAAGGAGTTTGTCCAAATGGTCTTCAATACCATTTTAGAGAGGGTGTATGTGCACCAGAATCTGAAGTTAGATGTAAAGAAAATACATGTGGGCCAAATAGTGATGGTAAATATTTCGCTGACAAAAGAAAACGTATAAGATGTGGTGCTTATTATTATTGTAATGGTGGAGTTGCACAAAATGGAGTTTGTCCTGATGGCCAACATTTTAAAGAAGAAAGTCAGAGTTGTGTTTGGCCCTCATCACCACCAAATTGCGTAGATGATGTTGATGATTGTGAGGGTGTACAAGATGGTTTTAAGGTACCTGATTCGACTGATTGTCAAAAATTTAAAGAATGTAAAAATGGAAAAACCAATATCCCAACCACAGCAGATTGTGGTGCAGACGAGAGATTTGATATACGCACAGCAAAATGTGAAGATGCACAACAAGTTTCTGAATGTGCTAGTGTACCTAAGAAGTGTATCAATAATTCTCCTTTAAAACAGCCAGGTCTATGTCGTGTATACTATGAATGTGAAAACGGAGAAGCACCTAAACCAAAAACTTGCCCAGAATACGAATTATTTGATGGCGCAAGATGCATAGAGCAAATGGATGTAGATGATAAATTATGTCCAAATCGTTGTGAGGGTCGTGATGATGGCTTCGCTCCAGCATATAGAACTAACCCCCGCGATTGCAAAGAAATACATTTCTGTAAGGATATGAAAGTCACCGGTAGTTCTAAATGTCCGGATACTAATGCCTATTTTAATGACAAAACCCAACAATGTAGTAAGAGTCCTACTGAACCTAATTGTAGGAAATAAAATAATTTTTACCTATTTGTATTTTAAATATAATTTAATTGCAAATTGCCTGTTTTCATTGATTAATAATACTATAAAGATAAACATTTTCATACAACAGAAAATGTTCAGCTAACTTTTTCCAAATTCTCTTCATATATTTTTCGGCGTATATTCAATGTGTTAGTGCATTCTTTATTGTCAATTTGAATTTTTAAATTTTTGAACGTTTTATACGATTTTATATTCTCTAAATAATTTGTATGTGTTCAGTTTATCTATACTGTTCTTGAATATTATTGTTTTTAACTTTTTGTTATTTGAATTTGTATAGGTAATTTGAATTTTATTTGAATTGATAGGTACAAAAATTTCAAATTGGATAGCATTTTTATCGAGTAGTCTTTTAAGAAAAATTTTTTTTTTATTTTTCTCTCAATACATTGTAATAAAAGGATTTTGATAATTGTTGATATTGTGCATGTATATTATTTGTAATAATAAATTATAAAATTATAATATAATTTTATAATGTTTAGAAAACAAAAATATTTTTCATTTTTTAATTGAATAATTTTAAAAAATAAAACAATTTCAAAAAATTCAAACAATAGTGAACATTCATTCACGATATGATTTCTAATATATATTCATACATACATATACATATATGTATAAATTTACAAATAGAATCAATCAAATTTTCGTTAAAGATGATACAATTCTAAATTTTAAATTCAATTCAAATCGGTTTTTAGGTACATACGTACTTATATACCTACGTTCAATTATTTCACATATAGTTTTAGTTCGTTTTCATTGTTAACTGTATCTATCGACTTGTAAATACATGGAATACTCTGCTGTATTTTTTGATTAATAAAACGAACTTCACATTTTTTGGAAATAATTATTCACATTATAACCAATCAATTTTAACAGAGATTATTGTTTACCCAAGCTTTCTGCAAAATTACAAATCTCTAGATAAAATCTCGACAGAAAGTGTACCTGAAATGCTTAACCCTAATATTATCATCAAAAATAGTTACAAAAAGATTCCTCGGGTGCATTTGCACCCAGTATGTAAATTTTTTTTTGGTTGATATTTTAACCAATATGAATATATCATTCCTGTAAATTAAACAAGATATTTTATAAGAATACAAAATTTATTTATGCACTTTATTTTAATGGTAAAAAAAAATTCGAATTTGTTGGACAGTAATTGGTTATTTCGAAGCTTCTATTTACGATTATTCTGACACACAGCACAACAAAAAAAGAAGATATTAATGTTCTACAAATAATTTTTTTTGTTTGCATACTTTGATGTGGAGTGTTTTGTTTTTTTATCCTTATGACGAACACCTGATGATTTTGCGTTTTTTTAACATTTGATCAAATGTTTCTCCAGAACTTGGCGTTAATTATTTTTCTCGTAAGCACTTTATAAGATTTAGTGAAGCTTAACCACTAGGTAAAACAGTTCTACTGTCTATTTCTTTTTGAACCAATTGCATTCTAAGCTGTTCAAGAAAAGTTTTACACTTAAAAAGTTTTTGCTTCTTCCATGATGGAAATGTTTCTTTCCACAACATTCTGATTTTTTTCGGGTGCCGCATCAATATCCTTATCAACATATATTTGCATATTCCATGCAAAATTTGTTTTACTATCACATGAATGCCCAATACTTTATTCCGTATTTTACCAGTTTGAATGGCATAGGTATTGAGTAAATGAACATCGGCTTCGGAATGTAACAATATTTCATCAATTGTATTATTTTTATAAGTAGTATATAAATATGGAGCATTGTTTACCCATTTATTCCATAGCTCTATAATTGGAGCAAGTTTGTCCTTAGTTTGGCGTTGTGCTCGATCATGTTTATCGTCAAAGCGAACTGTCCGATTAGCCTTTAAGAAAAATTTAGCAGACATTATTGCACGAAATATTGATCGACCAAATTTATTATTCCATTATATACATCTATACAAAAAAAGTTCATAGATCAATAGCTCCAAGGCTTTTTGAAAGTTTGAAAAGCAGTTTGACCATACCTGCTAAAATGAGTAATCCAATAAGGCTTTCTATATAGCTACACCATCAATACTTCCCCCCAAATACACTCGTTTTCCATTCAAATTTGAATTATCCATCACAATCTTTGTTATAGCAGAACTAAAACACAACTCAACTGCATTTTTGAAACTGTGAATTCTTGCGGCAGCATAAGAAGTAATTTCGAGTCGATCTTTGATTACATTTTCTATTAAAGTTTTTCTACTAAACACTGGAGGCGTTGTGCTGCTGACCATTCAAGGGATTTGTCTTTTAAAATCATTTCTTCCATATCATTTATATAATTTTGTAGATAAGCTTAATTTATATCATAAATAAGTAATTTTAGAAATATTTTGTAAATACTAGGTAAAATTTCACCCGAACAAAACTTACATATTGGGTGAATTTTCACCCGACGATCGCTCATGTATAAATTGCATAGGTTCTAAATTTCCAAAAAGTGTTGTAATTTGTAAAGAAGTACCCATTTTTGATAAATAAGTAAAAACAGTAAAAAAAAAGATTTTGATAAAGGTGCATAAAATTGAAAATGGGCGAAATTTCATCCGACGATAATATTAGGGTTAATGTGTGTCCAACTCTACTAATTCATTTTGATTCAGGTAAATGCTTTGCAAGGACTATAATCATCCTTAAAAATAATTTTTTTTTTTTGGATAAAAAATTGTTGTGTTCGGTAACGAAACTATTTTCAAAATTTTACATTCCTAGCACAACGGTAACTATGTCTAAAATGCATTATTATATCTCAAACAAAAACCCATAAGTAAACTTAAAAAAAAACTCAAAATCGATTTTAAAAATTTACAGAAAAAATTTGCAGAAATTTAGGCAAATTACTAAAAATTGAGTGATTTTTTTTTTGTATGTACAAATGCAACTACAGTTATTATAATATAATATAGCATACAATTTTGTTATATTATTACCCATAAATTGTAATTTTATTTTACATTGAAACCAAAATTATAATAATAATAATTATTAGATCTTTAAAATACAAATTTAATATAAAAATATATTAGTATAGTATATATATATTTTTAGTGTAACATAAATTTATAAGATTTTTAATTGTTATTAATGAATTATAGAAATCACTCATTTAACAGTGTTGT
This sequence comes from Argyra leucocephala, assembly GCA_963942445.1. Classification (NCBI taxonomy): domain Eukaryota; kingdom Metazoa; phylum Arthropoda; class Insecta; order Diptera; family Dolichopodidae; genus Argyra; species Argyra leucocephala. The sequence continues at coordinate 116,638,513 of OZ012681.1, read as the reverse complement.
CGCAGTTAACTGACAAATGATTCTAAGAAAAGTAAATAACGATTTTAATCTTACTAGGGGCCCCCCTTGGTTAATTATATTTCAAGTTAAAATCAAATTTAACCTTTTTAAAAGGACAAGTCCACAATTCTTACAGAAAAGGGCCAATATATTTTACATGTATATTTATATGCATGGAAAATAAAATAAAATTAAATTAAATTAAAAGAACAGGGGCTTGCATAAACTAATAACTATAATTATAATATTAGACACCAGAAAATAATCATGTTTTAATATAAAATCTTTGAAATTTGTCTGATTTGGTAAACACATAAACTGTGTATCTAAAAATAATTATTATAGCTATTTTTTAAAGCATCTCTATTTTTATTTATGTTTTAAACTATTTTTTTATTATTTTATTTAATCAAATATAAATATTTTTCTCTATATTTAATTATCATATAACAATTACATTTAATAATAAATTAGAGCTGAATATTAATAAATAATTAATTAAAATTGTACCTGCTCTTACATTTATGTATTCAATAAAATACAAAACAATTAAATATGTAATATCAGGTAATTAGTAAAAAAGAAATAAAAATAACTTAAAATTTTGTTTTTTAAAATTGTCTCTGATTGAATTTGATTTTAATACATGTAGCGATATCTAACGAAATAAAACTGCTGTAAGACATCTCTGTTTATCTCTGATTGTACCTAATTCAGTATGGGTTAGATAAGTTTCTTTACATATAGCAATCGGAATTAGTGTTTTTTTCTTATCATTACTCAAATATGTACAGTTGCAGCGTTGTATTTTCAGCTGTACTGTCATAATTTTGTTAATAATTATACCAGGTAGAAATTACCCTTTTCTAAAATTGAAAAATAAAATTATATACATAGAATATAAATTTTAACTGTAATTTTAAAAAACTGTATTATTTATAAAAAAAAATTTGTATAAATAAAAACAAAAAAAATTTAATAATATCAAAAAAATAAATTAAATAAAATTAAATAAAGTAAAATTAATAATTTAACTATTTTTTTAAGTAATTAAATTGTTTTTTATTATTTATTATAATTAGGAAAATATTTTTCTTTATTTATTTTCCGCCTATGTGAACGTTTTTTTAAATTTAAAAAATTAAAATTAAAATGAAAAACTAAAAATTGTTATATTTGAAATTTTTAGAAATTAAGAGTATTTTTTATAATTATAATGTATAAAAATGTTTCGACAACGTTGAAGTTGTCATCTTCACTAAACAGTTATTAATTAATTTGAATCAAAATAATTAAATTAACTGAAATATAGCTAGATACTTAAAAATAACAAATGTTTGTTTTATCTTTTCCTATATGTGTAAAACTGAAAAATTTAAGAATAAAAATTTAATTATTAAATAAATGAAACAATAATTTTTTTTTATTATTAAAATGTTTATAGAATTTATAATGAAATAATAATAGTATAAATTTCTATGGTCAAGCTAAGTGCAGTGACAAAAATATATTGATAGTATGATGTAGATCTAAAAACTAAAATGCAATATAATAAATTCAAAGTGTTACAATTATATTGTATACAAATATTAATGTTTTTAATTATTTGTTTTTAATTCAATTGATAAAAAGATTAATACAATATTTTTGATACTATATTAAAAATGCTTATACATATATAATAAAAATATCCGTTATAGTTTTACCAAAAAAAAATATTATTATGTTAATGCCTGGGTTACAATATGCTGATTATCCTGTACCTGGTACACAGATCTGATTATCTATTTACATTAATACTGATACATGGCTGAAACATGTTCCTGATAAATCACCAGCTGCTATTCAGCATAATAAAAACCAATAAACAAATTAATAAAATATTTCTAAATTAATCGATCCCAAGTACTTGTTGCGCAACATCAAATACATGAATCGTATAAAAATATAATGTTTAATATAATGTATAAAATAAAATTATGTTTTAATATATTTTTTTTTAATTATTTGTTTTTAATTGAATTTTTATTATTATTATTTTATTATTATTATTATTTCATTTATTTAGTTTTGTTAACTATTTATAGTGTACAACTATAACATTATTTATAATTATATCAATTCATTTGTATTATCTATTTTAACAATTCAATTATTTATTTATTAGGTTAGGTATAACAATTCATTTGTATGACAAAATATTCCAATCAACTGATTCATTCAAGTATCTGATAAAGCCTTTATTATATTTGACAAAATTTTTTTCCATTGAATTGATAAAAAGAATAATACAATATTTTTGATAATGAATTAAAAATGTTTATATATATATATATATATAATTAAAATATCCCTTATAGTTTTACCAAACAAAAATATTATTATGTTAATGCCTGGTTTGCATTGCGCTGATTACCATGTACCTGTTTTCATTATATGCTGATACATGGCTGAAACATGTTGCTGATAAATGAGCAACTGCTACTCAGCATAATAAAAACCAATAAACAAATTAATAAAATATTTCTAAATTAATCGATCCCAAATACTTGTTGCGCAACATCAAATTATGTATGAAAATGCTTAAAAATAATAATATAAAATAAAATTGAAATGTTTTAATATTTTTTTTTTAAATTATTTGTTTTTAATTAAATTGATAAAAAAATTAATATAATATTTTTGATAATTCATTTAAAGTGCTTATATATTATATATATATATATAATAAAAATATCGCTTATAGTTTTACCAAAAAAAATATTATTATGTTAATGTCTGGGTTACATTATGCTGATTATCCTGTACCTGGTACACAGATCTGATTATCTGTTTACATTATTTGCTGATACATGGCTGACACATGTTCACCAATATCACCAATACCACATGTGGTTATAAATTAGCAGCTGGTATTCAGCATAGTAAAAGCCAATAAACATTTTAATACAATATTTCTAAACTAATCGATACGCAATGATTGTTGCGCAACATCAAATACATAAATCGTATGAAAATTGTTAAAAATAATAATATAAAATAAAATTATAATATTTTAATATATTTTTCATCTTCAATCGTTAAGTGCAATTTACAATATTTCAGAATAACATTAATTTTTTATAAATTTGATTTCTAAAATTAACCCAATAATCAAACAATTCCACACTTAATTCAGTAGACATCCAATATTTGTCCCATAATATTTTATTTGTTATAAATTTTAAATTTTGAGTTTGTAATACCATAGATTCCATTTCTTTTAAATTATTAATTTTTATTGGATCTGATGTTTTACTTAGGATAATTGAAACGATACCATCATTGGTTATAGCATTTTCAATTAATCCCAAATGTTTTAAAGTTTTTGCTTTATCAAATAAATCACGAGATTTTGGTGTTAAACTTTCTCTAGCAAATATACTTTCACCACGCTTATTATTTGGAATTTTATTCATATCGATTATATCAGAAAAATCTAATATTGAAACTTTGTTTTCATTGAATTTTTTAACAAATATTTTACGATTTTCATTTGTATTAAATTTTAATGATATCATTGGTGATTTATTTGGATTAATATTATTTGATGGAAATCTACGAATTTTTAAACATGTCTTAATATTAACTTGTGCTATTTCGAATGCATGTCGAACAATTTCAATAATATTTTCATTCTTATCAATTTTTGGTAAACCATATAAAAAAGCATATGTCATACGGTCAAATTCTTCCATATCAATTTTTTCTTCTAACTCAATAATATCATGATTGAATGCAATTGATGATGATGATGATGATGATGATGATGGTTCTATAATTAATGGATATAAAAGAATAGATTTTGGTATTGAATCAATTTCCATATATTGTTTTTTTATAAAATTTCTTAAATAATTAACAACTGGTTCAGAATAGAAATTTTTTAAATCACTTCTATCTTTTTTTTTCTTTTCAATTTTCAAATGTTTACAATTGTTAGGTATTTTAACTTTTGTTTCATTTTTTATCGGATTTTGCCATTTCAAATTTATATAATCAATTCCAGAATTTGATGGTACATTTAAGAATTTTAAAGTATCATTTAAATTAATAGAAAATAAATCTAGTCTCTCTGTTTTAACTGTATTATTTTTATTAACTGTATTAATTTTATTAATTGTATTCATTTTATTAACTGTAAATTTATTTATATTATTTAATTTTCGATTTGGATATAACAATAAATCTGATGGTTTCCATGTCATTATATCATTAGCATAGATAATTTTTTCCATTTCAAAAGTAGCTGATTCATAGTCTATTTCTCGCGAATCATCAAATGAGTTGTTAAGAGTTTCGAAAAATTTTTCATTTTGAATTTCCTCTTCTTTTTTACGATTGGTATTTCTTGGAAAATTTTGATTTTTATTATCCGGATTAACAACAGTCTTTGTTGTAGAGGATTTTTCCCAAATTGACTGTAAATCATCTGGAAAATCTTCACATGCATTTGTAAAATTTTGATTTATGTAATCTTGATTAACAGTCTTTGCTGTAGAGGGTTTTCCCCAAACTGACTGTAAATTTGAAAAATTTTCACATTTATTTGTAAAATTTTGATTTTTATTCCGATTAACAGTTTTTTCTGTAGATGATTTTTTCAAAATTGACTGTAAATCTGGAAAATTTTCAGATGTATTTGTAAAATTTTCATTTTTATTATCCCCATGAACAGTCTTTTTTGTAGAGGATTCTGCCGAAAGTGAAAAATCAGGTAATTGATGTGTTTGTAATTTTATTTTGGGTGTATTTTGTTTTTTCATTTTAAAACAATAAAAATGTTATTTTTTTTAATATTATAATATTCAATTGATTTATTATTTAATTATTTTTTTTGTTCACAACCTTTTTTTTTATGTAATTAGAACTATTTTTATTTTTTGGTTTATTACTTTTTATTTTTGATATCAAAAGTTTTTTGATATTTATTTTATAATTAAAATTAAATATTTTAAAAATTATTATAAAAAAAAGTATTATTTTATAAAATTTAAAAATACTTTCAAAATATGCATATTTTGTAATTTAATTACAAATTTAGTATTTAAACAAATTTCATTTAATTAATAGGAATAATAAAAAGTTTAGTTGGAGGTTTGTTATCAGGTAATGTCGTATTTACATTTCTCATTCAACATTTTTGTTATTGCTATTGAGTTGTTGATGCAATATGAGAAAGAAAATTAATATATGATGGTCACATCAAAATCTATTTGTTCTAAAAGCCATTTTTTGTTTTTACATTATTATTTGCATTATTATTATTTATTTAATATGCCTTAATACACATATTTCAGAATTTTACAAATTTAGTATTTAAACAAATTTCATTTAATTAAAAAATTAAAAATTTAAAATTCAAAATCGAATATTACAAATTTTAAAACACTATTATTTTAATTTTTTTTATAACAAAAATCAATAAATTTCTGTTAAAAAACAATTTCACTGGTCAAATTTAAAATCCGTTTTAATCTGGTAATAGTTACTGAGCAACTGAATTTCAATAAATTAAGACCTTTATATTATATAGTTTAAAATTCCATAAATCTCAAACACCACCATCATATTGAAATAAAAAAAAAAAAAAAAAAAATTTAAAAACTATTAGGAATAATAAAAAGTTTAGTTGGAGGTTTGTTATCAGGTAATGTCGTATTTACATTTCTCATTCAACATTTTTGTTATTGCTATTGAGTTGTTGATGCAATATGAGAAAGAAAATTAATATATGATGGTCACATCAAAATCTATTTGTTCTAAAAGCCATTTTTTGTTTTTACATTATTATTTGCATTATTATTATTTATTTAATATGCCTTAATACACATATTATATTACATTTACTTATCTTTCTTTATTTTCTGTTATGAGATGTATTCAAAATGTTAAATTATGATATTTGTCCAATCATTGTTCAATATTTCTCCATTTTGATCCTGTGAAATTTGATCCTGTCAGATTTTATTTTCTTTATGATATTCATTCATATATTTGGTGATATCTACTATTTTAACTATTATATTAAGTTAAAAATTGTTAAAATAGTGGATATTAAAAATTAAAAATTAAAAACTAAAAATTAAAAATTAAAAATATAAAAATATAAAAATATAAAAATATAAAAATATAAAAATATAAAATATAAAAATATAAAAATATAAAAATATAAAAATATAAAAATATAAAAATATAAAAATATAAAAATATAAAAATATAAAAATATAAAATATAAAATATAAAAATATAAAAATATAAAAATATAAAAATATAAAAATATAAAAATATAAAAATATAAAAATATAAAAATATAAAAATATAAAATATAAAAATATAAAAATATGAAAATATGAAAATATGAAAATATAAAAATATAAAAATATAAAAATATAAAAATATAAAAATATAAAAATATAAAAATATAAAAATATAAAAATATAAAAATATAAAAATATAAAAATATAAAAATATAAAAATATAAAAATATAAAAATATAAAAATATAAAAATATAAAAATATAAAAATATAAAAAATATAAAAATATAAAAATATAAAAATATAAAAATATAAAAATATAAAAATATAAAAATATAAAATATAAAAATATAAAAATATAAAAATATAAAAATATAAAAATATAAAAATATAAAAATATAAAAATATAAAAATATAAAAATATAAAAATATAAAAATATAAAAATATAAAAATATAAAAATATAAAATATAAAAATATAAAAATATAAAAATATAAAAATATAAAAATATAAAAATATAAAATATAAAAATATAAAAATATAAAAATATAAAATATAAAAATATAAAAATATAAAAATATAAAAATATAAAAATATAAAAATATAAAAATATAAAAATATAAAAATATAAAAATATAAAAATATAAAAATATAAAAATATAAAAATATAAAAATATAAAATATAAAAATATAAAAATATAAAAATATAAAAAATATAAAAATATAAAAATATAAAAATATAAAAATATAAAAATATAAAAATATAAAAATATAAAAATATAAAAATATAAAAATATAAAAATATAAAAATATAAAAATATAAAAATATAAAAATATAAAATATAAAAATATAAAAATATAAAAATATAAAAATATAAAAATATAAAAATATAAAAATATAAAAATATAAAAATATAAAATATAAAAATATAAAAATATAAAAATATAAAAATATAAAAATATAAAAATATAAAAATATAAAAATATAAAAATATAAAAATATAAAAATATAAAATATAAAAATATAAAAATATAAAAATATAAAAATATAAAAATATAAAAATATAAAAATATAAAAATATAAAAAATATAAAAATATAAAAATATAAAAATATAAAAATATAAAAATATAAAAATATAAAATATAAAATATAAAAATATAAAAATATAAAAATATAAAAATATAAAAATATAAAAATATAAAAATATAAAAATATAAAAATATAAAAATATAAAAATATAAAAATATACAAAATATAAAAATATAAAAATATAAAAATATCAAAAATATAAAAATATAAAAATATAAAAATATAAAAATATAAAAATATAAAAAATATAAAAATATAAAAATATAAAAATATAAAAATATAAAAATATAAAAAATATAAAAATATAAAAATATAAAATATAAAAAATATAAAAAATATAAAAATATAAAAATATAAAAATATAAAAATATAAAAATATAAAATATAAAAATATAAAATATAAAAAATATAAAAATATAAAAAATATAAAAATATAAAAATATAAAAATATAAAAATATAAAAATATAAAAATATAAAAATATAAAAATATAAAAATATAAAAATATAAAAATATAAAAATATAAAAATATAAAAATATAAAAATAAAAATATAAAAATATAAAAATATAAAAATATAAAAATATAAAAATATAAAAATATAAAAATATAAAAATATAAAAATATAAAAATATAAAAATATAAAAATATAAAAATATAAAAATATAAAAATATAAAAATATAAAAATATAAAAATATAAAAATATAAAAATATAAAAATATAAAAATATAAAAATATAAAAATATAAAAATATAAAAATATAAAAATATAAAAATATAAAAATATAAAAATATAAAAATATAAAAATATAAAAATATAAAAATATAAAAATATAAAAATATAAAAATATAAAAATATAAAAATATAAAAATATAAAAATATAAAAATATAAAAATATAAAAATATAAAAATATAAAAATATAAAAATATAAAAATATAAAAATATAAAAATATAAAAATATAAAAATATAAAAATATAAAAATATAAAAATATAAAAATATAAAAATATAAAAATATAAAAATATAAAAATATAAAAATATAAAAATATAAAAATATAAAAATATAAAAATATAAAAATATAAAAATATAAAAATATAAAAATATAAAAATATAAAAATATAAAAATATAAAAATATAAAAATATAAAAATATAAAAATATAAAAATATAAAAATATAAAAATATAAAAATATAAAATATAAAAATATAAAAATATAAAAATATAAATATATAAAAATATAAAAATATAAAAATATAAAAATATAAAAATATAAAAATATAAAAATATAAAAATATAAAAATATAAAAATATAAAAATATAAAAATATAAAAATATAAAAATATAAAAATATAAAAATATAAAAATATAAAAATATAAAAATATAAAAATATAAAAATATAAAAATATAAAAATATAAAAATATAAAAATATAAAAATATAAAAATATAAAAATATAAAAATATAAAAATATAAAAATATAAAAATATAAAAATATAAAAAAATATAAAAATATAAAAATATACAAAAATATAAAAAATATAAAAATATAAAAATATAAAAATATAAAAATATAAAAATATAAAAATATAAAAATATAAAAATATAAAAATATAAAAATATAAAAATATAAAAATATAAAAATATAAAAATATAAAAATATAAAAATATAAAAATATAAAAATATAAAAATATAAAAATATAAAAATATAAAAATATAAAAATATAAAAATATAAAAATATAAAAATATAAAAATATAAAAATATAAAAATATAAAAATATAAAAATATAAAAATATAAAAATATAAAAATATAAAAATATAAAAATATAAAAATATAAAAATATAAAAATATAAAAATATAAAAATATAAAAATATAAAAATATAAAAATATAAAAATATAAAAATATAAAAATATAAAAATATAAAAATATAAAAATATAAAAATATAAAAATATAAAAATATAAAAATATAAAAATATAAAAATATAAAAATATAAAAATATAAAAATATAAAAATATAAAAATATAAAAATTAAAAATATAAAAATATAAAAATATAAAAATATAAAAATATAAAAATATAAAAACATAAAAATATAAAAATATAAAAATATAAAAATATAAAAATATAAAAATATAAAAATATAAAAATATAAAAATATAAAAATATAAAAATATAAAAATATAAAAATATAAAAATATAAAAATATAAAAATATAAAAATATAAAAATATAAAAATATAAAAATATAAAAATATAAAAATATAAAAATATAAAAATATAAAAATATAAAAATATAAAAATATAAAAATATAAAAATATAAAAATATAAAAATATAAAAATATAAAAATATAAAATATAAAAATATAAAAATATAAAAATATAAAAATATAAAAATATAAAAATATAAAAATATAAAAATATAAAAATATAAAAATATAAAAATATAAAAATATAAAAATATAAAAATATAAAAATATAAAAATATAAAAATATAAAAATATAAAAATATAAAAATATAAAAATATAAAAATATAAAAATATAAAAATATAAAAATATAAAAATATAAAAATATAAAAATATAAAAATATAAAAATATAAAAATATAAAAATATAAAAATATAAAAATATAAAAATATAAAAATATAAAAATATAAAAATATAAAAATATAAAAATATAAAAATATAAAAATATAAAAATATAAAAATATAAAAATATAAAAATATAAAAATATAAAAATATAAAAATATAAAAATATAAAAATATAAAAATATAAAAATATAAAAATATAAAAATATAAAAATATAAAAATATAAAAATATAAAAATATAAAAATATAAAAATATAAAAATATAAAAATATAAAAATATAAAAATATAAAAATATAAAAATATAAAAATATAAAAATATAAAAATATAAAAATATAAAAATATAAAAATATAAAAATATAAAAATATAAAAATATAAAAATATAAAAATATAAAAATATAAAAATATAAAAATATAAAAATATAAAAAAATATAAAAATATAAAAATATAAAAATATAAAAATATAAAAATATAAAAATATAAAAATATAAAAATATAAAAATATAAAAATATAAAAATATAAAAATATAAAAATATAAAAATATAAAAATATAAAAATATAAAAATATAAAAATATAAAAATATAAAAATATAAAAATATAAAAATATAAAAATATAAAAATATAAAAATATAAAAATATAAAAATATAAAAATATAAAAATATAAAAATATAAAAATATAAAAATATAAAAATATAAAAATATAAAAATATAAAAATATAAAAATATAAAAATATAAAAATATAAAAATATAAAAATATAAAAATATAAAAATATAAAAATATAAAAATATAAAAATATAAAAATATAAAAATATAAAAATATAAAAATATAAAAATATAAAAATATAAAAATATAAAAATATAAAAATATAAAAATATAAAAATATAAAAATATAAAAATATAAAAATATAAAAATATAAAAATATAAAAATATAAAAATATAAAAATATAAAAATATAAAAATATAAAAATATAAAAATATAAAAATATAAAAATATAAAAATATAAAAATATAAAAATATAAAAATATAAAAATATAAAAATATAAAAATATAAAAAAATATAAAAATATAAAAATATAAAAATATAAAAATATAAAAATATAAAAATATAAAAATATAAAAATATAAAAATATAAAAATATAAAAATATAAAAATATAAAAATATAAAAATATAAAAATATAAAAATATAAAAATATAAAAATATAAAAATATAAAAATATAAAAATATAAAAATATAAAAATATAAAAATATAAAAATATAAAAATATAAAAATATAAAAATATAAAAATATAAAAATATAAAAATATAAAAATATAAAAATATAAAAATATAAAAATATAAAAATATAAAAATATAAAAATATAAAAATATAAAAATATAAAAATATAAAAATATAAAAATATAAAAATATAAAAATACAAAAATATAAAAATATAAAAATATAAATCTAATTCAAAAATATAATATCAATAACAGTTTTTCTGTGTTCTAAGGCATTCAGGCATATAATATTAAAATGTACCTATAACGGTTTAGAAGTATGAAATACATCAAATTCTGTCCACCATCTATCTCCACAGTCTTAGCTCGTACAGAGTTAGCTTTGTTTATAATGGACTTATTTAAATGAGATTTTTTTTTCTAAAAAGAACTCCTACATCCTTTAAACTTCAAAATTTTGCGAACAAAATTATTATTTTAAAGAGCAGTTGTTTCAGAACAAATTAGATCAAGGAAGAAAGCTTACTTTTAAGTACATTTAGAAATATTAAGAGAAAGGCTATTAAATAAATACATCAATTTTCAAATAGCTTAATTCTTCTTATTAAACATTAGCATCATTAGCCGAACTAATTGTTTAAATTTCTTACATATTTTTTTATCATTAGAGTAAATAGAAATTGATTAGCTTACATAGAACAGAATTTTTGACCCACAGATACTATACAATCAATTGAAAATATAAAGAGTAAAGAATAGCTGCGGTACCCCAGAACTGGCAACAAAATCTTTTATACACTGATCTACACAATATATAACTTGTTTATTTTGATCACGCTTATCGTCAATAGCTTTCTAACATGTTATTCTCATCTCAACATATATAAAACAAAAACTATATCTAACTTTAAACTAATTTTATTTTTTAACATAATCTAAACACTTTTATAATCGATTTACTGTAATCATAACTTTTGGCGTATAGAACAAATTCAATTTAGTGAACATAACATTTTTATGTATTTCAACAAGTGGTTTGAAAATCGAAATTTTCGTTCCAAAAAAAAAAAAAAAATAAAATTTTTTTTAGAAAAATAATATTTATAATAATTATAAAATAAACAAAAACAGGAAATATTTGAACTTAATATTGTCATAGGACATATATATGGTGACCATTCGTCCCTTTTTAAAGGGACAACTTTTGTATTTTTAGTATTGAATTTTTTAAATTTAAATTTTTTTTTTACAAGACGGAATAACATATCCACTTGTTCTGGCCACATTTTTTTTTAAGTCTATATTTATAATTTTTAATAGAAAACAGATGCACATCACCATTGAAGTAATAATAACTGGCCACTGTGACGTAAAGAAGTTTCTACATAGAATCGGACTAACTGATAATTACTTGTATGGTAAAAGTGAAATATGCGAAGAAAATATTGGATATTTACTCTGTGATTTTAGACTTGACTATTTGAATTTAGCATTCTCAGAATAATATGAGCATAAAAGTGAGTGTCAGGGATCCTCGGGGACTCCAGTTGCTTAAAAAAATGTTTTATTTATTTCCAAAAATGTATTGTCCCTTATTTTTGTCGCTGGTAAATGGTCATCCGCAATATAATATTATTTTTATTTCTACGATATTATTATTCAATAAATATTTAAAATATCAGTACACCATAAGTATTCAATATTTTATATATTTTTTTTAATATTTTACAAAATAAACAAATAAATTCTAAAAATTTGAAAAACGATAACCACTTGCTACAGTTATTCATTTTTTTTCTTCTTAATTAGAGCTAAACAGATTTTGGGTTTTATGTTCGTATTTAACCCATTAATGTACTTGCAATATAATAATATAACATTTTTACAGGATGCCTGATAACAATAGAATTATTTTATTTTACAGGATGCTTGATAACAATAGTATTATTTAATAAAATTATGTAAAATATTACAGGATGGTTTATAACAATAGTATCATTTTGTTTTAGTAATTGGACTAGGTTGTTCTGCCAACAGTGTTATGGCGGTTTCTTGAGAGTGATGTAAGCATTATAAAATGATTATTTAATGTCTGATGAGGGGAACTCTAATATAAACGGAAATGTGAGCAAGCTTAATTGTTGTATATGTGCCAATTGAAAATCTTGAAAACTGTTGATGAGTGATGTTTCATGAAGAATGTGTGCCTGTGTGGCAACATTAATATCAGGAATGAACAATGTTTTGGTCAGATATAAGACATTTGGAAGAAATTTAAAACAAATAATTTTTTAAAACTAATTCTTAAACTAAAAATTTAATAAAATAGACTGTAAAAAAAATAACAATAAGGCAAATGGCACAATTTGGTTAAAAATTAATAATATGGCAGAATTTGAAATTAATCATGGCTATGCTCTCATATATACTAATTATCACTATAATTCGCAAATTAAAAAAAGTACGGTACAAATATCTGAATCCCATATCTCTTTAAATTCGATTTTCATTATTGTTCTTTTAAATGATATAAATTTTAAAATGGAGACGTGGCGAATTTAAATATTTTGTCAAAATTTTTAATTTTCTATTAGAAATTTCACACGATGGCATTAACCTACAAAAATTTTAGTTTATAAAATTGGCGCAACAACACCCTGATTTAGATTTAATTTTTTTTTTTTTTTAATGATAAAAATTCATTATTTCTACGTATGAGGTTGTTGTTCAGGATAAATCAATAAAAAATATATAGTTACCATGATAAATTGAAATGATGGAAAACATCTCATAACAAAATATTAATTTATTTCTTTATTAATTTCAAATTATGCCATATTATTAATCTTTAACCAAATTGTGCCATTTGCCTTATTGTTATTTTATTTACAGTCTATAAAAATAATTTATTTTAAATGTATTCCAAATGTCTTGTATCTGACCAAAACGTTGTTCATTGCTGCTATTAATGTTGCCACATAGCCATATGATTTTTTATCAAACTTACGGGCGAAGACTAGTATATATCTAATAGGAAAAAATATTCAGCAGCAGTAAAAGAGCAATTCATCGAAACTGAGTCAATTTCAAGAACTCCATAAATTACAGTTAAAAAAACAAAATTGTATGATTAAGTATAAATCGACTAAAATATCTACCAAAAATCCAATATTACCAATATTATTTTTTTTGTGTCAATGTCGAATTTCAATTGTTGATTGGTGGTTTAATAATGTTAGAGTTGATATAGAGAAGATGTGTTGAAGATAGGATTATCTTGAAATACATTTAATTTAAAAAATTTATATATAACTATAAAAGAGTAGACCCTATTAGATACCCTGTCATAATAATTCAAAAATTACTCATAAATTATTTTTTATTGAAAAAATTGATATTCAGAATGATATTTGACCATTAATTATTGAACTTGCTTGATAATTTTCAGATATTATAAACAATTTTATATCATATCAACAACGGAAATACTGTCTACCATCAAATTTCAACTGAATATCAGACATCCACATAAAATTTTTATGTTACTGTAAATTATTCGATATCCTGATGATTCAGGTTCGATTCTATATTATATTATTGATATAGAATAAAATGAAAAATAAACTAAATTTATATCACAAAGTTGATTCTTTTGAATTTTGCTAATGCGTTAGGAAATAATACTCAAGGTTAACTTTAAGTAATTTATTTTGATTCCATTCATAGACTTGATGTATGTGCTTAATTTTAATTTGGTCTAAAAACATTATCCTAAAATTGGTAGAATTCAGCTCTTAATCATCATATCAGACGTGATTCAAATGCTCTATGTGCTTTACTTCAATTTGGTCTATAAACTTTTAATCCTAAATTCAATGTTAAATCCTAATCTAAAAACTCTAAATCCTAAAATTGATAGAATTCAGTTCTTAATCATCATATCAGACATGTTTAAAATGCTCTATGTGCTTTACTTCAATTTGGTCTAAAAACTTTTAATCTTAAATTCAATCCTAAATCCTAATCTAAAAACACTAAATCCTAAAATTGATATAGTTCAGTTCTTAATCATTAATTCAGATATGATTCAAATTCTGTATGTGCTTAACTTTAATTTGGTCTAAAAACATTATCCTAAAATTGATAGAATTCAGTTCTTAATCATCATATCAGACATGTTTAAAATTCTCTATGTACTTTACTCCAATTTGGTCTAAAAACTTTTAATCCTAAATTCAATCCTAAATCCTAATTTAAAAACTCTAAATCCTAAAATCGATATAGTTCAGTTCTTAATCATAATTTCAGAATTGATTCAACTTTTGTATGTGGTTAACTTCAATTTGGACTAAAAAAACATAATTCTAAAATTGGTATAATTCAGTTCTTAAAAATCATATCAGTCATGTTTAAAATGCTCTATGTGCTTTACTTCAATTTGGTCTAAAAACTTTTAATCTTAAATTCAATCCTAAATCCTAATCTAAAAACTCTAAATCCTAAAATTGATATAGTTCAGTTCTTAATCATTAATTCAGATATGATTCAAATTCTGTATGTGCTTAACTTTAATTTGGTCTAAAAACATTATCCTAAAATTGATAGAATTCAGTTCTTAATCATCATATCAGACATGTTTAAAATTCTCTATGTACTTTACTCCAATTTGGTCTAAAAACTTTTAATCCTAAATTCAATCCTAAATCCTAATTTAAAAACTCTAAATCCTAAAATCGATATAGTTCAGTTCTTAATCATAATTTCAGACTTGATTCAATTTTTGTATGTGCTTAACTTTAATTTGGACTAAAAAAACATAATTCGAAAATTGATAGAATTTAGTTCTTAATCATCATTTCAGACATGATTTAAATTTTGCATGTGCTTAACTTCAATTTGGACTAAAAAAACATAATTCTAAAATTGATAGAGTTCAGTTCTTAATCATCATTTTAGACGTGATTCAAATTATGTATCTGCTTAACTTCAATTTGGACTAAAAAAACATAATTCTAAAATTTATAGAATTCAGTTCTTAATCGTCACATCAGATATGATTCAAATTATGTATCTGCTTAACTTCAATTTGGACTAAAAAAACATAATCCTAAAATTGATAGAATTCAGTTTTTAATCATCATTTCAGACATGATTTAAATTTTGCATGTGCTTAACTTCAATTTGGACTAAAAAAACATAATTCTAAAATTGATAGAGTTCAGTTCTTAATCATCATTTTAGACGTGATTCAAATTATGTATCTGCTTAACTTCAATTTGGACTAAAAAAACATAATTCTAAAATTTATAGAATTCAGTTTTTAATCATCATTTCAGACATGATTTAAATTTTGCATGTGCTTAACTTCAATTTGGACTAAAAAAACATAATTCTAAAATTGATAGAGTTCAGTTCTTAATCATCATTTTAGACGTGATTCAAATTATGTATCTGCTTAGCTTCAATTTGGACTGAAAAAACATAATCCTAAAATTGATAGAATTCAGTTTTTAATCATCATTTCAGACATGATTTAAATTTTGCATGTGCTTAACTTCAATTTGGACTAAAAAAACATAGTTCTAAAATTGATAGAGTTCAGTTCTTAATCATCATTTCAGACATGGTTCAAATTCTAGCTTAATTTGGACTAAAAACACAATCCTAAAATTATTGATAGAGTTCTGTTCCTAGTCATCATTTCAGACATGATTCAAATTCTGTATGTGCTTATAATTTGTTTCATTTCGGTAAAACATGTAATACAGAATTATTTCAAATCTGCAAATCTAGATTCCAGAAGTGATTTATAGCTACTTTTTTCTGTTCAGTTCCAGTTCAATGCGTGACTTAAAATTTATTTATGTGCAATGATTGAATATTGACGTTAATTATAAACACAGGCTTGAAACCTAATAAAATTAAACAAACTTAAACCTAAAAAATAAAAATAAAAAATTATGGAAGTCATAAATCATTATTATTAAGAAAATAAATAAAAAAATATTATGGACCGACTCTATTTATACCATTGTACAAAAATATTGTAAAAAAGTACATAATATTAAACTCAGAAAAAAAAAACAATAATGCACTGGAATAATACAATTAGAATAAAATTTACTTTTTTTTTTTTTTTGTTGGTGAAAGGAAAATGACTGAAAAACAATAAACGAATAAAGCCTATAACTTTTCAATATTTATAATATAAACAATATGTAAGTACTTGGATTTTTAAATAATAAACTGAAACCAATTTATTTTGATTTATTATTATTTTTTCTTTTCTTCTTGTTTTTATTAAATTTCTGTATTGGTTGGTAGTACATTTGACTTACATGATGAAAGGTGACAGTAAGAACAGTCTAAAGGACGGAATGAATAGTTTTTCTAATGTCGGATTATAATGAAATTTTAAATTGTGTTTAAAACATCTGATGTCCCTATATAGTGACCATATTTACTAATTTATTCAGTACAATATTGACTTCAATGACTCTGTTCTGATTTGAAATTTTTATATTGATGTTAAAATTATTTCTTAAAAGCATGAATTTTACTTTTCAATTGAGAAATATATTTTTGAGTAGATTTCGACTCCCTGAAACCCAAAACGCATTTAAAAATTCGAATTGTACTTTGGAAGGGCTTTGAAGCTAAAAAATAGATATGATGCAGATCTACATCCTGCATTAAAGAGTATTAAATTTTGAAAATGTTTAAGTATAATACTATTCTTATATCTTCGATTCCATTCTAATTCTGTAATGTCCAATTAATCCATATACTAAATATATTTCACCCATATGTTTATAGCATTGGGACATTTAATATCCATATTCATTTTATTTAATCAAAGCGTTTTATAGAGTCCATTGGATTACAGCTTAAAGATGATGATAATACATTTACAGCTTTATACATTTACACGCTGGGTGGCGCAGTAGGTATAGAGCACCTGCCTTTCAACCGAAAGATCCCAGGTTCGATTCCCGACGAAGGCAAAAAAAAAACGCTTTCTGGATTTTTTGACCTGATCCAGTACTCTTTATCATTGGGAAAAATAAATGATAAATAGTTGAGAGTTTTGGTTATCACTTAAAATAAAATGGAACTAGGCTTTAATGAAGGCAGAGTACTTCGCACACTACTTCCACATTTAAGTTAGTAGATATACCATAAAAATTCTACAGAAAAAGCTATTGTATGTGATTGTGTATTCCAAATCTCTGTGTAAAAGCAGTTAGGGTGTTCATTCACCCACAGACTGAGAATTATATATAAAAAAAAAAAAAAATTATCCTTCTAGGTTAACGCCCACAAATATCTACGGTATCAATATTTGCAAAATTTCTTTTAGTAATGTACAATAACCTACTCCTCTGTATGGTACCTTACTGCGCAGTGTTTCTATACCCTTCATCAAAAATCAATCAATTACACGCACACTATCATAGTAAGCAAATTGTTTAAAATTTGCATTCGATTAAAATGTCCAAAAAAACTAAATAAGGCTTTTAGAATGCATTTTGGAAGTTTTACCACGCAATTACAGAGAAGAAACATGATACAGACCTGTTACAGTATGCGGTTAAGGGTTAAAACTATTTTTTAGCTTACAACATGAAAAATAACAATAAAAAGTGTATCTTCAAATAAAAAACAGCGTGGTTCACAAAATCGTTGGCTTCATTCTTATGTGTCCAATCTACCAAAAAAAAAAACAAATATCTTTTACACAGGTTGGTACATGTGGGTACAGATGGGCAATTATGAACGAAGATATTAATTGGCCATGTTTGTAAAGCCTATGTGATTAAATTATATGTAATCCACATTTGCAATGTTCTAATCATTATATATAAATTTCCATAACCTGTATTTTTCCATAATAGCGATATTTTCAACAGCATAAAAATTATCATCATCATGACATCATGTTGCCTATTACAGAGAACCTAAAAATAAATCTATTCATTAGCCTACCAAAACATTGCAGTTTATTTCAGGTGGAGGTGATATCCACAAAGAAAGCCTGGGACTGGCTGCGATCCAGCATATTAGCTGTTAGAAATATTTGTATACTCACAGACAGTCAGGATGCAATTAAAGCACTAGAATCGGTAACCATCAATTCAAAAACTGTGTTGGGTTGTTGCAGTTTTCTAGACGAACTAGCAGATCGGTTTAACATATGAGCTGAACTGTGAGATTCAGGGGAGCTACAATACAGATCAGTTTGATTAAGAGGGTACTATCCTGGAAATGCATACGAAAAGGTTATTAAGAGTACGAAATTGCTATTAATGTCCACTGATGAATTTTCTTAGCACATGTTGCATTTCATGTTTTACAAGGTCAGCATTTAAGTGAGGGTAATACATACATAATATTTAATGTCAAGTGAGCCCGTGCGGTATATATCTAGTAAAATAATTAATGACGTTATTTTAGAGTAGAAATGTGAGCCAGTCACATTTGGGTTATCTGATAGGATGAAACTATTCGTTTTTGAATTTTATGCAAATATAATTTATGCATTACTAGAAGTACCAAACCCATATAATGAAAATTGTACACATTATATGGATTTGGTTTGGTCGTATAAAAGTTTTGTAGATTTTCATCAAAACACCGGAGGACAACAAGCAGGTGTTGCGCCAACTGAAAAAACCAAATTATTTGACTGTGTTAAATTATTTTGTTTGCTATATCGAGTGTATATAATAATTTCAGGTGGTCATAACTTCATAATTTTGCTTTCATTAAATGAAATTCAATTTACGAATAAAATTCATTGTTAAACGACAAAGTTTTTATGCAAAATGAATTTCGTCTAACGAAAGTAAAATCATGCGATAGACCCTTACATCATTTTTTGATTTAAAAGTACATACCGAAATATACTTAAATTTTCCCGGTATAGCTTATCTGGCTGGAAGCAAAAATCACGGAATACAATGAAATGTTTTCTAGAAATAATGCAGCTCCAAGTTTTGATAGTATTAAATTCGACTCAGTTTTTTAAGCATTTTAGTTAGCTATTACGACCGAAAGATAGTTAAAGATATTGACCTTAATATGTCTCTTTTGGTTGAGAAATATAGATAGGTGTAGATCATAGATTAACACTAGAATTATCTGATATTACTGTCAGATATTGCTTAGAGCAAGCAAATCATTCGTCTATTATAGATGAAAGCTTGCATGATGTTGCTAAGCGGTGAGATCATCATCCAGTGAGTTAGTATCCATCACCGTTAGTAACTAATGTTAGTAAGAGAAACTAATGTTAGAAAAAGATAAAAATAAATAAACATGCTATAGTTAGAAGAAAAATAAATAGCTAACATACCCTAGTAGTAGAATGTTAAAAATATAAGAAAGAAGGAAAACAAATACAAAAAGAAAATAGAAAAAGACTAAATATCAATTCCATAACTATTTATCGATTATACAGTTTTAATTTTAAGTTTCTTTTACTAAGGTTAGTATCAAAACAAGCTGCTCTCGAGTTAGATTCACATAACATTCTAGACACAGGCTCAAATTTATCGTAGTCAGTACTATGGTTAGCAATATTAAACAGGTCAACGGAACGTAAATTACGCAGATTCTCTCTAAAAGTTATCAAATCCATAATTTTAGGTGCCAGGATATTCCGAGCAATAATTTGGTTGATAAACGTAACATCAGCCACCAATCGACGTTGTTGGAGAGATTTCAGGTCAATCAAAAGCAACCTATCTTCATAAGGAGGAAGTTGAAAAGGGTCAGACCATGAAAAAGCACGTAGTGCAAAGCGTAAAAATTTACGCTGAACTACTTCAATATGTGAAATATCAACATTGCGATATGGAGACCAAACTTGCAAAGCATATTCAAGTGTCGGTCTAATGTATGTGATATATAAATGTTTTGTAATGTACGGATCTGTAAACTCTTTGGCCCAGCGCATTATAAATCCTAGCATAGAGTTATAGCTTTATTAATCATGGGATTAAAATGTGCTTTGAAATTGAGCCTGTGATCCAGAATAACACCTTGATCACGAGTTAACTCAGAACAGTTTAAGGTTTGATTCCCAAGATGATAATCAAATTCAATAATAGAGCTTTGAGGCTTTCTACTAAAACTAACAACTTGAGATTTCGATGCATTTAATTCAAGGTTGTTGGTGGAGCACCATTCGGCAAAATTTTTAAGATAATTTTGAAGTAGAGTAAAATCATCAACAGATATAATTGTTTTGCTAATTTTGGAGTCATCAGCAAAACAACTTAACTTAGCTGTTACCATAAACTGTGAGGCGTCATTGATTGCAATAATAAGGAAAAGTGGACCCGAGTGGCTACCTTGGGGTACCCCAGATGAGGCAACAAAAGGGCGAGAAAGTGAGGAGCGGAAACAGACCTGATATTCCCTATTAGATAAGTATGACCCCATCCATTTAAGACTGTGAATCAGAAAAACCTATTGCTTTATGCTTGATTAGTCATCAGAAATTTTGTCAAATGCCTTGCAGATATCCGTGAATAGGACGTCAACTTGTTGTCCAGATTCCATAGCGTTAAGAGTTTCAGAAATAAATTCTATTAAATTGGTAACAGTTGACCTTCCTTTCTGAAAACCGTGTTGGTTTATAGAAATGAATGATTTAGAATAAGAATAAAAATAATGAATTAGGATGTATTCAAGAAGCTTTGGAATGCAAGAAATTTTAGCAATATATGCAAATCAATGCAATATATTGAATATAGTTTGAAGTAAATCTTTAATAAAATATTAAGAGTAAATTAGGATTGCTCAAAACAATGTTAATTTGAAATCGATTGGATCTACTAAATTTGGTCAACTAATCGAATCGATTTAAATGATTTGAAAGGAAAACCTTTCAATCAGTTTGTTTGACAAATATTATTTTGACTCATATTTTGGATTTAATCACTTCATAACGTTTTATTTTGTATCATTTCAGTAAACTTAATAGTCTGACTTAAGTTTATTAAGATTAAGGATAAGGTAACAAAAGTATGTTCTTAGTTTTAGATTAAGCTTCATTTCATTTTATTATAACTCTATACATTAGAGGTACCTAATTAAGTTCCAGATATATGTTTTACAACCAATTCATGAATGTAATTCTAAACTGGATATATTTAAATATTGTAAAGATTTATTTGTAATACTAATAAGAAAGATGGGTAGTGGGTGGTCTGCAAAATATCGTTAAATAATTTTTTCTCGCAATATAATTAAAATTTGATTCATTTTTTAGCTTTAAAATTTTTATTATTTTTTTTTTTTTATTGTTATTTACACACAGAGAAATTTCAATGTAAACTGTTAAGAAACAATGTAGTTTCTACAATTTTTCAACTTGATTTGGCTTTGTAAACGTTTTTTGTAAATTTATTACCGTACATTGTAAATTTATGCCAATCGATTAACAATGCACTTTTAACAAATTTTTGTTTTTAAATTTACATTGATGCAGTTTTCATTCTACCAAAAAAATTGTTAAATATAACTATGGTTTAATTGAATTTTAATGGTTGAATTATATTTATAAATGTTGTCTTTACTAAGAAAAACAGTTAACTTTACTTTTACAAAAATATAATGTAACAGTGCTGAAATAACATTCTACCTATTTTAATTGTAATATTAACATCGGCCCACCATATTCATACTGTGAAAATTTGTTAATTTTACTTTACGTCCGTATCAAAAAAGGCATATATCCAGAATCAAACTTTTTAAGTATACGCTTTTAGAAATCTTTTTCTGATTTACATTTTTTAGGAAAGCAATAAATTTAGCTTACAAATGCAAAATTATTTCTTTCACAATAAATGAAAATAAAAGGAAAACTTTACAGTATAATTTAGTTAAAAAATTCCAATTTTACTGAAATTCCCTCCATTATAACGAGAGTATTGTCCACCAAACCAATATAATAATTCTTGAATGAAAATGCATTGGTTTTAATATATTTCAATTCAATTCATTTATTTCCTTAAATATACATTTTTTTTTTTTTTTAAATACACAGATTTTTACAGAGTTTAGAAATATTCTCTTTACAGCTGAAACATTTTAAATTTTAAATAAATGGTACATTCTCATATTAATATTAAATTTTTAAGGGAAAACAGGATAGTAAAAACCTTATCCAAATAATTTTTTTTTTTTTTTTTTTTTTTTTAGATAAAACTTACATTTAATTAAACTTAAAACTAAAAACATAACTAACCTAACTACTACTAAGATATATATTTATTTTAATTTATTATCTATATGTATTTACTAATTTACATACAAGTTTTGTATCATAATATTGTTTGAATATTGCAATTTATTATTAAATTTCTCTTTTATAATATTAATATTTTCGTCAACCATATTCACATTGGTCTTATCGTGCAACTTTTTCGTTGAAAAATAAAATGGTAAGTTCATCATTAGCTTTAGTATTTTGTTTTGTGAAATTTGTAATTTATTTCTATGTGTTTTAGCACAAGTGGCCCAGATTGGCGCTCCATATGTTAAAATTGGGAAAAAAATAGTTTTTAGAATTATTATTTTATTTTCTAAAGATAGAAATGATGTCCGATTTATAAATGGGTATAGTATTTTTATGGTCATGTTAATTTTGTCAATTGTTTTATATATATGATATTGAAACGTTAACTTTTTATCTAGGTGCAAGCGTAAGTATTTTACGGTGTCCACCCACTTTATTTCAGTGTTGTTAAGAAAGAGATTGGATTGTGGCAACAAGGAGGTTTTTCTCTTTTTTGTAAAAAATATAGCATTTGTTTTTTCTGAATTTAATTTTATTTTCCATTTGTAATAATAGTCATTTAGGTTATTTAGGTACATCTGCAAATTTGATATAACGATTTGCGGGGCGGAGTTCGAAGTATATATGGCAGTATCATCTGCGTAAATTGAGATAGAGCTGTTCTCTATTAAAGGAATGTCGTGAGTATAAATATTATATAAAACAGGACTTAATACAGAGCCTTGTGGGACACCTGCTGCTATAGGTCTTAGTTCTGATGTAATGTTATTAATGGAAACGCAGAAATTTCTATTGCTCAGGAAGTTTTGTATGATTTTGATTAAAAATATTGGAAGACCGATTACATTAAGCTTATGTATTAGACCCTTATGCCATACTGTGTCGAAAGCAGCCTCAATATCTAATACTACCATACCAATTGACTTGCCTTGACTAAGGTTATTTTTTATAAAATTTTTTACTCTAAGGAGAGGATGTAGTGTGCTATGTTCCGCTCTGAAGCCAAACTGAACGTTAGGTAAAATGTTTTTGCGGTCAAGAAAGTGAACTATTTTATCTTTTATTAATCTTTCGAAGATTTTTGAGAATGTTTTTAATAAACTTATCGGGCGATAACTATCCGAATTATTAGGTGGTTTGCTTGGTTTTAATATTGGAATTATTTTCGCGATTTTCCAATCATCTGGGAAATGGCCAATTTCTAGGCATTTGTTGAAAATATTTACTAAGTAGTCAATTACTTTCCTAGGCAGTTTTTTAATACAAATGTTTGAGATTTCATCCAAACCTGGAGATTTATTCCTCTTTAATGTTTTTATGATATTTTTAACTTCGCAATTTTTGATTAGCTCTGAGTTTTTTAAAGAGTAGTTAATAGTTTCAATCTGTCTACTACACGAGTCTACTAAATTGCTTGTATAACTATCGGAGAACAAATCAGTGAGTTGATGTTTTTTTTCTAATTGTTTGCTTATCAGATTAGCCTTTTCAAGATGTGTCAGGTACATTTCATTGTTAAAACTAAGTGGTGGCATCACTTGATGTTTATTTTTAATAACTTTTATTATTTTCCAAAAGGGTTTTGAAGCTTTGTTGAGTTGTTTTAGTTTTCCATTCCACTTTTCATTGCGAAAAAGAGTAATCTCTTCATTAATTTTTTCATTTAAAAAACTTATTTGAGCTTTGTAGATAAGTAAACGATTTCTTAACCATATATTTAAATAAAAAGAATAAATTGTATATGTTTCTTTAAAATATTATTTTTATTATTTTTAATTAATATGTTTTAATATTAAATAACAAAATCTTAATCTTAAAACTAATAAAAAAAATAATTTCATTAAATTATTATTATTTTTATTATTTATTATTATTATTATTTTATTTTTATTTCATTGTTTAATTAAAATATAATAACTGTTCTATAGACAAGCGGTTTTTAATATAAAAAATTTTTTTTTAATTTAAATGATTTAAGAGAATAAATAAAAAAAAATACCAATTAACATAATTTATAAATTAAACAATTAACAAAATTAACAAAATTTAAGTAAGTAATTATTTTAATATAATCATAAGAGCAAAAGAAAAAAAGAAACTTATAAAATTGTATTCAAAAATAAAGTTAGAGAGTAAAATATCAATTAAACTTATAATTATATATTAAGAATTATAAAATAACGAAAAGAAAAGTGTTCTACAAAAGCAAAATATTATATACTAAATTAAGCAAACAATAAAAATAAAAGCTAAAAACACTCTATGCAAAAAGCATGCAGTAGCGAGTGTAGTTACAAAAAAATATTTGACCAAAATAAAAATAGAAATATAATAACGAATAAAAACCGATAATAAGAGCTTATTGCCCTATTAAAAAAAAACTAAAAATAAAAACCAATATCTTATAAAAAAAAAAACAATTTAGTTTAATTAAATACAAAAAATTTACGTAACTATGCGTACTAAGTCATTTACTTGATCATGATTGAAATTAAAAAGCCAGAGTTTAACCAAACTGAGTAATTTAGAACCATAACAATTGTTAGTTATAGGTGCAGGTAGTAAATTATAAAGCCGAGGTGAAATTGCTAAAAATGAGCGTAAAAAATTATGTACATTATGAGGGGGTATGATAGCTAATCTTCTGTTGTTGATTCTCAGATTATATATTTCAGAATACCTACTTCGTAAGTAACCACTTCTATTAAAGAATACTTTGAGGACTCGGAAGTAAAAAAGATGCTTCAGAGGTAAAATATTCAAACATTGAAATAAAGGGAAGCTGCTTTCTCTACGATGTTTTTTTAAAATTAGTCTGATAACACACTTTTGTTGTATTAACAAAGGTTTAAGATAATTATTAAAAGTACCACCCCAATTAACAATTCCATATTGTAATTTAGAATTAAATAAACCATAGTATACAGACGTAAGCAGTTTAGAAGAACAGAACTGCTTAAGGTGATAAAACTGTCTAACAACTAAATGAAAATACTTACTCAAAAATCGTGTATGAATTGACCAATCTAACTTAGAATCTATTGTAACACCTAAATATTTGAAGGAATCCACACAATCAACTTTAAAACAACCTGCGGAACAGTTATACATTTCGTTAAAATTACATAATTTCTGAGTAAGAAGAGAATTATTATGAGGAAGAGGAAATCTTCTACATTTAGCACAGTGATACAAAATATTATCACACGTAGGAATAGAGTTACCTAAACTGAAAAACATAATTTTAGTTTTATCACTTAATAATAATTTGTGATGGCAAAACCAGCGACGTAATAAGTCCAAGTCATAATTAATATTACACACATTTTCAAAAAATGACTTATTATTGTAGGATGGACCAACATCATCAGCAAAGGCAGTTGAACAACCCTTAAATTTTTGAAGAAGAACAGAATTAAAGAAGATTAAAAACAATGTAGGACCCAGAACAGATCCTTGAGGTACACCCAAAGAAATACTTTTAAGATCACTGATGATGTCATCAATTTTAACTTTCTGAGTTCGACCCGTTAAATACGAAGAAAGTAAATCAAAGAAATTACCCCGGAAGCCAGCTTTATACAATTTGCCTAATAGGATTTTATGATCCACAGTATCAAATGCTTTTTTAATATCAATAAATAACGCAGCACTTTTTAGTTTATTATTAAGAGCTTCATAAATACGCGAACAAAAAGTCAGAAGTGCATCTTCAGTAGATCTGCCACTACGAAAACCAAATTGCTTACAACTTAAAAAGTTAGTAAGATCTAAAAATTGCATTATTCTTTTTTTTATCACTCTTTCAAATATTTTGGAGAAAAAACTTAACATGGAAATGAGACGATAGTTATCTGAGCAATTTTTATCTCCTTTCTTGAATAAAGGTATTACCTCAGCAGTTTTTAGAGCATTAGGAAAAATTCCAATTTCAACACAGCAATTAAAAATATGAGCTAAATAATCCACTATATTAAGACTAATTTTTTTTAAAACAAAATTAGAAATACCTAGCGTATCGAAATTAGAATTATTTAATTTCATTATCAATTTATGGAGTTCAAGTGAATTTATTTCTTCAAAATAACAACTTTGCTGCTGCCAAACATCTTCAACTATATACAGCTGGTTACTGTCACAAATCTCAGAACTAAATTCTGCAGTAAGACTACTCATATCTGTGAATTTTTCATTAAAATGGTTTGCAATAACTTTTTTATCACATACAAGAAAATCACCAATAGATAGAGAAGTAATAGAATTACTAGAACTTATATTTCGATTAAGTAAATTGTTTACAACTTTCCATTCATTTTTTGCGTTACCTTTGGCATTTGACAATTGTTTTATGTAAAATTCTTCTTTAATTTCCTGAATTTTTTTCCTGAGAAGTTTTGAAAATTTTAAATATTTTCTTTTTAGGCTAGACTTATTGGGAAACTTGTTACATGATTTAAGTAATTTCTTTTTTTTTTTCAATGAGTTTAAGTAGACTCGAATTCATCCATGGCTTTAAAGGCAGCAAGTTTTTTTTTCTTTTTCGCATCGTAACTACAGTGGAAGAGTTGAGATAATATTTCAACTTACTTCTAAATAAATCGAAGCCTATGGAGGGGTTTAATTCATTAAAAATATCATCCCAGGTCTCAAATCTGAGCTGAGAATTAAGTTCCACAAAATTTATTTTTGAGTAAGAAAATATATCAGAGTTCAGATTTCTTGTATACCTAGGTGAAGAATTTAAATTCCGAAGAAATAGGTAGCACATTGAATGATCTGAAATGCCTTGATCTATACAAGAGCTAAGTAAATCTATGTCACTGGATAACATAAGTCTAACAAAAATATGGTCAATACAAGTGGAAGATATATTGGAAACCCGTGTAGGACAGTTAATACACGACTCAAGACCAAAGCTAGACATTCAGTTTAAATAGGCTATAGCATTATTCGATTCAGATAAGATGTCAAAAATTCAGATAAGATGTTAAATATCGATTCAGATAAGATGTTAAATAAATTCGGTATGTCATAAGTATGGAATAACGTAATTGTAAGGCAACTTGCTCAGTTTTTGCTGGAAAATTTCACCATATACAAAGTTTTTTATATTTTGATTTTCCTGAAAAGATCTAATATTATCTCTAAGGTTAAATTTAATACACTTGGAAGAGAAAAAAAAGCCTCAAATTAAAATCGTAAAGGCATTAAGTGCAGAGTTGAAATACATTCTGTTCATTTTTTTTCGTTATTTTAAAATCAAACTTTATTTTTTCACAATTTACAAAATATTTAACTTTTGACACGAACACCAGGCAGTTTGTATTGATACTGTTGGATGCAACGAAATACAAATTTTATTGAGAACGATTTAAAAGATCATACGAGCAATGTTATTTTTACAATGTATCAATGCAAATATTTATACATTACCTTTTTTAATTATCTCATAGTAATGTAGAATTAACATTTTTTGATAGTATTGCAAAATTAACATTTAAAATATGTTTAAACACATCTGAAAAGAGTAATTCATTGTATTTATCACATTCTAATACATGTTGGACTAAAATTTTTTTAAATGTATTTTCAAAAGTTTTTGTATTTAATTTTATATTTTATTAACTATTCACCAAATACAATTTCACAATGTAGAAATTGACAGCAATGACTAATCAATTAAACGTAAATTAAAGTAGAATCAACAAAATATTTAAAACAATATTAAAATAAATGGAATGATAGTAAAATTAACGTGTGAAAAATAACCCATGCATTTTAAAATGTAGATGTCAAATTAACATTGAATATTAATATTTTAACTACAAAAAACGTAAAATAAAAATTTCAAATGAAAATTTACATTTTCAATATTTTACAATGTTCAATGTTAAAATTACATTTGCATTTTTATCTCAGTGTATAGATAATATATATATTAGTATACATAACAATGAATATTGATAATAGCATATGCAAAATATTTTATACAATAATTAAAAAAAAATATGGCGTTTCGGTTTACTTATTTTCACTTTTTTTTTTTTTTTATTCTTAAATAATAAATTTTCATATATTATATTATTTTTTTGCTACCCTATTGTTCTACTTTTGTTTATGTATATACATATATTTTTTCTTGTAATGTTCTAATTTTAATAAAAAAAAAAAAACACATGTGAATGAAGAAATTAAACTTCAACTTAACTTAAATAATTATTAAAATTTAATACATTACCACAGTATTATATTTATAATGTGTTAGAGTCAGAATATTTCATTTTAAATCTTTACTTAAATGTTATTCTGTGAAGATGTTGATATACACGAATATATATACATATGTTATGTGTAATCTACTACGAATGACATTCTTACATTCACTGGGAAAATGTTCAATAAATTATTTTTCTGTACAAGTTGTTTTGGACTAGGCCCATTGTATAGTTGTTAACTATAGTAGAATAGTCCACTCTATTAAAAAGTGAAGAATATAGAAGAAGATTAAATGACAAACGAGTATAATTTGGTACCAATAATTGGATACCGTACGTCCGCACAGGTTTTAATATCTCCTTACATAATATATTAGTATTTTATGTTGTAATTATAAGTAATTTTGCCATTCTAACCGAACATATGTGAACTTAAAGCAGGCATTAAATATGTGTAGTAGCTGTAATAAAAATAATATAATTTTGACATTATACTTTTTTTTTAATTTTTGTATATTTTTAATTTTTTTTTTTTGTACATTGTTTTATAAATGCGTTGTTTGGCAAAATAAATAAATCGGGTAGTTCCCGGTAGTTAAAAAAGCAGTTTTAGTGGATTATTTAAGCGATTAAATATAACTATATCTCCTGGATACCTTGTTGACTGCCTTTTCATCCTCATAACTATATAGTACTCATATTTCTGGAGGATAGCTTACTATAAAATAATATTTCGAATCAAAAGATGGTGTACTCCCCTTTGCTGCTTGCTGTACATCTAAAATGTATTGATCAACTTCTGCATCAATTTGTTTGCTTGATTTAATGGACCCTAGAGTAATGTGTGGCTAAAACTTTTCTCTAAACCGGTCCCAATCCGTTCTCTTGTTAATTAGTCATGTGAGGCCTTCTTTATGATTCCATCTAGAACCATGTTAATGATTATGACTATTAATTTAAAATAAATTTAATTATGACTATTAATTTAAAATAAAAGTATAAATTATAGAAATATCTACCATTTTCTATATACAATAAATTATTACCAAAGTAAATTATTTTCGAAACACTCTGTATACACTCTATGTACTTGAAAAAATTCATCAGTTCAACAAGAACAATATTACCTTAATCAAAGTATATGCCAAACTGTCATAATGTATTTAAAAAAAAATAAATAAATAAATTACTTAAAGCCAAATTGCATATACCCATTTACAAGGACATTAATTTTTCACTCATTTTTATTTTCTCTTCAATATTTTGTATTTTTTTCGTCCTTTTAAATTTGTGTTTATTACTCGTTTTATTCTTAAACCAAAAATAATGTAGGTAGTAAAAAAAAGTAAAAAACAGGTGCTCTGCCACCATAATCAAATTCTTTGTTTTGAAATATTGAAAAGCAACAAGGAAAAACAAAAACAAAAACAAAAACAGAAAAATAAAATAAAAAAAAAAAATTAAGAGAAAATTCAAAGAATGCTTTTATGTCAATTATTCAGATGAAATTGACGTTAAAGTACTCTCCAGTGTCAATGAAAATATGAGTGACTCTTTTTCGTTTTTTTTTCTTTAACTTTTTTTTTGTTTGTTTTTTTTTTTTTTTTTTTTGTATTTAATGCGTAATATAAAATACTGTTAATACTGTAATAATGTACTGTATATGCTTTAAAGAGTAGGTCTACAAATTTTATGTAATAGGGTAATAATATTTTATTTACAAAAAATCGAATTGGACAAAATCTCAATATTTTTAATTTATTTATTTATTTTTTGAGCAGACTTTCAGATAAATTTGCAGACCAACTTTAGGTCATTTTCCCTTTCAGGATGTGGTTCTTTTTAAAAAATACATAAATATTTTTAATTTTTGTGTTTTTTTAGATGAAGTTGATGTAAATGTATTTATTTATTTTATTTTTAATATAAATATTTATAATATTATTATTACTATTTTTTAGTTGGGCTTAATAAGCCATAATGTGGTGATAAGGCTTTTATAAATAAATTTATAAATAAATAAATAGGTTTTGCTATATATTTGAAACGATAAGCTATTTCGACATCTACATAAATCTTTAAAAACTGGATTAAATCATTTAATTTAGTGCGTAAATTGAAAAAAGTGCGGTACAAATTTGAATCAATTCAAATTGATTTTCCTTATCATAAAAATAATAATAATAATAAAATAGTCTTTATTTCAACATAATTACAAAGCTAGTAACTAGTTTTGAATACATAAAAATTAAATTCATTTTTTGTACAATGTGTCCTTAATCTAATTAATAATTAATTCAAATTATAAATTAGTATTTAAAATAATTTAGATTACATTTTTAACTTATACTAAATAACAATTAATTTATATACTATTTATAAACTAGTATATAAAAACAAACATTTGAATTATGAATTAAGAATTAATAATTGTTCACAAATGTACAGTATATATGTATTATAGTAAAATATTAATACAATTATTATAAACTACAAATATATATACATATTAGAAAATATAAAAAAAAATCAAAAAATTTGTACATAATATGTCTTAAATAGTCAATTTTAAGCTTCAAGTTCTGAATAAAATAGTTAAAGACATTCTATGGCCATGTCTCTTGCACGAATGTCTTACTTTAATAAAATAACAGGTATAATAGTATTAATGGGAAAAAACAATATAAAATTACTGTAGAATTATTTGATATAATGTTTTATTTAATTGTAAATTTATATTATTCTTTTTAGGTATGTAAAAAGAAACGTGGCGCATTCAAATATTTTTTCCAATATTTTTATCAGGAATTTCAATTTAAAATTTCACCCCATGTATACATAAGTCATTTTAACGTACAAAAATTTTAATTTATCAAATTCCAACAACAACGCACCGATTTAAATCTAATTTTTTTGTTTTTAAATAAATTATTACTGCGTATGAGGTTGTTGTCTAAGATAAATCAATAAAAAAAAAACATACTATGTAATGCACGATAAATTAAAATGATGGAAAACAATTTATAACGAAATATTGATTACGATTTTTATCCAACTTCTTCCTATTTCGAGGATGGAACATCGTAATGATATTTCGTAAGATATTTTGTCACGTAAATTCATAACATGAGCATGGCAGGCTAACCTTATAATGTAATAGAAAAAAATAATTTTTAATAAGTTTTTAAATTTTCTATGTTTAAAAATAACAAAATAAACAAAATAAACGCTACTGTTTTTGATAATAAACATACCAGCACGCTTTTTGATAATAAAATTTACTAAACTTTCACCAAGAGTTCTTACATTATAAATTTCTTTTATTGGAATTTTTTTTTGTCCAAATAATGTTGATCTCTATTTTTGTTGAAAGACAATTAATTAGAATATAAGTGTTATTTCGACTTAAAGTCCCTACAATCGTCAATCCATTAGATAACAAACTTTTTGCAAGTGCTAACTTTGTGAATCCATTGTAATATTCCGTCCAGTTCCAAAATATGGTGTACACAAATTCTCCACTACATTTTGAGTAAATCATTTTGCTCTGTTATTAGTTTCGTTCCCAGTATATGGAATTCTTTTGAGTGGGTATGCCGTTTGAGAATAATAAAACCACCAAATTTTAATACCATACTTGTCAGGCTTTGATTGCATATATTGGCATTAATTGTTCGTCTACGATAAGATTTTTTGAAAGGATATAATATTTTCCCAAATTCTTATTTATTGCTTCAAAAACGTCTCGAATTGGGGTTAATTTGTCAAATCTCGTCGATTACTTTTTGTGAAAACGTAAAATTTCGTCAAAGCGGTTTACGCCTACAGTAACTTTGAATATAATTGAACCATATAGAGGCTCCTAAAACGATCGATGACTTTGGTTATTTGATTTCATGGGACATACTGTTATTAAAAATCCGAAGAAGGCGTGCATTTCGTCCATATCTAGACAGCTTTCCATTTACGATTATTATTGTTGTATATTCTTTCACCTCTTCTTCATTAGTATATTTCAGGATAGTCTTACAAATATCATCTGTTATAAATAGTTTGAAACAATCAATAGGACCAACTGTCTCATAATTTGGTGGAAGCAGAACTTTGTTTACCGGACCTTTTATTATATTATGACGAGCAGTTGCCTTGATTGCAGGAATGGCCTTTGAGCCCATTTTTTACCATCTTTTGCAATAAATTCTAATTTCACCGCTATTATCAGAATCATAATTTAATTCATCTTTTGCTTCTGAAGCTTCGGATAAATTATCCTCCTCAAAGCCAATTGCCACATCATCGAATTCTATGTCGTTAATCACTTCATCATCACTTATTCATGTCAAAACTTGCATTATTAAGAAATTATTATAAAATATTATATGAGAGCCTCTCCTCAGGCTCTTGTTATGAATTTATGTGGTAGTTTTTTTAAGCAAAAATAAAAATACAAAAAAAAAAAAATATATATTTTTGTGATTGTAATATGTAAATATTGACCGAAATGAAGATTGGAAAGAAAAATAATTACAATATAACGAGAAATTTATAAGTTTTGAAAAAAAATGAGTCTGATAGGCTCATGTTATGAGCTTTAGGGTTACTTTGAAAAGATATGCAAGCATATGAGACACAATAAATCCTCACTAATATATTACATTAATAAAAGTTACTACTTACTTACATACTTACTTGTTGGGCGCTACAGACCTTGCACGTCTAACGCCAAATTGTCCTCCACTGACTTCGGTCACGAGCGGAATCTCTCCAGTTGGTGACTTGAAGTTTTGTTCATATCTGCCGATGATTCATATCTCAGACGAAGGTGCGGATCTTCTCCCTGGGACGCACGCGTTCCCTGGATGCTTCGATTCGAAGAGTTTCTTAGCCGGAGCATTTTCATCCATACGCTCTATATGTGCTAGCCAATGAAGATGTGTTATTCTGACTTTTTTTGGCTAGATCTATGTCGTTGAACAGCCAGTATAGTTCGGCATTGCATCTTCAAACCCCTTCGTCAGATGCAGGACTATAAATTAATAAATATTACTAATTTATAATGAAGTCTGTGGTGACTTGGCAACAAATTTCCACATCTCGAAATATTTTCAAACCTTTAAAAATAAATTTATTAGATAACAGTGCCTGCTCATGGTTTGTAATAAACATTACGAAAAATGCAAAAAAAAATAAAATGTCATATCTGAAACAATATGAAATTTTTAACTTAAGTATTACACAACAGTAATTGGCATGGTAAGTAAATAAATAGAATGTTGCTTAAATGGAATAAGAATCAAAAAGTAAATTGCGATTCTACCACTATAAATTTCTGCAACTTTAACTTCTCTCGAGGACATTTCAATCTATTCAAAGTCCCGCTTGAATTTGTATCAATCAATTTTCTATTTTCAAACTTTCTTGTGTGTCACAAGTCAGTGATTATCTACCTATTCCCCTATTGCAAATTAAAAATCCTCAACCCAAACTATTTAACTCAGTGTGATGCTGTGTGATTACTTTAACTTATCTCAAGGACATTCCAATCTAAGTCTCTCAAGGACATTGAATCAATCAATTTTCAATTGTCGGACTTTCCTGTCTAAATTCAATGCTTCTCTACATATTCGATATTAAATAAATCACAAACAAACCGTTTTACTCAGTGTGATTCTGTGTGATGACTTTAAATACTCTGCTAAGGATATTCAAATCATATTCAATATTCGGATTTATTCAAACAATCTTCAATCTTCATATCAGCCTGTAATTACCAATCAAAATGCTTGTCTATACTTTATTATCGTCAATTTTTTTCCATTTTCTCGTTTTTGGTTTTTCTATTCTATATTTTTAATTTTATCTTAATGTACGGTCTTGTACAATTTTATTATACTCGTATATACAATATTGGTGTTCTTTGATTAATTTGGATGGCAATAGTTGGCTTTTTTGTTTTCAATTTATATTTTATCAAATTAAATCTATTCATTTTCATATTTCAGGAAAATGACAATTAAGATTTTAATTTTTGGTATATTGTGCCTATCTTCTTTTTTTTTTGAAATTTGAAATTTTCGTCTGAAGCCGTGTAATATTTCATTATATATCTTTTGATTATTGACATCAAGGATACAAAAAAAAAAAAAAAAAAAAAAAAAAAACAAATTAGCAACATGAAAATTTTGAATTACTCCTTTTAAATACAAAAACAAAAATGAATAAAAAATTAAAGCAGGAAAAAAAGGATATTCCATGAAGGTTGCAATTTGTTATTGTTGTTGTTTTTTTTTTGTTTTCCATTTTTTGTAAATACATTGCTGTGGTTATGTATACATTGCTTCATTAATTAAATTTTCATTTCTTGCTCTTTTAACTTTAAAATGGTACTTTGAACTTAATAATAATTGTAAAAGATTTACGATTAATTAGAATGGAATTTATGGTATCCATTATTTTGAAATTCAGTTCAAAGAAAATTTTAACTACTTTAGTGTTCACTACTTTAAAATTATCATAATTAAATAAAATTATTTAATTAGGTATTAATCCTTAATAAATAATTTATTTTTTATAAGAAGTATATTGAACAAAAAAAATTGTTGTTGTTATTGTTGTTTGTATTAAATACAAATACTTGTAAGAGTTAAACAATAATAATAATAAATAGCAAAACGATGTTTTTTAATAATATCTATGAATATTCTTGATTGCAAAGATAGCATTATTTTTTTTATTTATTATTTTTGTTTAATTTACATTTTTTATTTAATTTTGAAAAAATAAAAATAGCATGGAAATTTACTCTATCAGTCAGTACAATTGTGTTAATAACAATGCAGATAAAATATTGCTTAACAGAAGTTAAATCTGAAACTATTCATAGTAAGTAATAAAAAGTTATTTTTGCTATCACTGGCAAAGCTGTACAAGTTTGCAATATTGATTATCAAGGAAATCCCACAATTTGTAGGTACATGATAGTGATGTTGATTCATACGAATATAACTCGCTAAATAGCTTGTACTCACAAATCAATTATCTAAAATTTAGATCGGATTTAGATTATGTAATTTCGAAATTCGATCTGGTCCCTATATATAGCTGCAGCCGCAACTAAGCTTATTATGATTACCCGTGTTAGTTAGTGCAGATCATTGGAGTCATTAGGGATACCTGATTTTGTAATCCCACTTAGGATATGCATCAGTGGTATGCTAATTAAGTCTCATTGTTGGGGAAGACGCTATTCCCAGTTGATGAAGTCTAGTACGAGTGAACAGAGTCTACTGCTCGCCTATATTTAATAGATTCTTATTCTATTTCACCTAATTCTGAATAAATTGTTTTGGTTAGACCTATTTTATAAAGATGCTTTTTACTAGGCAATTTCGTGTTATTATCGCTTCCGTGATGTGCAAATTGTGGGTATCCCTTGATATTCAATTTTAAACTTCTACCGTGTTGCCAGTGATAACAACAATAACTCTACACTTTCTATTCAAACTTAGAAGAGTTTTAGTTTTTTTAAGCGAGCATTTTGCAATACGATAACGATTTTCAGGAACATTGACCCTATTATCTTCAGCTTTTTGCTCCATCCAAGGTTGTTTTCTGCAACCTCATTTACATGACATTTCCAGTTTAATTCATCATCGAACCAAACATTGTAGGTTACCAATATTTGCTCATTTTTGGCTTCGATCATTATATATTTTGTCTTTGGCACATTTACTGTGAGCTTTTACAGCGCTATCAATCTATTTGTAGTATATATTCATGTTCAGTTTCAGCTCAAGCTTTAGCTATACTATACAGCTGGATAATTTGCATACAAGAACCTCTTTCCTGGCACTTGCATATTAACAATTAAACAGGATTCGTCTTAACGATCGACCAATCCCTGCATCACACCGTACTCAGTATTTTTCACTTGGTTTTTTATATCCCGCATTCAAAATATATTTTTTCCTATTGTCGAAGTAACTTGCAACCATTTTGTATTCTTTGGCCATTATATTACATTTAAAAAGATAATAATTATTAGCCGTATCTTCCTATCGACAGAGAAAGTGCTTTAAGTTTTACAAAGAATATTATGATTACTTTATGCTCCGCTTTTGATAGGGTTATCCGACTACTGCTTTCCAAGAAATAATTTTGGGAAAGCTTTCAATATTCGACAAAGGATCAATAATATGGTATACGGATGACTCCAAGAAAATGAATGAAGTAAGATCGGGAGTATAAGGAAAAAGCCTCAAGACCCATATCTATTCAAGTAGAGATTCTACAAACACAGTTTTCCAAGCCGAAATACATGCTATAGAACTCTGTGTGTGAGAGAATTTAAGAAGAAATTACAAAAAACGTAAAATCTACATTCTCTAGAGCAGCAAAGTAGCCATATACTAGCTATTAATTCATATACCATCACATCAAAGTTAGTAGAAATACTTAAAACCCTGGCAAAAAGAAATAATGTCACAAAAATGTGGGTACCAAGACATTCTGGCATAGCAGGAAACAAAGCTGCTTATTATCTAGCAAGGAAAGCATCTGATACACCCTTCATAGGGTCAAGTCCATTCTGTGGGATTCAGCCTGGGTAGAGCAAAAAGCTGAGGATGGAAAATCGTTCCTGGAAATCGTCAAACAAAAATGCTAATGCCTAAATGCTCGCTCAAGAAAACCAAAATTCTTCTTCGCCTCAATAGGAATCCGGTACGTATTTTGGCAATGGTTAATAGCAGGCTTTTGGTCTAATGGGTTTAATAGACAACAACCTGTGCAGAATATGCGAAATAGAGGAAAAATCTATTGAACATCTGCTCTGTGAATGCGAAGGGCTCACTCGCAGCAGATTTTGCCACTTGAGAACAGTGTTCCCCGAACAATGGAAGCTACTCAGCATACCATTGAAGAACATCCTGTTATCACAAAATAAGGTAATCTTAATTACTCAAACACTAGTTATAATAACTAATAAACACGGGTTATCACAATAAGAATATTTGCGGCTGCGATGATGTAGGGCACACATCCCCTTCCGGAAAAGCTTAAATTTAAATCTAAGTCTACTTTATGCTCTCTTGTTAATCTGTTCTTGTATTTATTATGTTTTACGATGTTAAATAATGCAGTAATTGTATACTGGCCATATATTGGATATCGTACAGTGTGTTGTATAGTGTATTTTGTCGTACGTATTCAGTTATTTGATTCTTTACATGTGTTTCTATTTATTTTACTGCAGACTGACGAAATTGAAATCGGCCTAAATTTGTTCACATCATTTTAATCGCCTATTTTTCTTTTGTAAATGGGAATTACTTTACTCATTACTAATTTTTAGAATATCTTGGAAATAAGTTTGTTATATTAAAGCATTAATGAGAGATGTAAGCAATTCAATTTAATTTGTTCAAAATATTAGCTGTTCCATTATTTTTGGAATGTAGGCCAGTTAAATTCAATTTAATTTGATTTTTTTTGAATGATAAAAATCACAATTTAATTTGTTCGTTAACAGTTTTTTTTATATACCTACCTTAAGCTGGCATTTCAAAACCCTTACTTCAGGTGGAAAGGTACACCTGATGTACCTTCAAACAATTTGTATGGATTTTACTATTTTTGCTATACAAAACATACTTTTTTATATTATTTTAATATACAAAACTAGGTACCAAACTGTTTTATGTTTGGATGATAAGACATCTTCTGGATACCCAACTACCGCTAGAATTTTTATTTTTTTTTCATATACCTACTGACGATAGTATACGTTTCGGAACCAGAAAAATGTTATTTCATTTTTATAACAAAATTTTCATTAACTACCGAACCATTCTTATTGTATATCTTGATGATAAGATATCTTCTGGGTACCCAACTACCGTTAGAATTTTATTTTTTTCATGTATCTACGGACGATTATGTATCTTTCAGGCCCAGAAATTTTTTTTTTCATTTTTATAACAAAATTATCATTAAGTACCGAACTATTCTTATTGTATATCTTGATGATAAGATATCTTCTGGGTACCCAACTACCGTTAGAATTTTATTTTTTTCATGTATCTACGGACGATTATGTATCTTTCAGGCCCAGAAATTTTTTTTTTTATTTTTATAACAAAATTATCATTAAGTATCGAACTATTCTTATTGTATATCTTGATGATAAGATATCTTCTGGGTACCCAACTACCGTTAGAATTTTTATTTATTTCATGTACCTGTTGACGATGGTATACGCTTCAGGCCCAGAAAAATATCACTTCATTTTTATAACAAAATTATCATTAGGTACCGAACTATTCTTATTGTATATCTTGATGATAAAACATTTTCTGGGTACCCAACTACCGTCAAAATTTTTTATTTTTTTCAATTACCTACACTTGAAAATGGTATACGTTTCGGGTCCAGAAAAATTTGATTTCATTTTTATAACAAAATTATCATTAGGTACCGAACTATTCTTGTTTTGATGATGAACTGTCCTTTGGGTACCCAAGTACCGTTATTTATTATATAAACTTTATGTAAATAAAAAATGTAAAATAATGTATATATATAAAAAAAAATTTGTTATAATAAATTATTTCTGTTATATAAAAAATAATATTTTCTTATTTTAACACAAAAATTCATAAAATGCATTATAGGTTAATTCAAATGCTTTAGATTATTATAATATAAA
Organism: Argyra leucocephala; assembly: GCA_963942445.1. Lineage (NCBI taxonomy): Eukaryota > Metazoa > Arthropoda > Insecta > Diptera > Dolichopodidae > Argyra > Argyra leucocephala. Next base: position 116,598,073 of record OZ012681.1, on the reverse strand, counting down.
AAGATAAAAATAGAAAAAACTAAAGTAGGAAAAATTACTTACCTGTATAAGTTTTAATGCCTGATTAGAGGTTTTTAATCTTCAATATAATCAGTAATAATCAATGAATTTCTTCAACTGTAAAATGGACTTCAACTAATTTTATTAAACTTTTTTTTATACATCAGTACGCCTTAACTTTTACAAATTAAAATACTGTAACTGTAGATACGATGAATAAAACAAAAACTGGTTTTCTGTTTAATTCTCTGAAAGGGTTGAAAATTTGTTTGTTTTTGTTTCTTTGTTTTTTTTTTTCAAGTATTGTTTTAGTATACAGGATATCCATAATTGCACAATTTAATTGTAAGGTAAACAAACATTTTAAATTTCTGATCTCTTTCGGTTGGTTTAATTCATTTTATAACAATTACAATTATGTGTAATGTGTATATGTATGTAATGTATGTATATTTTAAATAATGCTGAGTTTCTAGAATTTTTTTTTTTTTACTTTTTGTTAAATTTAAATCCTTCCATATGACTTGCCACCCACTTAGAAAAATTCTATTTGTTTTATTTGTTTTTCTTTTTGTTTGTATTTTTATTTTTTGCTTTTTTTTTTAAATACATACACTTTTTATATTTAATTATAGGAAATGTAAAATTTGTTTGTCATATTTTTTAAAAAAATGTAATTTGATAAAAATTAAATTTTTTTTTTAAATTTTTGTAAAATTTTTTATTTATAAAACAAGTTTAAAAGAAGCTGGTACAATGGATTCAGTACGTTTTAGACCATTTGAACAAATTTTTCGTCCAGATAAATTTGTATTCGCACAACCTGTTGCCGGTAATAATTGGTCTAAACCACGTAACAATTTGAGTGCTATAAGACTCTTGCGCACTTTTATAACACTATTTTAAACACTCTTATAGCAGTATTATTGTTAATTTGAGTGCTCCACAATTGTTGTAAAAGGTTATAAATACGTTATATCAAGTGATGTAATATTAGCCGTTTTCGTTTTTTAGTTCAGAGTAGAGCACGAACTGTCAAAAACGATTCGTGTTTTATTTTGCTCAGACCGTTCAGAGCTTGAAATTCGTATTTTTTTATGCGTTCAAGGCGCGCCCAGAGCGTACTCAATGTGATCGGTTTAAGCTAGCAGAGCACGTAGATCGCTTGAATATTAAATGTGGATGTTTAGACCCAAAAAGGGATGTTTATTTTAAAACAAAATAGATAGATAGAGAAGAAAATAAACGCCCTATACGATAGTAAAAAAGTAAACCATTTTAAAATTTAAAATAAATATTAACAGTGATTTTTACAATTAAGAAATAATGGACGACGATATAAGCTGTGTGTGATGGTAAATTTTTAATATTTAATCAAAAATAAATATTTTTTAGTTTAGACTTTTTGTAAATCTTAACTTTTGTAAAATTCAAAGTTTAAATTCGATTATTGACAAATGACAATTTGAAACAACAATTAAATAAAAACGACAGTTTACTCAAATAGTGTTTTTGTATTAAATCTGTAAGCTCGGAGCAATGCACTCTACTACAGGCCTTCTTACTCACTATTTTTTTACGAAATTAAGCGAAAACTATCAAAAACTGTCTCTTTTTAGTCTTCGTTTGCACAATACACTCAAATTCTATTTATTTTTATTTTCTTTTATTTCATTTTAAAAATATCTCTGCTAACAAATAAGATCCTTCGATTTTAAATATTCCCATAAGGTTTATACACAAATAAGATACATTTTAAAAATTGCACTCTGAGTAAGAAGGCCTGTAGTAGAGTGCATTGTTCGGAGCTTATCTGTTTATGCTCTGCTCAGAGAGTGCTCATTTGAGTCAGAGCGCGCTTAGATCTATGCTCTGATTTAAAAAACGAAAACGTATATTGTTATATAGGATTAGAATTGTTTTATTGAGTTTATGCAAAATAAAGCTTTTCAGCTTTTGTTTATTTAAAAAAAATTCACAATGTTTGTAGAAAATAATGGCCGTCCCAAAAATATCATTCGAAAGCTACATTCGAAAGCTACATTAAGTTTATTAGTAACATTATAGGAATACAATAAAATAATAACATCACTACAACTATTCTAGCAATTCTATTCTTATAACAACACTTTAACTCTTGATATAGGATTACGCACTTTTAGACGTATAACAACATTGCTGTATCACTTGCTGAAAACCCCATTATAACAACTTCCGCAATTGCTACAAGAACATTTATAGCAATATTAATCACATTATTCCCATAAAAACATTATTATAACACCGTTAGTGCTTATCGGGAGTCATATAGAAGTCTTATAGCATTAATTTTGTTTTTATAACAATAAAATGTTACGTGGGATAATGTCCTTTCCCAGAAGGTATTGAATTATTTGATTCCATTTTGGATTTGTATGTAAATGAGCTGAATTATGTGAATGCTTATAAGGATTTCATCAATTCATTAGAAGGTAGTACTGGATCGGGTATAGGTACATTATTAATATCAAAAATTCGTGAAAAATATCCCGAGAGAATTAGGAATATATATTTAGTAGTACAATCACCAAAAGTATCAGATACAGTTGTTAAAACTGATATGTCACATTATCTGTACATCAACTGGTTGAAAATACAGATGAAACATATTTTATTTATAATGTGAAGCTTTATATGATATTTGCTTTAAGACATTTAAATTGACCTACGGTGATTTGAATCATTTGATATCACTAACAATGTCTGGTGTTACAACATGCTTAACATTCCCAGATCAATTGAATGTTTACTTGAAAAAGTTGGCTATCAATGTGGTTCCATTTCCACGTTTACATTTCTTTATGCCTGGATTTGCTCTATAAACAACAATAGAGGGCACTAACAATACAAAAATTAACACAACAATAAATGTTTGATACTGAAAATATCATGGCTGCATATGTCATCATAGACATGGTAGATATTTAACAATGGCTGCTATTTTTCGTGGCAATATATGGCAATGAAAGAAGTTGACAAACAATAATGTTAAATATTCAAAATAAAAATAGCAGTTTTTTTTTTAAGTTAAGCCACACTAGGTTTCAAACGATACCTTAATACACGAATGTATAGTGTGGACTAATTGAGGATTGTTAAAAAAAAATATCCCTTTGATCAGTAGGGACATTTTGAATAATTTTATTAATATTACTCTCGAACTTTTGCAGATTGTATTAAGGTATATATTTACATTGTTGAAACACGTTTGTTGGAATATGGTTCCACATTCGGGAAAATTTCACTACAAATTAATTCCCATACCCGGTTTTGAGCCACCTTGCAATTTGCACTGAGTAGGGGTGGGCACTTCCTCAGCGGAAATATTTGAAAGGTGGCATTAGGGTTTTAATTTCGTCTGAACAAGTGCCTAAATCTACGAGATATCTATAAAATAGAGAAAGTGCTCTAACAACACGACGATTTTCAAGTTGGTACAAGGGTGGATGTCACATTAGGGTTGTCAATAAGACGAATGGCACGCTTTTGAACTTTGTCAAAAAAATTTAGTGCTGTTCGTGATGCACCGGCTCATATATGTGAATTGTATTCCAACTTGGTAGTATGTATGATTTATAGATATCTAGCATATCTTGATCTACGTTTTGCAGCGGATTAAAAAACACAAACATCCCGCGGCATTTTTAGCAATGTCAAAGATACAGTCATTCCATATCATTTTGTTGTTGAGCTTTATGCCCAGGATATTCAAGTGTTCAGTTCGCTGAATACGCACATCCCCGAATAATAGGGTGGGGTTAAATGGTGTAGTTTTGCGAGAGACTAGACAGCTTTGGTTTTTGAATGTGTTAAACTCAACTCTATTACTTTTCTACCAGTTGAAAATAATGGCTAAGTTTTGGTTGAGCGTGTTGACCATCATGTTACGTTTAGTGTCAGTAACTGAGGGTATTGTAGCATGTAATTTTCGAAGAAAATCGAAGGATGCTACTAGAGTTCTGTCGTCTACAAAACTATGGATAGGATTGAAAGTTGGATTGAAATATCCAGGGCTACAGAAATAGATTCGGCAGAGTTATCAATGCTAATTGTTGAGCTTGCTTCTCGCTAAGTAATTAGATCGCAGGTGGATTGTTGTGATCTAAAACAATATTGCATATCATCTCAGGCCATAACAGAGGGTGCGGACGTAGTTGCGGACGGGTCCATAACAGAGGGTAATTTGATCGCAGTAAGTGCGGAAAAATTAATTTGAAATATTATTTTGAGTTCAAAAATAAATTTATTTTAATCAATGATTTATGAAATATATCAGATCAGAAGATTATGCAACGATACAAAATTTTTTACGTAGTAGGCCAATTGCATAGCAAAGATATTTTAATTTTCAATTATTAAAAATGCAAGTAAATCTTTATCCTACAACTATTTCCTAATTAGTATAACCAAACCCGTGCTTTATTGCAATTAACAAGTGATTACGGTGAATAAAATTTAATGTCCAATTCTCGCTGTTTTTATTTATTTATTTATTTGTAGAGGATTAATATAATGAAAAGAACATATCCGAGTGGCGCAAGCAAGAGACAACAGAAAAAAGAACAAGAAAAATCCAAGCAAAGTCTGCCACGACAAACGAAATTCTTTAATAAAAATAATTTCACTGAACAGATTATCAATAAAACAGTCAATCCTGAAAATGAAACTACTCATGCTATTTCACAAATGACAAATGTTAATGTCTGTTGATGTTTTTGCTCAAATTTCGGTAGTTAAAAATATGACAACAGAAAAAATAGAAGATTTGCAACCCTTACCGATAATTGTTGAGAATGGAAATATGAAAAAAAAATGACCATATTCAAGGAATTGAAGCAACAACGTTTTTAACGATGACGTCGCCTTAGAAGAAAAGAGACTTACCAAGAAAAATATAATGCAAAAAATACCTGAAAACGTACAAAATGATGCTGAAAACAATAAATTCCCATATCGTATGACAAAGAAGGTTTTAACGAATGGAGAAATTTTCAACAGAGATTGGTTATGTTGGAGCAATTCAAATTCAAAAGTGGGCTATCAGTGAATGGGCTATCAGTTTTACATATAAAGTCAGACATTGCATGAAATATTGACTTGTTAATTATTATAAAAGATTTTGCTAACAGTAGAGCTCGAAAAGCTTATTTGTAATTATTAATTTTATTTTGTTTAAATAAATCAAAAATATTAAAAGAACTATGTAAATTTATATTTTACACAAAAAAGAGGCCTCATATTTTTTATTGGCCTGGCCCCGCTCTCAGGTCTGCAAGGCGCTGCCTATCATTAATCATACCTTTGCATTCAAGATAATTCATTAGCCTTTTGTTGATAATAATCTGCATTACTTTGGAGTGGATCGACGTGATTGCTATAGGTCTGTAGTATGAGGCATCGGTTGGTGTCACCTTTTCTGGTAAAAGTTACTTCGTTGAATGGATTTAAAATATGGTTAAAAAAAAACTGGTTTTCCATATTCAACCACGTTAAGACCACAGGTTGTAATATGATCTTATACATTAAATGTCCTGTTTAAATATTTATTACTAGCGGAGTTACCCGGCGTTGACCGAGATCTGGGGAAATTTTTAGAAGCTTTCTTTGTTTTTGATTTGGAAAGGAAATTATTATTTGATGTTTCTTTTTTAGTAAGATAACCATTGGTTGGCTGTTGTAGGAAGTTGCGTTAAAACACGTTTAAAATTTTTTAAAATTATTTTTAAAAATTTTGCTTAAAATTTGAAATATATACCAACAAATATTTTTAACCTACAAAATACTGATATTTACAATGTTACAAATTTTATTTTTATAAGTTTACCGTGGCATGTGTCACAACGCAAAATTATTTAGGCATTTCAGACCCACTTTCTGTCGAGCTAGTGACTTGAAATTTTGAACACACCTTATATCTCGGTTTCAGCACTTTCTGCGAAATTTGTTGTACTGCTTCCCGCCGCAGTTATTATTTGAACAAAAATTCCTACCGTAAACGAATTTCTACCGTGTCTGAAAACCATCGATCAAGGCATTGAGACAGAGCAATAAAAAACGAAAAAAACTTATTTGAATGGCATGGCGAAACGGGTTAACGGAATTAAATAAAAATTTGTTTTTCGCCTTTTTTAAGGTCATAGAAGCTCCTCTTAAAATTGGACGCAATTCTTTTGTAACAAATTTTTTTCAAGATCGACGCGTCGGAAGTGGTTATTGCATTAGTACCCAAACAAACCAGTGAACTTCTATGCCAAGAAATAATATTTCTACAAAGTTTCCTGTCAATCAGTCACAGCTCTTAGACGGTACAACGAACCGAAAAATCCGTAGACCGATGTTCTGAAACGGATTAATTAAATTTAACAAAAAAAAAGTGGTATAATATATACTGTGTATATTGCGATATGCCTAATTAAAAAGTTATTCGCATCAATAAATTAGATTAGCATAAATATCTGTATTTACTCCCGTTTCAAATATATATATGAAGTGGGTTAGGAGTTATATCACACTGTCACAGCTACCCGAACCAGTCAGAATTTTTAAAATGTTAAAAGGCGTATATATTTATTTTTGAAAGACTACTTGAGTGCAAATTTTTAGCTCAACAAATTTTTAGTCTTTGGTTCTTGAAATATTTTTTCAGACTGCTAGGAGTTGCATGGCAACTACCCAAACCAGTTAAAATTTTGAAAAAAATTAAAAAGCAAATTAATTTATTTTGAAAAAGTTACCTCAGTACAAATTTTTAGCTCTGTAACACCTTTGGTTTTGAAATATTTTTGACGGGTCCTCGGAGTTGTATGACAGCTACTCAAACCAGTCAAAATTTCGAAAAAAATTGAAAAGCATATTTGTTTATTTTTGAGAGAGTATCTTTGTACAAATTTTCAGCTCTGTAGCACCTTTGGTTTGTGAAATATGCTTAATGAGTGCTAGGAGTTGTATGACAGGTACCAGAACCAGTCAGAATTTTGGAAAACAACATATCACGGGTTCGATTCCAAGTAATAAAAAACTATACTGTAAAATTTGATTGAAATTGGTCCATGCGTCTCGAAGGAGTTCTGACACAAACATACATACATACATACATACATACAAACAAACATCCTTCTTTATATATAAGATTTGAAAAGATCTTTGCGTACCTAGAAACATTTTTGTGCAGCTGCGATTTTATTAATATTTGCCAAATGTATGCCATTTTTTTATCTACTAAGATACCTAGATGTATAAAAATGTTTGCACCTCCATAATTGTAGCCATTTGATATCTCCTAATCAGATTAGCAAAATATTTCAATAGTGTTTTGTTTTACGTTCGTCCTGTGACCTATTTCATAAAAATTGACAGGTGAAAATTTTACAAATTTGTCGTGATTGTCCGACATTTTGTTATACAAAAATTTACAGGTGACAAAATTGTCATGACAAATTTTGAAATTTATAAATTACAAAATTTTTCATCATAATTTTGTAAATTATAAATTACAAGATTTGTTATGACAATTTTCTAAATTATAATTTATAAAATTGTCATGTCTAGCTTGTAGTTATTGTATTTAATGACAAATATTTTATCAAAAACAACATATTATTATCTATATAAAATAATATGAAAAGCAATGTTAAAAACAAAGCCATAGGTACTTATTTATTATCACAAAATTTTTTAAAATCTAGGTACTTATAAAATGTTAAACTATTCTACGAAATAAGTTCCACTGAAATAATTTCGGTATTAAAATTAGCAATATTTTATCGAAGTTATGACATTTTTAATTTTAATAAATTCCTCGAACTTATTTCATTATGAAATTAAAATAAATAAATTAAAAATGAAATAAAGTCGAAAAAACAAATCAAATTTTGTCCAAGCTGTTTCAATCGATAAAATTTGTAGTGACTTTATAATGCAATGAAAATTGAAATTTACAATTTTACTTATTTGAAATCGTGTTTCATATGAATTGTCCGACAATTATAACAATTTTGTAAAATACAATTTTATTTTTGGTTTTATAACAAAATTGACATAAAAATTACTGTGCACAAACCTTGACAAATTTTGTACATTTTACCTTTGTTTATGAAACAGGATTTGACAATTTACAATTTTGTCAATTTTATTTTAAAGCAAAAATTTGACAATTATTGTCGACCGGTAATTTACAAATTTGTTATAATTTACAAAATTGTCATCTGCCAATTTTTATGAAATAGACCACTGGTTCCCAAGTAACGCCAAATAACTATTAAGTTAAATATCTCCATACCAACGTCGTTATAACGTCGTAAATTTAAAAAAAATAACTTTATAGTGAAAAATGTAAAAGTTATAATTTATCCGTCATTACGACTACAATACGACGTTTTATTCTATCAGTTGTCACAAAGTTATTTTATATCTACTTCACAACCTTTTTTACATTTTATAACTATGACGCAACTATTAAAACTTAAAAGTGTCTGAAATAACGTTATACCGACGACTTGCTTATAACCGTTATCCGACTACGGCTATAAATTGACCAAATTAGAATAAAAGAGATAGGTAGATTATATTTTAACAATAACGTTGTCCTTTTTTCTCTCACTATAATTAAATTATAAATATGTTAATGTATTATAATTTTATAAATATGAATTTATTATTGTAAATCATAATTATTGGAAATATTTTCACGAAAATTATGCAATATGACATATTTTTGCAAACGAACAAAGATTTTTCGCGAAAATAAACATTTTATTGAACTAAAAATTTATGGGCCTTAAAATTTGTTTAAATTTAAAAAATTTTAGAATTAAAAAAAATATTATATTTTCTTATTATTATTTATTATTTGCTCAGATCCATTTAAAATTTTGTTTAAAACAATCCCCTTATTAAAATAATAAAAGCAATTTACTCGCATTAGTATTAAATTTGGAATTAAAAGGTAAAAAATTTTTTTTTATTTTCTCATACAAAATATATTTTGCAATAATAATTTTCGCCATATATAAAATGGTAAAGTTATAAATATCCTAAAAATGACCAAAAAATAACCAAAAAGTTATGAACAGAAAACTACGTTATATAAAAACGTATGTCAAATACAGAGATGTAAACTGGTTCCTTAAATCGAATTAAAAATTTCTTAACAGTTTTAGAAATGAAAATGAAAACTAAATTATTTTTTTTTATATCCAAGTCTGTGTTCAGAAATATGATATAAACGAGAAATGTAACATCTCTTTTATTTTGGGGCTATTCAATTTGTTTCACTTGGTGTGCTACACCACAAAGAAAATTTAGTTCTGATCTATTATTTTAAAAAAATTGATCTATAGGATATTATTTTGTTCAAGAAAATTTCAATGTTGGAAGTTTTTGGCCCCTTTGACATGTTTCCGGCGGCGTACTCTTGCTACATATATTCATGGAGAATAACAAGAACTTTCTCGTAAACAAGCTGACATCAATTATTAGTTGTATGGTGGAGGGATGGCATAGCTTTCGGTGGATAACAAATTTTTAATGTCAATTATTTTTACCATATTTTTGTGCACAGACTTGGAACTTGGAATTATATAAAAAAAAAAATAATTTAGTTTTCATTTCTAAAACTGTCAAAAAAATTTAATTCGATTTAAGGAACCAATACAGAGATGTAGTATTTGAGATTCTTTTTATATAATGACGTTTTCTGTTCATAATTTTTTGTTTATTTATTATGTTGTTAAAAACAATTGACATTAAAAATTTGACATCCACCAAAAGCTATGCCATCCTGCCACTACATAACTAATACATGATGTCAACTTGTTCATGAGAAAGTTCTTCTCATTTTCCATGAATATTTCTTAGCAAGGGTAGCCGGAGACAATTTGCAGACGCCAAAAACTTCGGTGTTGAACTTTTATTATTAGTACAAAATACCTCAGCTTATATATTAAATATTTTTAAATAATGGAAAACTAGAACTACTTTTCTTTATGGCGGAGTACACTAAGTTAAATAAATTGAATAGTCCCAAATTAAAAGAGACGTTAAATTTCTCATTTATATCATATTTCAGTGCACAAACTTGGAATTATATAAAAAAAAAAGTAATTTAGTTTTCATTTTTAAAACTGTCCAGAGATTTTTCATTCGATTTAAAGGACCAGTTTACCACTCTGTATTTGAGATCTGTTTTTATATAACGACTTTTGATAACTTTTTGGTTATTTCTTGGTCATTTTTAGGATATTTATAACTTAACCATTTTATATATGGCGAAAATTATATTGAAAATTATAAAAATTTTAGCTTTTAATTCCAAATTTAATACTAATGCGAGTAAATTGCATTCAATATGGTTTAAACAAAATTTTAAATGGATCTGGAAATTATATTTTTTAGAATTTAAAAATTTTTTAAATTTAAACAAATATTAAGGCCCATAAATTTTTAGATCAATAAAATGTTTATTTTTACGAAAAATCTTCATTCATTTGCAAAAAGATGTCATATATTGCACAATTTTAATGAAAATATTTACAATAATTATAATCTATAATAATAAATTCATATTTTATAAAGTTATTATACCTTAACATAGCCATTTATAAGTTAATTATAGTGAGAGAAAACAGGACAACATTATTGTTAAAATATTTTAGAAATAAAAGTTTTTTTTTCGTTAAAAAATAAATACATACACAGTATATAATAATCTATCTATCTCTTTTATTCTAATTTGGTCGTTAAATAGTCGGTTGAGTAGTCGGATAATAGTCATTTTCACTACGGTACGACTCAACAATCATTCCCCAATAACGTAATAATGACGTTGTCTGAAAGTTATTTCAACGTCATGTAGTTATTTAGCCAGTAGTCCAGTAGTTTAGTTAGCCAACGATAGTACGACGTTGTTACAAACTATTTGTGTTACTTGGGTTTGATCTTACTATTTTAAGTTTTTAAACTCTAAATTGATTCTGATTGTATTGTTGCTGTACGCGCACCAATTCCAAAACAATTATTCCTGTTTCAAATGTTTGTTCGTTTTTTGAAAATTTCTACAAAATTTAAATAATTTAAAATTTTGAACTTTTATACAAAACAAAAAAAAATTTAACAACAAAATAAACACGCGACAATAATGTAAAATTCCAAATTTTGTTTTTCTTAGACCTATTATTCTGCTAAAATACCTACTCACCTAAAAATTTATATCTTTTTTTTATCTGCAAGATTTAAATTTCTTTCTATTATCTATAATTTGATTATATTAAAATCCTAAATTATTTTTGCGTAAAATTTTCCATATTCTGAATTTATTTTTATTTATTTTTTTTTTATTCGCATTTTCATAAATTTATTTTAGCTTTGTACACAGATTTTGATTTTTTTCTCTATATCGTACGAAATCCTTAAAAATAACGTAAATATAAAATAATAACAAACACAAAAACAACAAAATCAAAAAATTCAAATAGAGCAGAAATAGGAAAAAAAAAATTTTTTTCTTCCTATTTTTATTTTTATTATTTTCCAGACAAATAATAATCGAAATGAAGATTACTATTTAAGATTTTCTTAGTCATTGGTTTTTCCCCACAAAATCATAAAAAGGAAAAAAAAACGAAAATAACATAGTATAAATAAATATATGCAATAATAAGTTTTCCTATATTCTATTTTTATGTTTTTTTTTTTTCAGTTCTTCGAAAATAAAAATTTAAGATAAACATAAGAAAATAATAAAATAGAAAAGAAAACAACTTGAAGAATCCATAAATATAACAGACAGGATATTAACATAGCCAAAATACACAACAATAATTTTTGTTCTTGTTTTTCTTTGTTATACTCTCAAATGGTGAATATTTGAAGTAGAGTGAGTTAATTTGATTTTCAGACTTTTTGACTCGATATATGGCTTCTATATAGGCGCATACACACACACACAGTGAGTGAGATGAAGAGAGTATGAAGGAAAAACTAAAATTTCAAATTGATAATAATATTTGGAATAGCATATAGATAACAAGGTTATAATATTATGTATGAACATTTTCGTGCTTATAGTTTTGTGCTTAATATTTTATTGTCTGTATAATGAAATGTCTGTTTATTTATCTAATATTATTTGTTATAAAAAAATTGCCATTTGGTTGCGTGTTGCATTTGAACCATTGTTGGTACAGCCGTTTTGTGTAATTTATATCTATGTATAACTCCCAGTACACTCTAAGTTATTGTTATTGTTTTTTTATTTTTATATATTTTAATAGATTTGATTTAATGAGAAAAAATTCTTAAATTTGAATTAACTATTCATACCTTACAGTGAAAATGTCCAGAAGTCAGAAGTTTTACCAATATTTCATTCAGTTGATGTCGACTCTGGCGCTTTTGACCTGGTTATAATCTCAGCTACAAGCTGAAAGGTAGCAGCGCAAGTTTTTGAAGGTAAGTACAACATGAATGTAATTGCTTGGACAAAGCATTATGCATTTGCACCAGCAGTGCACTTGTTAAATTAAATGGGCCATTGCTAATTGCGAATGTGCTTTGTTTTGGATGAAGTATTGCGCATTTGCACCAGTAGTGTACCTGTTAAATTAAATGGAGTATTGTGAAGCATTGCGCATTTGCACCAGTAGTGTACCTGTTAAATTCAATAGAACATTGCTAATTCTGGATGTATTTGTTTTGGATGAAGCATTGCGCATTTGCACTAGCAGTGTTTCTGTTAAATTGAATAGAGCATTGCTAATTGTGAATGTGCTTTATTTTGGATGAAGCATTGCGCATTTTCTCTAGAAGTGTATATGTTAAATTCCATAAAGCATTGCTAATTGTGAATGTGCTTTGTTTTAGATGAAGAATTTCATATTTACACCAACAGTGCACGTCCTGTTAAATAAAGCATTGCTAATTTTGAATTTGCTTTGTTTTGGGAGAAATATTGCGCATTGCACCTGCAGTGCACCTGCTAAATTAAAAGGAGTATTGCTAATTCTGAATGCAATTGCTTGGACGAAGTGTTACGTATTTTCACCAGCAGTGCACCTGTTAAATTGAATAGCGCATTGCTAATTGCGAATGTGCTTTGTTTTGGATGAAGCATTGCGCATTTGCACTAGCAGTGTATCTGTTAGTCTGTTCTTGTATTTATTATGTGTTACGATTTTAAATAATGCAGTAGTCGTAAGTCATATATTGGATATCGCACAGAGTATAGTGTGTTTTGTCGCAGGTATTCAGTTATTTGATTGTTGTTATGGTTTTCTATTTATTTTACTGCAGACTGACACCGCCTAAATTTGTTCACATCAATTTTATCGCCTATTTTTGTTTTGTAAATAGGAATTATTTTACTCATTACTAGTTTTTACAATATCTTGGAAATAAGTTTGTTATATTAAAGCATTAATGAGAGATGTAAGCAAATCAATTTAATTTGTTCAAAATATTAGCTGTTCCATTATTTTTAGAATGTAGGCCAGTTAAATTTAATTTAATTTGATTGTTTTTAATGATTTTTTAATTTAATTTGTCTTTTAACAGTTTTTTTGTTTTTGTTTTTTTTATATTTAAATTAAAGTGCTTTAGTTTATTATCTTAAATTATTATGTTAAATTTAATGGGGCATTTCTAATTCTAGATGTACTTTGTTTTGGATGAATCATTACGCATTTGCACCAGCAATGCACTTGTTAAATTCAATGGAGCATTGCTAATTATTGTGAATATATCTTATTTTTAACGTAGCATTACATATTTGCACCAACAGTGCACGACCTGTTAAATGAAGCATTGCTAATTATGAATGTGCTTTGTTTTGGAAAAGATATTACGCATTTGCACCAGCAGTGCACCTGTTAAATACAATCTTGCTAATAATTTTGAACGCATGTTTTTTTGGATGAAGCATTGCGCATTTGCACTACCAGTGCACCTGTTAAATTCAATGTATCATTTATAATTGTGAATTCGTTTTGTTTTGGAAAAAGTTGACATTCATGAGTATTAGATGACTTGCTTTAGCGGTGATGCTGATACAATAAGTGTTAGTGAACTGCAAAGTAATGGTATATGTGGTACATAATGTGATATGACGGACAAGAAATATTCTGATCTAACACAACCTAAATTAAAGCGTACGGCGTACGACGTGTGTCAAAATTAGCTCATGATAATACTTGTTATATGAAGGTGACCGAAATACGCAACGCCAACACGGCTGTATATTGGAATTTTCAATTTTGACAGGGGTATGTTTTCATTTTTTGATTTATTTATGTTCAAGAGACATACAAATACATGATTGTGATTGTGATTTTACCTACTTATTTAATTTTTGGTAAGATTATATCATTTTTTCAGCATTAATATCTTAATTGAATATATTTTTAATATAAATTATTATAATATTCGAATATAAATTAGATGTTGTTGGATGTTAAAAGTTTTCGGTTTATTTTTCTATGAACTTTTCAGTTTTTTTTTCGCGTTTGATTTCGGTTGAGTTCGATTTCGGTGAAGCGTTTATACGTCGTACGCTCTTATTTAGGTTGAGCAGTAAGTATAAACTGACTATAATAGTATAAAATTACTAGAAATAATATAATTATTAATATTATTATTAAAATTAATAAAATACAATAAGTATGTGATATTTTTAAGTTGAAACATTGTTCGGCTTTTCTCTCCAGTATAGCTATATTGTATTATTCAGCCTATTTCCATTTTGACAACTACACTTTATTTAGAAAAATTCAATACAAATACAACATGCTTTATTTTGTTAAGTTAAAATTTTAAACTGTTAATATTGTTAACAAATTTTTTTTTTACTAAAATAAATTAAATAATTAAGTAATGATATAAAATATACACAATAAGTAGATTTTAGCGTAAAAATAAAAGATACATATCAAAATTAATGAAAAAATATCCGTTGATCAAATCCTATTCAATCGCTTCATTATATTCAATTCGACTTACGATATCATTTTTAATTTTAATTTATTATTTTTTTTATTTCTTATTCCATATTAGGAGGATATGAGTCAGACAGTAGCACGCAGTAACATCACAATAAAGATTTTAAGATATAGGAAAAAACAAACCAAACAAACAAACAATACAAAACAAAAAAGGACAACTTGATATGAACTTTTTATAAGATAGAAAGTGGAATATCTTTATCTAAATTATAAAAGAATAGAATTGGATTTCTTCAAAAAAAAAAAAAAAAAAAAAAAACAATAATAAAAACATTTTTTAATTTTTTTTCTATTTTGGTCTATCTGTTCCTGTCCTTTGCTTTCAATAATATCAACTTGAACTAATTCGTTAACTTTGTAGAAAATGAATAAGTCCCCTTTGTAATTTACGGAATTTGAGCATATATAATATATATATATATATATACACAAAAAAAAAGAGAATAAAAATAAAAATAGAAATTGGATTATTACCTTAAAATATTGAATTTATGGAAATGGAAAATTAAAAAAAAAAAAACAAAGTTTTTAGACGAAAACAAATGTGAAGGTAATCCTTGAAATCACATTTACTTAGAATGAAATAAAATAAAACAAAAATCATATCAAAAACTGAAACAAGAACAAAAAAACAATATTTGTTTTTTAAATTTCATTTCAATTAAAAGTTGCAGTTGTGATTATTGATTTTGGTACAAATTTAAAGAAAGCTTTAAATTACAAGATATTTTTAAGATAATTTAAAATTGACCAAATTTAATGAGTCGCTAATATTAACAGACGTAGAAAAGAAAGATGTAAGATATATATTAACAAATATAAAAAAATAGTTTATAGATCTTATGTGCTTAATACATCACACACACACACAATTAAAATTATTTTCAGTATCTAGTTGTTTTGTTCATCATAGCAGTACTTAGAACTCATGAATATTAAGTGATTTTATAACTTATTAAAACACGTTTTTAGTAGAAAATTAAATATCAGTGAGTTATAAAATTAGACCAAAATTTCAATGTAAAATCTATTTTAACTATAAAAATAAAAAAAATTAACAATTAATTTGTTATTATAAACATTTTACGATAAATAAGTAATTAATATAGATACAATGGTGTTATAACTCTATATGTATCAGTGTAAATAAATAAATCGAACTTGTTCTTTTTACTTATTAAAAAGTAAAGTCCAATAAAAATTTAAATAATTTCTAAATATTATAATACACAAGATCACGATTTTGAAGGCACACTTTCGTGGTTGTTCGTGTGCTTCGTTTTTTCATTCAATCAGTCGGCGATGATTGCCACACCTGCAGGCCGTGGTGATCAAAATCAATTTTTATTTTATCTATATTTTAATACACAAGATCACGACTTTGAAGGCACACTTTTCGTGGTTTTTAGTGTGCTTCGTTTTTTTTTTTTCATTCAATAAATTTTTTTTGTCGATTCTCTTTTGAGTCAAATTTTTTTTATTTTCTTTTATTTATCGCATTTGGTTTTTTTCACTTTTAGTAGGAAAAAAAAATTAATTAGTATGGTAATATTATTAATATAGGTTTTAATGTCCCAATTATATATAATAATATTTTTTTAATAAAAAAAAGTAATTTTTAATTATTACTCTCTTCTCATTTGTTTCAACAAAATACGAAAGCGTTTAGTTTTATATAAATCTAAGCATACAAATTATGTTTTATTACTTATCCATACATGGAATGTATTCACAGTTGACAGTTTTGACACTATGGTGTATCATATGTAGATGTTTTCATGTAATATAATACAATTAGCATATATCCTACCTATGTATACTACAGCTAAAATGTAGGTACAATAAATATAATATAATTTGCACTGTATTTTGATTAGGAAGTTTTATTAGTATATTGGTGAATTGTTATGTATATCGAACCTATGTTAAAATTTTATTGTTCAAATTTATTTTACAGATTTTATATTTAATTAATAAAAAAGAAACATATCTTAATTTATGACTAAAATTTTAATTTTTTAAATTTAAAAAGTTTTGAAAAAGTTATTAAAATATCCTAACATACATACATTGTATATGTATATTATTATAACTTTAATAATAAAACTGACAATTTATTTTTAAAACAAAACTAGGAGCAAAATTATATATTTATTAAAATCTACATAAAAATCCATCTGTCGGCAAATAGCAAACTAAAATTTAAGGTACCTCAATAAAAAAAATAAAATATTCATTCATTCGCTAAATTATTAATATTTCAGCAAAATATTAGGTTTATTCAATAAACTGTTCAAGAACGATCTAGAACGATCTAGAGTAAAAAAATTTATTTTGTTCAGTAGTTTCCGTTAATTTAACTTTTTTGCCCAAAAGTGTTCTGATCGTTTGAGTAGATCGCTTAAAATAGTTGTAAATTGATCCGAAATTGTTCCGAATCTTTTTGTGCAAAAATTTTGTTGGCATTTTTTTTTCAATTTGAGTAACTGAATAGTCAAGTCAAGAAAATTTTGCACATTTGACATGTTTAAATTATCTGAAAACAATGTATAGAATAATTTAGAACCATAAAAAAACAAAAAATTCTCAAAGTTTTAGGTTAATCTTTATAAAATTAACTCTTTTACTTATAAAATAAAAAAAAAATATCAGATATAGAATGAAAATTATTTTATAAGAATTTATTGATATCAATTTCCAGTAAGTCTTGCATATGCAATATCAATCAATAAATCACAAGGTCAAACATTTCAGAGAGTCGGAATTTTTCACCCTCAACCTACCTTCACCCATGGTCAGCTCTACACAATCCACTGCTCTAAAAGTTAGTATTCTAGCAGGACCAAGACAGGGGAAAACTACTGACAACGACACTGTAACTGACAATGTTGCATGCCAGGAGGTTGACCATATGACAATGTTGCATACCTGGTCTAGAATACTTAATTTTACCCAATTGTTTTCTATATGATGAATTTTAAAATTCACTCATAATAATTGGGAGACGGTACTAACCCATAGGTATGATTAATGGTTTAATAAAATTATCGGAAACTAGTTTTTAATAACATTCCATTCACGCGACAATCAATAATATCAATTATGGTAAAGGGTTTCGCTGGTTTTAGTGGGTTAGTATTCCACATAGCTAAGTACCTACATACGCGGTCTGCTTAGTATTTTTCGAGTCTTTCACCTTCCCTAGAGAAATAAAAAAATAATAAAAATAAATTAAATCTTACATTTTGATATTTTTATTTTAAAATTAATATTAACTTAAAATTTTGAACATTTTTTATTTGTTTGTGGTTTGCAATTAATATTATTATTCTATATATTGTTGCCAGATACTTTCAACGTGTCAAATGTATAATTGTATTAAAAATAATTTTATTGTGCCGTTTCACAGAAAAATTCCTTTCTTTTGCTCGGCCGGTTTCTTCTAGTTAAAATTATAATTACATAAATAAATTTTTATATAGTAATAACCGTTTATGTCTAAAAAGATAAAATGCTCAGGAGCTATAAAGTTTGCGAGAAACGATCTTTTCGATGTAGTAATTTTGATATAATATCGATTCTAATTATATATAAATACTACTAATTCCTTTTCCATGACTGTAGATGGGGTTACAGCTCCTTGTACAATAATTTATTAGAATAGAAATGCTTATATTTGGAATCTTACTATTTAGTGCAAACTTTTCCGCACTTTCTTTAAAATTTTCGGAGATTTTCCATTAAACTTGCACTGATGATGTTGCACAATATTAGTGTACCATATACAAGCGTTATGAACTAATTAACATTTAATAACTTATTATATCAACTCTTGTACTAAAGATTTTGTTGTAAAAAAGTTGTTTTCGAAACCACAGTAATTTTGTTATGTTTTTATTTACTCAATATATTTAATTTGCTCAATATATAATGATTTTAGATCACGAGGTAATTCTACTGTTTAGTATTTAACTAGATAGACTTACGTATTGGTTCAGGTGTAATTTTTTTAGGATTTTATTTTAAATTCTTTTTAATGTTTTCTGACATCTAAGCTAGTCTTATCTAACGTCTTAGGAAATAGAATTTCCTTGCATTTGATATAGTGTCAATTTTCAGAAGCAAAACTTTGAAGTGGTTACTACTTTGTATTTGGTGCAATATACTTACCTACTGGAGTGGCATTTTGTAAGGTTATAGTGACAACAAAATAATCACAAATTCTTTTTTTGGTATTTGATAAGGTTTTTGTCACTTTGATACTGACAATTTTTGTTAAATTGTGAATGACCAAGAATTCCATTGGTATATTGGTGTTCCGTAGCATGCATATCAACATTTTAAGAGAACAGCCGTTATTTTAGAATTAAAAAAAATTATTAAGTAAATCGAGGGTGGTCTATCGATTAGTGATATTTTCAACATCTGGGTAGGACCGGAAAAGTGTTTTTTAGGGTAAAAAATCGCCGAAATAGGCCGAAATCGAAATTTTTAAATGGGAAGAAGTACTAGTTTTTACAAATTCAATTCGGATTCTACGTCAAAAAATAAAAAACTTTTGTAAAGTAAACTTTTTTTTTGTTTGTTTTTTTTTTAGTTTACTATGTAGGAACCCAAAACTGAGATAAAAAATATGAGATATAAGTCAAGCTTGATCAAATTTCTTATTTTTTGTCGTAGAATCCGAATTTGCAAAAACAAATACCCCTTCCTATTTGAAAATCTCGATATCGGCCAATTTCGGTGATTTTTGGCCTTAAAAACCCTTTTTCGGTCCTTCCCGAAAGTTGAAAATATCACCAGCTGATAGACCACTCTCGATTTAGTTTAGTTTTAAATTTTTAAATAACGGCTCCCTCCCCTCATAAAAAGCTGATACGCATGCTCTGGAACACCCGGTATATATTTGCCAAATTATTTGTATTTTGATTTTATGTTTAATTAGAATATGTTTTGCTTTGATTTTGATATACATTCTTAGATGTTGCTTAATAGTGCTGGTTTTAGAAATTATCACCTTACTAAATACCGAAAATGTTCAGCAACATTTCTCACAATCGCTATCGACTATCACCTTACAAAATTTCACTCCTGAACTACAAGATAGGTAAAATATTCCAAAGGCCATAATTATTTAATCTAAGGCTACATAATTATTTCATCTAACCCAGCCTAGTAAGTACAATAATTCTGACTGATTGGTGCTTTAACTGCACTTTGTAACTATCGATCGTGAACTTTATATTTAGATAACACAAATATAAGCTTTATAAGCTAACACACTATATAAGCTAATACAATATAATTTAACGTGTAAGTCAAGATTGATGTCGTTAAGAAATAAAATTATAATAAAAACTATATTTATTTAGAACATTATTCATTTATTTTACATTTTTTATTTTTTGTAACGAACATAATGACGAAAATCTATTCAAATAAAACAATAAAAAACGTTCAGATAATTTTTACTAATATTTTATTGGTTTTTTCAAATCAAAATCGTCAAATACAGGATGTAGGCGCAATGGTCCATTTGTAACATATCATTGCTGGTCCATGATATGTAAAAATGACTAATGAAGAACACCTGTTACTTTCATAATGTATATCTATATATACAATATTGCCATAATATACAGTTATGGTATTAGATTTAAGTTAATATATTGTACTTTGTAAGATTAGTTTACATTAAAATTCATAAAATGATACCAAGCGAGTTGATAATATTTTTTTTAATAAATAATATACAAATATAATATGTGTGATACATTGAATACATAATACATATGCATATAATAGAGGTACTTCCCTCTAAATTTTAAATCAATTAGTTATTAAAAAAAATAAACGCTCATCTTTATGCTCTAACAATATGTTGTGGATTGGTTGCATTTGGGACATTAAACAAATTGACTAAAATCGATAAAATTTAATAAACACAATAAACAATGAAAAAAACATATTGAAGCTTTTAAACATAAAATCAAAAACAAAACTGGAATATAAAATTCATCTATATTAAAATAAACTATGATTAAACCAATCTGGACCTACCACGGTACAAAATTTGTTTGCTTTGCAAAACATTTAAATATTGAATAATTGCGAAAATCTGGAAGCAAAAACGTCAAAATCCTTACTAACGCTCCGCAGTAAATATAAATAGTTCTAATACTCATATTAAAGACTTAGATAGGCTATATGTACAACCCATCAGGAACGCTATACAGCATAAAAAAAAATTTGCCAACAAAAATATTCCAATATTATTCACGTCTCCATAATCTATCATAAAAATCATATATTATGTTCAATTTTACATAAATATTTTTATATTAATATTCAATGTGAATGTCCTTAAAATGTCCTTTTTATTTGTATAAAATATTATGTGAATAAAAAACTATACAACAATATTTATGTTAGTATAGAAATTTTTTTTATCTTGTAGGTATAGAAAATTCTTAGAGAACGATCGATATTATTCAATATCATAGTGTAGTAGACATGACTCCAAAATGTCGCGACATATATTCTACATTCTATACAATATTATTATATATAAAGGTATGTGTGGGATATGTAAAAAAAAGTATTTTTGTATATAAAATATATGTATATATGTAAATTATTATTACAATTTTATATCAACAAGTGCTATTTTAAGATTCTTAATATGTATGTTTGTATGTATATGAGTAGAAAAATATTAATATTCTAATGAAATAAGTAAATAATATGAAATTTGATTCTGGCCAAATGTATTTACAGTGTTATGATTAAAATATTAGATCACTATTGTAAATGATATTATTATTAATTTTATTAATTTTGAATTATTATTCGTCTTGTTTCAATGAAACGGATACATACAGTACATTCATAATAATATAATCGATTTGAATCTATCATTGATTGATTCATCTCTTTATATTGTTATATAATAATTTTTAATGTAATATCTATACACACTAAATGTATCTACACAAATTACGTTAATTGTAAGAAACTTTCGACCTATTTTGTGAAGACTTGTCATAAACTTATCTAATGATATTTCACTATTAAACCACTATGTCGTACTCAATCAAATATTTAAAGTTGAAATAATAGCACTGTCATTAGATTGATAGGGAATGCTTAGCCTGTAAAGGAATCCTCTTTACGGACTTGGAGATATTTTTTGATGAAAAAATTGCATTTGAACAATCCCCACACAAATGTTATCAGAAACAAAGCTAATTCTTTACTAGGTTTCATTAAAAGATGGTTCAAAGAGTTTGAAGATCCATGTACCATTAAAAGCCTCATATACCCATCTTGTTTCTTCAAATTTGGAATATGAAGTTATTTTATTGTAATCATATCGATACGACTTAAGGCAATCCAGACAAAAAAATTTTCGTTTTGCTTTCCGTAGTTTGTGGTGTTCTAACCACCTCTAATTCTTACTACTTATACAGCCCGTTTAAAAGTACAACGTTGTAATCCCGAAAAACTGTTTTTGATATTCCATTTTTAATGCAAATTCTAAATGGGGAAATACATTCACAGGTTACTGATCGAAACCCATTTAAATACAAGTAGGCATTCGTTTCGGATCGGAAAAAATTTCTTTAACTTAGTATTTCACCGAACTAACTATGGAAAATATGAACCAGTTAATTCAATGTTAATGGAAGTTAATAAATCTACCAGCGTAAAAATTGTAAACAATATAACATAGATACGTAGGAAGAAATGAAAATTCCACCAGGTTAGAGCAGATAATGTCCGACACCAAAGCTTTGATAGCGACTTACCTATCATTGAAAATGATGGCTTTTGTTTTAGTTGGATGAATAATATGATTAAGGGTTTTAGGACATCCCTAGTTGCACGTAGCGCTGCTTGAAAGATACTAGCATATTTAGAAAGACTGGAGATAAATTAATATGTTTCTGCATAAACATTTTAATTACAGTCGTGTTAATCTGGTTTTTATTTTGGCATTAACACGCTGGGTGGCGCAGTAGGTAGAGCGCCTGCCTTTCAACCGAAAGGTCCCAGGTTCGATTTCCGATGAAGCAAAACAAAAAAAAAAATGCTTTATGGATTTTTCGACCTGGTTCAGTACCCTTTGTCATTGGGATATAATAAATGGCAAAAAATAATTGAGAGTATAATCTGGTAACAAATTAAATAAAAATGAAACTATTCTATTTAAGAAGGCTTAGTTCCTGACAATAGCAGTAGTTTTCCACATTTAATGAGTTGATAAGCCAGTAATTTGTTAAATAAATACTCGAAATATTGTAGATTGTAGAGTAAAATTGCAGTACCGTACTTAATTAAGCACGAAAAGGTGATTCTACCTAAGTTGCTGTAGAGTGTAAAAAAAAAAAAAAAAAAAAAAATACAGAAGTCGTTTCATAAAATAAATCAATCTATTTGAAGATTATGAACTAGCACTCCATCAAGTATTTTAATCAAAAAACTACAACTAATATCGCTCACAGTTCTTCCACTATATGCCTCAGTTCAAATTTCGCTGTATCAGTTATTTTTTTTTTCATCAACCCATTAGTGTACAGAGCAAATGAAAGGGTTAAATTGTACCTTTTCACAAAAACATTACAACAACATTGCCGTGTTGATTCGTAATATTATGCCTTTGTTCGTAATATTAATACTAAGTTTATATTAAATGATTATTTATTATTATTAATATACAAATAATATTATTATTTTTTATTTTTTTTTTTTTGATTTATAAATTTATTCAATTCTCAAATGGAGCGTAATCGCTCATATAGAGTGTATTATTACATGGGTGATTTACAATTTTTAAGTAAATTAAGGCAAAATAACAAATTAACAAATTATTGAAAAATATAAAGAATATTGATAATAATAATAAAAGCAAGATACAAGTAAAAAAAAAATAATTAAAATGATTAAAGTTACAAAATATTGAATTAAAATTTCTTAAAATGTATACAATTTAAAATTTGAAAAAAAAAGAGAAAAATGTCTAGGTACTTTAAATTTAATATAATATGAAAAATAGTTTATATATATAGTTTAAATTTTAATATATGAAATTAAGTGTTTTTTGAAATGTTTTTGTATTAATAATAAAATGTAGCGATATCATAATATCAGTAATATTACAATATTAATATTATATTACTGGCATCATATCAATATTCTATTGGTTTATATTTCAATATTATTGATTAATACAATTAAATTATGTGACATACATAATATAGCAATATTATGATAATCAGCAATATTATAATATCGATATTACATATCTGTCAATAGTATAAGTCTCTTAATAAAACATTTTGTTTACTGTGTTCAGTTTTGAAATTATTGGATACTGTAAAATTATTTTTTGGATAATATAAAGAATGTAGCTTACACTACCATCAATAATATTGATTATAGATTTGATATTCACCCAAGTATCTAATATTAGTATATGTATTTACAACTCTTTTTTTTTCTTCTTTACCTTTATTTTTAAACTTTGCAATCAAAGTAATAACGATATTTTTTACCTTTTTTTGGCATATAATTTCAAATTCGCTTAGTTTGCTTAATATTAATTTTTCGATTTCGACCATTTATGTGAATGGTTTATTTTGATTTCACGATTTCACATATAGCTGGTATTAGGACCAAACCGATGCAAATAATCTAAAACGATCCAATCCGATGTACATAAACTTATTCAACTAATCTGACTATAATTGGTTTGAATATTGTTCTAGTACGATAATTCAATCAAATGATCAAATAAATCAACTATAGAAATAGCTACTGTCATATTGAAGACGTTCAATTTTAATACACGTGGGTTAATTAAGAACTAATGAATTCTTCAAATGGCAGGCACATGGATATGGGTGAATTTCACAAATAAACATATTTTTACATCATAAGCTTTATACAAAAATGACCCATATCCCAAAAATTGATATATGGGTCATTTTATAACTAAAAAATTCTTACAAAAATGGATTATGGGTCAATCTGGAACTGCATATCTCCAAAATGGTAGAATTCGGCTGATTGTATGTGTTTTAACTATAAACTAACTTTAACTTTTTTTTTTAAATTGTTTTATTATTAAGATATTTTAATATGTTTGAATTAAGTTTAAATAAATAAATAATACCAGGCCCAGGACCATAAATGCCTGTGATGCTCTAATGGCGTGTTAAGCAAGTAATATTTACACTGGGTATTTTACATTACACATACCTTATTAAATTTTATTAATTTTATTTTTAATTATAATTTTTTTTCCATTTTATACAAATTAAATTGAATATCCTTTAAAAATCTTTTGATGTTGTTAAAACAAAAAAAAAAATCAGAAAAACAAAAATCTTAAATTCTTTTTATTCAATTTAAAGTTCTTAAATAATAATTATGTATTTTAAATAAATTTATTTTTTAATTAAAATTTATTTACTTTAAAATAAAATGCCCTTAAAAAATTTCCTCCCTTTAGGTTTACTTTATTTTATTTATCTATACAAAATAATAATATTACATAATATGTTTATGAATTATATTTTTTTTTGTTTTGTTTTTGGGTTTTGGGTAAGCACAATAATATTATTCCAAAACAAGGATATAAAATTTAAAATTTTTTAGGTTACCCTCTATTCACAAAATTTGTTCAAATAATTTTCCTAGTTTTTGTTTTCATTTTTTTTGTTTTCATTTAAAATGATAATTAGAGAATGATAAAAATGTCCTTAAAATACAATAGTATAGTATAGTAGTAGCCCATTTCATTGTTTTAATGTAATTTGAAGATAAACAAATAAATAACGGAAAAAAGCAAAGCAAAAAAAAAATAAAAAGGACACTTAAATATAGATACGTTTTTTTTTTGTGTTTTTTCTTTGTTTTTTTTTTGTTGTGAAATTACATTAAAATTCTCTGGGGAACAAGTGATTATGAGGCTTATAATAATGTTTAACTTAAAATGCAAAGAGAGACCAAAGCAAAAGCAAAAAAAAAATGAAGTTCCTTAAAATATAATGTGCTATTTTTGGGTGAGATGAAAATATTTTTCACTTAAAATCCTTTTATATATCCTTTTTGTCTTTAGTTAGAATTTATTTTTATATAAATGTTTTTTATTTTTAATTTTTCCAAAATATTAAAATGTATTTTTGTGAAAAGTGGTTGTTTTTTTATTTTTAATGCAAGTAAAATTTTAGATTAAATTTAAAAGTCTCCTGAGGAATTTTTAAGTTTTTCTGTTTTAAGGTTTTAAATTTTTTTTTTTTCCTATTTGTTGTTTTTGTTTTTATTTTGTTGCACCTAGCCGTTTTAGTTAAACCAGTATTTTTTTGTTTGATATTTATGTAAATGGGTAGGGATTGTTTGGTACCAAATCACCGGACCTGCAAATCGGTTTATTTCGATTACTTTTACAAATGCAAATTAAGCTCATGTGAGGCGCAAAGAAGGCTCAATTTTGTAATTACACTCAGGACATTTTTCAGTGGTATACTGGGATGGTGGCATTGTTTTAAGAAAACTATTTACAAACTATTCGCAAAGAAATTTTTTTTTTTTTTATTTATCTCTATGATTATATTACAGCTATCTCATAAATTACTTATGTGTAGGGTTTCCAGTACCGCAGAGTTTCTTTAAAACCGGTATTTCGGTACTGATGTCAATACTGAAACCGGAAATACCGGTATTTTCGGTAGTAAAAAAAAAACTTATTTTATTCAAGTCAGCAATAGAAATAGGCTTTTAAAAAGCATAAATTATTTATACTGTTATCCGAAAGCATCGACCGGTTATACTACTTTTGGTTAATAACAGCCCTGCTGCTGAAAAGGCCCTTTCTGCTTCAACACTGGTAGTACGGTTTTTAAATAACATTCAATTATACTTAGATACTTGCCCTTTCAACCTTCCTCTTCGTAATATTTCACTTCTGCTCGAATAACTTTTAGAAGCTCTTGTTTTGATCTTATTTTTTGGCTGACATTACTTTGCTTGCATTCCGATCTTTCCTTTAATTTTTGCTGAAGAAATTCTTTTAATGACAACTGTTTTCTCTCTTCCTCGACTGTAATTTCTGAATTAGTGATCACTAAAACGTCCCCGGCATTTGATTCTCTTAAGTCTGGTGAAAGAGTGAACAATCTTTCCAATAGAAAAATAATTTGAGACTGCAACGTTGTTCTTGAAGTTAAATTAAATATGTCATAATCTTCTCGTTCATTGTTCATATTTTTAGGATCCTGCAAGAAACTGAGAAGATCTGCATATTTGAAGCGGCGTTCTATAAAGCGCCGTTCTATAATTCTACGTGTTTCTTAGGCGATTTTAAGATCATTTTTGAACGAATTTAGTTGCTTAGAAAGTTCATCAAACATAAACTCTAATGCAATGTCGCCTTTATCCAAATCAGCATCTGGAAAGCATAAATTTTCTACAGCTAGTTTAATAAGAGTTAACGCCGTTACTATACGAAAACCTAAGTCAAGCTCTTCTTTTGAAACCTCGATGTCCATTTGTAAATCAATTAAAGCCTTTTGAAAAGAGCTTTTCAATTTATAGAACCGTTCAAACATAAACAAACCTGGTTCCACCTGGTTCTAAAATCTAAAATTAACTTCAATTCTTTTCCATATTCTTCTTTAACATGTTTTTGTAAATACATGTAATTTTTTGTTGGAGATTGCCGAAATATTTTTACAACTCCTCTTACTTTGACAATTAACGGTTAAATATGCTCGTCTAAAGTTAGATCAGCTTGTTCTTCACAAAAATCGTCTCTGGACATTGCTTTTGATTTGAAAAAATAGGTTGCTGCAATTCAAATTCAAAATATTTTGAATTATGGTGCACAAAAAAAGTAGAAAATTAAACTTTTTTTAATATTTTTAAACTATTACAAAATTTATTAAACAATACCGAAATATCGGTTTTCTTGGTTCGGTAATGTCGGTATTTCGGTTTTAATATTCTTCGGTAATACCGGAATTCCGGTTTCGGTAATACCGGCAATGGAAACCCTACTTATGTGCAAAAGGCATATTAAAGATAACAAGTAAAAACTTGTGAAAATGTACAAATTGCTTGTGAGCTACGACTCCACTGAATCGACCCCTTATATCAAAAATTAATACTAATTTTGATATTAAATATTTATGATTCTACAGTTACTTACAGAAAAGAAAATAATAAATGAAATATAATATGAATTTGACTTTAGTGTTAGAATCTACTCAAAAGATCATGAGGCGTTTTAATCTTCTTGTATGGACGCGGTATTCAGCAGGTCAGCTGCCAGTTGGTTTGGATGGATCTGCAATCTTTCGTGATATCTTTTGCTAGTCTTTGTCACCACCTCTTTCGCGGAGCATATGTTTAAATTCTTTCTTATATTTGAATTGCTGACGTACCAAAAGGGGCATTGACAATTGCACGAAGAGTTTTGGCTTGGTAACCTTTTACGGATTTCGATGTTAGAGTTGTTAGCTGTACCCCATAACTCAATTCCATATGAGATTGCTTTTTATAGCAACATCTTGCTGTCCAATGAAACGCATGAACGACGTCCCATAAGCCAATGCATATTCCTGAACTTACTTCTTAACTGCTTATTTTTATTGAAAATGTGCTTTGTTAGACTACGATCCATATGCAAGCGTACAAGTACTTTATCGAATCTTCCTGCGGTAAAGCTTTGTTATTTAGAGTTACTGCCGGACATGTGCTTCTTGTGGTGCTAAATGTAATATGCACCGATTTGGATTCGTTAGTTCTTACTCTCCAAATTTGCAGCTATTGTTGGCAACTTTATTTAATCCCCTTTGAAGGTGCTGTGACGCCAGCTTTGAGTCTTTATTTAATGACAATATTGCTGTATCATCTGCAAATGTAGCCATCATCGTGTATTCGTTCGAAGGAATATCAGCAGTGTATAATAATTACAACATTGGACCAATCGCACTACGTTATGGTACTCCTGAATTTACATTAATTGGTAAAGTACACGCTTCTCCATATTTGACTACAAATTGAGGTGCCACACCTTGTCGAACGCTTGTGTTACGTCAAGAAATGCAGCCGAGCTGTATCTTATTTCCTCGAAGCCTTTGTTGATTTTATTCACTATGCGATGAATTTGTTCCATTGTAGCATGATTCTGCCTGAAACCAATTTGATGGCATGGTATAAAATATTTTGATAACAGGACTGGTTTGTGTGAAGAGTTTCTGGAAGAGCTTAGATGTGACTGCCAGTAGACTAATCGGTCTATATGATTGTATCCTTCTTTGGTTTTGAAATTAGAATAACTTGGGCCATTATCCATTGGTCAGGAATAGAACAGATTCTTAAAATTGCAATGTAAATCTAGGTGATGATTGCGTGTCCCCTATAAGGTAATTCTGTAAGTACCTTGCCGGTTATTCTGTCGTAATCTGGGGATTTTTTTTATGTTTAATTCATTTTTTATTATTCGCAAAGCAAATGTTCAATTTATTTTATATAGCCTGATGCCGTCGTCAGCAATTTTAATGAATAATTATCACCATTTTCATATTACTAACATTGGAATCATTGGAATAAATCTTAAAATCTTTTGATAACATCTGTAAGACCATCAGTTTGACCTTTGCGCTTTCAAATTTTCTACAAATCCTACGAAAGTCAAATTTTCTACAAATCCGAAAGTCGCCGCTTAACTTCCACAAGTTGAAGAAAAACAGTAGAAGAAAAAAATATTAATAAATCGTCGGTCGCAAGCTTCGTCAACTCATATACGACAAAATTGATTATATTGAGAAAAATGAATTTAAGATTTGAAAGTCTTTCAAAGCCATAAAAAGCAAACTGTTCGATACTTGTGTACTTCTGTATTACCTACAACTATGTTCATTCAAAATTTTCGGACTAATAACTCTTGATTTGCTCATTTTTTAAAGAAAAGTACTGTCATCAAAACTATTTTCAACCAAATTTTCTTTGACTAGCACATTGCGTTGAGTATAACTTTACAAGATGGATGGGCGGTGCACGTTCAAGTTTTTTTTCAATTCCTCTAAATAAGAGAGTGAACGGAATCAACCTTTTGAATAACTGAATGCCCAGATTCCGCAAATTTCTGAGTTACTGATAATATACTTTTGGGTTTGTTGTTGTTTAAAAACCATCGTGTTCTATAGAAGGCAAGAATTACTTCAAAGAGTGATAATATTAATTAATTTTATTCTAAATTTTCAGAAGATAGTGGGTAGATTAGTATAACTGGATTGTATATAAAATTATTTGGTTCAAGATAAAGAAATTTCTGATTCTATTTTATTAGATTATATTATACACTTTGTACGAGCTATTGGGCTCATTTGAGAATTCTTAAATAAATAAATAAATGCTTCTAGAGGGATGAAATCCAATTTTAGTTTATCATCAGTGTATGTTTTTATTTTTGGGATATGCAGAATTTGAAATTAAGCTGTTATCTGTAATATTAGTATAGTTAGTTTAGAATAGTGTTTTCAAATCAAATGCAAAATAAAAATATCAATTCTAGAAATGTCTGCAGAGTAATAGAGTGTTGTATTTGACACAAAAAATGCTTAAATTTTGTGTCTGACTTACGATAGCAACCTGTACTTGCTATCATATATTTTCTTTCCAACTTCTATATAAATCTTCATTTATCAAGGCGCTAATGTTATACCAAATTTGGCAACCATAGGTCAGAATAGGTTTGATGACTGCTTGATATGCTATTATTTTTGATAGATGCTGAGAGTTGTATGGAAGCTGCCCGAACCACTTAAAATTTTGAAAAACGGTAATAGACGTATAACTAATGGAACACAATAATGTGCAATCAAACAGTTGTAAAACTAAAAATTGAATTATCTGCGTTTAGACTTAAACTATATAAAAAAAGAACAACTAATAATGGTTATAGATCATTGAATCGAAAAAATTTTTAAATTAATGATACATGTAGTGTATTATTTAAAACAAAAGCGAATGTGGTCTAAAGTTATATCTCATTATCGCAAAAAGTGTTAGATATAGAAGAAAACGAGTAAGACGAAATGAAAGACAATATCGAAAAACCCCAAGAAGGGTTCTTATGTGAAAAATGTTAAAATGGCGTATGGATCAACAAAGCATGCAATGGACGAAATGTACTTTGTATAAAAGTACATATACAAGTAGTGTAAATACAATAGAAAAAAAAAATAAAACAAAAGTAATTCTAAAACTGGATGTAAAAAAAAACATAAAAATTTTGGTGTTTATAACTATTGAAACGTTATTATTATTTTTATTTATTTAAAATAATTTAAATAATTTTCTATAATAGTAATATATCAAATAATTAATACGATTTAGTAAAATTAACAACAATAACAAATAAAATCACAAAATGAAATTGACAACGAGACTAAATCATAAAATGATTCATAATTATGCAAATTTTTTAATTTAAATTCCACCTTAATTCATTTTGATATTTATTAGAATTTTGTAAAAAGGATATTTTCCGTTGCGAACACAATTAAAATTAGCTTTTTTATCATAAATTTATATTATTCAAATAATATAATATCAGAGATCATAGTTATAAAATTTTTAAAATTTTTGAGTACCTAGGTAGTAGCTTAGCTTTTACCAATATTTACTATTTTTAATATAACACCATTATTGTAAATTAAATATCAACATAAACAATACTACACCGATTATAGTCGATAAACCTGGCCAGCAAGTAATAAATATTATTAAAAGTTTAATTATAGTAAATAAATAAATATTATACTGTAATTTTTGACTACAATATTTTACTGCGATGTTTTTCGAATATTTATTTACCAAATTTCTGGCTTATCAACTATGTAATTAAATGTGGAAAATTACCACTACTATTGTCAGGAATTAAGTCTTATTAAATACAATAGCTCAATTTTATTTAAATTGTCACCAGATTATACTTTGAATTAGTTATTGTCATTTATTTGACCTCAATGACAAAGGGTACTAGACTAGACCAGGTCGAAAAACCCATCAAACATTTTTTTGCTTCACGGGGAATCGAAAGTAGGACAAATTGAAACTAGAACATAAGACGGTTGAAAGACGGCACTTGGACCACTTTGGTGAAACCAGTATTTAGAAAGAATGGTCTTAGGTAAGTAGGTAGGTAGTAGTGGCTGTCGACAGTACGCCGACACATTTATACTATTGAACATATTTTATACTGGCCTTTGTGATACCAGCTTCCTCTTGTAAGACTCTACTCGTTGAACCAATTTGAGCTTCTAACGAAGCGGTGGAGATTTTTGATATTAGGCATGAACAGAGCAGATTTTGGAAAGTTTCATCCTCCTTCTCCTCACTACATGTACTGCAAAAGTCGTTTGAGGGGAGTTTTAGTCTTCTGGCATGTTTATCAATCAGACAATGATCCGCAATGACCCCTATCGTAGTGCCAGGTATGGTCTTGTATCTACCTCAAACTATACAAGGATAATTTAATACTACTTTTTGCAGAGCTTTTTTTGAAAATTAATTTAAAAATTTTATGTCAAGATCAACGGAAAATAAAATTTTAAAACAGGTAAAATATTATTTAGTTGCAAGCACTGATGAAGGATGTAAGTTGCTTCCGAAATATCGATATTTGAAATACAAATGATTAGTGAAAGGAAACTCGACTTTTATTCCATAATTTAAATATATCACTAAAAGCAAATCTGATTATCAAAAACAATTAATGATTATCAAAAACAACTGGTAATTTTGCTTACAAATACATTTTTGCAAAGAACAACATCTGTACATTTGCACAGGGGTCTCCTAGTAGAATTGCAAAAAACAAACGTAAACAAAAACTTTTGAATTTCAAATTCTTGGTAAGCATAACTAATTTTCATATATTATTATAGTATCAATATAATAATATTGATATTGATATTGATTTGGATATTGATATTATTATAATGATGATTTTTAATGATTTTGTTTTGGTATGTATTTTGTGATTATGACTGCAAGGATGGATTTTTGTGATTTTCATTTTTATCATAAATGTTATTTTTTAATATTTTTTTTTTATTTTGTTTTGATTTTGTTTTTCCATTTTTTTTTTTTTTCAGAAATTATTAAAAATAAATAAATAATCCTCTTATGGTTTTTGACATGAAAAGGACATATTCTTCATAATAATATTAAGTCCTAGTGTATGTATGTATATTGAATAAAAAAAAAATAAGAATATTAAATAGGAAATTTTTTTTTTGCCGTTATATTATTTTTTATATTTATGAAAATTATTTGTTTATCATTTTAGGTATGTAATTCAGTTGGATGCGGCATTTTTAATTTTTGTCTCTAATGTTTTTTCGGACTTATTTTAAATTCTATCTTAACCCTAAAGCATTTTTTTGGTTAACTGGAACAACGCAATCTATTTATAAAATCTTACAATATTAGATTAAATTCAGAGGATAAATTTCTGAAAAGACATTACAAAAACTTAAAACATATTTCAGAAATTTTTCTACTTCAACCGATTTGATTTCAGATATGCATAATAGAGCGCAATGACATCACATCTAGAACAAAATGGAATAGACAAAAAGAAAAAAATAAATAAATATAACTATAACAAAATATAAATTTAAAAAAAAAATTATGCCCAGGACATTATAGCCCAGGACATTCTATGTGGAAGCTGAAAATATTAACTTAGTACTTTGAAACTAGGTGAAACTGATATGCAAGACTTTCTTATAATAAACCGACATTGTTAATATAAAACTAGAGTAGAGTAAATTATTTGAATTTATTGGAACCGAATTAGAAAGGCCATATGTTGCTATTGGGGAATTGGAAGATCAATTCGAAACCAAAGTGAACAGCATTAGAACAGTTTTCCTTCTAGTTTTCCCAATTAGCTCATATTTAAAATATTATAGCGGAAGTTGTTTGAAGGTTTGTAAAATAGTTCAATAGGACAAGATATGTCATTTCCAACAATATATATTATATGGAACAGGTATAGAATTTCAACGCGTATGCTAAGAGGAGTAAATAAAGTAAATAATATTGTATTTTTTTTTATAGAAAATGGTCTAAGCTTTGAATGCCAACTTTTTAATAATGAATGATCAGTTTTTTGATGATAATGTAGTAACTAAAATCGATCAAGATATTAATTAGTAAATATTAATTAGTTAAACATGCATAGAACTTTTAATCTTTATTAATTAATCATAAAAAGTTCATCACAAATAAAGAACTAAAATTTTAAACAATCAAACAGGGAAATACATTAGGCCTGAAATTATCACATTATTTCAGAACACACCACCGTATTTTGTTTATTATTTTTGGAATGTTTAATTTTAGTTTTTAATTTAATTAAAAATAAATTATTGTAACTTGCTTGAATTAATCTTGTAAATAAATAAATAAATAAAAATAAAGGGTAGGTAATATTGCAAAGCTCTCTTACAGAAAAGTTTGCATAGATCATGAAAAAAGCTTAACGAACAGCATTCTAAGCTATATGAAAAATATTTATTGAGCTCATTAACAGCATTTTTAACTGGCATATCCAGAATATATAAACTTTCGGACCGTTGTAAATTTTGTTCTTGAAATCGCAATAGATAGAATTGATTTGACTATTGCAAGCGATATGGACAACGTTTAGAACATTATAAGTATGGAACTTAACAAAGTCAAGTTATACTCCAATCGGTTGTGTTTGCTTG
The DNA here is from genome assembly GCA_963942445.1 of Argyra leucocephala. NCBI lineage: Eukaryota > Metazoa > Arthropoda > Insecta > Diptera > Dolichopodidae > Argyra > Argyra leucocephala. The sequence continues at coordinate 116,563,254 of OZ012681.1, read as the reverse complement.
ACCGTGGTTAAATGCTAGTTTATATTTTATTTTATTACTGACTAAATCTTATAAAAAGCGATTTTAAAATATTAATTGAATAGTCATCAAAATAGATTTTTGTACAACCAAAATTTTGTAAATAATATGATGTGTTATACAGTTTGAAGTAGTTGCGACACTGAAACCCCGGATTTAATCAAATACTTTGTTACCAATTATGGTTGATGCTCCAATTTCAAAAAATGAATGTGAAACACTAGTTTTAATGTAGTTCAAAACCTACTTCGATGACTCAACTGAGCAATTTAGTCCAGCACCATTCATGAACTGTCATAATATAATATACCTATATTTTTTTTCAATGTTTATTTTTTTATATTGAATATAATATATTTTTCTGAAACACCCTGTATTTCTAATATTAAAGTTTTTAAAATTTAAATTTAACCTTTGAGCTTTGAATGAGCCGATTTGGGGATTTATAAAAAAAAATTATATTATATATTACAATCAGCCTCTGTACATTATTCAACATCAATCGAAATTTTCAAATATATTGTTAATACCTACGTAAAAAAAATGTATGTGTATATTATATATTTCAGAAAGGACATGCATATGTGTATTATTTCGAAAATTTTGATTGAATTACATCTGGCTGCCATCCGTTAAAATAATAAAAAAAAATTTTTTTTATTTATATTTTAACATTTTAATATGGGTCTTGCTATCTCTCGTTATAATAATAAATTCGATTTGGATCATTACATTTTCGTATACCGTTATTTAAAAATTATATTATATTGTTTGGAGGGGTAGTATGTGCATCTATCTATTTTTCTAATAATAAAAAAAATATAATTATTTTTTTTTATTTAATATGATTTTTATTATGGGTACTGAACAGTTAATACAATATCCTTTTTGGGATTGAGGTTGACCTTCTTAAGTCCTTCAAACTAGTTAATATCTTATAACAAAAATGAACAATGAAAATTTGTAATAATATAAAATGTAATAAAAATTACATGATTTATGTTAAGTAAATTTCAAATGTAGCCTATATGCAGTCAAAGAGTATACTTAATATTAGAATCTGCAAAATTATTGTTCTAAAATACGTTTTAAACGTTTTTTTAAATTTGTCAGTTTTGAAAAAAACAGTTTATATAATAGAATAGAGATAGTAGTTATAGTATAATAGAACTATTTATAATTATAAATTTAATTAGAATTATTAAAATTTCCATGGCATTTTACTTTACAAGTTCGATTTATTAATATTCAATACTATTGAACATTTATACATAGATATAAATTAATATAGATGTCATTAGTACATCTGTGAGTTATAAAAATCGACCAAAATTTCACCGGAAAATGTATTATAACTATAAACTATTTACTTGAAAACATATTATTTATACAGGCATATGCGTTGTAATTGGCCAGTCAATCAGTCTAAAATAGTACCTATAGCTGGTTGTCGTAGCTTATTGTTATACTGTTCCGAATTATATTTGTTATAAAACAACATATTGTCGCCTGTCTGATGTTTCAAATTACACTGATATAATAAAAAGCAGGCGTAATAAGAGATTTGAACAAAATTAATTTCTCTTGTGTAAGCTTCCTAATGGTTGTCGACTCAAATTTAATTTTTCTTTTTTTGTACATTTCTGCAAAAATCTTGAGCACATACCATTTTCTAAAACTTGTAAAATTTAATAAAAAATTTAATGTAATCAAAAATACCTTTTACATTTTCAGTGTACTTCTCTGAATTTAATTAAATTTTGCATGAAATGTATTACATAATATACTACTACTATTATATTCCATATAACCATAAGCTATATATTGTGTTGAGCCTGTACGATAAAAATTAATTCAATTGATTCAAAATTCAATTGTTTTTAAAATAAATAACAATAAAGAATACTAAATAATTTAATTTCATATTAAATAAAATGAATAAAGCCTGTGACAGGCAGAATTTTTTGCGAAAATGAACAGTGCAACGGTGCAAAAAAATTCTAAATGCCATTTTCATGCAATACAAAAGCAAGATACACATTAAAATCAATATGATACGACAATAATTATAATTGCATATGTTAAATTATCGGACACTTAAGTTTATAAAGTCAAAATCAATATGGTAAGATGAATTCGATGACAGTCATATGCTTATACGGACAGTTCATTTTATTAAAACTATCCCAGTTCATAGTCGTATAATTGAAATTAACGGTAAGCTCAGTTCATAGAAAACACTTTCAGCTCAAAACAGATCAGAATGTAGAAAAATTATGAGCAATATCAGCATGCCTCATTCTTAACTGTATTAGCCAAAATGATGATGTGGTAATAATGCTGTTATTTTGTACGGTGCAAAACAATTACTATATAGGTGCGATTCCATTCCTATACAATATAAAAGTAAGAGAAAAATTAAAATCATTATGATTAGACAATTATAGTTGCATGTACCGACAGTTCAGTTTATGAAAACAAGCCTAGATTAATTTGGTAAGATGAGTTCAATGATATTTATTGTATAATTGCAATTACCGTTCAGTTCAATCAATAGAGGACAGTTCAGCTCACAACCGATCAAAATGGAGAAAAATTATGAGCAAATTCAACAATGGCTTATTCTAAAGTGTAAAGCCAAGTGATGATTAGGTAATAATTCTATTATTTTTTATTTTTTAAGATGCAAAATAGAAATTGTATAGCAATTGTATATGCGATCATTCAATACAAAAGAAACAGATACGTTAAGATCAATATTATAAGATAATAATAATTATAATTGCATAATTTGAATTTACAGACAGTCCATAAAAAATATAAAATATAAAAACAAGCCTAGATTAATATAATAAACTAAATTCAATTACAGTTATACGGTTATACGGACAATTCAGCTCATGAAGACAAGTCTAAATCAATATGGTAAAATGAATTCAATAATACTTATTGTGTAATTATGCCACAAATTTATTCAAAAAGAATTTTTAAATGCATTGCAAATAAATATGAAATATGAAATATAAAATAAAGAATAATTTTAATACAAATAATTGTTAAAATGATTGCGATAAATGTCAAATGCAAAATGTTCAATTGAAACAAAAATATTTTTGCCAACCTTATCCAAATCTCTAGTTCATAGAGGACGAACAGTTCAGCTCAAAATAGATCAAAATGGATAAAAATATGAGCAAGATCCAACATATGGCTCATTATAAAGTGTAATGCCAAATGATGATGAGGTAATAATGATATTATTTTCTTACAGTGCAAAACAATATTATTGTATATTCCATTCCATTTCCATACAATAAAATCAATATGATAATTATTACGATTGTATAATTTGAATTAGCGGACAGTAGAGTTCATGAAGACATGCCTAGATCAATATGATAAGATGAATTCAATAATAATTGTCGCATAATTGGAATCAACCCAAAAACCGAAAACATTATGTTTCATTCCATTTGAGCGTTAGAATTATTATTAGCAACATTAGATCTACTATTTTACAAGGACATTGCACTTTTTTTTTTTTAAATAATTCATTAAAATTATAGTTAAACACAAGTAAACTGAACAGATGATATAATATATTCGAATGAAAAAGCACCATTAATTCTGTAATTATATATTATATAGCATAAATAAAAACAAAAACAAAAACCAAAAAAAAAAAAATAGCATTACACTTCAAAAGTTAAATTGTATAAAATTAATTTTACAAAATTCATCATAATTCAAAGAATCTTTTGAAATTTTTAATGATAGATGAATTTATTTTAATATAATATAATATTTGCATATAAATAACTTATATAATATATCCAGAATAATATATACCAACAACCAACTGATTAATCTACTCCGGTACCATTTATGTATACATTAACAACTCAATTCAAATTTTAAACAAAACAACAAAAATAAAAAATTAAATAAAAAAAATTAATTTTTAAATAATATTAAAATGAATATAAAATAAAATTGCCACGCACCACATACAAAATGTACCTACACAGGAATAGGTATTTTCTAATAAAAAACAAAAACAACAAAAAAAACAAATAAAAATAAACAACTCGATGTCTTTCATCTGTTTTAAATTTCATTTTTATATTCTAAAACTTATATTTTATGCATTTTTCATTTTCTCTTTCTCTTCTTATATAACATAGTTACATATATATAAGTAGTATATAAAAGTACCATGTTACAGTAAAAAAAAAAAAATCCTCCATCTCTTTAAAAATGAATTTGAATGGGGCTGAGTTGTCACTGCTTTTAAAAAGTACATTACAACTCTTATTCAACATGTATAATATTTTTTTCTCATAAAATAAGAAAAAGAAAAATAAGAAAAAATGAAAAAATTAAATAAACATAAAAAGAAAATATCTCTAAGGTACAACGACTCCCAAAGGGTTATTGAGGCGTGAAATTACCGCACCTTGTAAATTATGCTATATAATCCACCCCAAAGTTATAGCACTTCACTACTAAATTTTTTTTTTGTTTTTGTTTTTGTTTTTTTTTATTTTCTTTCACTTCACTCTTGTTGACTAAAAGTAGAACTCAACTGTCAAAAATATATTTTATATATATAATATATTCTTATATTTATAATATTCTTTACCTTTTATCATCATAGACACATACATACATAGATACATATAGATGCCGTGGTACATCATATTGCAGTATCCTCAATTTCATTCGTTCACTTAAGAAAAAAAAAAATTTATACAATGTTGTTATTTTAAAGTGTCTAAAAGTTAAAGGTGAATATAAATAGAAAAGTAAAAAAAAAAAATACAACAACAACAAATTCTAAAGTACAATATTATGCCTACGGGCAGGATATGATAAATTTTTAGTACCCCAATTCTAATATTATACGTATTACACATCCTATCTTCCATTCTTTACTCGTATATCAACTGACAGCAATATAAACATATTTTTTTATTTTTTCTATTATTTTTGTTATTGTTATTTTCTCTTGTCAACAGCGCCGAAAGGGTTAACAACAACAATAACAAAAAAAAAACCAACTTAATTTTTTCATTTATATTTATTTTTTTTTTGTTGTTAGTAAGACTTAGAAAACCAAAACTAAATGAGATGATGGGAGTTTTGTAATTGGGTTGGGGTGATTTCATCATATACAATCAATTTATATAAGCTTTGTGTTTTTTTTTTTTTTTGAGATTTAAAAAAAAAAAATTAATAAAAACAAAAAATCACAATATTTTATAATGAACAATTTTAATAAAGAGAATTCAATCCTTATGAGTCCTTTTTATTTTAATAGAATAAAAATATTTTAAAATTGAAGGGATATTTTTTTTTATTTTTTTCAATTTCCATTTGGGTAATAACAAAGTGAATTTTACATTAGAATAGAAAAAAAAAATGAATTTAATAATCTTAAGAATGTGGTTTATTAGGATTTGATTCGAACGATTTTAATTTATGAATATTATTTTTCAATTTGAAAAAAATAAAAAAAACCTGGATGGATGTGTTTGGGGGATGGATTTGGTGTTACAAAGTAAATTAGGTTATCGGTCATAGACTGGTAACCTAATTTACTTATTAGTTATTATAATTGCTGAACACTGGTTATCATAATAACTAATAAGCACGGGTTATCACAATAAGCCCATTTGCGGCTGAGGTGGTATTGGGGACAGATTCCCGTCCAAAATTTTATATCTATCTTTCTATTTATTTATCGGTCATAGAAAATGTAAAGATGTTGTTGTTACAATTGAATTTGTTTCTAGCTAGCTACAAGAAGTTGATATTACAAAAACCTATTAATTTTTTACCGTTAGTTGTATTTATTAATTTAGTATATTGGCCAAATGGGTTCATTATCACATGCCTGTGCATTTCATTTATAATTCAATGATAACTTTTATTTTTTATTAATTATTATATAATTAAAAAAATCATTTAAAAGTTGAAATTTAAATGCAGAGAGACTCCGAACATTTCCATTGGACCTCTTTAGATTTTAAAAATTCATATTCGAAAATGTATCAAGAATATTTGATCGAAAAAAATACCTGAACAAACGAGTATCGGTTCTGCCCTCTATTGCAATCAGTTAAACAATATGATATCGACTTTAAATAAGACAATCAGAGACGCGTGTACCACATAGCAATTCAAACTGAGTTTTAAAATCTGTTTCAAGAAAAAAAAATCTGATTCAAATATCCCAGTGTTACCAAATTATATCATCAACTCACAGTAAGTTACATATCAACAAATTATGTCCCTTAGTAGGAAATGAAATGATATCAGGAGAAATTGAATTCGCACTCAAAACTTAAATTTTTGTGTACAAATGAAATTCTGAATGCAAAAATTAAAAATCCTATCCGCGAATATAGGAATCGAAGATGACGTGAAATGTTAAAAGGACTTGAAAAGGCATCCAAACCAATTTGGAAAGTAATGAAAGTTATTAAGAGCAGAACGAAACCTATACCCACCTTGAAGCATATGAGGGTGTTATTTTATTTCACAATTCTCGAAAAGACAAATTCTCTATAGGTAAACATTTTACGAATAAGCATAAGACCACAGCAAATCTTAGTGACACGGCTTAGTGACACGGCTACTGTTCTCCATTCAATTAGCTATATATCGAGAACCTCGAATTTGAAAATTATGAAAAAATGAAATATAACGAAATTATTGACATTATTGCATCCTTAAAAAGCAAAACATCATCAGGCATAGATGGTATCACAAAATTTAAATATCAAGCACTCGGGCCCATAAACGTTATCCAGTATTTTATCATAGTACTGAATACATGTTTCAACCGCGGTTATTTTCTGTCTTCTTGGAAAGAATCAAAGATAATTGCTATTTACTATGCCAAATAAAAATCGGGACTGCTCAAATAGCTACAGGCTTATTAGCTTATTAAGTAATTTTTCTAAAATTTTCGAGAAGTTTATAAAAATTAAATTTGAGAACATAAAAAAATCTGAACTTAATCCCAAATACACAGTTTGGTTTCAGATCGAACTACAGCACAGTGCATCCATTACTGAGGATCAAAAAATCATTAAAAATAAATTACAAAATACAAATTCAATTAATTTTATCACTTTAGATATAAATGCAACTTTTGACACCGTTTGGCACAATGCAAATGTGTACAAAATGAATATATCGAAATTTCCCTTATTTTTAATAAAACTAAAATCTTCCATATTAACATCGGCAATACTAATTCAATAATATTTCCCATCTCAGCCGGGCTATCACAAAGTTCAGTGTTAGGTTCACTATTGTACAATATCTATATATAGCTTGGAATCAGTAAAGAAAACAAAATGGACAATATGGATAGCTTTGATGTAAACGAATTAAACAATAAATTTATAACTCCATCTTTTAACTTTACTTCATTACTATTCAATATTGAAAACGTTGATTCGTCTAGTACTTTCTCTTTTAGAAATGTCTCAAATGATGAAGTCTATGATGCTATTTTTAAGGTTAAATCCAATGCTATAGGACCAGATTTAATTCCTTTGAAATTTATTAAATTGATTATCCCTTCTGTGCTACCTTATATTACACACATATTTAATTTCATCTTAACTACTGGTCAATACCCTCTAATTTGGAAATGTGCCAAAGTTGTTCCCGTTCCTAAAAAAAATAATCCAACGATTGATGACCTTAGACCCATTAGCGTACTGTCCGGTATTTCGAAATCTTTTGAACGGTTATTGCATGCACAAATGAGTCAGTACGTAAGTGCTAATAATCTCTTATACGAATTCCAATCAGGTTTCAGAAAGCAGTACAGCACTACCTCAGCACTCTTAGAATTAACAGATAACATATATTGTGAAATCGATAAGAAACATCCAAGTTCAAGGTCCAAGTTCGATTCCCGATGAAGCAAAAAAAATGCTTTATGGATTTTTCGACGTGGTCCAGTACTCTTTATCTAAAATATAAATAACAAAAAATAATTGAAACTATAATCTGGTAACAAATTAAATAAAATGGTGCTATTCTATTTAAGAAGGCTTAATTCCTGACAATAGCAGTAGATTTCATTATTTAATAAGCTGATAAACCAGTAATTTGATAAATAAATGCTCGAAATATTGTAGATATTGTAGTATAAACTTGCAGTACCGTACTTAATTAAGCACGCAGAGGTGATTCTACCTAAGTTACTGTCAAGAACATAAAAAAAAAAAAAAAACATGCTGTATTATTGCTTCTTCTTGATTTCACAAAAACTTTTGATTGTGTTAATCATAACTTATAATGTTTAAAACTTAGAGCAGCTTTTAATTTTGAATCTTCTGCTACTACTCTGATTCAAAGTTACTTAGATAATAGAAGTCAATTTGTGTTTCTAAATGGTGTTAAGTCTAATAATCTATCTGTTGAATGCGGGGTACCCCAAGTATCCATAATGGGTCCCTTACTCTTTAGTCTATTTATTAATGACTTACCCCGTTGTTTGTCTGAATCTGTTTGCCGATTGTATGCAGACGATGCCCAATTCTACATCAGTGGTCCTATAGTTGATATTAACCGCTCTATTGCTAAATTGAATGATAATCTTGATGCTGTTGCTTTCTGGTCTCTAAACAATGGTGTTCGATTAAATCCGTCAAAATCCCAGGTTATGTTAATTTATGTTCGTAATATTGACACAAATAATCTCCCTAATATCAAATTAAATAATTCTGTGGTAAAATTTGTAAGTAAAGCTAAAAACTTGGGTGTTGTATTCAATAAAACTCTAACCTGGAATTAGATCACATTAACTTTATTTCTAGAAATGTTTTTTGTAAGTTACGAAAACTCTGGAAGTTCTCTTACAATATTAACGAGTGGGTAAAAAAGAAATTAGTTATATCTTTAATCTTTTCACATTTCACTTATTGTGAAGTAGTTTATGCTGGGATGAGTATGGGCGAGTTTTCCAGGCTCAAGGTTATTTTCAATGCTTGCACTCGATTTGTAACTAACCGTCGTAGATTGGATAGCATCAGAGATGTTTCTAAAGTTTTGCTTGACTGTACTTTCGAAAACTATCTAAACTATAAGTAGATCTGTTTTATGAAAAAAATCTTATCTAAAAATACGCCGGTATATCTTCTTAAGAAAATAACCCCTTGACGATCATTAAGAAGTACAAATTTAACTATTCCTAGACACTCTGGTAGATTAAGACATCTATCCTTTTTTGTAAGGACTGTCGGGTTATGGAATTCTTTGCCGAACTAAGTCAGGTGTGAGTTCTCTATTTCTAAGTTCCTTGAGCTTTGTTGGGTATATTTTAAGGAAGAGGTGAAGTCATTAATTAAGAAGAATAAAAATTTTGTAGAATAATATTTGTTAGGACGTGTGTGACGTCTGAAAGATAGTTTTATTTGGAGGAGAAACTTTTTTTTTTTTTTTTGTTTTTGGACTTTTGTTATTATGTTACTTTATCCCAGTATCTTATAGTTTTTAACTATAATTTGTTCTTGTTTTTTTCTATTTTTTTATATTATTTTATTTTTTATTTTTTTTTTCTTTCTTTCGCTTTATAAATTTTCTATTATAAATTTCTTTTGTTTATAAATTTATTTTCTTTATTGTTAATTTCTTTAGGTTAAGGTTTTTAATTTAATTTTAATTTAAGAATTATGAATTTGCTACACATTATACTTTATACACTCCTATAGATATTTACCGTGTCATGTATTTATATGTACGAAATATAATGAATAAATATCTCAGATATTCCGAACATAAAAAAATGTATTCTACTTATCAGTTTTTGTAGACGATACTGACGATACTGAGACCAATCGATAGAGCACCATCAATTTAGTTAATAAAATCTTTATTTATTGTTAAAATAACGGCTCTTTTCCCTCCTAAAAAGCTGTTACGCATACTCTGGAATACCCGGTATTTATTTACATATTTAGAGCCCATTAAAGAGAAGAGAAATTTTATACATTACAATCAATCGATTATTGCGGAAGTCCTTAAATGTTTGTCTATTATAATAGAGCATAGCCTTAACTGGCTTGAGTCTTACCTCTCTTCTCGGGAATACTCAGTTTTTTTTAAAACTGCGATTTCTGACCAATATTCAGCGTCTTCTGGTGTTCCTCAAGGTAGTCATATAGGACCCCTTAGTTTTATAGTTTCAACAATTGATGCTCCTAAAGTGATAACTTTTTCTAAACTTCTTAGTTTTGCTGATGACTCAAAGCTTTTTACTCCTATATCTTCCTCATCGGATTGCTTAAAGTTACAAAACGATTTTAACAATTTCGCTTCTTGGTGTTCAAAAAATGGACTTGAATTGAACACTTCTAAATGCCAAGTCATTACCTTTTCTAGGAAAAATTCCATTCGGACAATTTGGTTCAGCTACCAACTAAATGGCTGTCAGCTTTCAAGAGCGAATTCTATTATAGACCTCGGGTTAACGCTTGACACTAAACTGAGCTTTAAGCTACATTATGATAAGATAGTGAGCAAAGCAAATTCTTCTTTAGGTTTCATTAAACGTTGGTGTAAAGAATTTTCTGACCCCTACCTCACGAAACATCTTTATGTTACTTATGTAAGGCCTACCCTTGAATATGCCAGTCAAGTGTGGTCTCCACATTACTTGACTGACATTAACCGAATTGAATCGGTTCAACGAAAGTTCTTACGTTTCGCTTTGAGTAACTTTTCGTGGAATGATCCATTGCGGCTTCCACCTTATTACCACCGTCTTAAACTCATTGACTTACAGTCGTTGTCTGATCGTCGAATAATTGCAGATATCTCTTTTATTCACCAGATCCTTTCGGGTGTAACGCTAGCCCCTGAAATTTCAAATTATTTGTTTGCAAGATCCAATCGGAATAATCTCAGAACCGTTGAGTTGTTCCACATTCCCTTCCACCCTACCGAATATGGTAGATTCGAGCCAATCACTAGAATGCTCCGTAAAGTAAATTCTAACTCTAGTTCTTTTGATCGTCAACTAAGTGTTTTAACAATTAAAAAACGATTACGTCTTAATGTACGTTCAACTGAGACTAACTAACAACTGTTGTTCTTTTTAGCTTTGATATTTTTTTTGGCCTAACTTTTTGAAGTGTTTTTATTAAATGTATAGCTATTAACGTAGGTATTAATTTATGACTTTTTACCCTTCTACTAACAGCATGTACCTGGTTTAGTTTATTTTTAAATTTTTTAATCAAAGGTGGCGGTGTTTTACTAAACCCTACTGAGATGATGAATTATTGCACAATTAAATAAAGCAAGCTTTCGTCTAGTAATAGACGTCTGATGTGCTTGCTCTAAGCATAAATCTGACAGTATAATTATTTAGATTATAATAACAAAAATATTGTTCAAACAATTTTAATCTAAATTTAATTCATAAACAAAATCCACACAAATTATCAATCATTCAACCTTTTATTTTTCAATCGTCACATTTGATAAATTAAATTTAAAACAAGTGTTTTTTTTTTAAGTGAATATGCGAAATATTATATCTTATCGAAAAAATGGTTTGAAAAAATTTAATTCTAGAAATCATTTTAAAAATAAGTACCTACTTTTATCTAAAGCATTATTATTGATTTTATGAGTACACATATATGTATACTTAAACTTTCGCTGTATTATTAAAAGACTGTTGAAAATAACTGATTTGGACAGCCATTTCATATGAAGTACTTATACTTTACTTAAATAATAAATTTAAGCAGTCCTTCATATTATCATAATTATTATGAAGTACTTTTTTTTAAATGTTTTGTTATCTCTATACATTATTAATAATAATTGTTAATTTTATATTTCATTAATGATAATATAAATTTTAATATTAAATTTAAGTCAGGAATTTTAGTTAGATTTTCTGACTTATTCTGGTTTAAATACTCAAATCGATCTTAATTAAATACTTCAAATAATGCTAGATAATGCTAATTTTGGTTATTATTTAAATTATTAGGTAAGTTGAATTATTAACTTTTTATTAAGTTAGTTATTGGGCATTTATTTTAATTCGCACTTCAACAAAATAAAATCATTTAGTTGTATTCAAGGTCTTTTGATTAAATTTTAATAAATTATACAATTCAGTAGTTAAATAGAACATTTATTTAAATTGAACAATTATTACTCATACGGAATTTCAAATTAAAAATGTATTTAAGTATTTGATTTAAATTACCAATAGTTTGATCATCTACATAAATTTGAATAATTAGATATCGCTAATTAGGTCAATAATAATTTTTCATTTTTGATTAGTTATTTAGTTGGACAATTCAGGTATAATTCTATATAGATAAATAAAATTATTACTCATACATTACACATTCGAAAACAAAAATTTAATAAAGTTCAATCACCGATAACCTGATTATCTATATTAAATATTTGAACGATAAGATACTTAAGCCAAAAAAATTATAATTGTGCCAGTTATCAGATACAATTTGTATATCGCTTGACCTAGTGCATCTTTTTTTAAAGATTTTCCTGAATATACTATAGGTACACTAAGATAAATAATATGTTTATCCAATGGTTGCCATAACCATATTATGGTTACTTTAAACTTATTATATTAGATATATGTAGTTGAAACAAACATTTGATATGTTAATGATGAATATAATTATGGTAGATAGAAACATATTATATTTGTCTTAAAAATATTATAGTTAATCGAAATATATATCTACGTTATAATAAATTATGGTTGCTACAACTATATTTAAAAAAAATGTAAACCAACTATAGAATATATTGCTTACAAATATATTATGGTTATGGATATCATAATATGGTTTAGAAGCTCATAAAATCCAGTAGTAGTTGTAACAAGCATATTTTGATTAAATAAATCATATTATAGTTATTTTACAAATATTTGTAGTAATATTAATCATATTATGATTGAAGGAATCATATTTTAGTTGCCTTATGATTAAAGTAATCATAATAATGGTTGAATCAATAATCTCATATAGTTGAAGTAATCATATTATGTTTAAAGCAAACATATTATGGTTGCAGTAATCATATTATGCTTAAAGTAGCTATAATATTATGCTTAAAGTAGCTGGTAATAGTGGTAAAAACTCTCCTTCTCCGCAATGCGAGAGTAATATCACTTTAAACGTTCTCTATAATGAAATCATAAAATTACAAAAACTAAATACGAATGCAATTGCAAAAATAAATGCATTAGAGGAGAATAATGAACAATTAACAAATAGAGTTGACTATCTAGAAACCAGATTAAATATAATTGAACAACGAGAGAGAAAAAACTTGGTGGACATTGTTGGAATTCCAAATGTAAGCTCTCTCAATGTTAAAGAGAAAGCTTTACATTTGTTGAACTCGGGTTTACAAGCAAATGTTGCAGAGAACGAAATTGAGGATATATTTGTCAAGATGTTGAATTCGTATTCTGATGCAGTGACTCAGGAGAGTTCAAGTAAAACTGTACATCGTCAGCCGTCCAGTATTGTCTGCATTAAATTCTCAAATTTTAATATTAAAGAGAGAATTATGAAAAGGAAATTTTCTCTTAAAAATTGTTTAAACACTGGCTTATTCGGAGAGGAAAAGATTAGGAGAGTTTTCATCAATGACAGCTTAACACCGTTTATGAAATCTCTTTATAAGAAAGCAAATGAAATAAGAAATGAAAGAAAGTACAAATATCTTTGGATAAGAAATTTTTTTAAGAAGACAAGAAGGTGAGAAGGCAATTTTAATAAAAAGCTTTTTAGATTTAAATAAAATTACTTAGTAAATTTTCTTATACATATAAGTCTCTCATACCTATTTAAATTTTTCTCAAGTTTATAAATAGTAAATAAATATTGCTATGTCTTCTCAACACAATTTTAGTAATAGTATTGTTAATAGTAATGATTTCAGTAACAGTGATATATTTCAGCCGCATAAATTTTTGGTTGTACACCAAAATATTAGAAGTATGCGTAAAAATTTTGATTCTTACTTGACTCATTTGTTGGCTCTTAACTCTCTTCCAAATATCATATTCTTAAGTGAAATTTGGATTTTTGATCATGAAAAACTAAATTATGATATTCCTGACTTCAATTTCTTTGCTAATTGTAATAATAAGTACTCTTCTGGTGGTGTAGCCGTTTTTGTAAGAAATGATATTAACTGTGATGTATCTTATTTTAGTTTACTGTCTGCTGATGTTATAAAAGTTGTGTGTGAAATTGAAAATTTAATGTATTGTTTTGTTTGCGTGTATAGATTTCATGAGTTTGATGTTAATACTTTTCTGTCTGAATTTTCAAATTTTTTAAACAATATTAGCTTCAAGAATTGTATTTTTTTAGGTGACATTAATATTAATATCTTAGTAAAATTCAAAAATTGTTGATGATTTTTTATTCTTAATGTCATCGCATGGTTTTATTTCGTATATTAACACTCCTACACGCATAACTTCCTCAACTTCTACTTGTATTGATCATGTTTTTTCTAGAACGCAAAAAAAATAATAATCACGACTTACAAACTTTTACATATGATGCAAAAATAACTGATCATCTTATGATTTTTTTAAAATTTTGTAATGTATCTTCGATTGAAAAATGTAAATATCTGGTTACTAACACTAAATATATTGATTTTCAAAAACTTATCACAGCTTTAAATTTTGAATTTTGGTCTGAAGTATATGATCAAGATGATCCATCTCTAGCCTACGATAGTTTTATTAGTATCTTATCTGGTTACATTAATAGGAATTCGTCTAATAAAAGTTCTGTTTGTAATAAATTTAAAAAACTGAAGCCATGGATATCTTTTTCAATCACAAATAAAATTAATAAGCGTAACAAGTTACGTAAAAAGGTTGATAATCAGCCCAACAATATTCGTCTTAAGAACTATTTCAAAAAACTTTGTAATGAAATTAAGTCTCAAATTGAATTATGTAAAGAAAAGTATTTTGTTGGTAAATTTGAACAGGTGAAAGGTGATTCAAAAAAGGAATGGAATTTGGTTAACTGCCTTCTTGGGAAAACTAACAAAAGTAATGATATAGTACTCAGTATCAATGATATGACCTCTAATAATGACAAGGACAATGCTAACTATTTTAATAATTTTTTTGTGAATATTTCTAATAAGCTTACTTCTGAAAATTCTAATTCTACACTTAATCCTACTGTTCATGATGAAATTTTTCAAGTGGTTAGTTTTTTCTTTGAACCTTTTTCCTCTTTCGAATTACATAGAATTATTATGAATCTGAATAATTCTAATTCTAAGTCTTCTGATGGCATCTCAAATTATATTTTAAAGAAAATTTCGTTACAGATAGTTGATGTACTTGCTCATATCTTTAATAAAAATATTTTATCTGGTATATTCCCTGATAAATTAAAAATTGCCGATGTTCTTCCATTATTTAAAAGAGGTAGTTCTCTCGATACTAATAATTATAGACCTATTTCAATTCTATCCGTTTTTTCTAAAATTTTTGAAAAAGCTATGAAAAGACGAATGTGCGAATATTTGGATAAAACGAAATTCTTTAGTAATAGCCAGTTTGGATTTCTAAAAGAGAAATCTACTGAAGGGGCACTTCTTAAATTTTGTACCGAGGTATATGAAGCTTTAAACAAGAATAATTTTTGCTCAGCATTATTCGTAGATATTACAAAGGCGTTTGATCTTGTAAATCATAACATTTTGTTAACAAAACTGCATAATGCTGGTTTTAGATGTTTCATAAATGATTGGTTTCGTTCGTATTTGTTCGAAAGAAAACAGAGAGTAAAAATAAAGGATGAATATAGTGAATTACTAGCTATAAACAGTGGTGTTCCTCAAGGTTCCGTTCTTGGGCCTTTACTTTTTTTGATATTTATTAATTCTCTATTTCTTCAACCGTTTAAAGGAAGTCATACCGCATTTACCGCAGACGACACAGCTTTTACTTATTCTTGTAAAAATGACTTTGATATTGTGGTTAACATGAACTACGATATTAATATACTGTGTAACTGGTTTTGTAAACACGAACTGATTATTAGCTCTAAAACTAACTATATGAATTTTAATATCCGTAACGCTAATGACGATAACTATAATTTGTACTATCATTCACCTAATTGTAAAAAATATCCTCTATGTCTTAATTCTGTTTCTAATGTCAATGATTCCTCTCACTGTTTTAATAATTATCAATGTGACTCAAATTGTTTTTTAATTGAACCTGTCTCTACTTTCAAATATTTAGGATTATTGATTGATTCTAAGCTTGATTGGAGCGGACACACTTTTTACCTTAAGAACCATTTCAAAAACGTGATTCGACAACTATACTACGTAAATTTATATAGCTCTGCTAAAGTGTGTTCAATGGTGTACTTTGCGATATTCAATTCTAAACTTCAGTATGGTATAGTTTGTTGGGGTGGTACTCACTTTAACAAGCTACAACCACTTCTAATATTTCACAAGCATGTTATTAGATTAATTTGTAAGGTTAACCATCTTACACACACTGCAAGCTTATTTAGTAGTTTAGGTATTCTTCCCATCAGGAACTTATACCTCTATAAAACCCTGAAAGTATTTTTTATTAAATCAGGATATCTTGATGTAAGACATACCGTTATCCATAATCTAAGAATTAATAGCAGGAATTTAGTTGTTGTACCCCCGCTTTTATAAGTTTCATATTTGTCATTTCTTTAAAATTATTGCACCGAGAATTTTTAATAAGCTACCTATTGAAATCAGAAATATCAGAGTTTTATCCGAATTTTTAACAAAAACTAAGAATTGGCTTAGAAATATTAGTTGGCATGAAGTTGAAGAGCTAATAAGAGTCATTAGATAATATTATTACTGATATATATATTATAGTATCCTGTTGCTGATATCTATCTATATTATTATTATGCAGCTTTGTTTATTCTTTTCTTACCCTTAATTTTTTGCTTTCGTTCACTTCTTTTCCTTTAAATTAATTTAAATATTAAATCTCGTTCTAAAACATATAATAGTTTATATAATTGTGTAATTGTTTTATTTTCTTTTTGTAAATTTTCCTTCAATTCACTTATTTGTAAGTTTTATCTATAAATTTAATTCACATTTCTATATTAAACTTTTAATTTTAATATTAATTATTTCTTAAATTAAATTATTTTTTTATACATAAATATTTAACCAGATTAATTTTAGTAATCTATTTTTCTTTACGAATTTAGTTTTCAAATTAATATTTACATCTAAATTTGTTACTCCACAAATATTGAATAATGTTTATTAATGATAAATGTTTATTTCTTGTGATGGACCATTCGAAACTTGCTTTTGCAATAGAATGTTTCCTAACTATTTTATTTTATTTATATTTTGAATTCTTTAGATGCTTTTAATTTAGTACTATTATTATATTTGTTTATTTTCTATTTTTAAGTTTTGAATTTTAGTTTTAATTAATTTACTATAATTGTAATGAATTCTAATATTTAATAAAATATAATAAATGAAAACAAAAAAAAACAAAAAAAAAAAAAAAAAAACAAAAAAAAAAAAATAATATTGTGGTTGAAGTAATCATATTACGGTTGAAATAATCATATTATATTTGGCGTTAAAATAAAATCCTTAAAAAATATAAATTCACTGTAATTTTCAGTCTACTGTTGCTCTTTACGAAGTCAAAAAGTGTTTATAAATGCAAGCGTAATATAAAAATTGTCAGTTAATGAATATAACTATCTAGATTGGTAAGTGTTTGCATAAATTTTTGCACAACATTTTATTAACTAACCATTCATTTTTCTCTTGATTTTGATAGATAATTATAGATAACCTTATGAGAAACTGGATAAAATTTTTCCAAAAAATAATTAATAACCAAAATTAAGACGAAGTAAAAAAAACTATACAGGTTGGTTAAATAATGATTATTTGATAATTTGTTTAAATCAAAAACTTACTTATTTTTATGGCAATTTATTACGAAAGTTGAAGCTTTCCTTAGAGTCTCTTGTCAAATGCTATAATATAAGTACTTTTAATTTTAAGGATAATCTTAACTATTAAATATGTTTTTTTTTTTATTTCTAAAAGGTAATGATTTAAAGAAAGAAGCAATAATTTAACCAAATATTTATTCGAACTCATTGGAATTCATTCGTTGCAAATATATATATACAAACCATCATTTTATAATTGACAGAAAAATATAATTCTATAGAAATTAAATATATGTATATTGTGTTGTGTTATTATTTTAAGTATAATACCTTAATTTTATTTATTTTTGTTTCAATTAAAAATAATGTTGCTGCAACCATATTTCAAGTTTGTGAGAATAATATTATTATTGAACCTACTATATAAATTATGTATGGTGTAAACATAAATATTTTTCATTCAACCATATTATATTTATTTTTAACATAATATATTAGTGAATCATATTTAAAACAACAATATTATAGTTGAGAACAAAATATCGTGTTGTAGAAAGTAACTACAATATGTTTATACCAAACATAATTAATTATTTTTGTTTCAATTATAAATAATATTAACATAATTATGTTTGTGAATATTAATAATATTGTTGTGAGGACTATAAATTATTTTTGTTGCAACTATATTATATTTCATTCAACCATATAAGAAACTTTTTAGCCTTATTAAAACCCATAGTTACATGATGTAATAATGCATGGTTAATGTAACTATATTTTCCAACCATATTATTGTTCTTTAATTTTATAGTTGAGCCAAACATATTTTTTTGTTCAGTGTATAGATATATAGACAATGAAGTATATTTTTGATACCTTCAGGCTTGACTTGTTTTACTAATCGTACAACTACATACAGCTCAAGTCTATGCAAGAGTAAGCAAACTATTATTGAAAAACAAAAAAGGGGATGTTACCAACTCAATGAATTCAGATTGTACAACAAAAGCCTCTTTAGAAGGCTGTTGTAAATGAGCAAAAAAAAAAAAAAAAAATTCTGTCAAATGCAATACCGGACAAAAATCTAATGCTAATAAAAAACAATTACTAATTTTACTTTAAAAAAAAAAAAATTAAATTTCGGACAGTTATATAGTTTTTTTTCGCCTCCTGTAAAATTTCATTAGAGTTTCCAGTCTCAAAGAAATAATAACCCAGAGTATCACAATAAAGAGATTAATATGTACCAAACAAATGAATTTTTTAGTTATATTCTAGTTTTTTTTTCTAGAAGACGAGGAAATAACAAAAATGAATGGTTAGGACTTAGTCTTAAATCTGTTCAGAAAATACTGTTCACAATATTAGGTATAATTATCTCTATTAATTTATGTTGTACATTTTACAAAACGTAAAACATCCCCAATTAAATTAAATTTGTAATATGCAATATAAAATGATTCAAATTGTCACATTTGATTTAACTTTAAAATAAATTTTTTATTAATATATTCTTTTTTTCAACTTTAAAATTAGGTGAATAAAAATATTCACTTTCTATATTTCTGGTACCTAATATAATATTAAAGAATATAATTTTTCTCTAATATTTTACATTTTGTAGAAAATTTATGACTACAAAATTTTCTTTGTTATCACAACTTTATGTTAAAAAATTTTTTTTTTATATTTGTTTTATTTTTTTTTTTATACATTTTATTTAGTTAGAATATCCTTTCTATGAAATGTGTCGTTTTTCTATTTCGCTAACAAAAAAAAAAAAATGAAAGTCGCGACTGTTAACAAAATAAAATATTCATTTTACAAATGTATTATAAAAGCTAGAGTTAGAATCAAGTATCAGTTAGAATATTCCCTTGGGTTGCATACTATTTGTATAGGATTTAAAGTATTTTAATATGTGTATGTAAATAATATATATATATATATATATATCATTGTTTCACTAGATATTAGTTACACAAAATTTAATATTTTAATGTCACCATTGGGAATAATATATTTAAAAGTAAAAAGAAAATAAAAGAAATTTTCCAGGTATTACATACAAAGAGAGAGATAGATATGAGTATAATTGCAATTTTTTTTTGTATTTAAATACGATATCTAGTGGGTAAAATTTATGTTTGAAAAGAAAAACTATTCTTTTATGATTATTTTCTCATTTTTTTTTTTTTTTAAATTTTTTTTTTTTTACTCTAGCATCTCGTAATAATTTACACATATATGAATATTTTAATGTTTTTGTGACATTTAGTTTTTTTTTGTTTTATACTTGTTTTTGTATTTTGTTTTTATAATAATTATTTATGTTTCATTTAAGGATTAAATCTATATATGCTATAAATTTTAACTTCAAAATCCCAAATGATCTGAAGTTGAAATTTGAGAATTATTTTTACATACAAATAATAATTATTATCATAATATTGTGTACAAAGAGAAAATGTAATTAATCACTTTTTAGTTAATTAAATAAAATATTACTAAGTGATTATAAAAATTATGTAAAAAACAAAAATAAAGCAACAAAAATGGAAAATTTGATTTTAATTTATATAAGTTTTTATTTTATATACTTAAATTACTTTAAAAAACAAAATATAAAATTTTTCCTATTGCTGATTTTTCACTACTCGAATTTTGCTGTCACAATATGTTTATTGAATGCAAATTATGCTCAAAGCTCTAGAAATTATTACTTGGGCGTGCTGTGATGTTAAAAGTATTTGTTATAAATTAAATTAGATTAAATTTAATTTTAAGTGAGATTTTGAGTCCAAAGTTGAAATAACATGGTGTTTTTTAATTCTATTAAAATATCCCTTTATGAAAAAACAAATTAACTGTACGAGCAATAACTGAACTCTTTTGAGATAAATAAATGAAAAAAAAAAATATAGATCAATATGTAGAATTGTAGATAGATATAAATAGTTAATAATAACTAAATAGGTAAGATGGCAGAAAAATTCTGTCTAACGATGTTTCAAGCTCATATTATAGTTCATATCCGCCGAAAAAACAAAATTTGTCTTTTATACTAGATGATAAATGGCGCAAGCGATACGAAGTTAAATAGCAACAGTCTAATGAACTACTTTGAATTGAAAATAATGATGAACGAAAACTGAATAGTCTCAAAATCACAATAATAGAGCTATATCGAAGCCCTATACTCTTAAGTACATTTAAAAGATGATAAAAAAATATTTCCATAGCTACATGTTATTAGTGATTCGTTGATGAATTTTTCATTCTATATAAATTCATAAATTCATATTGTATTACAGTTATCTCAAATCAAACTGAAGTTCTTCTGTTGGTATAAAAAGTTTCTCTGTTTATATTTATTCAATGCTGTCTATTATAAAAATGTCAAGTATCAACAATAATAATTGTAATCAGTGCAAAAAGAAAATTAATTTAAGAATAAATAGTTTAATTCAGTGCGATGGTGAATGCAGAAAATGGCTGTGTAACACTTGTTCCAGCTTGGAAAATGAAGTTATTAAGGAATATACTGCAGATCCTGAGAAAATTTGGTTTTGCTCTCATTGCAAAGCAAAGAGGCAAAAAAGAAAATCAACAAATCTAGTTCCAAATACTTCATCAGTGGAACAACTGAACAAAAATATAATCACAATCACAAAATGTAATACGGATGAAACTAATAATAAATTGGAGAGAATTCTTGCTAGCCAAAGTTCTCAAAGTGCTGAGTTCCAAAAACTAAAAAGTGAGGTTAGTGAATTGAAATATTACATTGATTCATTAATCGAAGAAAATATGAAACTACGTAATGAAAATACATTGCTCAAAGATGAAGTGGTATACAATAGAATTGAGCTGGAGAAAATAAAGCAAAAAAAATCAAAAAGTATATAGAAATATCTGGCGTTGGAAATATTGTTGAATCAAATGTATTATCCATCATTCAAGAAGTTGGTAATGAATTGGAGGTTAAAATACATGAAAATGACATTTTGGATTCATACTTATCAGAAAAAAATTTTAAGAACACGGGTGAAAAAAGAATAATCTGCAAATTGAAGAATACGAGTATTAAATGTAGATTAATAGCAGCAAAAAAAAATAAAAAGATAGAATACAAAAAAATATTCCCGAACTCTGACGATTCGCAGGCTAGACTACTGTACTTAAATGAAAGTCTAACACCATACTTTGGACTTTTATTTAAAAAGGCTCGTGATTTGAAAAGAAAGAAAATAATAAAATTTGCTTGGGTAAAAGATGGTAAAGTGTTTATAAGACAAAGTGAAAACTCCAAAGTTGAAAAAATCAACTCAGAAAAAAATCTAGAAAAATATGTTAGTAAATAATGAAATTGACACAAATACTTTACAACAATGTACCCAAGTAAACTCAATTAATACAATACAAGAAATGAAATTTGATCGCACTAATTCATTAAAAATTCTATATTTAAATATTCAAAGTCTGAAATACAAAATGGATGAAGTCTCTTATATACTAGATAGTTTGAATTATACTGTACACTTAATAATGCTTACTGAAACATGGATAACTGTAGAGGAAGTAGATCTTTATAATTTAAATCAATACAATAAAATTTTTTCTTGTCGTATAGATAGAAAAGGAGGAGGAGTGGGTGTATTTATACATAATACACTAGAGTACAAAACACTAGAAACGTTTAATGATAACCTCAATAATTTAATTTCAATTAAAATATTCACAATAAACACCAAGCTTGATATATCATTAATATACAGAGAACCAAATAACACCAGAAACAATATTAATTCCTTTTACGATCTATTGGATGCACACTTAAATAGGCTCGATGAAAAAAATTCAATTGTTCTTGGAGATTTCAACATGAATATAAATAATACGCTGGATAGAGATGTTAATGATTACAAATCTCTTGTTGAATCCAATGGGTTCTATTTTTGTGATACAACAACCACCAGAGCAGCAACAAACACTTGTATCGATCATATCCTAAAAAATAAAATTAATAACAAAATTAATATAACACACTTACCTGCTGACTAAACGGACCATAATATTTTATTGTTGGAAATAACTGAAGAAAATAGTTTTATAAATAAAAACTTCTGTCAATATAACATTTCAAAAACAAATGACAATGAAGTAATAAATAAATTGTCAAACTGCAATATCGACACATCTTCAAATTTTGCCGATATAATTTGCAATAATCTAGTAAACACGGTACAAAAATGTATAACTATGTCAACTACAAACAAAAAATACAAAAAATATATAAAATACAGCAAACCGTGGATAGACGATGAATGTATACAACTAATTAAGATAAAAAATTATTGGCATAGAAAAATACCATTACTGGCTAAATAAACTAACTACCACAAAAAGGAGAAAACAAAGAATATACGACACCAACAAATTTGACAATAATGTCTAAATAACCAACAAAAAATATGGAACTACGTCAAAGAAATAGCAACAGATGGACTAAGCAACTATAGAAATAATGAGTTCTTTAATGAACGTCAATCACTAAATGAAAAACGCACTAAAATCAATGAATTCAACGAGTTTTACAGTAATGTTGGAAGAAATATGGCGAAAAATTTCGACTCATTTTATATGCCAGTACCTAGAACAACTAGTACATTTAAGTTTAGCTTTACCAATGTAGTGGAAATACAGCGTATCATAGACAGTTTTGCCAGCACTAGTAGTTCAGGAGTAGATTATATTAAAACATCAATAATAAAAAAATGTAAAAATGTATTAACACAACCAATAACATCATTAATAAATGCATCTCTACTACAAAGTCATGTACCAAATTTACTAAAAATTAACAAAGTAATACCAATTAATAAAAAATCTGGAGATAAGAATGATTTTAACAACTTTAGACCGATCTCAATATGTACTGTGTTTAGTAAAATAATGGAAACTTTTGTTAATAATCAAATAACACAATATCTACTAGAAAATAATTTGGTCAGCAATGTGCAATATGGATTTAAAAAAAACTCTAACACCAACGCTGCTTTATTTGATGTTATATCGTATATACAGAATTCAGTACGTAAATCTAAAAAAGTATGTCTCGTATTCTTTGATCTGGTCAAAGCTTTTGCCTCATTAGATCGCAATATTATGCTCAGAATCTTATTTGAATGCGGGGTAAAAGGCAAAGAATATCAATGGTTTGAAAGCTATTTCCATGAAAGACAACAGTATACAGAATGTGAAGGAGTGACAAGTCAGTATAAATATGTTGACTATGGTGTTATACAAGGGAGCTCCTTAGGTCCAGCACTATTTTCATGCTATATAAGCGGATTTTCAAATCTGAATCTACAAACCCTAACCAATTTTAATTCGGACAAATTTGCAAAATATTTATATTTTTTACTTTCTTTAAATTTCAGTTTTAAATCTCACATTTACATCATAACCTAAAATATATATATTCTATATTTATTTACTCATTTATTTATTTATTTATTTATTTCAATCTACTGGGTAGTTCTTTACAGAATTTGCTTATAAAATATTAAAAACTGAAACAAGATAAAATTAGAAATAGAAAACAAAAATTCTAAATATAAAAATAATTTCAAATATAAAATAACATTAAGGTAAGAAATGAAGTTAAAAAAAAAGAAAAATTCAGACTTTAAGTAGTATAAATAAATATTAATAGTAAAAGCAATAGTAATTATATAAAGGTATGCAGTACATTTAAATGATAATAGAGAATAAAAATTTGTTGAATAAAATTATAATTAATTAAAATTAGACGAATTATTGTAATGTATCAAAAAATGTGATGATTTTTCTCCTAAAAACGAATCTACCGTAGTTTGAAGTCAATTAGTGAAAAACTGTTATAATAATAAATAAGTTACACTGAGAGTTTGTTATAGGTTCGGAAAAACCATAGTTCGTTCTATGACTATGAAGATATAAAAATCTTTGGTTTCTGTCTAAAAATCGCGCACTGGAGCGTAGATATTATAAAGACGAAGATGAGATGGACATTTTATTCTGCCAAAAGGCTTAATAAGTTGACATTTAGCTTAGATATCCGGTAATATAAGGTTGCCAGTTGAATTTACGTAAACAAAACCTAATCATATTCTTTTGAACAGACTCTATTCTCTTAATATGTTTATCATACATAAATAATATAAATCAATAAATAATAAGGCATCCAAAATTGGTGTAGTGGAGTATATACATTTTTGAATGTATAAGGATCAGAAAATTGTTGTGAGCTTCGCTTTATGAAACCTAACATGGAAAAAGTTTTAGAAATAATATTCGATCTATGTGAGCATTAAAATTTAATTTATTATCGAGAATGATACTCAGGTGTTTTGTTTCACAGACATTTTCAATAATAGAACCATTAAAATTATAGTAAAATTCAATTGGAGAGTTTTCCTCCTGGAAAATGACATGTAACTGCACTTATTAATATTAATGGTAAGGCCATCAATGTTACACCAAAAGTAGAATTTGTTGAAATCCTGCTGCAGGAGATGGCAATCCTCTGCCGACTTAATAATAGCAAAGAGTTTAGTATCGTCAGCATATGATAAGATCAAAGATAAAATTAATATCCAACTCGATATCGTTCATAAACAATAAAAATAATAGTGGCCCCATATGAGTTCCTTGTGGAAAACCTTGATGTAGCCTTGAAGGTATATGACGTGCAATTTTGTATTTTAACGCACAGTTTACGAACAATCAAATAAGATTGAACCCATATAGAAGGAAGGTACCATGAATACCAAGAGCCTGAAGTTTAGAGAGTAGTAAAGAAGGGTCTACTTTGTCAAAAGCTTTAGAAATATCATATCTACTTGATACCCTTTTTCAAATGCATTGAAAACTGTGTGAAGAAAAACTGCTAAATTAGTGGATGTTGATCTGCCATTCATAAAGTCATGCTGATTTGGAGTCTTTAACCAAGAAATACATTTTATCTGTATTACAATAACTTCGAAAAGTTTACGAATAGAAGATAATTTAGTGATAGGTCTATAATTTTCAACGACAATTTTAGACCATCATTTGAAAATAGGAATCATGTTTGAAAATTTCCAGCCATCTAAGAAAATTCTTTCATTTAGCGATCTGTTAAAAATTAAGTAAAGAGGATAAGTCAAACTATAAATAAAGCTCTTCAATACTAAATTAGGGATACCATCTGGACCAGAACTCAGATTTATATCTACAAGGTATTAAATTAAGAATTATTTGAAGAAATAGAGTAATGTTTCTGATAAGTTCAAAAGGCTCTAAACAGGGAGAAAGAAAAAGCTGTCGAATGCAAAATACATCTGCCAGTATCGAATGACAGGCAACAGATAGCTGCGATTGTGGATATGAAAGATAGTGATGCTAAAAAATTAAATGGTAACATTAAAAATTAAAATTGAGTGGATAAGATGCAGGATTAGAGAGAGTGAAGTGATGATGTAAATGCCTTAAATTTGGTCACTTAAGAAGGAAATCCCAAATATGAGGGTCGTACAGACTTATGCTACATTTCTGACAAAAAGACCAAAATTGTAATCAAAAATCAAAATGTTTTTTTGTGTGTGGTAATAAAAGCAAAAATCTGGAGCACAATAATATATCAGGATCAGCGTTTCGAATTGCTCTCTTATGGAAAGTAAACTGAATAAAAAATAATTAAGCTTTTAAATCCATATATTGTGAGTTATAAAAACTAAACAAAATATCGATTTTTTTTTTTTGTCTTTATATGTAATGCAATGCTTAATTCTATAAATGTATTTATATTTGTGTTGTAAATTTTGTTTTAAGTGTGACCGCAGCATAGGCTGTCTAGTCTTATAATTTTTAAAATTGGTTTTTTTTTTTTTTTTTTTATTGTTTCTTTTTTTTGTTTGACATTCATATATTTCAAATTTATTTTATAAAATAAGTTTTTCACATTGTAAAATAATGAATATATTTCTAAGCAGTCTTATTTTCCATTTATTTTATTATAATTTTTTTTTTTTTTGTTTGTTATTTAATCTCTATAATTATATGCAACATATTTAA
Organism: Argyra leucocephala; assembly: GCA_963942445.1. Taxonomy (NCBI): domain Eukaryota; kingdom Metazoa; phylum Arthropoda; class Insecta; order Diptera; family Dolichopodidae; genus Argyra; species Argyra leucocephala. Next base: position 116,536,108 of record OZ012681.1, on the reverse strand, counting down.
AATATCAAAAATATAATAGAAATAAATAGAATAAAAGAATAATAGAATAAAAATTATCAAAAATAGATTTTTTGAAAAATCATATAAACTCTAATATTTTTCGAAATTACCGAATAATTTTTTACTTATTTATAGATTCTACATTTTATTTATTGTGTTTTTTGTTTTACAAAATTTATGTATGTTATTTCCAATTGTATCTATGTTTCTCCAATATTGTTTCAATATTATTTTGTTGATGTCATTTTTGATCCATCATGTCAACTTTATATTTATATTTAATATAAAAGTGAATAACTGCCGGTATATCATAATAAAGGTTATTTTCTGGAAGCATTTTCCCTGCTAATGGTGTTTTTGTTGGATTAGATGCATTTATTTGTGTTCAATGATTGAATGTCGTGCTTTTTTGATTATTTCGAAAATCGAAGCATACTCAAACAAATAATATTTAATAAAGCTATCGATTGAAAATTTGAATGCGATTTCGTATGCTTTTCTCTTATTGTGTATAATTCAATGTCAGGTACAGCGCACAGATATATGTCTTTTTAACAATATCATACCGTATTTTTCAGTAAAATAATAATTATTCAATAATATATCTAATATAATTACTTCCAAATTTTGTAATTGGTGTTATTTCAAATTAAAGAATATGTTTTTCATCGGAATCGAAATTATAATCAAAATCTAGTACATAATCATTGACCTTAAATAATTCACTTTCAGTTTTGCTATCTAATCATCTTGGTGTGTTGCATTAAATTTTTTATTGTGCATCTATAGTGTACATTGGTATTTTCACTACCTGTATGTCACTTCCGCTCGAGTGTAAATTGGTATTTTTAATAACAGATAAAGCTTGAAATGTTTGATTGTGTGAAATAAGAATTTCATTTTAAATTTCTTTTGAATTCAAGAGAAATAATATGTTTAGAAATATATTTAGAAATTATGCTGCCACCATAGTTTAAGTTTGTGTATTATTGAACCTACTATAAGTTATGTATGGTGTAAACATAAATATTTTTCATTCAACCATATTATATTTATTTTTAACATAATATTTTAGTGAATCATATTTAAAACAACAATATTATAGTTGAGAACAAAATATTATCTTGTAGATACATATACAATATATGTTTAGTCAAAACATAATTACTTTTGTTTCAAGTATAAATAATATGGCTGCTATAATTGTGTTTGTGAAGATAATAATATTATTATGTGAGCTATGAATTATTTTTGTTGCAACCATATTGTATTTAATTTAACCATATAACAAACTTTTTAGCTTATAGTTACATGAAGTAATATTATGGTTAATGTAACTATATTTTCCAACCATAATATTGTTCTTTAATTTTAAAGTTGAGCCAAACATATTTTTTTGCTCAGTGAACAGATAAACATCATAATCCATAATTAACAACTAAAATATTTTTATTACTCATGTGTATATATTAGCACCACCAAGCTTACAAGAGATTAAAGAGGGCATAATAACGCTAAAACGTAACAGGGCTGCAGGTATAGATGAACTTCCATCAGAATTGCTACAAGCAGATCCGAAATTAGCCGCTAAATTATTAGAACCTCCCATCACGAAAGCCTGGGAGGAAGAAAGACTACCGAAAACCTGGAAAAAGGGCCTGATTGTGAAACTTCCCAAAAAAGGAGACCTAAAAAGCTGTAATAATTGGAGAGGTATAACACTGCTGAACATCATATACAAAGTTTTCGCTACCATACTGAATCGGAGAATACAGCCTAAAATAGAACAAAATAGAAGGGATGAACAGGCAGGATTTCATCCAGAAAGGAGTTGTACAGATCACACCAACACACTACGGCTGATCATAGAGCAATATGTGGAATGGCGCTCTCCGCTATATCTCTTGTTCATCGATTTCAAGAAGGCTTTCGACACGGTTCAACGCATTGCGATATGGAATACATTAGGAAGAAAAAGAATTCCCGAAAAATTAATAAGACTAACAGAAGCTTTGTATGAAGATGCAGAATTAGCAGTTCTCCACGGGTTCTTCCGGAAGAGGTATAAGGTGGGATCTCTCAAGGACACTTGAGGACCTTGATTATGTGGATGATATATGTCTGCTAGAGCATAGATCCTGCTACATTCAACATAAAGCAGACCTAATTCAGCAAGCAGCGCGCAAAGTTGGGCTAGAAATTAACATAGACAAAACCAAGGCCATGAGGATAAATAACACCAATACAAACACCATAATCATAGAAGGTCAAACAGTCGAATATGTGGAAAGCTTCTCTTACCTAGGTAACATTCCAACAACAAACGGAGGTACAGAAGCAGATGTCAACAACAGACTACGTAAGGCCAGAGCTGCGTTCGGTGAACTAAGTCCAATATGGAAGAATGGCCAAATAACTAGAAAAACAAAGATTAGAATATTCAAAGCTCGTGTAATGTCAACACTTATGTATGGCAGTGAAACTTGGATCACGACAAATAACATCAGTCAAAAACTTCAAGTACTTGCGAACAAATTCCAAAGAAGAATATGCAGAATATTCTAGCCCAACATCATCAGCAATAAGGACTTATGGCAGATAACAGGTGAAGAACCGATAATGCATCAAATTAAGCGCAGAAAATGGAGATGGATAGGGCACACTCTAAGAAAACCATCAAATAATATAACGAGAATGGCCCTAGAATGGAAATCCCAAGGGAGCAGAAGGCGAGGAAGACCCAACAACACCTGACGTCGAACTGCGACTTCTGAGATAACAAGATATGGACGAACTTGGGAGGAAATAAAGATCATTGCGTACAACAGAGAACAATGGAGGAGGCAAGTTGATGCCCTATGCTCCCACGAGGAGTAACAGGAAAAAAAACAAAAATATATTATCAAAAATTGCTGAGAATACCACAACAATTTGGTATTTTATTTATTTAATAACACGTGAACCTCTTATATGTTTAAAGATCGAAAGATCTATGAGGAAAAGAATAGTAAAAGCTGACAGACACTGAAAATATAAATGTACAGAGCCCCATTTTCTTAATTTTTTTTTTTTTTTAAATTTGTTGGACAGAACATTTTTGATCGAATTTCGAAATGGGAATTTACTTAATTTAGAATTAAATCTGAAAAATGTCGTTAATAATTTTCTTTTCATTTGGTAGAGATTCAAATTGTCATTTGAAATGTTTTCTTTTATTTGCCTAATTCTGAATTTCACCAGCAACAACAATATTGAGATTTTGTGATATTTTCCGTAAAAATGTATTAAGTTAGAAAATTTTTACCTGCAAATGAATAAAATATTTGATTTGGTTTGATTTTGTGGTAATGCGTTACTAACATTTTTATTGTTTTGTATAATGTATATATTATATATTATATATATATATGTATAATAAGTTTTTTTTTTATTTAAATCACTTGAGAATTTGCCAAACCAACAATTTTTTTTTTAATATTTTAAATTTTTAGCAAAAAGCAATATGGAAAAACATATTTTGTTTGTTTTTGTTAATATTTTTTTTTATATATACAAGAGTACAACACAAAACGAAAATAATTTAAAAATTCAAAAGTTTTATATTTTTATTTATTTTAAAAATATTTTCCCGAAAAGTTCATTCAACCGTTAATATTATATAGCTATACACATTTCATATTAATACATAGAATCCTTTTTATATTCTTAAAAAATATAGTGTAGGTATAATGTAGCACAATAAATTTATAACCCACCTACCTATATTTAAATACACACAAAAGAAAAATAATTGAGAAAACTTCATTAAAATGTAAATTGAGAGCGTATTTTTAGAATAAAAAAAAAAAAAAATCAGAAAAAACAACAAAATATATACATATATAAAATATAATATATCTTTGAGAACCCTTTTTCTATAGTTTAAAACAATTTTTGATATCCTGTTGGTTTTCCCAAACATGTTGATGAAAATGATGATGTAAAAGGATATAACAATAACTATGAATTTTTGACTTTACTTTTTTTTTTTTTGATTTCAGCATAACCCCTCTCGGTGGTTGTATCATATTTTAAAGTAAAAGAAAAAAAAAAATTAAAGAATACAACAATGATTTTAAAGCAAAACTTGAATTGAATGGTGGATGTTAATGATAGTGATGATGATGATGATGATGATGATGAATCATCATTTAATTTATTTTTATTTTTTTCTTGTTTTTATTGAATATAGCACATGAATTGGTATTTTAGCAAATTTTTTTTTGTTTTGTGTAAACATGAAAATTGTAAGATAATTAAATAATATTGTACAATATAGGTAGAACAATTAGTTTTTAGAAAGATTGGAAGAATACAAAATAATCTTAATTATTTCATTCAAATTTTTTTTTTTTTTGTTTAATAAACTTTCAAGTTTTTTTAACTTAATTTTTAAAATAAAATTTAATTTCGTTATACAAGATTTTACTGATGAAGTTTGTATCAATGAATTTAACTTTGTTTTTCTATAATGACTAGTGAATCCCCTGAGCAATTGCACAGAAGCTGATCTTTCTGGTACGAAAATCGCTGAGGTTGACCGAAATCGAGATTTTCAAATAAGAAGGAGTACTTTATTATCCAAATATTACTAAGTTCTAACCATTACTTTTTGTTACCTCCTCATTTTGTAGAGAAAACTAGATTAGAACTACAAAATTCATTTGCTTGATAGTAACCTCTTTATTGTAAGACTCTCGGCAATTATATTTTTTGATACTGGAAACACTATTGAAATTTTACAGGAGGTGAAAAAAACTAGATAACTGCCGTAAATTAAATTTTGTTTGAAAAATAAAATTAGTCAGCCGTACCGGTGAATTCGATTCGATATTATTCGAATTATCTCGATTCGATTCGATAAGAATTTCGTATTGGCGAAAAAAAAATATAACGAAATGTAATCCCTTTTATGTAAAATAAGTGCAAATTTCAAATTTAAAAAATAAATTTAGATTGCTGTTTTAGAAATAAATAATTAAAATACACATACTAGTTACAAAAGGAAAATATAATAAATAAGGTTGTATGGTTATATATATGTATATATATATCATTATGAACGGAATAATGGGGCTTATGATTGAAAACGAAACGGAAAACGACATGAAACGATCATCACTATCACCTTCTTCACATTTTGATATGATTGAAGACGTGTGAATAAAAACATTTTCGGAAGTTTTCGAAACTTAACTGTGTTTCAATTTTTTGTGGTTGTGTTTCTGTTTATTTTGATTTATATTTATTTATTTATACTCCTTAGCACAAACAGTTTACAAAACAAAATTATATTGCTACAAATCAAATTAAAATTAAAAATTTAACTAAAATTAAAATTTAATAAACAATTACATATACATTTTAATAAAACAACAAAACAAAAAAGAATAGCAAAATCCTAAAAATAGCGATTGTATAATTTTTGTGTTTGTGAATGTTTTAGTACTGTAGAGTCAATGTTTTAAATAAATTGAATGAGTGTAGATGGTGCAAATTTCTAATTTAACGATATTACTTGAAATTAAAGTGGATTTTAAATTGTCTTTTACAATCTCTGTAATGAAAATAACATCAGAAATCTCACACCTAAAGTTCAATGTATACACCGATCAATTAGTTAATCTTTGCTCATATGGTAAGATAATAAGTTTAGACCGTCACAAGTGGCGTAAAGCGAATCTAAGAAATTTTGTATTGCCTATTAATGTGTACCATATAAAACGATGACTAAACTTGACTTGGATATTCAATATTCGTTCTTACCTTACTACAAGAGAAGTGTACAACGACTCAAGAACATAAGGATCTGAAAATTCATTTGTCTAACGTTTAATAAATTTTATCCAAATTAATTAATGATATTGTCACATACAAATATAACGTCATCCTCCCAGACTACAAATAAATTACGGAACATTCATCGTGTGGTATTACAGACACAATAACAAAGTACCGTAATATCACACGATGAAATAACGAAAGAGACATTTTTATATTATAAGTAGTTTTAGTTATGGTAATTGTAATTAGTAATAAATAAAAATAAATTGCCTTCTTCTTGAAAAGGCATCTGAACCGAAAAGTCGTGTTTTAATTATAACTATATAGACCCATGTATATAAGAATTTATATTTCTTCTATTCTCCATGACTGGCTGACGATCACTAGTATTCCGAAAAATTTGTAAAGAGACTGTATTGCAAGCCATACATACAAATTAAAACCTATCCAGAAATTATTATAACTATGAATTCTGTGGCAAAAAGGAATAACGATATAACTAGTTTTTCTCAATTTTTCACTACAGCAATTTGAAACTTATAAACGAAATTTGAAAAATGTTTACAAACATTTTTTCAAATTTTCTTTTGCATTATATAGAGTTTGATTTCCTTAAGAATTTGAAATTTTCAGATGTTAGATGTTGTAATTTTCGTGGCTTCAGCAAAGTATAAACCGAGATATACTGTTATTCCTTTTTGATAAAATAATTAAAGATGAACATAACTCGAGTTATGCTATTATTCCAAAATGCTGTTTTGAAAGTCATTTCATATAAGTCGAGTTAATATTTTTTTCCATAGTAACACAATGTAATAAAATAAATTATAACTAGGGGCCCCTGTTGAGTAATTATATTTCAAATTGAAGTCAAATTTAAAGTTTTTAAAAAAACAGTAATTTACGTACTGACATAGACTTCGCACGATATATCAGAAGCCACTCGTGTTTAATAAAAAGCTTTGTGGTTAGTAAGTTTTATTTAGGACACATAAATACACGTCCCTCATATACTGCTTCGTTTCCGATATATTCCCTATAGTAAGAAGCATTTAATGATAAAATTACTAAAAATAAAAAGTTTTGTCATTAAAGAGGTACGTATATATATATACCTACATAATACATAATTTTAATAAAAACTATATTATTACTACAAATAACCAAAATTTAGAAACAATTACTTAAAAAGATAAAAATGAAGAATTCAAGTGACCTACTATATCAAAATAAATTTGCTAGTCATATGAACAATTCAACTGATTTTTTTTGTTTTTGCTTTTTTATATTTTTTATTTGAGATGAATTTGTTTCTTTGTTTTTTTTTTTTTGGCATATGTACATAGATTCATTCGCAAGTACATAATATAAAATATAATAACTGATTTGTTTACTTTTGTTTATTATTTTCATAAGATCTCACTTATGCATAATGTAGCTATTTGCTGAATAATAAAATCTGATGTGTACAAAATGTTCAACTGTGTGCGCATTTGTGTTTAATATATAATCTTATATATTATATATATATATTAGAAGTTCAATAAGGATTAGGAGAATCGAAATAAAATAAAAAGGTGTCTACTGCGCAAGACCTTAAATGCTTGTCAATTATAAATTATAATTATATAATTTTTAATTGGAAAAAACTCTGAAATTATTATTTTTAATAAAAAGGTCAACTCTTCTTAATAAGATTTGAGGATTTTATTAATCAAATAATTTTTTATTTATACTTTTATTATTTTAACAAAATATAAGAAATTTCAAATAGCATAATTAATAATTAAATTAAAATATATAACAGATTTCATGTATTCAGTTCAGTTGTGTAATTAAAATAAAAATTAAATAAAATATAACAAAATCGTAATAAAAAAAAGTATGAAAACTAGGAACAGTAATTGAGAGAACAATTTTATATATTTATATTAATTAATTTTTAAAGTTATAAAGTATTTTTTTTACAGTGTTAGTTTTCAAGGCTATCAATTCCGTCTTCGACTATATCAGGATCGATATTCCAAATATTAATAACACTTAAATTTTTGTAGAAATCACGATATATGGGATCAATCAGGTGCAATATAGTTAATAAGTCCGCTTTTTTTTCTTTTGAAATGCAAGGTACACAATCAATCATTTTTATATCCCCTTCATTTATGATATTTATACCCCGTTTTCTTATAATCAGTATTTTAAATGGTTCATCTTCATTTAATGATGTTTTGTATTCGATTCGCAAGTTATTTTGCGTATAGCGTAACCATTTTACATACCGCCAAACAAACTTTTCACCACCTTCATTGCACTTCCTTCAATTAAATTTATTCTTTGATAAATTACAGAAGTCGTAAATATTATCTCCCATTTCTTCCACAATGAATGTATTTTTTGTACCAACCAACCGAACAAAGTGATACCAGTCATAAGGATGATGAATTTTTATAAATGTTTTTTCTTTTGCCTTTCTATTGCAGCATGGTCAACATAGCATTCAATATGGCTATGACCAGGAATTAAAAATTTGTGATGTATTTTTTTCAAATACGGGGCATTTTGAAGAAGAGTAACAAATATTGAACTTACGTATGAGTTTTTATTTTGTACTGCACACGGCATCACTATAAAATATTAAAGTGTCAATACTTCCATCTTTAGGCAAAGAATTAATGTGTTTATATAGGTATGATGAGATTTCATTGATGCCTCTTCGGCCTTCAGCTTCATGCCACATATAGCGATATGGCTGATTGTTGGCGCAGTCATGGATCGTTAAATTATATGTGTATAACTGCGTTTTATAAAATGAAATTGATGTTCTTAAAAATGTTGTTGGCAGGCTGTTGAAGTTTCTGTCGCCATTGAATCAAATTTTTTGTCTCCTTCTTTTAATCATATATCTGTAAAGCAGAATTATCTTACATTGAGAAAAGTTAACGGTGGATCAACAAAAATCATGTTTTACAATAATAAACACTACTAAAATTCACTCTATTAAAAACTATCAAATTCGCAAAAAAATATTTACTTTTACGAATATTACGACATTTATTTCCTCTATCATTATCGTTATCTGCTTTCAATTTGCTATTTATGATTTCTCGAGCCATTTCTAATAATTTGTGTGAACGAGACATTTTTTCAAATAATAATTTCACAAAATTTTTCACTACCTAAATTAATTTATTTTTTTTTTCCCGTATAAATGTCATATTACTACTAAACTAAAAACAATATTGTTCTCAAGATACAATATTTCCAGCCTACTATAATGAAATATCTTAAATATATTTTTCAATTTGCACGCGTAGTAAAAGCATACCTCCACATATGTTTGTAATATTTTAAAAACTAAAATTGGAATAACAGCATATCTATAGTTACACTTTAAAATTTTTAAATTTGTCTTTTGGAAAAAGAGTATATCTCGATATATGATTTTATTTACAACATAAAGCAAAATGGAATAACAACATAACTCGTCTTATGAAAAATTTAATTTGAAATTTCAATTTAGAATAATAGCATAACTCAACTTATATTGTTTAATGTTCTATGAAATAAATTTAGAACGCAAAGTTTTACAATTTGGACAAAACCATACAACTAGACATAAGTGTTATTCCATTTGTAAGTAAGATCCAAAACGAGATATGCTATTAGAGTCGGACTCATATCTGCAAAACTACTTGTCGGAACTGCACCAAAATTTGTGACAATATGTATTCGAATACGGAGAAAACGATGCATACAAAATGTAAATTTGAGCATATCTCGACTTATACTGTTATTCCTTTTTGCCACAGAATTATATATTTTGAATTAGCAAGTTTATTTCATTGAATATTATATATATATTATTCTGCATTTATCTGGATGTTTGTAAGTTCGACGGATATACAAATTGCATATGTATACAAATGCATATATATACAAATTGCTTTGGTGCTTTTTTTTAACCCCTGTATACCATGCTGAACCTTTGCAGGAAAAATTGATTGCATGAACTATATTTTTTTAATTTAATGTTAGTCTTCTTCGCAAATAATAAGGAAAAATAATAAATAATAATAATAATATAAATAAAACAAACAATTTTTTTGATTTATAATAATAAGGACTAATAGAAATTTAATCAATAGTTTAATATGGTATAATAACCAAAAGGCAAACAGCATTTAACACAAAAAAAAACATAATTCACTCAAAGGTTATTCTTATTACTTAAAATTATACACAATAATATACATGTGTATCAGCATATTTGTATTGTATAATATTATGCATTATACTACTTTATTGCTTATACCTTTTATTTTTTTCATTATTGTGTGCGTAACTCACTTGACAAAAAAAAAATTATTTTTGTTTTTTTTTTGTTTTTTTTTTATTATTTGCTGTATCTGTATTCTGTATGTTCTGCATGCTCCATTCCAAAAATATTATTTTATTTTCAGTGTGTTCACTGTTCACTTCACTGTTCAGGTTCACTGTTCAATCAATAGAACTTGATAGAAGTAGAGTAGGATAATAAACTCTACTTCTACGTCGGATAATAAAACATTGTTTTTTTTAAATTGAAAATTATTGATGAAAATGTTTTTGTATTTTTTGTAAATTTTACCAATTTAGATACAAAATTTTGAATATTTTTTTAAAAATAACACAATACCATAATAACAGTTTATTCATATAGCAAAATAAGATCCCTATACATTATAGAAAAGACAAAATTTATATGAGAATAAGATCCCATTTTCAAATTTGCTCTCCCAGAGGCAACAATAACGCTAATACGGTATAATTTATACTAAATGGAACCCAACTAACGAACTATAACTAAATGGAAGTGAGTACGAGTATACCATACAAAAATACAAACATTTTATACAAATTTATTGGTATGGTAGTTCTTTTTCTGTTATATAAAAAAAAAAAAAGATTAGTGTTAGGCCAATATAAACATAAATAAAAATAAATAAAAAGTGATATAAACATAAGTACTGTAATTTCGGAATAAAAGCAAATTAGCCGAAATTCTAGGAAGTCTTGAGATGAGATTAAGAGATTTGGTAAAAAGTTAGGCTAATTTGCTTTTTCCGTAATTACAATCATAACTTGCTATGAAAATATTATATCAAGCTGCGATTCTAAAGTTTATTTTTGTAGTTTTAGTACGCTTAAATTGAAGGCAAATATTTCTAAAAAAAAATTTTTTTTCCTTATTTTATTTTCGACCTTTTAGTGAAAATATTTTTTTAATGAAAAATAATATATTTTCAAAGAACAACACATATAATCAAATGGCACTAAAATTCACTCTAACGCAATTTGGTTATTATTGCTCATACTTCAAATGTGTAATTATATTTTATATTACAGTAACAAATTTTATAAAAATATGTATATTTTTAAAAAATTTTTGGAGGTTTTTGATTAGATACCGCTGAATTTTTTAATTTACGTATTGAAAAATTTTCACCAATAAAAAATTACGCACTTTATAAAAAGAAACCCTGTTAAATACAAAAAATATTTGACGTAAAATCGTAGATTAAATCTGAGAAAAAGTCTGAAATGTAAACACTCTGCCGACTTTATCTACGATAAAATTCGATTTTGTCCGACGTGTAAACGCTGCCTAAGCATAAATTGGCATATAGAAGTATAATATATACATGCATAAATCGAAATTAAACTTTTTTTACATTCGAGAAGAGTCATATAGACTGATAGGTTCAAATTTTGTTTTCTTCCATAAATAATGTTTGCATTTTATTTTCAATTAAACTAAGCCATATGATTATGTATGTAACAAATGCAAGCCCTATATGACACATGGATGTACATTTACATATACTTAGTCAGAGAAAGTGAAATAATAAAAGAAGGAGATTAATAAAAGAAACCAAATTATAAACACAAAAAAAATATAATCAAAATGATGATTGAAAATAATTAAAATTGAATAATAATAGAAAATGATTGAAATATAATGATAATGATTTGTATTGCACACATTTATTTTTATTCCTTTTTTGTTTTTTTTTTTTGCTTCTTTACACCATAGAAATGTCAACAAATATAGTGAATTTAAAGGGAAACCAAATTTTAACTTTATCAAATATCCATATTCCATTATTAGTACACACACATATGTAAATTTCACCTTTGTTGAATGCAAAGAATTTCTATAATCTATATTAACAAGAATACACACTCCTATTTTACGACAACCTAATTTTTAAGAAATATCAAACCGAGCAAAATATCATTAGTTAAAAGAGGTAAGTTTTACATTTACTTATCGTATACCAAATTTATTATGAGAGAGAAAAGGTACAAAACAGATGTTTGCCTTTTGCTTTATACTGTAAAATAATTTTGCGTTCTCATTATTCTCCTTTGGATTTGCTTACGTTTCCTCCCATTATTTATATGAGGCAGGCTGGCAAAAAATGTTAGTTCTAATTTAGTTTGTTCCCTTATGCGAGGATTAATTCTGATCTTTTATTATTTTAATATTTTCGTTTTAAACATTATTATTTTCGTATATACCTATAAAAATATTAAATTATAATTACATTACAATAATATAAAATATTATTAATATTTTTGTCAGTAATAATTTGGAGTTACAAACATTATTATTTTTTATTAATTATATTAGTAAACCTAAATATTTATTATATTTATTATATTGGTATACGATTATAAAATAATACTGAGGACAACATCTATTTACAAATCACAGAATTTAAAGAATATGATAACGCTGTTTTAGTTAGGTCTCCTAAAAATCTTATGCATAGTTGATACAATTTAGAAAATAATATTGTTAAATATTTCAACGAAAATTTTTGTCGAAAATATTTTTCAAAATTATAAACTTTATTTATTTAATTTCAGCCAACTTTTTTTGTTACTCTCTTTTGTTTACTATATTTTTTCTTTTTATTACACGTAAAATTCTTATTATCGTCTATTTCTGACAATGTTTATCAAATTTGCATATGAATTTGTGTGCAAACAAATGAATACATACATGAGTTCTTACTCTTTTTATGGATATACTTTGGTTAAATGGTTATTGAAATGGGTATTTTGTTGAATTGAAGCAAATTGAAACAAACATATAAAGTCCAAGGCAAGTTAATTAAGGCAAATATAATAAAAGAATATTTTCTAATTATATATGCTATTTTTTTAATTCAAAAAATACAAATCGACCTATCCAAGTACAAGTATTACAAGTCTGAAAAGTTCCTTTTGCGCTAAAACCATTAAAAGTTTTGTCATAATTTTGAAGTAATTTTACAAGTCTTAAACGTTAGAAGTTTAAGCAGGATTTGCATCATTATGTATTATTTTTTTGTTAATTTTGTCAATGTTTGATTCGTTTTGGCCAGTGTTAGCTAGTTTTCGAGAGACTTGACTTGTCATATTCTTTTTTTCTACGTCTTTTTAAATTACACTATGCCATCTCGAGATGTAATACTTTTGCACTATGTTGTGATAAGAAAAAAATAATACTAATTGAGATGTCATATTTTGTTTTATAAAAAAAAAAAATTTTTTTTATGTTATATCTATTTGAAATATACTTACATGGATAATTAGTAAAATAACGTTATATTCTGAAAAGGCGTAATAAATTTGTTAATTTCTAACTAGTTAGAATTTAAAATACATTTTTTTAATAGTTTTATTTTAATTCTTTTTTATTAATATAAAGTAATATAAAAAATAGGAACGTAAAAAATTCACATAAATCGTAATTCATTGACAAAAATAAATAAAATAACAATTTAAAAAAAAACAAAACTTAACTCTGGTAGAAATAACATAATTAATTAAAAATTTTACCATTCGTCTCCGCTTTCAGATTCTGAATTTTGAATTTCAGGAACTGTTTCAACAAATGTAAGTTTATTATAGAAGTCGTGATAATTTCTTGGTATGAAATTTTTTTCGCATAAATACTGTAAATCTCTGTATTTGGATTTGGTAATTGATAAAGGACATTTATATAATTTTTCAAGAGTAAAATTATTTATTTTTTTAGCCCTTTTTTTAGTTGTTAAGTTTATTGTTTTATACTCTTCATCAAAGTTATATTTAACAAATATTTTATTTGGTTCATTTGGCAAAGCTAAAACTTCTTTGATTTTACTCCAAGCAATCTTCTCAAAATTTGTATCTTTCTCCAAATAGTAACATTGGGTTAAATTTTTAAAATTAAAAATATCCTTTTGAACTACTTCTGAAATTTGATACGGTTTTCCAGTTTTTCTGGCACATTGAATCAACATGTACCATTGATTGGGTACATAAATATTTTTACCTTTTCTTTCTCTTTCGATTGCGGCATGAACACCATCAGCCTCATTTTGGGTGTGACCTTGTTCTAAGAAACGATGAATTATTTTTATATTGTATGTTTTACTACACCATACATAGAAACTGAACACAACTTTATTTTTATTTTGGCTCGGACAATTATCAGAGTAAAATATTATTTCGTCAGTATCTTTTAACTTTTTTAAATATAAATTTAGGCAACTTGCGACTTCACAAGACCCTTTGCCTGCTATCGTTTCGTCCCATACAAAGCAAGTTACATCTGAAGAACCCAACTCAAATAAAGTAAAATTATACGATAAAAAATTTCGTTTATAGTAAAATATGCTTGTATCTGCTTGTGGACATACCAATTGCTTTTGGAAATCGTAGCACACTACTTTTATTTTACCTCCACTTTTTGTGCTTCTTAATTTATCCACATTTTTTAATTCCCTCGCAGTATCCTTGTTTCTTAAGTGATTTTGATAATCTTCAGATTTATTTGTTCTTTCAGTTTCAACAAGATTCTTATAGGCTTCACAAATATTGCATTGGTCTTTGCGTGGTTTATGAAATGCTATATTAAATTCCTTTACAAAAATGTCATGATACTGCCTTTGCGATATGTTAATATTTTCTAAATTTTCATCTTTTAACTTTTCCTGAAACAAGCGGTACATCTTTGCTATGTTCAAATCCGGGGATAAAAACTTCTTTGTTGACGATTTCCTTACATAATGCGACTCGACAGCCGGAAACGACATTATATGTGATCTAACATGGTCTTTTAAATTATCCACAATTTCATTTACGGACCTAACATGCCGACCTCTAGTATCGGGCTTAAGAACCCCAATATGAGCGTCACGTTTTTTAAAAGCAGTTGTTATCCACTGTTTATTAATGTCGACAGTATTCATGAACATTTGTTGACAGACTTGAATCTCTTTTAATTCGCTATCAATATATTTTTTGAGAAAATACTGTCTGACAACTTCTCTTTTTATCTTTGGATTTATTTTAGACGTTTTTTTATCAAAACTTTGTGAATGTTCTAAAATAAATTGCCATTGCATCATTTTGTCACCTAATTTCCAAAAATTTTTAAATATTGCAAGACGTTCGTCCGACGAAAATTTTTCAAAACATTTTAGTTTACAAGAACAAACAGACTTCATCTGACGAGCAGGTTTAATTTTTCCACTTCGCATTTTGTGTTTCAACCCTAAATTTAAAGCCTGTTTTAATTTATTTTTTTCCCATTCTCCTGGAACAGCTTTCCTTTTTCTCCCAGAATTTTTTTTAAATGTGGACTTCCTTTTTCGTAAAGGTGTGAGAATGCTAAAGTCAGGAGATTCCTGTGCACTATCACTTGTATTTCCTTCTTCATTACTTGGGTTATATTCGCTATGTTCTGGCGAAAAATCAAGTTCGCTGGATGAGCCTAATTCTAAATAATAATATTTTGAAAAAGTGGAAATTAACAATGATCAAAATTTTAAATTTTACCTTCACTTGATTTTAATAGAGTACTATTTTTAAGTTCTCTATTGTTAATTTCAGATTCTTTTCTTTCTAAAATTATTTCAACATTTTATTCGAATATTCAAAAGAAACTTAGTATGTACTTACTTTTTACTAATTCAATCATTAATTTTCCTCGATAATTATTATTTCGATCCATTTTTGTTTTTTTTTTTTATATTGGGTATTTTATTTTTCATTTGTTGATTGCACTACTAACTTTTAAAATAATAAAAACTTCAGGAATCTAATATGACAGTTGTAATTTCCCGCCTAAATTTATCCATGTGAAAATAGTCCACCAACAGATGTTATTAGAAATTTTAGTATTGCCATCAGCGAAAAAATAGTACAAGTAGGAAATGCCATACAAAAAGTAGGAAATTTTTTATGTTAAAATATGACTTCTAGTAGTTAAAAATAAGACAATTATTATTTTTTTTTAAAATATCCATGTTAAAATATACTAAAAAGAGCTGTCATTTAAAATTTGTAAAATATTTTCAACAATAAAAAATACTAAATGAGGAATTCATAGAAAAATAAAAGAAGCATTTAGAGATAAAATATGACAAATGAGGATGTAGGTAAATAGAGATATATTTTGTTTTACCATAAATATTACTTGTCAATTTAGATTACTTTATTTAAAAATGGATTTTAATGATCTGTAATACAATTCTATTAAGCATATTTTTACTTGGAAATGATTTTATTTTTCCAATTATGCTAGAGTAAACTTTTCTACGCTGTTTCCGCATTTTTCATCAGAATGACATGAAATTTTGACAGGTCATAGATTTAAATACAAAGAACCGAATGCTCTACATAACTCGATTTCATGACAACTCGAGTTGTCATACTTGTACTTGGATAGGTCGAAATATAAACACCCAAATTAGTTAAATATTTTTTATGTTTGTTAACTTTTTTTGCACAAACGTTAAGAAACAACTGAATGTTTGATTTTTGCACTACAAACGTTTTCCGATCGTTTTCAATCATATGAGTAAAATATATGACACTGTTTTTCCAGCAATTTTTCTTTGATCAACATTTTCTTTTGATTTATTTTAACAGCTTCTTGTTGTAGTTTTCGCTCTTCTTCTTCTCTACCCAATATTTTTTCTTCTCTTTGCAGCCTCTTTTTTATTTTACAATTTCTTTTAAAATGTCGACTATGTCTTTTCTTTTAGTTGGTACATTTTTTTAAATATTGAGTTTGCTCTGACACATTGTTATTAATTTCTGTAAGAATTTTACAGAATGTATATGTATGTTTTTCTTTTCTGTGAAAGATCTTGAAGCAGTTATTACTGTCATTTCTGCTGAAATTGACTACAGTGAAATATTTCGGCTATTCAGTTGTGTTTGATTTTCTTTTGGACTGTTAGCCAAGTTTATTTAATTTTCCTATTATATTCTAAGTCTGTAAAAAATTTTCTATATAAATAAATATAATTATAAAAATAATAAATATTTCAAATAATCCATATAAACTATTAGGTTCAAAATCTTTTATAGACTAAACATCAATAATCAATTTAAACTATTTCTCATGTTTAATAGCACTTTTTGTGTGTACAAACAACAAACTCAATATTAAAAAAAATTACTCTACAATTAACAAAAGTCACTCACCATGTCATACACACTAACAGGGAGATATTTTTATTATCATTATAATATAGACTTATAATATAAAATCAACTCGATTCCTGTAAGAATTATAATAATTCCATTCGGTTATAAATGATAGGTTATAACAGACTATTGTCTGTCTGTTTATTGTAATTTCAGCCAGTGTATAGGCGATGGCCCAATGTATAATTAGCTTCCTCAAAAAAGTAAATGAAGTCAGGGTAGACCAAATGAAATTTTGTGACTGTACTTTGTTATTTGTCAAAGGTTAGGTTATTTATCAAAATATTGTAAACAATTCGATTTTAATAATTTGCTTATTAAAATTTTGTTAACAATTCGTGTTTATTATTGTTTTTAATATTATATATGTACATTATAACGGATTTACAAGAAGTTTTGGATGTTTTATATTTTGATTATTATGACATATGAAGCATATAAATGTCTTGCTTTCTAATGCAAATTTATTTCGCAAACTTCTCCATCATTTCCTGCAATTCTCTACTAAAATTGAATACAAATATTCAAAACAAATTTGTTTGGAACAATGTAGAAATTTACCAGATTTTTTAAGGTTTTTTGCTAATTCAGTCCAAGCTTTATCTTTTAATAATTTATTTCTATATTTTTGGTTGGTTTTACCCCAAATATCCTTATATTTATAAACCTCTGCAATTAATTTCTATTCGAACATTTTTATTCAAAAATTTAAAAATCAACGTTCAACAAACTGTCAAAGTAAGCTACGCAAAGTATTGAAATGAAAATTCATTAATTCACTGCTTTGCTTCCTTTGCTTACTTTGATTACTTTTTGCATTTGGTCAAGTACAATTGAAAATAATGTGATTTAATTTCAGTTGTCAAAGTCGACAAAGGAAGTAAAGGAAGCAAAGTATACATTGGGACATCACCTTCAGATGCAAAATAAAAAAAATATATTTCAACAACTCAAAAATAATGAATTTAATAATTATTTTTTTTTAATAATTTTAAATAATAATAACATAACAAAAATTCGAGAAAATATTACAGTATAGTAGTGTTATTAAATAAATATTAGTTACCCTACATTAATATAAAAATTTACTTTGAATAATATTTTTGCTTTACAAAAATTAATTCGAATATTTTTGATAATAATACCAACTAAAAATTAACGGAATTATAATAAATAACAAAAAAACAGAAATTAATGTGCTGTAAGTACAATATTATTACATAGAAGATAATATTAACCAATAATAATGTTGTATCAATATAAAATAAACCAGTATTAATATTATGCAAAATATTGTTTTTTAAGTAAAACATGCTCGTACAATGTTTTTGGTGCAACAGTTTGAAATAGTGCTGTACGATTTTGTCCTTGTTCTTTTTTAATCCAATGTCCATATACACGAAATGCACAAGCATCGATTTTCTAAAAATAAAAAAAATAAATATTTATTTTGACAAAACTATGTATTATAAGATATTCAGGTCTATTGTGGTTGTATGTGGTTAGAAATCAGATAACTGAAAAAATTTATCAGACACTGAATCGTGAACTGATACTGATCAATTTTCTGCCAAAAATTTGCTATTGTGAATTTTGATAGTTTGACTTTTCAAAAATCAGCTGATTCATTGAATAAACGTTTAAATTAATTTTTTTGTTTAGTTTTATGAAATAAAATATTAAACAAAAGTGTAAATTTATATTAAATAAAATAAAAAAAAAAAGTTTAAAGTAACAGAATTTCATATAAATGACAAAAATAAGTTTAAAAGCTTTTTTTTCCAGTAAACGAAAGGAGGTTTCGGGAAATAAAATATGAATCAAATGTAAATAAAATTTGATAAAAAAGGTCTACATTTCGAACGGGAAGAGGATCTGTAAAGTTGGTCTGCAGATTTATATACGTATAGGATCCACTGTTAAAATATATATGTAAATCGAATTAAAAAATATTTAATTAAATATTGTGGTTAAATCAAACTAACAGTCTTTTATTTACTGTATCAAAAAACCTATTCATAGAAAATATAAAATTAATTAAAAAAAAACAAAACCAATTAAAAATTAATTCATTTTATTTAATTTTAAAATTATATTTAATGTTTTTTTTATACTATAAATGAATTTTTTTTGATAATTCTAAAATTTTGTCTATATATGCATTTTTTTGTAAATTTATTTTAATCACTTGAAAAATTTTAACTGATACAGAATTTAAAAACTATCAGAAAATATGACAAATTTTAAGCTCTACAATACCAATTTATCAGTGACGGTTGATAAAATTCACAATTGATCAAAAAAACTGATAGTTTAGCTTCTGACAATCACGATAGGACGTATCAGAATTTCTGAAATTAGTCATAAATACTGATAAATAATACTGAAAACTGACAACTACGATTGACCTTATTATGAGGAAATATTAAAAATTACTTATTTAATATTGGTATTATTTTTTTTACTATCCTATAACTTTAATCGCTATTGATATTATAGGAATTTAAGGTTATATAATATATTTTATGGAGTTAATAGTTTATTTTATTTTTTATATCATTTTTATTAATCAATTTGGCACGTACATACATAAGACGATAGATCTCTACAATTGTATAGAAAGAATATGAAAAGTTACTGACACTTAAATTTAAAGAACAACGAAAGAAAAAAAGAAAAAAAAAAAAAAATTATTGTTTCTGTGGTTTAAAAAGCTGCAACTGTCTTTTGCAGTTATCCACTTTATCCAAACTATACTAATTTTAGAGATATGCAGATCGATTTGCTTCATATCCAATTTTCATCAAAATGTAAGTATTGTTTTACCCCTATATCACAATTTTTGGCCTATAGGACAAAAAGTTCATACAAATCAATATGGTTACAATATCATTCGTATATTGTTTTGTATTTTTTTGTATTTTTAAAATTTGGTTTCTTAAATATTCTTTTGGCCTATACATACCCAAAAAATTTTGGTATATCTATAGATGAAATATTTATACAAACCATCTCGTTTGTATTGTTTTGCCCTACTATAATTTTACTTTTCAAATATTGTTTTAAGAAGCTATATAATATAACAGGGTCGCCCAAACGTTCGATCGCGATCGACCAGTCGATCTTTCGATTTTTTTCAGTCGATCGACGTAGTAAAAATTGAAAATAAGTTTTTGTTTTATTTTTTGACTTTTTACTGCCACTTTACCACCAATTTTATAAAAACTTGAAATCATCAGAGGAAATTCAAGATGTGGGTATTTTTGGACTAGCTGCAGAAAAGTAAATAATTAATAATCAATAAACCAATGTAATCGTTATCGCACAACTATGCATTTATATAAGAATGAGTTTGACCGATATGATTTCAAAGGAAGATCTTTTCTTCAATTCTTCCACTAAAAGGCAATACCCGTGGTGAAGACATTAATTGAGAATTCATTAAATTTGTTGAAAAATTACCATTACAATTGTATAAACTTGTATATGTAACAACAGATTATGCTCCCGCCATGATGGGCCGGCTAAACGGTTTTGTGGCGGCTCTTCGTCGAAAAAATGATAGCTTTCCAGACTTTGTATCGTTTCATTGTGTTATACATCAGCACGCGTTGGGTGCAAAATTGCTGAATATGAAAGTGGTAATGGATATTGCTTTTAAAATAATTAATTCAATACGTTCGGGAAGCTTACAGTGACGCCTTTTTAAAATTCAGTTAGAAAAAAATGAATCAGAACGTTCTGATCTGCTTTTGCACACAGTTGTCAAATGGCTGAGTCGTGGGAGATTTTTGGAAAGATTTCAAATTTTACTAACAGAAATTACATAATTTTTACATTCAAAAGGAGACAAACATGACCAATTATCGAACGCAAAAGGGCTTCATAATTTAGCCTTTTTAGCAGATGTTACAAACCATCTGAATAAACTAAATCTGGAACTTCAAGGAAAAAACAGAACTATTACTGAATTATTAAGCTCCATAAATGGTTTTAAATTAAAATTATTACTTCTGAAATCGTAGTTGTAAGCAAAAGATTTAAAAAAACTTTAAAAGTTTAAAAGTGATATCAGAAAATATCTAATATAACATTTGATGACTATATTGCAGAGATTGAAAATATTATCAATGAGTTTGAACATCGGTTTCAAGGTATTAAAAAAGTAGAGCCAATTCTGATGTTTAAGTCATTCCGTTTCGGAAATCAGGATTTTGAAGAAATATCTTCAAAAATAGCTAGTTTTTTTGATATTGATTCCTCAAAAATTTAAAATGAAATCATAGCCCTTAATTCTGGTATTTTTATAAAAGCAGGAGCTTCTGAAAATATTTATTGATTGTTGCTACATAAAGATAAATATTCATGTTTAAAAGGTATTGCTTTGCAATTGATTGCGTACTTTGGTTCCACCTATTTATGTGAATCGGCATTTTCCCATATGAAAATAATAAAATCGAAATACGGCAGCACACTTATAGGTGAACATTTAAAAAAGTGTCTACACTTAGCAGTGATGGGAATGGGAAGTTCATGATCTGGCAACAATTTAGCACGTTTAATACTTTGTACCTATTTTAAAATGATTAATTCAAGATTTTCCGCAGTTGCCAACAATTATTGTGCGGAGTAGAGTGGCCATTCTTCCACAGAATAGAAATAAATTTTAATGGTTGTGATATTCACGGAAGCTAATTTAAGTTGATATTTATGTTTTTATTTTATATGAATTAATAAAATTTAATACAAATTTCTGATTTTTTTGCTTTGTTTTCCAATAATCGCTTGCTCTATGTAACATAAAATAATGTATAATGTGATCAACTTTGATAATATTGCTTTAGGACCTACTATTATGTAAAGTTACAGAAAAGCGATTAAATTTTAAAATTTACATTTTAAGTAATTATCCTGTAAGAATTCAAAAAATATTTATCTATAATACCTTTTCAAGTTATATGATGCTGAGCTTTAATAGCAATTATGTCGAATAAACAATTTGGCGTATGAAACAATACAAAATATTCTGATGTCGAAAACCTATTGACATAATGACGTAAATTAATTTTATTTTATTTTTTTTTTTACGTTCTTGGTAGTAACTTAGGTAGAATTACCTTTTCGTGCTTAATTAAGTATAAAACATTTCATATAAAACAAAATTAAATTACGCCATTTTGTCAATTTTACAACTAAATTAATAATTTAACCTCTGTATTTGGCTTTTGATAATTTAACCTATGTATTATACAATTTCAATTTTATATATGAAATAAAAATAGTTTGCATAATTATACTTTTGTATCTTTTAAAACACATTTTCAGACTATGTAAATTTACAGTGTTGAATTTTCATCTGATCGAATCAAAAACACTGACTCAAAAATAACAACATAAAATGTAGTGGAACTGTCCAATATACAAGTAAATAAAATAAAATAAATTACCTTTCTAAAGAATCTAAATCTATAAGGATCTTCAATAACTTCACTCAATTGATTAGGTATTGTATGAAATTGTAATTTTTGCATTTTTAATAATGCCAGAACACATGTAATTGCAATTTTAAATCGTTCTCTTGCATTTGGAGTATATTTGGATGACTAAAAAATATAATTCAATATAATAATTTTAATATAAAAATTAACAAAAATTATATATTACTGTTTTCTTAAAGAATGGATGACTTAAAGCTTCTATAGCTGTTATTCTTTTTTCTGGATCAATTGTTAAACATCTTTGTGTTAAGTCTTTCAGTTCATCTAAAAAAAAAAAAAAAAAAAAAATTGTGACAATAACTTTTGTATTTTTTAAATACTGTTTACACAAAATAGAAGTTATGCAAAATATCCAAAATCGTTTATTGTCTGTGGCAACAAGACACCCGGCTAAAATTGGTGTTTCGAATAAAATCAATTTTAAAGTTTAAAAATATTGTAGCGGAACTGTTTATATTAGTTTTTTGAAATTTATTAAATTATGCAAGCATCTGAGGTCCAAAAACTTTATTCTATAAAAATTGGTTACGTTGTTATAAGATGTTAACCTTTATTCAGATGGCATTTCAAAACCCTTACTTCAGCTGGAAAGGTACAACTGTACGTTCAAACAAAGATGTATGTATTTTATTATGATTTTTACTATTTTTGTTATATTTTTGAGATTATTTTTGTATTTTGTTCTACTTTTAGTCTTAAATTTAGTTTTATTACTTGTGGGAATCTATTCTCTAAAATATTTTTTTAGAAGTAACCCTATTTTAGATAAAATAAGGTCTATAAAGCATTTCTATTTGTGGCGAAGTATTAAGTATAAAGCTCGGACTTGAAACAGTAAAAATGCTTCTAATTAAAAAAATATTGTATAAAAAAACAAAAAACATTGTTCTAGAAAGATATTTGATCATACTTCTGTAACTAGATGGACAACTTTGAAATTTTATCTGCTCCTCAGGTAGCAAAGAAAGTCATTTATAAATGGTTTGTCGTAAAAACACAAAACACGAAAAAAATGTGTTTTTTTTTTCATCAAAACACCCATTTTTTAAATTTTATATATTTTATTGTAAATAGTATTTAATTTATTGAAATTTAAGCAAAAGTGTGCAAAAGCGAAATACATTATATTGCAAAAAAGTGCCGGTTTTTTCATTAATTTTTTTTTCATGGAAATTTATTAAAAAAATACAAAAATTAAGAAAAAATAGTTCGACACGGTACAAAATATACATTTTTATAGTATTTTAATATAAAGCATTAGGCACCAAACTATTTTATATTTGGATGATAAGACATATTCTGGGTACCCAACTACCATTAAAATTATTATATTTTGATGTACCAACTGACGTTGATGTACTTTTCAGGTCCAAAAAAATTTTATTTTATTTTTATAACAAAATTATCATTAGGTACCGAACTATTCTTATTTTATATTTTATATCTTGATGATAAGACATCATCTGGGTACCCAAGTACAGTTAGAATTTTTCATTTTTTCATGTACCTACAGACGTATACCTTTCAGGCCCAGAAAAATTTTATTTCACATCTATAAAAAAATTATCATTTGGTACCGAACTATTCTTGTTTGATGTTTTGATGATGAACTGTCCTTTGGGTACCCAAGTACCGTTATTTATTATATAATATATATAAAAAAAATTTGTTAAAATAATTTATTTCTGTGATATAAAAAGTAATATTTTCTTATTTTAAACACAAAAATTAATATAAAATACATTATAGGTACAGATGTCCAGCTATGCCGTGCAAAGTGAAAATCCTGTAACTCAGTTTTGGTTGTTTTGAGAAAATGAAACTTTAGCGTTTGTACTTGGCTTGCTTAATTTTGTAAGAAAAACTCAACCGTAAATATTGAATAAGCTTGACAAAATATCAAAATTTAATATGCATTATTTTATTTTTAAATTTTTATGTAATTTCGAACGAAAAAATCAATAAATTTTTTTCATATTGCACTAAATTAATTTCTTTATATATTTTTTTTTGAACCGTCAATATAAAAACCATGTAAACTGATTTACATCATTTTTAGTTTGAACAATTTTATATTTTCGTATGTGAAATCAATGAGAAAATCAACTAAAATTTTGCATTTCGCATTGAAATATGCTAACGATTTCATTGAAAATTTTACTTCTTTGTGTAAATGAAATTTTTTCGAAACATTGTTTTGTGCAACAACTACAAAGTGGCAAAAGGTAATATTTTTTACTTGTTTGGCTGATAGCTGTTCAGCACGTTCTTCATTTTCAGTTTCTTCTGGCCTATAATCAGTGATGGTTGATGTTAAATTTTCTGCTACTGTTCTACAAAACATTTTTTTTCTAAACTTTTTTTTGCGGATATCTTCTGCTGGACGTTCATATTCATTAGATTTATCGTCTGTTGAGAAATCTTCAATGGTATTTTCTTTTTCGAAATATGCAACTGAATCAAGTACAACTTTAAAAAATTTGCTATTGAAAAATTACTATAAAAATATTTAACTCTAATTACATGGTTTTTACTTTGAATTTTGAGAAACTTATAATCATTTTTAACAAATTATCCCATATAAAAATCATTCAAATTATTATACTCTATTTTCAGTTTGTATATTTATGTTTTTAAAACTAAATCAACCATACATTTGCCACGGAACGACATGGTTCGATCAAATCGTGAAATACAACCAAATTATAATAAGAGAATAATAATATTCTAAGCAAGGCAAGTGAATATGTATGCACACAAAACGTTATACTCAATATTTAAATATATGAGAGACGAACGGAAAAATAACGGTCCCAACAAGATAGTTTTTGCATGGTTTTCACTTCGTACTATTGTAGCAAATTTCAAAAAAAAATATCAACGAACACGAAATAAAAAATAAGGTAAAATATTTTGTTTATTATATACATGGTTTTCACTTTGGAATCCCTTCGTTTTTTAAAAGTTACATGATACCGAGGTTTCAATTGCCGGGAAATGAGTAAAGATATTTAGAAACGGGTTTTTGCATTTTATAGAATTGTGTGTGTAGAATTTGAAAAACAAAAAATAGTGAAAACCGTGTAAAAAGAGTTACACGATTTTCACATTGCACGGCAGAGCTTAACACTTAGACAAAAAAAAATGGCTGGTTTACCCACCCCTCAAATATTTTTTTTGCTTCAAAAAAGTTTTAAAATATAAATTTTGAAGAAAAATTAATTCTCACAAAGATTCAAATCTCTAAGTCAATTTGCTTCGAAAATATTCAAAAAGTAAAATGCAAAAGGTATAGGTGTACCTTTCCAGCTGAATAAAGCTTAATATTAATAAATAAAATTTTGTAAAAATCAGTTAAGTAAAATAAGCCGTTTAAACACTTTTGAAAATTTGAAACTGATATTTAAACTTATCAACTTGTACGTTTTTATGGCTATATTAATTATATTTATAGATATTGTTGTAGATCTTGATAATTATAGATATCGACATAAGCGATTAAGTACCATAACAAAAAAGTGACTTATAATTGTCAGATCCAAACTAAATTTTGACAGAAAATACTTTTGAAAATTCTAAACATGATGGTTATTTTATCACGAGTTTTTCTTACATAGACGATAAGCGGTTATGATTTTATTGTAATGATTTATAGTAATTAATTTTCCGCAGACTTTGCGAATTGCAATTATTGTCCAACTGTACTTTACCAATTTTGAAAATTTAACATTTTATCCAATTTTTTTGACATTTACCTGAAAATTTTGGAAATCCAGGACAATCAAATGATACTATCCCTTTGAGAATATTTTTTTGTAATGTTCTTTCATTACGACTCCAAAATGGATGAAAACCAGTTACCATTGTATACATTATAACACCACATGCCCAACTAAAAATTAAAAAAAAAACAAATGCATTTTAAAAATTATATTTAAATTTTCTTAAATAATATATAACATACATATCAGCTTCAATTGAACAACCTGGTGAATCTGGACTATTATTTTTAATTGTTTCTGGTGCTAAATAATTAAATGAACCACGAAAATCTGGAATTTTTAGAAATAATACAATTGAGTTTAAAAAATTTCTATTATATTAATTGGCTATAATGTTAAAATATTAATTAATATTTTTTAATTTGTAATTATTTGTATATTGTAACAATTTTAACAATTACAATTTGTATATTCTAATTGTTCAATGTTAATATTTTTTTTAAATAATTGAATTATAATCGGATATCCAGATTGGCTAATGAAACTATTGAAAATGATGGTATTTATGAAGCAATACATATATATATTTATATATATGTATTGCTTCATAAATACCATCATTTTCATTGTGTATGAAAATAACAACACTAACGATTTTATAGATAATATTTTTATAGGACCCAATTTTAGTAATATTGTTTTAATTATGATGTAATTAAACTATAGTCGGATATTCTGTGGCTAATGAAAATATTAAATATGATAGTATATCGGAAACAACACACACAAATTTCATTGTTAAAGCATCTAACGATTTATAGACCAACGCATTAACTATACTAGACTTTGCCGAAACTATAGTCTTACCTTAAACTATAGACCGAGATAACTATAGACCTTGCCAAAATCACAAAATAACTTTTTCCAACATTAAATGTTGGTTTTGTGTAAATTTGCTTATTTTTTTCAAAAAAATTAGTTCCCGTAGGAAGGAGAATTTTATATAATAATATTGTAGAAAATTTAAATTAAAAAATGACTAACTTCTGCAAACATTGAATTTTTTAATTGAATTTTTTTTTAAAATTAATACTGTTCAAAACTTATTAGGATATTAAGCACTCTAGCATTTAATATCCTTAGTCGTTTTCACTCCTTTTCACACGGCATTAAGTCGAATATAGCGTTCAGATGTTATGGATCTGACTGTACTTTTTTTCATAAATGCAAACCTGCAGTCAATCTGCATATTCTGAATTTATGAACACACTTGTCAGATGGTATACACCGTATAAATGCAGATGGTAGAATAAATTTTTAGTATGCCTATCATTTTTTGAAGTAGTTTTCTTTGTTGTTTTGAGTGTTTTAGTTTTTGTTTTGTTATTTAAAAAAAAAATTTATTTTCAAAATGTCTGTATTAATGAACAAAAACTTTGCAGAATTGTCAAGTAAATGTAGAATATAGGTAGATTTTGTGTTCATTATTGCAAAGTACGACAACTGGTTTACAGCATTTATGAATACACCCTACGCTTCAATTTTTTATATAATCATTATTTTTCGAAAGTAAATGATTAGTCTATTTACTATAGCCATCTACTATTTATTAAAAGAGATAAATTTAAAATGTCCAAGAGATTAAAACGATTGTTTGCCTAATTGTTAAATTGCATTTTTTTTCATTCTACTGGTTATAGCTTATATAGAGATATACATTTAATATGATCATTACAAATAAAATAACTTACCATACAATTTTTCACCATGTTTCAATTGTTCTGAAAATCCAAAATCAGTAATTTTAATATTATAATTTTTATCTAATAGAATATTTTCTAATTTTAAATCTCTATGAAATATATTTTTTGAATGCATGTATGCTAAAGCTGTGAAAATTTGCCTGAAAAATAAATTAATATTATTATAAAATAAAATCATGAATAAAACAGAAAAAAAACATAAAAAATTATTTCTGAAATAGAAATTCGGCAATAAATTCCATTTAAATTTAAATATTAATTATTTGTTATTGGTATTATGTTCAGTTGAGTATTGAAATTTGTTTAATTATGTTAATTTTCAAATTTGATTATAGGTAAATTATACATCGGTATATTTTAGTCGTATTACCTAATCACATTCCCTTATTCTCTGTAAAATTAGTCGAAATTTGACTAATTCGACTGATTTTATAAAGTTTCTGTTCTTAATAGAAAATTCAACAGATACCTCTGAAATTTACCCAATGCGAAAAACCAATAACTATAAAATGTAAAGAATTTTAAACAACAGCTTGGATAACCCCTTAAAATAAATTAAATTAAAAAATATTTTTCGTAGTCGCACAATTTGGTGTTAACTTTATAGTCTTCTTCACAATACTTAAAAATTTTTTTTTTTGTATAAACCGCCAAAGCGTTAGGAAAATACTTGTAGATATAACGTACCGCTTAGTTAGGATAGAATAGGATAGGATTATAGTTTAGTAAGAAAAAAATTAGATAGATATTAGGAAGTTGAACAATACGTGGAAATTATATTAGAGGGAATATGACACTCCATTCTTGAAGGGTGAATTATGAACGAATTTCCATAACCTGTTTAACGTCATCTTGGGATTTTCACTGTCTATAGGTGAGCAGTTGCTCCTATTATCTTGCTTTCAGTTCCTCCTATTGTCGTGGAATTGTTTAAAAGGAAAATGCAGTACTTTGATTTATGCTGAGAATGTGTTCACATCTACGAGGTATCCATAAAACAGGAAAAGGGCTCTGGCCACACGTCGATGTCCAAGAGAAGAAGTTATGGATGAAGTTATATCTGGGTTGCCAATTAGATGAATAGCGCGATTTTGAACGCAGTCCAGGTAGCGTAATGCTGCAACGAAAGCGCTAGCCCAAATGTGTGAATTATATTCTTCCATATCAAAAGGTGAAAATCCAACCTTTTTTAACAACTTTAAATTTCATCCTGGGACCGATAAATGATTTATAAAGTATTAAATAGTTTTAAAGGTGAAAAGACAGCTTTACATCGACTTAAATGGGCTAACACTTTCAAAAATATGGTCATTTCATTCCAAATCATTTTTCGATTCACACGCCTATCTAGAATATTTAGGCTATCCCTGTCTGTCCACCACTTGGAAAAGAGGCATTAGGTTCAAATCCTAGAAGTTTACATGAAATAAAACAGTTTTGAGTTTTTGACGAATTTAGGTTACCATTATTTGTTATCTATTGTCAACTTTGGCAGGTGTAGTATTAGATTTATATAAAAAAAAAAAACTAAGGAGACCACTATTTCTGCCGACTTCGGCCAAACTGTTTTGCAGTTTCTGTACCCAAAAGCTCAGGCATTTTTTTCGCCATTATTTTACCTCTTTTTGAACAGTTTTATTTATTTCACTCTATTTTCATCCAATTTTGAATTATTTCGAGCCTACCACCTCTTTGTTTGCGTCTCAAGCAATAACATTATAATTTTTGAGAAATCTGTTTCCCTCAACAATATTATATCTTGAAATCGAAATATTGTATCTTATAACCTTAGCTTTAAAATCTTGCCATTACAAAATCTTGCCTTACATCCAGTTTATTTAATTGGTCAATAAAACGTATTCTGGGATATCAACGCACGACTTTGTAAATATTGTATTCTATTTTTCACAAAATTTTTGCCATCTTCAAAAACAGGTACATTGTAACCCTTTTCCAATATAAAAATTGACAAAAAAAATAACGGTATTTTTAAAAGCTTTGAAAAGCAAGATTTGGTCCCAGAACCGAAAAATGTCTCAGGTTTGAAGCCCGACTAAGGCGATAAAAATAATTTTATGGATTTTTCGACTTGGTCTAGTACTCATTATCATTGGGCTCAAATAAAGGATAAATAAGAGTTGTGATACAATATAGTCGTTTAAGACGAAGTTATTTTATAATATATATCTTATATATACTATATTGTTTTGTCTGAAGCCTTGTATAACAACCACAATAGCTTTGTTCTTTTCATACGATTCTAGGTTTTATAAAATTCAAAAGAACGATGTAAGTTAATGATATGAATATTTTTTTTAAGTTGGCAAACCTGTTAATTGAATAATCAAAAATTTCTTTTGAAAAACTAAGCAAGCGCCACTCGTGATAAATATAATTACTAAATATCTGAGATCTGTATAAAAACCAGATAAATATCTTGAGGGATTTGAGTTATTATTGTAATTTCATATTAAAGTATTGACCTAGAACGTGAACCGGATGAAAAGAACACAGCTAATAATAATGAAAAAACAGTTCATTATGAGTGTGATGACAATAAGAGTAGAGATAATAAATTAATTTTTTTTTTTAATGTATTATGGAAGTAATGGGTGTGGGTAGAAGTAAAATGTAGTGAGAAAATAATATCAACACTCATTATGATGGGAGATAGTACAATATTTCCTTTACATTGTTGTTAGTGTCTTGAGTTGTAATGTAATATTTTATTAAAAATTTGATTATTAAATTAAATTGCACCCAAACTTTACTAGATTAGCAATGGCATTATACTATACTAGTTTTATATATTTAAATTAGTAGACATATCATAAAAATTCTAAAGAGAAAATAATTGTAGGAGTTAGAGTGTTTATCATATAAAAAAAACCAGCTATCGTACTCCACCCGGGCTCAGCTTGATTCACTCAACAAAATTATATACCCTACTGGGTGATGATATATTTCTTAATCAATTGTCATTAATCTGACTGTATATATATATATTTTATGTACAATTTGTGCTCAATAACTTTCATATAATCCCAATAGTTTTACAAATGAAAATAAATTAAAATCAAATTTTAATTTAAAAATTTAAAGCATTTAAATTAAAATATTTACAAAATATACCTCATATAATTTTTCGTATCCTTTTCATTTAATATAACTTTGGCACTCATATAATCATCTAAATCACCATTTTTACATATATCAAATATTAAAAAATAATATTCATCTGAATGGAATGCATCACGTAATTCAACTAAAATATAAAAATTAAAATAAATAATTTTTTTAAAATACTAAACAAAAAAAAAATAAAATTTTAATTAAATTAGTATAATTATATAATATATTTTGATTTATTCCTAATTATCTGATTTCATTCAAATTAATTGTACACGGTTAATTTAATTTATAAATATACATTATATTTAATAGAGCTATATTATCAGCATACAAACTTAACTTATATAATTTAAATAGAAAAATTTAATTTCATAATAATAACGTAGCTATTTTCTAATTTTATTTGTTTTTGTTTGAATTAACTTTGTCACTAAATTTATTTTATATTTTTGCACCAACTGCAGTTAAAGCTAATTTTTGTTTTCTAAATTTTTCATTATAAACTTGTCAGTAAAATATTTTCCTTGAAATTTCAAAAATTACATTCTGTAATGAATTTTGGAATAATAATTGAAAATTTAGTTGGAAATAATACAAATTGAAATTCAAATTAAAACTACCTATCTACGTCGTTGACAATTTTTTGAATTATTGAAATTAAAATGAACCATTTTATTCGCGGAATAAAACTGTTAAATTTGAAATTGTATGAATTAAAACTTATTCAACTTATTCATATCATACAAAAAATTGTAACGAATTAATAATTGTATGTCTAGATTGTTTTTGACTAAAAAATGAATTGAATATTGTTCAAGTGAAAAACGTAGAGCTAGTATTAAGTTGAATTACCAAAGTAAAGCTGTATTTATAGGTATAATTCCCAAGTAACAATTTGTAGAGTCCTCAGCATAAATTGCTCTAAATGCTTCTAAAGCATTGTAATTTGCTTTCTAAAGCGGTATTAAAATACACTCTACAATAGAATAATTAGCTCTATAGGTGCGTATAGAACATATTTATTTTACTTTAGAGCTAAAATAATAATTTTTCTTTCTTATATAGAAGATTTTGCTTTAGTATTATGTAATTTTATATTGCTTTGGAGCTGTTGGGATAATTATATTCTTTTATAAAGCAACTTTGTCCTTATGAGTGTAATTACTATAATTATATGCTGTTTAAAAGCTAACACTGGCTTAGTATAATGAAATAGAGCAGTTACTATTCACTGGCTCTATTAATTAATTTTGTTATGCTCTTTTGAGCTAAAACAATATTCTTTTATTGATACAAAGCTGTTTGTTACCTAACCTGATTTAATATGTTTACTGTTCTTGTCATACACATTGAATTTTCATACAAATTAAAGTCATTTCATGTTATCTCCCACTAAAAAACTGATTAATCTTATAATATCGATGTCTACAATTATTGCTCTAATAGTCTATATATTAGTGAAAAAAAACCTCTCTGTACCCAATCGCCATTCTTTATTGAAACCAATATTGAATTAAAGGAATGTAAACATTAAAAAACTTTGAAATAAATAAATTAAAACTAGGGGCCCCTGTTGAGTAATTATAATTCAGGTTAAAGCCAAAATTTAAAGTTTTTAAAAGAACAGGGATTTTTATGGACTGATATAGACTTATCATTACAAAGCAGAAAACACTCATGCTTTAATGAAAAGCTTTAAAATTAGTATGTTTTTGTTAAAAAACATAAATACCTTACTTCTCATTTTCTGAATCATTTCTACCTATTTCTTAATGTATTTGCTGAATAATAAAATCATATGGTTACAAAATTTTCAACTGTGTGCGCATTTTTGTTTTATATACAATCTTATATATTATATATATTAGAAGTTCATTAAGGAGTAGGAGAATCGAAATAAAATAAAAAGGTGTCTACTGCGCAGAACCTTAAATGCTTGTCAATTATAATTATAGATATATAGATTATATAGAATTATAATAATTTTTTAGGTTCGTTTTACCCTTTGGTAATTTAAGATATATAAAAATAATATATATCAGTGCAAAAATTTAAATTAATTCAATATAGAGAAAAAATTATATTTTAAAAAACTAGTTAACAACGGTAAAACATAAAGTATTAAGTTAATTATATTAAGTATATTTAAATAAAAAAAAAAACAAAAGATTAGAAAATAGAAAATTAAAAATAAAAAGAGATTTAAAAAGATTTAGATATGAAATTAAGCCCTATAATATTTATCAATGATATATCTTTTTGTGATGCTTTTAAATTTAATTATATTCAGATATTTTATGTCATCTGGCAACATATTGTACGCATTGATTGCAGTATTCATTACAGGTACCAAGCTGTTTAGATTAAATTATTTTATTGTGATAAAAATGTAAATATAGGTTAATTCGGAAATGCAACATTGCCAATCATGATCCGGTATCACTATTGTATCAGTACAAAATTCGTGATGCAATTCGGCAATGATACTTTGTATTACCGATGCAATTAATACATTTTAAAACTATCAGAATTTGACAGTGATGCTTTGAAAATTTAATTAAAATCAAAAAAATATTATTTAATATCGCTTTGAACTTATTTTTGCACAATTGTGAACAATCAGAATATGATGATATACAGTAAGTATAATTCAATCACAAAGTAAAACAATCACTAGAATATAAAAATTTGTTAAGAAAAAAAAATAACATTAGTTACTTGCAATTTAGCGTGACGCGAGTTTATTACATTTTCCTCTACCAAAATCGATCAACGTGTTAATAGTAAGTTTCACTTACAAAAAAGAAATCATACTTTGTTTTAAAATTAATGGAAAAAAATTAAATAGTATACCTAAAACAAAAAATTATTTTAAAATAATTTCCACTTTCACAGATAATGTATTTCAATCAAGTGAAATCACATAAATTTTATATGTCAAACAGCTGTTTGTATAACAACAACAAACAAAGCATCAACAAATTCTATGAGGCGAAGTTTGCTGAAGTTTGCGCATCACAAACAGTAATGTTGGAAAAAATTTGTGATGCATTCAGCAACATTTTAATGTTCTTAGAATGTATGGAGCTTTTACGATGCGTGATGCTGATGCATTTCCGAATTTACTATATTATGCTAATCTAAAAAATAAATTCGATAAGCATCAATCAATACTAATAAAAAAATTATAATAGATATGTGTATCGCAATAAAAATAATAATATAATATATACATACCGTGCTTTCGGTAATGCTGAATTGACGATTAACATTTGATGCGACCGATCAACTGTCAAATCGACAAATTCATACTTTTGATGTCGGTCGCGTCTTTGATATTACCGAACATTTTTGATTTGTGAATTGTGATATTGTGTGTATTTTTGATTTTTATTTAACTTTTAATTTTAAATCCGTTGTTTATAAAGACATGTAATAATACAAATTACAAACAATAGATTGAAGTTACATATTTTCATTATTTGAAAAACCTGTAGAACCATCCACAATTTTTGTACTACACAATTAAAGAACAAAACAAATGAGAAATCAATAACTATAATTATAAAATTTGTTGCTTATTTGTATGCTCAAATTTGACTGTCATTTTATATAACCGAAAGCATAACGATTGTCAATTGTCGTCAACTGCATAACCGAAAGCGTGATGACAGTTTAATATGTTTACTATTCTTGTCATACACATTGAATTCATTACCGAAACCAGGGTTACACATACTATTAAAACTAATTTATTTAAACGCTTTTAAAGCTACGTGTTCTAAAAGAGGAGCGCAATATAATTTTATAGAGCTAAAATTACAAATTTAATTAGCTCTATATAAGCGACACTTTTGTTGTAAATACGGTGATAGAGCTAAAAATTGGAGCTAATAGATCTAAATTTATCTCTAGTTAATGCAACACAAAAAGTTTTATAGAACTAAAATTGTTGCTTGGGTTATGACTAAGCTAAAACTAATTACAGTTGAGTACATTAATTTGACAACAAATAAGATAAACAGTAATAATATACTAATGATGCTAGGTAATAAAAATGTTTCAGTACAACGATGCAGAAAAAAAGCAATTCAATGCGACCAAATTATGAGCTGAAATTTATAAGCCATATTTACAATTTTATAATATTATGTGAAATTTATAGAAATAAATAAAATAGGTAAAAATTGACTAAAAGTAGACTGGGAATGAAATTTTATTTTGTTTTTCTCACAAACATCCCTATATAGAGTTCGGTGGAAGTGCATGTGTGGGAATACAAAAATACATTCAATATTGCTTTATCGTTTATATTAGTTTATATTATTTTTTGATCAGTTTTATAATTTCAAACTATAACTACTTAACAAGTTTTAATAAACTCTCTAACTGAAAAATTTCGACCAACTAACTGTGTGTAACTGTATGAAAATATTAGATTTCATACTTTGTTAATATCACCTAAGTTTAGCCTCAGTCGTTAAACAATCTATACAAAAATATATTTTGGAAAGAAATTCTGAGAAACCTATTTTATATTTAAGCTAAGAAAGTTTCAATTCCAATTTGTTATCGCTCAATAATTTTAAAAATATGTTAAACAAATTTTACAAGTTATGGTGGGCATTTTTTTCTCAACTGTGCAACATTTTATTTATTTTTGTATCAATATAATTCATTGTACTTATTTTTAACTATATATTATAATAAATTTAATTTTTTTGTTGTTTTTTTTTTATAATTCTAAGTCTATGAGATAAACTGCTTGTTACACATAGATTTGGAATAGTTACACACAATTCATACAATGGTTTTTTCTTTTAGAATTTATGATATATCTGCTTGTTTAATTGTGGAAAGCTATATCTATTGTAGAGTAGCGAATTGTACTCCAAATTAATATTAGTTACTGAGAAAATGTAATTTTTAGTTTAAAAAAAATATATCTGAAACTCAACATGACTTTATATATTTAAAGGTATAGGACTACAATAATTTTATTTTATTAGTATATATATAATTTTCTGCATTTATCTGGATGTTTGTAAGTTCGACGGAATACTCCAACACATATACAAATTGCAATATATATACAAATTGTAACATCATGTAATTGTCATAAACATGGTATCTGATTTTTATTGTTTATATATGCCATCTGTCATCTGTCATCTGTCATCTGTCATCTGTCATCTGTCATTAGATTTTGTTTTCATTAAAAATATTATTTGAATTTAGTATTGCTATATTAATTTAAATTGAAATTATCTTTTTGACTAACTTATATTACAATTAATTGAATACAATAGAATGTCAAAGAATATTGATTATTGAGAATTAATGAGGTCTTAGGATAATATATGTTTAAATTTCCAATGATGGCAAATAAGTAGATGTCGTTAAAATGATCGAGTAAATAACCCTTAGGGAAATTGAAAATTTTGCACCTTAATACAAATATTCTGTTTATATGGTAATCAAAAGCATTCTAATAATTCTAATAAAGGTATGATATTGATAAATTAGTAAGCAAATACATATTTTTATTAAACTTGAAATGAAAACTCTAATGAAGGAAGAAATGCTAGAATTTATTTTGCTTCCGTCATTTATGGCGGGTTACAAAACTAGTATTAATAATATTTTTTTACATTATGTTATTAATTCAATTGGGAAAGCTCCATCAAGTTGACGTCATATTTACCTATATTTCAAAAGCTTTCGACAAAGTGAATAAACTAGTTTCTGAACTTAATGCATTAGGAATATATTGTTCAATGCTTGAATGGCTAAAGTCGTATTTGATTGGTCGTAGATTATTAGTAAAAATTTCCAACACTAAATCATATTCATTCCTAGCTACATTGAGCTTTCCTCAAGGTACTCAAATGGGTCCCTTGATTTTTTTTTTATTATTTATGAATGCCTGCGTCTATAATATTCAAAGTTGTATTTTGTCATTTGAGAAATTCTATTATTGATGCATGAAATGGTTTTATTTTAAAATAATATTAATAAATGTAAGGTGATGAGATTTCTTAAAACCAGATTATTGAGTTTAATTATTATCTTATCTAGAACTGATGTTATTAATGAAATAAAAAATTTAGAAGTTATACTTGATGGTAAGCTCATTTTTAAATTAGATCATATTTATATTATTTACGGTATATTGTTGAGACTTTAACTAAAGTCGAGCTATGCTGTCCATAAAAAACTTTAAATTTGTTAATTTTAAGTATAAACAGGTTGGAATTAAAATTCATAAAAACGAAATTCGTAAATCAATATCCATAAACATTAAAGACATGAAAGCAAAATGCGTAATGAACAAAATTTGTTATGTACAAAAAATTTACGGTACATTAATTTTTCGAAAATTCGCACGCGGTCTTCTCATGAAATTCTTATTGTGAAGTTTTACAAATGTTGGTTTCAAAATCTATAAAAACAAAATTCATAAAACAAAATCCATAAACACCAAAGCTATATAAAAGCTTTCGTTAAATATGATTCATAAATACAAAATCAGTAATTTGAAAACCTGTAAAAAATTTGTCTTAACATACAAAATATATTATTTTATACATAATATTATTGTTGTTGATGTAGTTATTAAATAAAATTTCCATTCAACTCTTTTTTTGACTCTTGTATTATCTTATCCCTGACGTAATTTGTTTAATTTTGGATTACTTTTCTTGATAGTAGTTTTTTATTATAAGACTGACATTTTTTTGGGGGTGAATCAGTGTAAAGAGAATGATTATTGTATTTTTTTTTGGTAGTTGTAAAAAGTGAGATTTTTAAGCTAAACTAGCTATTTCAGAAAAGGATTTGGTTTTAAATAATATCTTTTTTTATGAATAATTATAACAATTCAGTTGTAGTTCTATTTAATTTTTTTTTTTTTTATTATATTGAACAGTCTTAAATTGTCCATAAAAATTTGATTGAATTCAAGATTTTACCGCATTAAGTAGTATTAAATTTCCCTCTATAAAGTATTAAATTAATACGCTTATAATAGATTTGGTATGTTCCAACATCTCAAAATATGAAGTTTGTATTGCTGCAAAACATAAAAGTTATTGAGGGCCAACATAGAAACTAGTTAAAGCTAAAGAGATTAATAAAATAATAATGTAAAAATAAAAATTTTTAAAATGTACTTTTATCGAAACCAAACTAACCCCCTAAAAAGTAGAAAATAAAACTAGTGGTGGATGTTGATCATCTAGAACTACTATAAGATAAAACACAAAAGGAATATTGTTAATGGAAATTTTTAATATTTGCCGCTTGAAAAAAATCACGAATATTAAAAGAACATCACAAAGCGTTTCCGAATTCCCATTAATAATATTCCAGCAAGATTCATTATATACTTTTGTGTTTTATCTTATAGTAGTTCTAGATGCTCAAAATCCACCACTAGTTTTATTTGTTTTTTTTTTAATTGGCTTTTGAAAAATTCCTGATACGTGCTAGAGTTTGTAGCACCATGCCGTACAACTCCTAGAACGTCTCAGGTATATTTCGAAAACCAATTTTATTACAGGCATAAAAATTTACTTTATAGTACTAACTTTATAGCACCTTTATGGCACCAATCCGAACCAGTCTACATTTACGAAATCGGTATCAGTTGCATTTCTTTATTTGTGAAAGAGTAGCTAAGTGTAAATTTTCAAGTCTGTAACACAATTGATTAGATTTAAGATTTAAAATTCATTTATTTTCTTAAATATAAAATTTTTTACAAACTACATTAAATTAAAATTGAATATTAACAAAACATAAAGCTCTTAAATCTAATAAACTAATATAATAAATTCAATAAAATTAATAAAAGTAAAAAAAACTATAGTTTATTAGAATAGTTAATAGGAACAAAAATAATAATATAAAATTCAATAAGAAATAATTTAGTAAAAATAACAAAACTTTATATATGTAAGAAAATAAGTAGGATCATTCGAATATATTCCAAAGAATACGTGTTGAATGAAACAAACATAAATGAAAAAAGAAATATAAATATAAATGTTTTTGTTTTAGCGGGGTACTAAAATCATAAGTAATTACAAATTAAGATTAGACAAAATAATTAAAAAAAAAAAAAAAAAATAGAATTAAAAATAAAATTATAGAATTAAAAGTAAAATTAAAAATAGTGTAAACAATGTATCAAAAAATGTAAAGAAAAAAGGAATAACAAATAAAAAATGTATGAAAAGCTTAATATTGAAGTAAAAAAATTTAAAAGTATACTATAAGTTTAAGCAAAATTAAAGAATATAATATAATTGAAGTATGAAGAGAAAAC
This sequence comes from Argyra leucocephala, assembly GCA_963942445.1. Lineage (NCBI taxonomy): Eukaryota > Metazoa > Arthropoda > Insecta > Diptera > Dolichopodidae > Argyra > Argyra leucocephala. Next base: position 116,496,327 of record OZ012681.1, on the reverse strand, counting down.
CACATTTAATTATAATACATACACAAAACAGTTATTTAATACAAGTTTCCACCATTAAATAGTGATTCAATTTGAGAGTGATCGAACTGAAATAACCAGATTTTCAACTGTCTAAGAAATGAGTAGAAATTACGTTCACTTCTAATGTGAATTGGTAGTCTATTAAAAATTCGTGGTGCCATATTAACAAAGCAATGCGTAAATTGTGTTGTTCTGGCCATTGGAACAGCAACATAATTCAAATAATTAATACGTAGGTTGTAAGTTGGCGTTAACCTTTGATCGAGGTAACCAGATCTAATGAAAAAAATTTTATGAAAAAATTGGTTTTCGAAATATTCTTGGAACGTGCTAGGAGTCGTAGGGCGGCAACCCGAACCAGTCTACATTTTCAAAATCGGCAATATACGCATTTCTTTATTTGCGAAAGAGTATCTCTGTGTAAATTGTCATGCCTGCCCAAGTAACACAAATAAGTTGTAACAACGTCGTACTATCGTTGGCTAACTAAACTACTGGACTACTGGCTAAATAACTACATGACGTTGAAATAACTTTCAGACAACGTCATTATTACGTTATTGGGGAATGATTGTTGAGTCGTACCGTAGTGAAAATAACTATTATCCGACTACTCAACCGACTATTTAACGACCAAATTAGAATAAAAGAGATAGATAGATTATTATATACTGTGTATGTATTTATTTTTTAACGAAAAAAAAACTTTTATTTCTAAAATATTTTAACAATAATGTTGTCCTGTTTTCTCTCACTATAATTAACTTAAAAATGGCTATGTTAAGGTATAATAACTTTATAAAATATGAATTTATTATTATAGATTATAATTATTGTAAATATTTTCATTAAAATTGTGCAATATATGACATCTTTTTGCAAATGAATGAAGATTTTTCTTAAAAATAAACATTTTATTGATCTAAAAATTTATGGGCCTTAATATTTGTTTAAATTTAAAAATTTTTTAAATTCTAAAAAATATAATTTTTCTTATTATTATTTATTATTTGTTCAGATCCATATAAATTTTTTCTTAAAACAATCCCCTTATTAAAATAATAAAAGCAATTTACTCGCATTAGTATTAAATTTGGAATTAAAAGCTAAATTTTTTTTTTTTATTTTCTCATACAAAATATATTTGGCAATATAATTTTCGCCATATATAAAATGTTGAAGTTATAAAAATATCCTAAAAATGACCAAGAAATAACCAAAAAGTTATCAAGAGTCATTACATAAAAACGGATCTCAAATACAGAGTGGTAAACTGGTCCTTTAAATCGAATGAAAAATTTCTTGACAGTTTTAGAAATGAAAACTAAATTACTTTTTTTTTTTATATAATTTCAAGTCTGTGCACGGAAATATGGTATAAACGGGAGCTTTAACGTCTCTTTTAATTTGGGACTATTCAATTTATTTAACTTAGTGTACTCCGCCACAAAGAAAAGTAGTTCTAGTTTTCCATTATTTAAAAATATTTAATATATAAGCTGAGGTATTTTGTACTAATAATAAAAGGTCAACACCGAAGTTTTTGGCGTCTGCAAATTGTCTCCGGCTACCCTTGCTAAGAAATATTCATGAAAAATGAGAAGAAGTTTCTCATGAACAAGCTGACATAATTTATTAGTTCTGTAGTGGCAGGATGGCATAGCTTTTGGCGGATGTCAAATTTTTAATGTCAATTGTTTTTAACACCATAATAAATAACCAAAAAGTTATGAACAGAAAACGTCATTATATAAAAAGAATCTCAAATACTACATCTCTGTATCATCCTTAAATCGAATTAAATTTTTTTTGACAGTTTTAGAAATGAAAAACTAAATTCTTTTTTTTTTATATAATTCCAAGTTCCAAGTCTGTGCACAGAAATATGGTAAAAATAATTTACATTAAAAATTTGTTATCCACCGAAAGCTATGCCATCCCTCCACCATACAACTAATAATTGATGTCAGCTTGTTTACGAGAAAGTTCTTGTTATTCTCCATGAATATATGTAGCAAAAGTACGCCGGAAACATGTCAAAGGGGCCAAAAACTTCCAACATTGAAAATCAAATAATAGAAAATCAGAACTAAATTTTCTTTGTGGTGGAGCACACCAAGTGAAACAAATTGAATAGACCCAAATTAAAAGAGATGTTACATTTCTCGTTTATATCATATTTCTGAACACAGACTTGGAATTATATAAAAAAAAATAATTTAGTTTTCATTTTCATCGCTAAAACTGTTAAGAAATTTTTAATTCGATTTAAGGAATCAGTTTACATCTCTGTATTTGACATACGTTTTTATATAACGTAGTTTTCTGTTCATAACTTTTTGGTTATTTTTTGGTCATTTTTAGGATATTTATAACTTTACCATTTTATATATGGCGAAAATTATTATTGCAAAATATTTTTTGTATGAGAAAATAAAAAAAAATTTTTTACCTTTTAATTCCAAATTTAATACTAATGCGAGTAAATTGCTTTCAATATTTTAATAAGGGGATTGTTTTAAACAAAATTTTAAATGGATCTGAGCAAATAATAAATAATAATAAGAAAAAATATATTTTTTTTAATTTTAAAATTTTTTAAATCTAAACAAATTTCAAGGCCCATAAATTTTTAGTTCAATAAAATGTTTATTTTCGCGAAAAATCTTTGTTCGTTTGCAAAAAGATGTCATATATTGCACAATTTTCTAGGAGTTGTAAGGCAACAACCTGAACCTATCATTTGATAGCTTTGTATGGTATCGTTTCCGGTTCGTTTTTTGATCATGAGTTACTGTACAAAATCTCAGAACTCTATCTTTAAACTTTTTAAACAAAATTGTTTTCTTTTTTCGTTTGTTTTTAATATTAACAAAAAAAATTCCAAACTACCACGTAAACATAGAAACATATAGACATATAATAAATAGACACTGGCAAGTCAAAATAAAAGTATATAAAATACGTTACCAGATTAAATTATGGTGTATCAACAGCTCCATATACGGTCCACTTTTCATCACTAATTTTTATTTTATTGTAGTAATGGATAATTTATAGTTATCGTTATAACTAGGGTATTTCAAGTACCGTCCATTCCAAAATTAATTTATTTGAAAATCAATAATCCAGTTCAAAATCAATATCATCAACATAATTAACAAATCGCAGTATTCGATCTTCTATGAAGAATGACAAATTAAGCCATTTTTGCTATACGATATGAAACTATTCTATTTAAGAAGGCTTAGGTCCTGACAATAGTAGTAGTTTTCCACATTTAATGAGTAGATAAGCCAGTAATTTGTTAAAATAAATACTCAAATTATTGTAGATATTGTAGTGTAAAATTGCAGTACCGTACTTAATTAAGCACGAAAGTTACTGTCAAGATCATAAAAAAAAAAAAAATATATCCAAGTGAATATTGAAGTACACATCGGCACTCGTATTACTTTCAAAAATATAATAATCAAACAACATATTCGGGTTCACTAAAATATTTTTTTTTTTTAAATAAAATGTGAAATTGCTCATTTTGTATAGCTAGACAAACATTAAAGTCTTCTGCTAATAAAAAACATGTTCGCAAATGAATAGAAGAGATAGAAGAAGGATTGTTGTTGTCCATTTATATTTTGCAAATTTTATATTTATAGTGTAACAACTTTGAAATAACCAACTATTTTCCGTTTTCAAATAAAATTTAATCAAAAATAAATTTTACATTTTTTTAGCTTTAAGAACGGGGAATTCCCGAAATATATTTATATAGATTTCGTAACAGAAAATTTAATAGTAAATATTCACTACCATCTGAATTATCTTACTTTGTATTAAGTTGAAATTATATATTTTATCTATTACGGATTTTGTGTCTGTTATTGCTATATTCACTGCCATCTGAGTTATTTTATTTTATAATAAATTTTTATGAATTTTGCCTATTTTGTCTATTTAAATTTTTATTGATTTTTGGATTTTTAAAATATAATATTATTGCAATACGAATTTCATTGTTATGGATTTTAATGTACTACCATAATTATTCTCCTTACCACTTGAAATTTTGTTTTAATTCAATTGTGATAAAAATTTCATACATCTTTTTATATTTAAAAAAAAAATTATTCTAAAATTTTAATTAATTAATTTTATTTATTTGTTTATAAAAATATTCGTATACAATACATGAGCTGACTCATCAACATATACAACATGTGTTTTCAAAGCAAAATTTAATCTTTGAACTCATATTATATTATTATAAATTAAATTAATTACATTGAATCTGATATAATAATCTTTATTATTTGAAATAAATCTATTTAAAATAAAAAAAAACATAAAATATTTAAATAGACAAATAAAAGAAATTATGTGTTTTTCTTTCTTTTTAATTTAAAAATTTTACTACAAAAGAAAAACAAAATTTAAATATATAAAATATCTCTAAATATTTTGTAGAATTAAATTCAAGTAGAATAGATTGACTTGAATTGTATATTTTACTCATCATTTAATTATAATTAGATAAATAGAAGGAAAAAAAAAATAATATTTAAAATCGTGAGCAAATATTTTATACTTATTTCGTTTGGGTAAGTATTTGTATTTATTCTACACAAAAAAAGCAAACAAAATAACTATCATTATAACGTATAAGAAATAAGAATTTTAAAGTTATTGACAATACGATTCTAAAAATTTATTTACTGGGTGTCAATTTAAAACAAAAAAATTTTTTTGTTTAACAAAATCATATTTTTTTCTAAATAAGATGTTTTTTATACTTAATCAATTTAACCTCTAAACCAATGTACTAACATTTAATTCGTTTTTTAGATTATTTTAAACAAAAAATTTTAAAATTTTAATACTAAAGACATAAAATACCTTAGACCAATATGTACCTGTTGGAGATTAATTAGTATTATAAATATATTTAATTTATATATATATGTATAAATATTTATTAATTATTATTATTAATATATTATATTAATTAGTATTATAAATTAATAATCTATATATTATAAGACAAGGGCCTTATAAAAATTAACTGTCAACTTTTTTTGTTATATTTTATTAGAAAGTTAATTTTTGTGACAAATTTTTGTAATTTCATAATAATTTGAAATTACTAATTTTCAATTAAATATGTACATTGTATACGTATATATGTACAAAAATTGTAATAATACCTATATATTATTAAAAACGACGTTTAAATCCCGGAATGAATTGGCTTCAAACACATTCGACTCGATCGAATAGTAAATTGGTATTATTATGTAATCATAATCGGTTGTTCAAGTAATCGGTAAAATTTATTTATCAGCAGTAAATATTTTTCTGCCGCCAAATATAAGCAACTAACATTTGGTAGGAGTAAAATATTTATAAAAATTGATTTTATCACTTTGTATTATGTAGAAATTCAAATTATAGAATAATGATAATCAATATTATACAAATGATATTTGATAGACAGAAATTCGATATTTGTATATAAATAATTTCGATCAATTAAATAAACAATTATTCAATTTATTCAACTTATTTTTTAATATTGTAACTAAAACAATAATGACTAATATGAAATATAATAACGTGTATGAAGCTCGTTACTACAGCGTTTAAAAAAATACCAATAAACTTTCCCGATTCATTTTTGAAACATATAGTTAATCGACGATTATTCAACTACCAACTGAAATAAAATTTTTAATAATAGACATAAATTTTTTCCAATTATAAAATATCAGTAAAATTTTTCAAATTGTTTTGTTTTAACAAATTTGCAAAATATTGACCAATTTTTCATCACCATTTTTTGCCACAATTTATCAACCAATTAATTTTTACAAATTATTCTGTTAAAAATTTATTTGCTTGGAATGGCTTCACATTTTTTTAAAATAAAATTGTTTTGATTTAATATCAACCTTTTTGTTAAATGTTAAATATATATATTTTAAATATATAAATTATATATTTTAGCATTTCTTCCTTCATTAGAGTTTTCATTTCAAGTTTAAGAATGTAGAAAATATATATTTGCTTACTAATTTATCAATATCATACCTTTATTAGAATTATTAGAATGTTTTTAATTACCATATAAACAGAATATTTGTATTAAGGTGCAAAATTTTCAATTTCCCTAAGGGTTATTTACTCGATCATTTTAACGACATCTACTTATTTGCCATCATTGGAAATTTGTATTGTATTCAATTAATTGTAATATAAGTTAGTCAAAAAGATAATTTCAATTTAAATTAATATAGCAATACTAAATTCAAATAATATTTTTAATGAAAAAAAAATCTAACTATATAATATAAACTAACAATAATACAAAAATTTATATTTTTGCAATCATAGCAGGGTTCTACTGTAAAATTTAAATTGTAAAATGAAATTAATTAAGACATAATAAAAGTAAAAAGTTCTATGGCGCCATCTAAATTTAACACTTGAATGACATGACAATCGTTATGAAATGATGGGCAAATGACACAGATAACAGATGACAGATAACAGATGACAGACGACAGGACAGATGACAGATGACAGACGACAGGACAGATGACAGATGACAGATGACAGATGACAGATGACATATGACAGATGACAGATGACAGATGACAGATGACAGATGACAGATGACAGATGACAGATGACAGATGACAGATGACAGATGACAGATGACAGATGACAGATGACAGTTGACAGATGACAGATGACAGATGACAGATGACAGATGACAGATGACAGATGACAGATGACAGATGACAGATGACAGATGACAGATGACAGATGACAGATGACAGATGACAGATGACAGATGACAGATGACAGATGACAGATGACAGATGACAGATGACAGATGACAGATGACAGGACAGATGACAGATAACAGATGACAAATGACAGATCGCATATATAAGCAATAAAAAACAGATACTATGTTTATGACAATTACATGATGTTACAATTTGTATATATATATTTCAATTCGTATATGGGTTGGAGTATTCCGTCGAACTTACAAACATCCAGATAAATGCAGAAAATTATTATATATAATAGTTTTACAGACAATTCGTCGGTAATGAATTGTCCAAAGCGCATTTCGACATTTTATTTTATTTTCATATGACAAAATTGTGCTGCAAAGACTATGACAATATTCTGGAAAAACTTTGTAGGCTGTAAAATTGTTGTACCTATCAAACAAAATTTGACAGCTATTATTATAGCTATGATATCTCCTGAGTTTTTAAAATTTTTTTCAATTTTCAATTTCGATCGTTAAACACAAATTTGGCATTTTTTGTTGATTTGCAATTTTAATTTTAGTAATTTACAAAATGATTACTTTGTAAATTTTTATGAAATAAGGGGGCTGATATCTTTAAAATTGGATGTGGAAATGTGTTAATGTAAATATTTATTTATTAATAAATTTAATGAAATAAATTAATTTAGTATTTAATAATTAATTTAGAAATTGATTTTTGAAAGCGTATTTAATTTTAAAAATCGTTTGTCCTTTAATTATTATCAGTTTTCACTTTCAATTAACATATCTATTGTAATTATTTCCTATTTTTTTTTTTTAATTTAGTTATATCTTTTTTTAATTAATAAATCGAACTTTTAGCACAAATGATATTTTGTAACCTAACCAATCTAATCTTTGTATAATTTTTTGGTTTTTACTTTTTTAATAAATAATTAAATTGAATATTCTTTAAAATCTTAATTTTTATGCGTAATCAGTTTTCACTTTCAAATCACATATAATTAGCTATTTCCTATATTTGTTGTTTTAAATTATTCAATTAATAAATAAAATTTTGGGTACATAAAATATTTTGTATTTAATCAGTCTATTTCCTATTTTTATTGTTTTCATTTATTTAATTAATTAATCGCATTTTTTAGTACCTACATAAAATATTTTATAATTAATCAGTCTAACCTTTGTAATTGTTTGTATTTACTTTCTTAATAAATAAATTGAATTTTCTTTAAAAGCATGATTTTTGTACTTAATCATTTTTCACTTTCAACCAACATATATATTATTTCCTAGCTTTTTTGCGTAATCAGTTTTCACTTTCAAATCACATATAATTAGCTATTTCCTATATTTGTTATTTTAAATTATTCAATTAATAAATCACATTTTTTAGTACATAAAATATTTTGTATTTAATCAGTCTATTTCCTATTTTTATTGTTTTCATTTATTTAATTAATTAATCGCATTTTTTAGTACCTACATAAAATATTTTATAATTAATCAGTCTAACCTTTGTAATTGTTTGTATTTACTTTCTTAATAAATAAATTGAATTTTCTTTAAAAGCATGATTTTTGTACTTAATCATTTTTCACTTTCAACCAACATATATATTATTTCCTAGCTTTTTTGCGTAATCAGTTTTCACTTTCAAATCACATATAATTAGCTATTTCCTATATTTGTTATTTTAAATTATTCAATTAATAAATCACATTTTTTAGTACATAAAATATTTTGTATTTAATCAGTCTATTTCCTATTTTTATTGTTTTAATATATTTAATTAATTAATCGCATTTTTTAGTACCTACATACAATTTTTTGTACTTAATCAGTCTAACCTTTGTAATTTTTTGTATTTACTTTCTTAATAAATAAATTGAATATTCTTCAAAATATTAATTTTTATGCGTTATCAGTTTTCACTTTCAAATCACGTATAACTAGCTACATATTTCCTATATTTGTTGTTTTAAATTATTTAATTAATAAATCAAATTTTTTAGTATATAAAATATTTTGTATTTTAATCAGTCTAACCTTTTTAATTTTTTGTATTTATTTTCTTCATAAATAAATTGAATATTCTTCCAAATCGTAATTTTTGTACTTAATCAGTTTTCATTTTCAAATCACATATAATTATTTCCTATTTTTGTTGTTTTAATATATTTAATTAATTAATCGCATGTTTTAGTACATAAAATATTTTGTACTTAATCAGTTTAAGCTTTGTATTTTTTTGATATTGGTCTTTATAAATAAATTGAACGTTTTTACCCAAAAATCATAAATTTTGCACTTAATAAATTTCAACTTTAAACCAAAATATTATTAACTTACTAATAAATGGATGTCCCATAACTGCTTTTAAATTTGATATTTCTTTACAAACATCTTCAGGATCATTGCCCTCATCATTCAAGTCAATTATTTTCACAGCATATTCTTCACCAGTTTCTTTTTCGATACATCTATGTACTGAAGCACTGCCACCACTTTAATTAAAAAAACATATTTTTTTTGTTTTTTTTTTGTTATCTTTATAAAAAACAAATAAATAAAATAAAAACATTATCATTTAATAAAAGCATTGATGACAAATTTTCCAAAATGTTATTACAAATTTTTACTTATCAAAAAAAATAATCACTTATCAACATGATGTGTAGTTAGTTTCGTAAGTTCATTTATTTCCAAAAAAAAACAAAAAAAAACATGTACACTACCTAATAGTACTAATCAAAAAATTTTTAATATTGTTATTATTTTTTTAATTATTATTATTAAATTAATATAAGATACCTTCTAAGTTTTTCTTTTGGATCATATCTAGCATAAAATATTTTAGCGCTGTCCTTGTCTGGTAAAGTTGCTATTTCAGTTTGTTTGATCATTATAACGAAGAAAAAAACAAACAATAACAACAACAATACGCACAAAAAAACACAAAAATCACAATTAATATAACAAAAATAAATATAACTCTTGATATTGACCTAATTTAATTAAAAATAAAAATATTTTTTGTTCTAATTATAAATTTTTAATCTTTATTTAAATTTTATTTGAATTATAATAAATTGAGGAAGCAATCATGCAATCATTTTTGTTATAAATATGATAAACAAAAATTATTTTATTTTTATTATTTTATTATTGTTTTTTTTTTTTTTTTTGTTTTGTCTTAATTTAAACTTTTTCGGTCAATAATTGCCAATAAACTGAGTGAGTATAGCTCAATTAGTATATTAGCTGAAAAATTCATATTATTGATGAATAGCTCTATACCTACCTACTCAGTCAATAGGCTATAAACAAAAATTATTTTTTTTTTATCATTATTATTTTATTTTAAAGAGAGTAAAATTAAGATTGGATGAGATTAAAAATAATAGATTAAAAGAGAAAAGCTTAAATTAGAGTTACCAGATGATGTTTTTTTCTGATAATATTTGAAAAAATTGCAAAAAAAAAAATTTGATATGCATTGATTTCAAATTGTATTATGCTAATGGAAATATTGATCTAAATCAAGTCCAAATTTATCGAAAAAATCACAAAGGACGACGAAATATTACGATTAATCAAAAAACTTCATTATGATCCTATTTTTGTAATACGCTCAGTTGTCTCCTTATTACTAAAGTAGATTCAACAAAAATATAAATGGAAGAACATGACCAGAAACATCACTAAGTTCGTCAAAACTGATAAAAATAGTCAATTAAACAAACTCTCTAGAGAGGGTCCAATGACAATTAATTCATGTACAGAAATGTTTTAAATGGGCCAAGTCCAGAAAATGCTATACCATCATACGCCGAAAAGAATTTGGAGCTATTTGTAAACCGTATGGAAAACGAGCATACCTGAAGAAAACTTTATTAGATGAAAATGATGTTTCATGTCTCTTGAGTTCGTGTAATACGTGATATAATATAATATAATATACACGAATCGCAACAGATTTCGTTGCTTTGAATATAACGTTTGATAAATCAGAATTTTGTAGAAGAAGTAGAAGACGTGTACAAATTTTCAGGTCTATAATACTTTTGGTTTTTGAAATGTTCGTGATGGGTGCTAATTTTTGTATGACAGCTATCCCTAATAGTTAGAATGTTGGAAAACAGTAAAAGACTTGTTTGTTTATTTTTGGAAAAGTACATAATAACCGATATTCAGATCTATAACACTTGAGTTTTGCTGTAATATTGTTGGAAGGTGCTGGGACATTTTGTATCACACCTATGCTAATCTATCAGAATTTGAGAATCGATAAAAAGCATGTTCGTTTTTTTTTCACAAAATATCTGATTGATTACCAATATTCAGGTTTGTAACATTTTTGGGTCTTAAAATATTTATTGCGGTTTACAAGGAGTTTTACGATAGCTACCCAGTTCGATAATATTATAAAACGGTAAAATAAATGTTTAATTATTTTTATCAGATTACTTTTCAGGTCTGTAACATTTCAATTGGTTTTTGATGAATGCTAATTTGGATGCTAGAAGTTGTATTGAAGTTATACGCCAAACTGTGATACTGTGCTGTATCGCAATGAATCCTTCTGGTCTAAGTTTTTAAGGACACTTCTGGTCTAAGAAGTCAACAATTGTTTTATTCTAAAAGCGCTTGTTACCTTCTTTTATAGTATGTATGTTTCTACAATGCCACTTTGGCAAAGAAACTATCTAATGAATTATTGTGTTATAACTTTTGAAATAAAAAAAATAAAAAGTGTGTCGACGTACTGTCGGCCACCTTTACTACTTACCGAAACTATCACTTGAAAGTATTGTATAATTCTGATTAGCTGTTGTTTTTGATCTTTAGTAGCTGCGTAATATTTGATAATCCTATGCCTAAAATTGTGGACGGTTGGTGAATTACGAAACAAAGAAACACATAAAACAAAAGAATCAAACTTTCTCTTTTTGATTCAAAATATAGAAAAGGCAATTAAAGTAATTCTAATTGAAATTAGCTCAACACTTACTGGGTTTAAATTGTAAACAGTTATAGAAGATAAAATAAACAGTGACAAGTTAAAAATTTAGCATAAACAATATACCAAAATATATTACGAGCTATAAAACAAACGAACAACAAAGCGCAAGGTACCCAAGGCATACGGAAATAATCAATCAAGAAAAAATTCAGTTAGCACGAATACCAGGGCACGTTGGAATAATAGGCAACGAGACAGCCGATAAAGAGGCTTAAATAGCTACACGTAGTTCACTCAGAACAATCATTTCTATTACTTTCTCAATGGCAAAAATAATAACATCAGCGTTAATATCCAAACGAAAGCAAGCATTTTATAGCCCAGAAAAACGTCTTTAGAAAAGCACATTGCCTGTATGCCACAACAACCAACTTATACAAATCTAACAGAGAGCATGAGTCAAATTAATTAAAGACAGTGTGGGATGCTCGTTAGCTACACACAAATATCTATTTGAAGCTAGCGATCAACTTAAGTGTAACCTTTGTGATCGGCCGCTCAGTATGAAGCACATGTATCTGAAATTTTTCTGAAACGGGGAACTGGTGGCAGGACAACAACATCAATCCATTGGCAGTACTCGCAAGCAACGAAAATGCAATTATAAGAAAAACTAATGATCTACTAGAACAATTTGGAGTATGAGGAAATATGTAGTCTAACAACCCTAGAACTATAAAAATTAAATTAAATTGAACACTAACAGAATAAATAAAAATATAATGATGATTATGATATGTGTGGGCATAAGGTAAATGATCTAAAATTAGTTATATATTATATTCATATGTCATAAATTTCATATTGCCTGAATATTCCACAAATCAGCGGGAGCTACAAATAGTTCAAAATAAAGCGCTAAAAAATCTATATAAATACAACTGGTATTAGAGGACTGAATAATATCCACAATATAAATAATATATTAATGATAAAAGACCTGATTAACATAAAATTAACAATTACCTTTTCGCAACATAGAAACATCTACAATACACACAACAACGCACATAATTAAGCGTAAAGATAAACACCAAATTAATACCAGGAACAAAATTTGGCCCATTAAACATTTTGGCACATCAAAAATATTTTATGCTGCAGCTAAATTATACAATAAACTGATGATATAATATTGCTAAGTTTTTACTTGAATCATCACTTAATCTGTATTAATAAAATTTTAGATTACATCATACCACATAATTTTAAATAAATATAAAAAACATATATGTTCATGTCCTGTACGAGCTTCTTAGCTCACTTTCAGAAATTTAATAAATAAATAAAAAAACCGAATAGCTGGTAAGCTTAAAAATGAAAAAAAATATAATCGAAATACCATTAAAACGCTAACAATAACTATGAAAACGAAAAAACAAAACAAAAACAAAATAAAAATCAAAATTATTCTCTAACTTTTACTTTAAAATTAAATTCCTCAATTTTTGTAAATTATTAATCCAAAATTGTGTTCAAACTAATTAACTAGATTTTTATTTTTTATAAATTTAATTAATAACTTTAAATTTTTATATTCCTTCCTTCATCTATTTCCCCCCACCCAAAACATTCCATTTAAATGTCTGGTTTTATTTCGAGGTAATATGTTCTAATTTCTTCTTAATTTCTGCTACTACTAACAATTTATTTTCCATTTAAACCACCATTAATTTTTTTTTTTTATTTTTCGTTTTGTTTTCTTTTAGCTTTTTTTCTTTTTTTAAGAATTTTATTTATTTGCATTATCAACAACCAACTTAAAACTCATTCCATATTTTCTTTTCAAACAATTTTCTTTTATTCCTATATATTTTTCTTATTATTATTTTATTTTAATTTTACCGAATAATAATGTCATTCATTCATTCTGTGTGCTTGTTCAGCTATATATACCAACACACAAACCTGTACTTGAACTAAAGAGAATATAATTTTCTATATAAAAATTCCCTAAAATTTTTTGATGTCAGAATATCTCAATTTGTCTTTTCTATTGTTTCTATGAACAAAATTTTAAGTCATTTTTGACTTAAAAAAATTTTAAATAGAAATTTTTCGATGATAGAGCGAGAGAGAGAGAGATAGAAAAAGGAATGATATAATTTTAACTTGAAAGGAATAAAAACAGTTACAATTAAATTTTATTTCAGTATTTTATTCTTGTATGAAAGCTGCTTTTTAGTTATACCATATTTATATACCACCCCCACTCTCCCATCCATTTTTATTTAAATTGCATCAAAACAAATTTTGTTTTTGTTTGTTTGTTTTGTTTTTACATTAAATATCTTTATAAAGTATTTTGACAGATACAAAGGTACAGGTACATAATATATATATATATATTAATTCATGACGTATATTAAGAGATGTTCAAATTTTCTTTTAAAGTATTTTCTAAGGTAGAATAAGAAATGAAAAAAAAAAAAAAAAAATTTTTAAGACGATGTTCTATCTAATAAAAAATGAAATGCGATTTAATTAAAAAAGAAGAATCACCTTTGTAAATAATTCTGCCACGTGTAAAATATACATTTTTTGTTCTCCCCAAAATTTCGTATTTTATATTCCTATTAGTGTGTATGTATGTATGGTAATAGTAACAAATTATTACACCAATTTTTTGTATTATTGTTAATGTAATTTTAGAAATAATACCGGTAGATAGTTTCTGTACTTATATTTCGTTTTTGGATTATGTTGTTTATGGTAGTATAAGTATTACTAGCCCTATATAGCATACCATAGTAGTTATTACTGTAAAAGAGACTTTATTTTAAATGTTTTAGCTAGGTATTAGTCGCTGCAGACAGTAGGCCGAAATACTTATACCGGCCAGAATATTCTGCATATAATTCTCAAGCACTTGTTGATGAATACTTGTAGCTTCTGTTTGATTCTGACCGAAGTGAGCCATGTTTCACTGCCATATATTAATGTTGACTTAACACATGCCCTGAATATTGTTAGCTTTGTTGTTCTCGATATTTTGTTGCTCCGCCATATCTTCATTAGGCTGCCAAATGTTCTTCTTGCCTTATTTATACGGCTGTTGACATCTTCTGTTGTACCTCCTCTTGATGTTATAATGCTCCCCAGGTAGTTGAATTCTTCTACGTATTCTATCTGTTGTCCACTCACTGTTATTGGCTCACTATCACTGTTGTTTGTCCTCATTGCCTTGGTTTTCTCGATATTTAATTCCAGTCCCGATTTCTTTGCTTCTTCCTGTAATCTGTTGACTTTGTTCTGTAGGTCCTTTTGATTCCTTGATATGAGGCATACATCATCTGCGTAATCTAAGTCTTCTAAGTTGCCGAAGAAATCCCATTCTATTCCGTTTATTCCAGTGCAAACTTTTCTTAGAATGTCGTCTAGTATTGTGTTGAAGAGAAGTGGAGATAGTAGATATCTTTGTCTAACTCCTATATTGGTGTAGAATGGATCACTGATGTTGCCTCTGTGTTGAACTGTTGTCTCTGCATCTTTATACATCGCTTTGATGATGTTGATGATTTTTTCAGGAACTCCCTTCTTTCTAAGTGTTCTCCATATTGTGCATCTCTTGACTGTGTCGAATGCTTTCTTAAGATCTATGAATAGTAGATATAGTGGGGCATTCCATTCTACTGATTGTTCAACTATGATCCGTAAAGTATTTGCCTGGTCAACACAGCTTCGGTTTGGTCTGAAACTTGCCTGCTCTTTTCGTAGTATTGGTTCTAGTACTTCTTCTAATCTTTTCTTTATAATAATTGCTATTATCTTATGAATAGTATTTAGAACGGTGATTCCTCTCCAGTTGCTGCAATTTGCCAAGTCTCCTTTCTTAGGTATCTTGACAATCATTCCTTTCTTCCATGATGGTGGTATATTCTCTTCTATCCATGCTTTTCTGATGTGGGGTTCAATTGTTTTTGCGAATAGGTCGGGGTCCAGTTTGGCTATTTCTGCTGGAATTCCATCTTCACCTGTTGCTTTGTTGTGCTTCAGGATATTGATTGTAGCTTTGTATTCTTCTATATTTGGAGCTTGAGTAGATTTTGGCAGTCCCTCAGTTGGGTGGATATTTGCATTGTCTCTGTTACTCATGTCTGCTTCATTATTTGTACTTTCTTCGTTGCTCAGTTCTTGGAAATGTTCTCTCCATCTCTTTAATTGATCCTCTAAGTTTGTGATGAGCGCACCATTTTTATCTTTAATTGGTTTGTTTTGTTGTTCCGACTGGTTTGTTAAGTTCTTGACTATGCGATGCAATTCTCTCAGGTTATGTTGCTGTGCTGCTTTTTCTGCTTCTCCGGCTAAATTTTGTAGAAATTTTCTTTTATCTCTTCTTGCTGCTCTTTTTACTGTTTTCGCTATTTCTTCATATTCTCATCTTAAGAATATCTAAACCAAATAAAAGTCACTATTTTTTTTTATATAGATTTTTAGTTATTTTCATAACAGTTACAAATTAGAAATATTTTCTCATAACAAAAAACTTATAAGCTAAATGAATCACATAATGTGAGTTAATGTTACATTCAATGTCACTGATTGGAGAACCCTAAATAAATAATTTTGCCAATTTAGATATGAGTTTATTAATTTTTTATAATATAATATTATACAAACTGTTTATAAGCAGTATTTAAATTAAATTAACATATTGAAAAATAATTCCAAAAAAAATAATTTGAGCTTATTTTAATAATTTTGAATAAATGTCACTATTTTGTATTTAAATAAGTACTTGGGATTAGTCTTTAGCAGGATGAAAACAAGTGTACAACTTTTATTCTGAACAGCATGCTGTTCAAGTGGTTGTATTACAAATTATTGTTGACATATTTTCGGTCGTTAAAATTATTTCAGCGGAGTAAGGTTAATCCGACAATAATTCCTGTGCCATCCATAATTTACCCAAAATGAGAACTTCTTTAACCAAATATTACTATTGCTGTAAATGTATACAATCTGTGCATATCAGAATGTCAACATTTACTTATATAAAAATTTTAATTCGAAAATTGTAGATTTTGTTAGTTAATCGACATTTTATTTGACGTCTTTAATTATTCGATTTTATAGTTGATTTTAATTATTCGATTTTAGATGTTCATTAACTACCCTAACTTTATTTTTAATCAATTTCAATTAAGGCCAATATATTTCAATAAAGTAGAATATCTATAAGTATACAAAGGTACGCTCATACACCCGGTTTTATTTTCGGGATCAGAATAATGCACTTGGTGTCTTCGAGAATAAAATTTATGCCCGATATATGGTACTAAAAATAAAGATAAGGTCTGGAGCAGTAGATGTAATACCTGTATTATGAAGTAGATGTGGTCACAAAAATTTTAAGAAGTTAAGAGACTACTATGGTACATATACCTTGAACAGATGAACGAAAATGCTCCAACCAAGAGAATATATCAGTTAATATAAAACAGTTTTGTGTATTCAACTGGAGAGAAGCCACCCGTGACCAAAAAATATGGAGGACATTGATAATTCAGTCTCAGGACCTACATGGTCTGTTGACCACGTATGTGTTGCAGTAATTATGCAAATTGTAATCTATACCTAGCATCTACACTGACTGTCTATTTCAGGGTGTGTGTAAATCTGTGTATAATTATGCATGTGTATAATTCGAAAACTGTAATAAATAAATTAGTTTGCATGTTTTATTCGCTCACCTAAATCAATATCATTTGAACAGTAGATGTTATTGCTTCCTGTTAGTTAATATGTAACATAATATAGAATGATAATATGTACCCAGTCCGCGTTGCTGTTATGTATACCTACACAATTATTCGGCTTTATCCGTTTATCTGGTGACTTTGATTTGCCCTGCTATCCTGGTTCGGCTAGGTGTCATATAACTCCTGAGCACTCTCCAAAAATATTTCAAAAACAAAATAGTTATTTTTTTTTTTCGATATTTTCAGGTCTATAACGCTTTTTTTTTTAAATTAGCCCAAAATAATGCGATAAGTACCCTAACTGCCTTCGCAGACTTTTATTGGTTTTTTTAATATTCTGTGCAGGTTTAGAAGTTATGTTATGTTTTAGATTTTTGATATAATCTTTATGAGTGTTAAAATTTGCATGACAGCTAACCGAATCAGCCCGAATTTTGAAAAAATAAATTTTTGTTTATCATTGAAGAGGTATCTATGTACCAATTTTTAGGTCTGCAAGAATAATAAGTTTTGAAAAAAAAATTTTACAGCAGAAACGATTGCGAGTATCGACTCAGCAACTTTTCAAAGTTTCGTGGCTATCGGATGAATGGTGTAGTAATGCATAAAGGACAAATACACATACATTGATTTTTAGATTTATTTATTGGAAAAGAAAAAAATAAAAATTGATTTATATTTTTGTCTCAAAAAATGTTAGTACTAAGACGTTCGACTACGACTTTCTAATATAAAATTCATTACTGTAAATGATTGTAATACGAATATTATTTAACAAATATTTCTCTTGAAAACTTCAAGACTATTTTTATTATCAAATAAATTAATGTAATATTATGAGTGTAAATATTTCATATCATTTTACTTTTATTAATAAAAATATCAAGTTCAATTTATTAATTAATATTCAATTTTGATACATAAATATTTTATATCACCATTGTATCTATGAATATTATTATTTATTGTAAAAGTAAAATGATATGTAAAACTTATAATTACATAAATTTATTTTATAAAAACTACATTTTACATTAAAAAAAAAAACAAAAAAACATTTGGTCGATTTTTAAAACTCACAGATGTATTATTGACATCTTCTAATAAGTTATATAATCAATCAAAATGAAAATCGGGAGTTGTAGTAGTATTATGATGAACGAAACAATTTCTAAAAATAATTTAATTTTAATTAGCTTTTATTTTTATTCTACATTTGATTCTATGGCTTGAAGAAATAGGGATATGATGAGTATCTTGCACAGTTTAATTGATTCCATATTTTTCAATATTGAGTGGAAAAAAAATCGATTTATATTATTTTGCAAGTAATTTTTAGTAACAACATTTTATATAGCCCCTGTATTATAACCATCTCAAATTTTAGAGAATACCTAATAAAAAAAGGACAAACTCAAAGCTTACGACTAGTAAAAAATCACCAAATTTGTATTTAAGTATTTCCTAAGTTTTCCTTTCACAATTTTCATCATCACAAATAGAAACTAAAAATTCATCTTAAATATTGGAACAGTAAATTTCATTGCACAATAATACAATTTTATTTCTACATTTTACAACAATAACAAATTTTGAATTTATTTTTTTTTTGTTCATTTTCCATTTATTATAAGAAAATAACATCAGAATAATAAAGCTAACAGTATACTTAATAACACCTAATACAAACAAATGCATATTATATAGATAGAAAATTAGAAGAATAGATACAAAAACAACAACAACAAAAAAAAAGCAAACAAAAAAAAGGGTGTTAAATTTGTTGTTTTTCATGTTGCTTTCTCACCTGTAACAAAAATAATAATATTATTATACTATAGTATATTATATGAGTATGAGTGTGTGTGTGTTAAGATGTATATTGTGAATTTAATATTTATGTTTTAAATGTTAATAAAAACACCCGCAAGGTGTTTTTTATTTGAATTTAATTTAAAATTAAGAAGAAACGTTTCGAATATATTCATTGCTTTTTTTTTTTTTTTTTTTTTTTATATATTTCTAACGTATTTTTCCTTTTAAATTTTTGATATTGTATAATATTGTTCTGCAAATTTTATATTATTTTATTTAAAATAAAATTTACATTTTAGGTTAAAAACAATAAAAACAAAAGATATATATTTTAAATGATTGTTGCATACATACAAGAAGAAAAATAATAACCTCGTATGAAATGGTTTAAAATTTAAATTGTTTTTGGTTTATTATCAGGTGATTTGAAATTAAAAAAAAAAAAAAAAATTAAAACGATAATAAGAAAAGCAAAAATAATAATATTATTACTTTAATTTTAAAATATTTTAAAACTGATTTTTGATATTTGATAAAAATTTTGTATTACAGAAATTTTGATTAATTTTATATAGACGGTTATGATTTACAGCAGTTAGATAAGTTCAATTTGTGAGATTAATTTGAGTAAACAAAAAATGAGATCATAAAACACAGTGATATGAAGTCATATTTTAGAAAAAATTGTAAATTAAATTTTAATGTAAATTATAAAACCATACACGGCTATGTGTAGGGTCATGAATACAATAAAATAAAAATAATTAAATAAATAATATAATATAAAAATAATATAAAATAAAGTAAAAAAAAAAGTTTATTGCTTTACCCAGCTTGGTACAATAATAATAGAATAATAATATATTTATAAGCCTACATAGACCTATAGACGTCATCGATAGGTCATATATGATAATATTGGATGGTTAATTATGATCCCAGTGTCAAAAACTACTTAATGAAATACTAATACTTTATCATGTCTGAGGTCCTCCAGGTAAGGGATAAATTCAAGATGGTCTGAATTATCTGAATTAGCATTAGCTTGGCACAATAATAATAGAATAATAATATATTTATAAGCCTACATAGACCTATAGACGTCATCGATAGGTCATATATGATAATATTGGATGGTTAATTATGATCCCAGTGTCAAAAACTACTTAATGAAATACTAATACTTTATCATGTCTGAGGTCCTCCAGGTAAGGGATAAATTCAAGATGGTCTGAATTATCTGAATTAGCATTAGCTTGGCACAATAATAATAGAATAATAATATATTTATAAGCCTACATAGACCTATAGACGTCATCGATAGGTCATATATGATAATATTGTATGGTTAATTGAGTCCGATGTCAAAAATTGCTTAATGAAATACTCTATCATGTAAAATGAAATGTCGAAATTGTATGTCAAATTTAAAAAAATGGTTTATGTAAGAACAGTAAAATTGAAGAAATATAGTGAACAAAAATGCATACTTAACTGTCGTGTAGGTTATGTAGTAAAAGGAATGTAGGAAAAAAGTACCATTCATATTTAGTTTTTAATTTACATTTCGGTTACCCTTATCTTCTTCAAAAAGAAATATATGTAATTAATAATCAATTTTCGAATGTATTCATAATAAGAACAGTTATGATTAATCACTGCAGAATCTCTATCTGACAAATTAAGCACTTTAGAGTCATTTAGAATCTATGTTATGATTTATCTATTGAAAAGATTACTTTAAATACATATTATAGCTGCGTAGTATTAGGTGCCGTTATAGTGAGTAATAATCTCAAGCTAGGTGTAGGTAAATCTTATACATAGCTTTAATATATTTTCAAATATTTCCAAATTCAGTAACTGAAAAAATACATATGCATAATACATATGTATACATATATATATATATATATATATATATGTATATTTATTAAATCAGTAAATAGAAAAAAGTACTTACAAATATCTAAAACATTTCATAATCGATTTTCATTATTATTCTTTTTAATAATATATATTTAAAAAGAGACGTGGCGAAGTCAAATATTTTTTCTTATTTTTATTAGAAATTTCAATATTTAAAATTTCACCCACTGTGTAATTCATTTTAATATAGAAAAATTTTTATTTATCAAATTGCCGCAATTCACACATCGCCAGAATTAAATTTAAATATAATTATTTTTTGTTTGCGGTTGTTGTCTATGATAAATAAATAAAATAATAAAATATAATAGGCCCACATTACGAAAGGGATAAGGACCTGAAGTCGATTCACAAAAAATACGTATACATAATACATATATATATATATATATATATATATATATATATTAAATCAGTAAATAGAAAAAAGTACAGTACAAATATCTAAAACATTTCATAATCCATTTTCATTATTATTCTTTTTAATAATATATATTTAAAAAGAGACGTGGCGAAGTCAAATATTTTTTCATATTTTTATTAGAAATTTCAATATTTAAAATTTCACCCACTGTGTAATTCATTTTAATATAGAAAAATTTTTATTTGTCAAATTGCCGCAATTCACACATCGCCAGAATTAAATTTAAATTATAATTGTTTTTTGCTTGCGGTTGTTGTCTATGATAAATAAATAAAATAATAAAATATAATAGGCCCACATTACGAAAGGGATAAGGACCTGAAGTTGATTCACAAAAAATACGTATACATAATACATATATATAAACATATATATATATATATATATATATATATATATATATAATATATATATATATGTATATTAAATCAGTAAATGGAAAAAAGTACGGTGCAAATATCTAAACCATTTCTCAACTGATTTTCATTGTTATTCTTTTACATAATATATATTTAAAAAGAGACGTGGCGAAGTCAAATATTTTTTCATATTTCAATTAGAAATTTCAATTTAAAATTTCACTCACTGTGCAATTCATTTTAATATACAAAAATTTTAATTTATCAAATTGCCTCAACTCACCCATCGTCACAATTAAATTTAAATATAATTATTTTTGTTTGCGGTTGTTGTCTATGATAAATAAAGGGAAAAACACTTGAAGTTGGCTCGCAAAAAATACATATACATAATACACATATATATATATATATATATTCAATCGGTAAATAAAAAAAGTACGGTCTAAAAGTAATCTAAACCATTTCACAACCGATTCTCATTATTATTCTTTTAAAAAATATATATTTAAAAAGAGGCGTGGCGAAGTCAAATTTTTTTCATATTTTTATTAGAAATTTCAATATTTAAAATTTCACCCACTGTGTAATTCATTTTAATATAGAAAAATTTTTATTTATCAAATTGCCGCAATTCACACATCGCCAGAATTAAATTTAAATATAATTATTTTTTGTTTGCGGTTGTTGTCTATGATAAATAAATAAAATAATAAAATATAATAGGCCCAGATTACGAAAGGGATAAGGACCTGAAGTCGATTCACAAAAAATACGTATACATAATACATATATATATATATATATATATATATATATTAAATCAGTAAATAGAAAAAAGTACGGTACAAATATCTAAAACATTTCATAATCCATTTTCATTATTATTCTTTTTAATAATATATATTTAAAAAGAGACGTGGCGAAGTCAAATATTTTTTCATATTTTTATTAGAAATTTCAATATTTAAAATTTCACCCACTGTGTAATTCATTTTAATATAGAAAAATTTTTATTTGTCAAATTGCCGCAATTCACACATCGCCAGAATTAAATTTAAATATAATTGTTTTTTGCTTGCGGTTGTTGTCTATGATAAATAAATAAAATAATAAAATATAATAGGCCCACATTACGAAAGGGATAAGGACCTGAAGTTGATTCACAAAAAATACGTATACATAATACATATATATAAACATATATATATATATATATATATATATATATATATATATATATATATATATATAATATATATATATATGTATATTAAATCAGTAAATGGAAAAAAGTACGGTGCAAATATCTAAACCATTTCTCAACTGATTTTCATTGTTATTCTTTTACATAATATATATTTAAAAAGAGACGTGGCGAAGTCAAATATTTTTTCATATTTCAATTAGAAATTTCAATTTAAAATTTCACTCACTGTGCAATTCATTTTAATATACAAAAATTTTAATTTATCAAATTGCCTCAACTCACCCATCGTCACAATTAAATTTAAATATAATTATTTTTGTTTGCGGTTGTTGTCTATGATAAATAAAGGGAAAAACACTTGAAGTTGGCTCGCAAAAAATACATATACATAATACACATATATATATATATATATATTAAATCGGTAAATAAAAAAAGTACGGTCTAAAAGTAATCTAAACCATTTCACAACCGATTCTCATTATTATTCTTTTAAAAAATATATATTTAAAAAGAGGCTTGGCGAAGTCAAATTTTTTTCATATTTTTATTAGAAATTTCAATATTTAAAATTTCACCCACTGGGTAATTCATTTTAATATAGAAAAATTTTTATTTATCAAATTGCCGCAATTCACACATCGCCAGAATTAAATTTAAATATAATTATTTTTTGTTTGCGGTTGTTGTCTATGATAAATAAATAAAATAATAAAATATAATAGGCCCACATTACGAAAGGGATAAGGACCTGAAGTCGATTCACAAAAAATACGTATACATAATACATATATATATATATATATATATATATATATATATATATATATATTAAATCAGTAAATAGAAAAAAGTACGGTACAAATATCTAAAACATTTCATAATCCATTTTCATTATTATTCTTTTTAATAATATATATTTAAAAAGAGACGTGGCGAAGTCAAATATTTTTTCATATTTTTATTAGAAATTTCAATATTTAAAATTTCACCCACTGTGTAATTCATTTTAATATAGAAAAATTTTTATTTGTCAAATTGCCGCAATTCACGCATCGCCAGAATTAAATTTAAATATAATTGTTTTTTGCTTGCGGTTGTTGTCTATGATAAATAAATAAAATAATAAAATATAATAGGCCCACATTACGAAAGGGATAAGGACCTGAAGTTGATTCACAAAAAATACGTATACATAATACATATATATAAACATATATATATATATATATATATATATATATATATATATAATATATATATATATGTATATTAAATCAGTAAATGGAAAAAAGTACGGTGCAAATATCTAAACCATTTCTCAACTGATTTTCATTGTTATTCTTTTACATAATATATATTTAAAAAGAGACGTGGCGAAGTCAAATATTTTTTCATATTTCAATTAGAAATTTCAATTTAAAATTTCACTCACTGTGCAATTCATTTTAATATACAAAAATTTTAATTTATCAAATTGCCTCAACTCACCCATCGTCACAATTAAATTTAAATATAATTATTTTTGTTTGCGGTTGTTGTCTATGATAAATAAAGGGAAAAACACTTGAAGTTGGCTCGCAAAAAAAAACATATACATAATACACATATATATATATATATATATATATATATATATATATATATATATATTAAATCGGTAAATAAAAAAAGTACGGTCTAAAAGTAATCTAAACCATTTCACAACCGATTCTCATTATTATTCTTTTAAAAAATATATATTTAAAAATGGGGCGTGGCGAAGTCAAATTTTTTTCATATACAATATATATTTCATATTTTCATTTTAATATGCAAAAATTTTAATTTATCAAATTGCCGCAACTCACCCATCGTCAGAATTAATTTTAAATATAATTGTTTTTGTTTGCGGTTGTTATCTATGATAAATAAATAAAAAAATAAAATATAATAGGTACACATTACGAAAGAGAAAAGGACCTTGGAAGTTGGCTCGCTGATTTATCTGCAGACCCACTGAATAAATAAATAAATAAAATAAAATATAATACCAGGTAAAAAATTTAAATGATGGAAAACAATTCATATGAAAATTGAAATTTTTATTTTATCAAACTAAGCCACTCAACTAAGCAAAAAGAACTCTAGTAGTTAGTTATATGAAAATAATCATGTTTACTATTAAAAGTCAATTTTTGTATTATTCGCCAAGTCATCTTTCAAATTCTTGTATTATTAAAAACCTATATCACTTTTTATTTTATATTTTTAATTTCAGACCCACCTTAACCGATTGTGGGATGTAAGAAAATGCTTTTATACAAGTACTATGTCAAAATTGATATTTTCATTTGAAATCCAAAATCATTAATCAGTAGCTCGTGTTTAGTTAAATAAAAAACAATTATTAATTGTACCGATTACGTATTAAATTTTATTTGCGAAGAACCAATCAAAGTTAAATCTGTTAGGTCTGAAAGGGATATAGGGTTATTAAGTTGAGAACAGTAATGTTAAAATATTTTTGAAAATTCAAATGATAATACAAATTCTATAATACAAAATATTGTACATTTAATTGTCCGACCATTGTCACAATTTAATAGAAAATTGTAATTAATTTTTTAAAACATTTTTATAAACTCGCCAATTCTTGTCCGATCGGTACAAATTTTGCAGTTTTAAACTAACTTCACGATTAGCTACAGACTTGAAATTTTGTGAACAGCTTGAATCCCGCTTTTGTAATTGTCATTCGCTTCAGATTTTTCTTTTTTTGTCTTGCAAGTATTTACAATCACAACCACAAATTTTTAAGACTATTTGTATGGGCCAAGAATAAACTATTTACTACTTTTTAGACCACTGCAAAAATGTATTAAAAAACAATTATATTCAGATAATTTGATTAATTATTGTTATTACATCAATGTAATAAAAAAAAACCCGAAAATATTTTATCGGTTCACATTACCACCATTTTTAATAATATAATTATAATGGAAATAAAAAATGATTAAAACTGATTTCGATTGCAACGAAAATGTTATTTTCAATCAAAAGACATGTAGGTACACAAAAATTACAATCAAAATCATCATAAAATAATTTTGAAATTTACGAATACAGATATTGTTATAATTAATGTAAATATCAATATAAACATCAATATATATAAGTACCTACAAATATGTATAGGTATGTGTCTATAATCAAACATATAGGTATGTGACACAAAGGACGAATTTTTATTTTAATTAAAACGATCACCTGTTAACATTCCCAAAGATACTTTATTTACATTTCTTCAAATAATGCGGTAATATTTATAAGAGTTATTATTCAATTTAAATTTAATTGAATTTCTTTAATATAATTAAAACTTATAATTATTATTATGAAATTACAAATCAAACCAATATCAATAAAGTAAAATATATTAGAAAATAATCAAATTTAATTGTTTCATCAAACTAGAAAGATGATTATTAAAATTTAATTATTTTAATAAAACATAAATAGATAAAAAAATAAAATAAATTTTGTTCTACTGAAGAAATGAAATTTGAAACAAAACAAAAAAACCTTAAGTCTTTGCCACTTATAATGACCGTTTTAATATCACGAATATACAAAAAATTTAAATTGTTAGATATTATGGTCTTTATTTGAATGAATTCAATAAAACCATTTTAAACAAAAAATTTTCTTTGGTATAAGTTATATCGTTTTACTTAACCCTTATGTCTATAACCACATACCCGGGTATGTATTTCAACTTTGATTCAAGATAATTTCTAAGTTATGCATCCAAATTCATTGAAATTTTAGGTATTCTCAATTTAGACTATTTTTCATAATTTTTTGTTCAAACATGTACAAATCACGCATTTTAAGTGCCTCTTTGAAGCGTTTAAAAAAAACGTCATTGATGCCACAACCAACATACCCGGGCATGTACGTAAATTTTGTATAAAAAATATTGTTTTTCAGCTTGTTTTGAAAATATTTTTAGAATAAAAACATAAAAGGTACAGCTAAATAACAAAATTTATTTCAAAACAAATTCATATTTATAAAAACTAAATAACATAAATAAAACAAAATAAAAAATTAAATGAAAAAACTAAAAAAGTTCACATAATGTAATCAAATAAAGTAACAAAAATATGAAAAACATAAAAATAATAAAATTTTTCCATAATAAAAATAAGTAAAGTTATTCAGTCTGGCTTGATAATCAGTATGAAATTATTTACATAATTGGCACTTTTCTATGTTCGTTACATATTGGACGATTGCACGTAAGACATGCTTTTCTAGTAGGTCTACGTCTTTTCTCTAGAGAAGACCTGCAAAAAAAAAACAATTGCAGACTATTTTTGTTTTTCTACTGCTATCTTTTTCACGTGAGTCAGGTGAAGATGATGATGTGGTTGGTGGTGTAGAAATCGAGTTTTTAGGTGTCCCCATCATTGCTTCAATAGCAATTTTCGTACTGAAATGCCGAATAACTTGTATATTATTTGTGCTAATTGACGTCCCAAATCTTGAAGACATTTACGTCGTTTACATGTTTCGACTGTATTTGATGGATTATTTTCTATATATATTTTTAAGCAGCAAAACTACAAACATCAATAATATTATAAAATAAAGCCAAAGGGTATCTTCTTGTTTGTCGTTTTGAAGTGAATTCTGAAAGCATTTGGTCCATTGTATCTACACCACCTTTTCTGCTATTATAATATAAAATAATTTCCAGTATAAGCTTTGGACCAGATACTATTGGTTCATTGTGTAAACTGCTAATCATTATAAAAATTTTTTTCTTTTTTGGTGGTACATACGAACACAATGTAATCTTATCCTTATAGGCAAACATACTTGAATATACTTCGCTTTCGGCACAACTTAGAAAGTCTTCTGGGATATATGGATTATTTTTTCTGAAAGTACCAACTAAAGTAAGATCCCATGACATCAAAAGTTCAACTAGTTTCAAATAAGTAAAAAAATTATCGGTAACTATTGTACGTCCTCTTTCTTTATAGTTCGCAACCATATCGTTTACCAGACGCCTTGATTTTTTTCCGGATTACGTCCCTTTTTGCCGGTATATATTTGTCCTTTTAGAGGATAAAATGAGCGTGAGTCGCAAGCCCACCAAATTTTTATGCCATATTTTGCCGGTTTTTGTGCCATATAAATCGTAAACTTTGTTCTGCCTCTAAAAGGAAAAAGTTATTCGTCAACTGTTCATACATTCTGATGGTTTATAAAGGGATTTTAAATTATTATTCATCATTTCCCAGATACCATCATTTATAGGAGCAGCTTTATCAATTTTTAGACGTTCATTTCTATTGTACGGATTATCGAAACGAATAAATCTGCTGATATCCCAAAACCTAATTTTGTAAAATTATAAAATTTTTTAAATATACCATAAAAAAATAAATACCTATTAATTTCCATACTAGCCCTATATAATGGATAAGAATCTATCTGCCACAAATCTTTGGTATGTTCAAGATTTGAACGTTTGACACCTGCAGTAATTAATATACCTAAATAGGCTTCATATTCTTCCAAAGTTAGTAATTTCCATTCTTTTGGCTTTATTTCAGGATGTAAACGATTGTATTCTTGATAAATTGATATGGCTTTCCTATTGGTTTCGCGAATTATTATATTTCATATATTATCATCCAATAAGTTTTTAAATATTACGCGAATGCTTATCATTTCAGTTCGCTGTACTGGGCCATTTCGTTCGCGCATGATCAAATGACGATTTACTCTAGATTAGATAGGAGGATCACTTTGCCACTGAGTACCATCTTTGCAATGCCACAACTGTCTAGATGTTTACTGAATATTACTACCAGATGTTGTAAAATTTTCTTCATCACTACTGGTATTATAATTAATTTCTACACTTTCATTATCACACACATCTTCAATATCTAAATCTTCGATTTGCAAGACCTCCTCAATTTGAGTATCACTAAGAGCACTTTGCCTCGGAAACACGATATTTTCATCATCTAACTCTACATCAGAAAATTTATTATCTTCTCTTACAAAATTATGACGTCAAAAAGCTTGTTCTTGTGGAGACAATCTAACAAATGAATGAATAAGATATGCGCGTAAATGTAATTAAACTTCAATGTAATTAAACTGTTAAAATTAGATACAATTATAATTCTATACCTACCCATAAAAATCATCATCATCAGATATCTCATCCATGATACGAAAACAGAAAACACTACACAATAATTCAATTAAATACTTCAAGACAATAACCTTTTATGACAAGATGTTCGGCAAAACTAAGCTTAATTATACGTTAAAAATTTCAAAATAGATAAAAACTGAAGAAGGGTACTTCACGAAATAATATTTTAATCAAAACTTAATTACTTTTAAAAAATGTTGCTAAACATTTTGGCAACAAAATATTATATTAATTTTTCATACAAAATGTATTGCATACCCGGGTATGATGGTTATTGACGGAACTTATATTTTATAATAATGCAGCAGCACTAAATATAATAAGTGTTAAATTTACTAAGTCATCAACAAAGAGATTAATTCAAGAGAGAATACGTAAAAATAAAATTAGACTGGATGCAAATATTTTTGGAGATATAAGCAACAACAACAACAGGAAAATATTTGTAAATGATGCTCTTACTTCTTTTAATAGATCATTGCTCAAAAAGGCGAATTCATTTAAAACAGAGAATAAATGTAAGTACGTATGGGTACGTAATTCAAAAATTTTTATTAGAAAAAAAGAAGGAGATAAAGCTTTTAATATAAAAAGTGTAGAGGACTTGTTAAAAATTTAATTCATTTGTATTTATTTTTTAAATCAATTTATATTTAAAATTTTTATATGGTTAATTCCATTATGGAAGATATATATCCTCTTCATAGTCAAAATAATAATAGTTTTTCTTCTTCAACTTCTAATAATTTTAATTGTTTGTGCATAGATCATAACAGTGGTGACCTTCATTCAGGCTTTTCTGTGGTACACCAAAACATTCGGAGTCTTAGAAAAAATTTTGATGTATTTCTCTCTCATCTTGTTTCATGTGATCATTTACCTGATCTTATATTTTTATCTGAAATTTGGATATTTGATTATGAAATTTCAGATTACATTATTCCAAACTATACATTTGCTGCAACTTGTAATGATTCTTATTCAGCTGGTGGAGTTGCAGTATTTTACAGAAGTGACGTTGAATGTACAATAACAAAGTTTAACTTAAATAGCGTTGATTTAATTTGTTTAAATTGTTGTATTTCGGGTACACGTTATTTTTTTGTTGGTGTTTATAGATTTCATAAAGTCAGTATTAATGAATTTTTGGAAGAATTTTCTGGGTTTTTAGAAAATCTAGCATGTAAAAATACCATTCTTATAGGCGATTTCAATATTAATCTGCTTTCTGAAAATGGTAATTCGGATAATTTCCTCTCTACTCTGGCGTCGTTTGGCTTTACTTCTTTAGTGTTTCAACCTACTCGGGAAACGGAGTGCTCAAGAACTTGTATCGATCACATCTTTTTAAGACTACATAGAAATAATCCTATTAAATATAAAACTGCTATATTTGATCTTAAAATAACTGATCATGTTCTAACATCCATTCAGTTTTCTAAAGACATACCAAAAAGACATATATCAAATTATAATGTAATTCAAAAAATAAATTTTACTTCTTTGAAGGATGAACTAACTTTTGAGTCGTGGGATGAAGTATATAGTTCGCCTGATCCTTCTACCGCTTTCGATTTATTCCTTACTAAATTTAAAAGTCATATTTCAAATTGCAGTATAGTAATAAATCAAAACTCAAGCAAACTGAAACGACTAAAACCATGGATGAGTCAGAAGCTATTGCGAAAAATTAAAAAAAAAAATCAAATTAAAATTCGTCTATTAAAACATCCAAATTGCACTAGACTCAAAGTGTATTACGAAAAACTATGCCGTGAGTTGAAGCGTGATATTCCTAATTGTAGAGACAGTTATTATGAAAAAAATCTAACTGAGAATTCTGGAAACTCGAAAAAGGAGTGGAAGTTAGTAAATGAAATTCTTAATAGAAATATTGCAAATAGTCATATTGTCATAAAAATAGTAGTGAGCTTGTTTCTGATCCTTTAGATGTTGCTAATTTATTTAATAATTACTTTTCTACTATAACAAATTCACTATTAGATAATTCTCCTTATGTTGTGTCATCATGTAATTGTAGTAACTATATCGTTCCAGAATCATCTCAACAACAAAGTTTTTTCTTTCTTCCTTTTTCTTCGACAGAACTACACAAAATTATAATGTCTTTAAAATCTTCATCTTCTTCTTCCTTTGATAAAATTTCAAATAATATTCTAAAAAATGTTTCTTTTCAAATTGTTGATGTTCTATGTTATATTTTTAATTTCAGTATACAAAATGGTATTTTTCCACATGCTCTAAAAACAGCTGTTGTTATACCTTTGCATAAAAAAGGAGATACTTTATTATTCAACAATTATAGGCCTATTTCTTTATTATCAGTTTTTTCAAAAATTTTTGAAAAAGGCATTAAGTTTAGAATCATAAAATATTTGAATAACATCAGCTTTTTCAGCGAATTTCAATATGGGTTTAGAAGTGGTAAATCAACTGAAGATGCCTTATTAAAATTATGTACTGAGCTAAGAAGGGTTAATTTAAAAGTCATCATGAAATTTTGTACGTTGTTTACTAACAAGTGCAGCGCTCAGAAATATTCTTATCCAGTTGTACTACAATCATAGTACGATTTAATTTATATATATATATACTTATAACTGATACTATCAATATAATAATATATTTATAAGCTATTTGCCAGAAAGTAAAAAGGTGGTATATATTTTATTAAACTCTACTCAGCTTGATCCAATCTCTAAATATAGTTAGATTAAACTAAACTGGCTATTTCAATTGGTTGATGGCTATTCTTTTAACACAAGAAAAAAAAACAAATAAATTTTAAATGTTAATTCTTCAAAATAATAAAATAATACAAAAATATAATAAAACAAATTTATTTTGAATAAAATTATTTAATTTAAAAATTCTAATAAATATTTTAATCATTTACTATAGAAAAATAACATTATGTATACCTATATATAATATTTAAACAATCTTTCTGCCATTCTAATCTTAAATATTATAAATTTGAGTATTAGAATACAAAAAAAAATCTCATATTTCTTATCCTTATAAATCCTAAGCAAAGAATTATTTCCAGGTTTATCCTAAAATAACTTTATTGACTTACTTAATATAATTTTACATTTCAAAATATTTTCATTTCAGACGACTTTCATTAGAATTTAAAAAAAAAAAAAATTAAATGAAAATTTTTTAGAATATTAGGTAAATTTATACTATTTTTAGAAATAGTATCTTAAATAAATAAACAATATTTAAATTAAACAAAGATACTATTTTGGAAAATTTTTATTTAAAAATTAGTATGTATTATTATTCTGTAGGTCTTTTGAAATTTATATATAAATGAATGAATGAATTTAGGTTAGGGTATAATAAATGTGTGTTATGGGTCTGTGAAGTTTAGACACTCTCATAGAAACAATTGAAAAAAAATTGTTAATAACGACATTCAATAAAGCAGGTTCAATTTGTAGCTGGATAGAAGCTGTAGGTTAATATAGATACCAGATGTATCGTATTGTATGTAAGATTCAACAGACTTTTGAATTTGTAACTGAATAGAAGCTGTAAGATAAAATATCGAGTTGCATAAGGTTCAACAGACATTTAAATTTATAGCTGGTATAGAAATAATATGATATAATACCCAGACTTATCGAGTTGTATGTAAGATTCAACAGACTTTTGAATTTGTAACTGAATAGAAGCTGTAAGATAAAATATCGAGTTGCATAAGGTTCAGCAGACATTTAAATTTGTAGCTGGTATAGAAATAATATGATATAATACCCAGACTTATCGAGTTGTATGTAAGATTCAACAGACTTTTGAATTTGTAACTGAATAGAAGCTGTAAGATAAAATATCGAGTTGCATAAGGTTCAACAGACATTTAAATTTGTAGCTGGAATAGAAATAATATGATATAATACCCAGACTTATCGAGTGAGTTGTATATAAGATTCAACAGACTTTTGAATTTGTAGCTGGATAGAAGCTGTAAAATAAAATATCGAGTTGTATAAGGTTCAACAGACGTTTACATTTTTAGGTGGGATACAAATAATAGGATATAATTCCCAGACTTATTAAGTTGTATATAAGATTCAACAGACTTTTGAATTTGCAACTGAATAGAAGCTGTAAGATAAAATATGGAGTTGTATAAGATTCCACAGACGTTTAAATTTTTAGCTGGGGTAGAAATAATATGATATACTACCTAGACTTATCGAGTTGCATGTAAGATTCAACAGACTTTTGAATTTGTAACTGAATAGGAGCTGTAAGATAAACTATCGAGTTGCATAAGGTTCAACAGACATTTAAATTTGTAGCTGGGATAGAAATAATAATATGATATAATACCCAGACTTATCGAGTTGTATATAAGATTCAACAGACTTTTGAATTTGTAACTGAATAGAAGCTGTAAGATAACATATCGAGTTGCATAAGGTTCACCAGATGTTTAAGTTTTTAGCTGGGATAGAAATTATATAATATAATACCTAGATTGCTCCAGTTGTATGTAAGATTCAACAGACTTTTGAATTTGTAACTGGAAGATGTAAGATAAAATATCGAGTTGTATACGGTTCAACAGACGTTTAAATTTTTAAATGGGACAGAAATAATATGATATACTACCTAGACTTATCGAGTTGCATGTAAGATTCAACAGACTTTTGAATTTGTAACTGAATAGAAGCTGTAAGATAAAATATCGAGTTGCATAAGGTTCAACAGACATTTAAATTTGTAGCTGGTATAGAAATAATATGATATAATACCCAGACTTATCGAGTGAGTTGTATATAAGATTCAACAGACTTTTGAATTTGTAGCTGGATAGAAGCTGTAAAATAAAATATCGAGTTGTATAAGGTTCAACAGACGTTTACATTTTTAGGTGGGATACAAATAATAGGATATAATTCCCAGACTTATTAAGTTGTATATAAGATTCAACAGACTTTTGAATTTGCAACTGAATAGAAGCTGTAAGATAAAATATGGAGTTGTATAAGATTCAACAGACGTTTAAATTTTTAGCTGGGGTAGAAATTATATGATATAATACCCAGACTTATCGAGTTGTACGTAAATTTTTGGCTGGGGTACAAATAATAGGATATATTTCGCAGACTTATCGAGTTGTATTTACTTTCGAATTTGTAAATGAAATTTAGTTTATTAATGAAGAAGTATAATATGCTAATAGAGCAACTAAATAATTTGAAATAAATTAGACATATTATGTATATTGAAAATTGCAATTAAATTACTTTATGCCAAAGAAGTATAATTTAATATATATGAAAGTATAGAATAATTCCAGAATAGATGCTCCGATGTATGCATTCTATCAATATTTATTTAACAGAATATGCTGTGGTTATCATTGGTATTTTTTTTAAAGTGATACCTGGTAGGTCTATAACCTGATAGTTTGTTTGATTTCATTTAACAATATTGGTCACTTAAACCTCTTTCTGACTCATAATGGATGTCGTATATAGATGATGTAGTATCCTATATAGCACTATATATCAGAGTAGTTTGCCTTATTTGGTTTTTTAAATTTCTCACTCTACATTATGCCGTATATAGCTCATAATATAAGTGTTATGTGAACTGTTTATTTTTACTTTATTAGTTTGTTTTCAAATTTTGATATTTTCTGGAAAACATTCCGCTTAAACATCCCGATGTCAATGATCCTCTCTACACTCTGTTTTTCAGCTTATATATTTTTTTAGTTCAACTTTTAGACACCAGGACTATATTATAATATGATCAATCGGCTTGTTCTGAACGATTTTTTTTAATCGGATCAGTGTTGTCGAAATTAGGATATAGCCTGCATCTGCAAAAATTTTCGACCTCGCTGAACTAAAGCAAAAAAGCAGTGGCATGAATCCAAACATTTAAATGTAAGACTTTTTTTTAAATATTACCGCAAAATATTACCGTAAAATTTTACCGCAAGATATTTTACCGCAAAAAATTACCGATTAACAAATAAAAAAATTAAAAAGTATTAATATTTGTTCCCATCTTTCACATAAAATATTTATAGAAAAATCTATCTAAGTTCAAAACCATATTGGATAAACTATATATTTATTGCAAGAACCAAATATCAAAACATTACAAAACAAATAAAATATAAAGCTTTTTGAAGAATAAAAGAGTTTTTTGAAGGTGTCATAACAACTAAAATTACCCATAAACGAACGTAGCGAACGTACCTATTACAATTTTTAAATTTTCCTGGTTTGTGTCTTTGAATTAGCTACTTCGAAATGATTTTAATTTTTGCTTCCATTAAATTTATAAAATAATTTTCTTCTTTCATCTTCGTTGGTATCCCAGCGCCCTGGTAATTAAGTATTTAAGGGTTGAGTGTCGGAAAATGTTGCTGCTTAAAAAAATATTACCTTGTGACATTGTAATTGTAACGATCTGACTGGTGACTATTAGTGACGAATTAAATACAAGATTGATGAAAATTTTAATCGCAATGAGATTGTATTTTTGTGAGTAAATGAATGGTTCCTGTTTAATTCAGTGGCATGAAGGTAATATAATACAACACTATATAATAATAATTTTGCCAATTACTGTTGATATACATATATTCTATCTATGTTATTGGGACAATATATACATAGTATTGGGTTCATGACCCTTTTTGTTTTTTATTGTTTTTGTGTTGTAATATAATATTACAGAACATGTTTACCTACGTTTCATAATATTTACTTCTTTCAAATTACAAAAATTTACATTTTCATATATACATGCACAACAGTAAATAGTTCAATAGTCTTATGTGGCCTAGATTTAGTTTATTTTGTTATTTGTTTTTAATCCTATAAGTTTTGTTTACTTATCTACACACCACATCATTCTAATGAATCCTTTTTTTTACTGTACAAGGACAACAAAAAAAAAACAAAACAACAAAAATTATTTATAATTCGTGTATCCTTCATAAATGTAAATATTGTATTTGTTTATTTAAAAAGAGTAAAATAAAGTAAAACAAAAACGCCTACCTTAATAATTTAAATGTATATACGTATATATTGACATAATATATGTAGTAGGTACATATATCCAGTTATTATTTTGTCGTAGAAAAATTCTATGTTGCAAAAATTATTATTTTGTGTATAGAATCTTTGTGATAAAATATTTTGAAATTTCGAGTAACAAAAATATTTAATACAATATCTACACACATACTGGTACATAAATATATATATTTAAGTTATTTACATTTAAATTAAATTAAAACTGTAGTATAGAAATAATAATAAAAAATACGAAAAATAAAAATAATTCTGTTTTTGTAAATTAACTTTAAAAAAAAAATACCAATTCATATGATAAGGATAAGAAATGTGGCAGGCTTTCATCTACTAACAAAAGTTTAGTGTATTGTCATCAATGAGAAATACATACATAGAAAAGCAACTATTCTATATAAATCTGATAAACAAAGTAAAGATCCAAAAAAATATTTTCTTTCTATTGGGTCACAATTTATGTCAGCATCACATAATATTTTCGAAATGTTGATGTAAGAGACAGTAAAATCATTGGTATACAAAATAAAACTAGGTATCAAAATTTATTTCTTCTAAAATTAATATTTGTTTTTCAGTATTAAAATCTTGTGTTTTCTTACGTATGTCTACTTAATTATGTGGCCAACATACTATATCTACAACAGACTTATAACTACATTGCTGGATCCACTTGTTGCAAATTGTATTATAAAAATGCTCCGGAAATTGCTATAAGAACACTCTTATAGCAATATTAATCACATTATTCCCATAAAAACATCATTATAATGCTTTTACCTTACCGGGAGTCTTATAGGAGTCTTCTAGCTCTAATTTTATTGTTATATTAATAAAATTTTGCGTGGGATCTGTCCTGGCCTTAACTCATTAGCATTTTGCATTTTTGTTACAATACCCATTAATGTATGCAGTGTGGCTAGAAATGCATAGATGCAATATGGATATAAATTGATAGATGCAGTATGGATACAATACCTATCCAGTATTGATAAATAAACGAAAAAAAATAACTATACAACTCCTGATTTTTGACGGTTTATAACTTATAGAATCAACCAAGATTAAAAATCAGGAATTGTAGAACACTGAAATATTTACTAATGAGTTTCAGTGGCGTTAAATGAACCAAGTATTTGGGTATTTATTTTACGGGTATTCTAGTTTACAGTACAGTACAGTATATTTCTAATTCAAGTTTGGGATTAATGGGTATTGAAATTTACAGATGCTTAAGACAGAGATATCCAACTTTCTCATCATCTATTCTGGCATGGGGGCATCATCCTGGAAATATATATCTATATAAATCCATTCTAATCTATTTTTTGATGTTACTTCAACTCCTGATATATCTTCCAGATATACTATATGTCATAGAATCAATAATTAAAATAAATTGTTGAACTGGTAAAGAAAGGTCTTTTCACTCCAAAAAGTATTGACTCAATCGTCATTAATCATATTAGCGTATAATGTCAGTAAAACTTTCCACGTCGCTGAATTAAAGCAAAAAACAGTGGTAGGAACCCAAACATTTAAATGTGAATCTGTTTCAAAATATGACTGCAAAAAATTAGAAATTAAGAAATAAAAATAATTAAAAAGCATTAAGTTTTGTGTCCTTTCAAATAAATAATTTATACAAATTTATATATCCAAGTCCTAAACCCATAAAAAAAAAATTGTATATTTAATACAAGAACCAAATAGCAAAACATTGTAAAATCATTCTAGTCACAAAAACAATCAAAATTAGATACCCAAAAAAAAAAGTACCTATTAATTTATTATTTATTGATGCTAAATAAATAATCTTGATTAATTATTATTTGATTATTGAATTTTCCTGGTTCGTGTCTTTGAATTTACCATTTCGAAATATTACTAATTCGTCAATGCAGGCACGCACATCTTCTCATGCATAAACGAATGTTTATTTTGTAAATCAAAATATTAGCAAGCAGAAATTTTTTTTCCTATTGTTGCCATGGTGGTAAATCTTGCTTTGCCACCTTTAAAAATTCACTAGATTTGCTAAGAATCAACATCAACACCAGAAGTTGGTGCAATATATATTGACAATTATTCTTTAATTAGTGCTAAAATTATAAAATTATCATAGTCTCAACATGGTTTGTCCGTTGTATACAAATTTTAAACCAAAATGGATAATATTGTAGATCGGTGATTCTACGAAGGTAACAAGAATGAGATTAGAGGGAGAAAAAAAATAGTAAGAAAAATATTATGCTCAAATTGGACAATTTACTAAGAAAATTTAATTGTTTTGAATTAAATATTTAAATGAAGAGAAATAAAATATTTTTTTAATTTTTTACCGGTGGTTGTTAACCCAGAAATAGCTAGTTATACATATATCAGCTAACATTACAGAAATATTTCTAATATTACTAACTCTAGGTGCTTATTACACATCAATTATTTCATAAATACTGGTCAATTACTGGACAATTAATTGATGATAGTTTTATTTTTATATATTTTTTCCCTAATCTAGTGTCAAAATCAACTAAGTTAAAAAATTGCCCCTTTTTTAAATTTATAGGAATGTCCAGACAATTGTTTGAAGTTTATTAAGTCATTTGAAAACAAAAATAAATCGATAAGAAATTGATATTTCAACATGGATAGGTGAATAGGTCATAAATTTAAATGGTCCAGTAATTGACAATTAAAATGATGAAAACATTGATGTGTAATAGGTTTGTATCAGTTTTGTGACCAGTTTGCTTCGGAAGTTTAATTTGTAAATTTTGTTTTTGGTATTGAGGGGTGCAACTGTTCTCATATATTTTTGTTCTTTCATATGACGTCATTTGAGCACCCAGTATAGAATACAATGAGTAATGAAGAAAAAAATTTATATTGTAAATATTGCTACACTCGTGTGTATAATTTAGAAAAAAGATAAATACTAAAGTATTTATTTTTATTTTTTAAAGAAATATTGTTTAAGAAATATTTTGATGAATAAAATTTAAAGAAACAAGAAATCTTTTTAATTTTTAGTATTTAATTTTTATTATTTTTGTTCTTTGTTAAATTGAATTAATTATTACAATATAATAAAAGAATAGAATACAAATAGATTAAATAAAGAAAATAATATAATAAAAATTATTATTTATTTTTTTTTTATTTAATTATAATATTCTGACAAAGTAAATAAGTAATTTTTTAAATTTTAAATTTCATTATTTTTGAGGCTATAATGAAAATCGCAAAATATGTAAAAATTTTGTATTATTTTGTAAATTCAAGAAAATCAATGTTACTCAAGCCAATGTTCAATAATCAATAAAACAGGATTTTTGTGTGTTTTGAATGCACAATGAAAAACAGAATGTTTGATAATAATTAGAATAATACAATTGGTGAGAAATACAAAACTATAGTTTATCAGTACATAGCTTTGTATATATAAGATATCTACTTATCACGGAATTTGTAATTTTCTTTATTGGGTATTTTCATAAAGTAAATCGGAGCACTATCAGAGCATACAAAGTGTACCTATTCTGATCAGAGAATACTCAGAGTATTCATGTTTAATGAATGGACAACACAGATCTAAGATAGTTATAAATATCACTAACATTATTATTTACATTAACATTTTAGTCATTCATATTTGTTATGTTATTATTACCTTCACATTCAGCTTTTTATCATTGAGATTACATAAAAATAAATTAATTAACAAAAAAAAAAAAATTTTTTTTTATTAAATTGACAAACAATTTCAATAATTTAACAATTTTTATTAAATTTTGATCTATAGTAATTTGATATATATGCTTGGCAATTTTATAACGAGCACAGAGAACACGCTTTGACCGCACTCTGATTCAAAAAATGAGCACAATTATCTAAGCTAAAATGAACATAATATTTTTTTTTTGATAGATAGTGCTCTGCTTTTATTTACTTTATAAAAGCACTCATTATTTCTAGAACAAAAAATAAAATTGACATTTTTAATAATACAAATAAAATATTTCTTCAGACAAATAAATGAATATATAAAATAAATGAATGAAGTCTAAACTGAATTCAAAGAAACTATATTTGTACAGGCTGATTGATGATGAGCATATTGATATTTGAAGCAACAAAATCGTCATAGTCTATATTCAAACCTACAAGAAATTATGAGACTTCAGTATTTTTATAAATTAACTATTTAACTGTTTTACTGTAAAATAACTAAAATTATAACTAGATAAAATAAGACAAAAAAAATATGATATTTTTAAAGATTTGGAAGACTTAAAATATTTTTTTAGATTAAGCTTATACCTGTTTATTTTCATAGTAATATTTTACAATGAACATTGACAAACGTTAAGACGTAAATATGCTTCCAATGCAGGTCAAAGTAGTTGATAGTTGATAATAGGTACTCAATTGAGTGTATTTTGCACCATTCGTTGATCACCCGTTCAGAATATATAATGAATCATTCTAGATACTTCTTCTTACGCGTTTATATTCAGTGATATTTTACAATTAACATGGACAAACGTTAAGACTCAAATACGCTTCCAATGCAGATCGAAGTGATTGATAGTTGATTATAGTTACTCAATTGAGTGTATTTTGCACCATTCGTTGATCATCCGTTCAGAATATATAATCATTCTAGATACTTCTTCTATTGATT
This sequence comes from Argyra leucocephala, assembly GCA_963942445.1. Taxonomy (NCBI): domain Eukaryota; kingdom Metazoa; phylum Arthropoda; class Insecta; order Diptera; family Dolichopodidae; genus Argyra; species Argyra leucocephala. Next base: position 116,455,020 of record OZ012681.1, on the reverse strand, counting down.
TAATCCAACTGACCACATAAAAGTTTTAAACGCGTTATTTTTGCCTTCATAATATTGTGGTGTATCTATACGTGTAACGCAATGGAGTGTAGAATAAAAAATACAATCCCATAATGCAAACACGAGTTCAAATCCCATGCATAAATAGGATAGAAAGATTATATATAGAAATAATAATAACAATAACAATAGACTCAAATATCACTTTTTTAGAAAACAATCGAGTTTGAAATTAAATTCAGAGGATTTACTCAGAGAGTGGTATTTTACGCAATAAATAAAATCTTTATGCATTGTATAGATGCATAAATCACTGTATAGATTCTTCGTAAAAATTTATTTATTACATTACACTGTGCTATTGCCCGCACTTCACGCAAGTTATAGTTTTCTGCATTTCCATAAAAAGATAATTACAAAATATGTTATTTAAGGCAGTTCTTACAAATTAAGTCCAATAGGACATTTTAATATTTACGTTTGAATTTTGAATTAAATTCAATAATGTCACTTTACACTTCTAGTGAGTTAAGTTGAGCAGATTTCTGAAGACTTATAATTGCAATACTAGCCGAATTTTTTCATTTGTGACTTCGAATTGTAGAAATTTCACATTACGATTTATACAAATTTACATTATTAAATTACCTACATAACAATAAATTTAAAGAGCCACATATAATCAACAAACGTAATCAAATAAGATTCGGACAACTACAATGGCTTTTGGGGATCAAATTATAAATGTATAACCAGCTGCAAAACAATTATAAAACTGACATGTAGAGCAACATATGGATGTACATCCAGCAATACCAATATTAATTTAAAACAAAGAGCAATACCAACATTAATTTAATACAAAAATAATTAGAACGATAGTGAGAGCCGAATTGTATGTGACAAATGATGATTAATACCATGATTTACATATACTTACAATAAATGACAAGACAAGAGTTTAAAATATCAATAAAAAATATCAATCCAATAATGAAACAATGAAATGAACATTCTGCAGAGCAAGAAAGAATAAGAAATAGACAGCTGAAAAAATATAATTCACATAATCTAATAATGATTTAATAAATGGATTTTAAATTAAAAGAACACAAAATAGAAAGAACAATGTAAATTAATCACTATAAAAAAATTACTAGATATAAAATAAAGTTATACGCTACCCAAAATGTAGAGTACAGATGTAAATAAAAATGGGATACAATAAAAAAAAAAAATTACCTACATACATTATCATAAAATTCAATAATTTGATAACAACAAACTGGGTTTTAATAAACTTTTTGCATCTTAAATTAATAGAAATTCGTCTAATCATTTTATTTAAATGATTTAATCGTGGGTGAACATGGGACGTTCGACTAGTTTAAATAAATTTTATCACAAAAATATATTTTAACTTATCTAAATCAACTCTCTTTCAAAAATGAAATAATAGAATTATCATAGAGAATAAAGAGAAAATAAATCGCGCGATTGGACGTGTTCACGTTGAATTGAAATTGTAGTTAACAAAATCTGTTGTAAAAGCCAGCTCTCAGCGTTCAAATTATATCATCAATTGCAATTGCACCTTTATATGTATGTGTGTGTAAATGTTATCATTTCAAATTTCATTGGTTTATCATAGGCTTGAGCTCTGTACACTTTTATACATTAAAAACAAAATAGACATACATATACATATATGTCAAGAAATACAAAAACCATAGAATAAACAAAAAAAAAAATCAAATAAAAAAGTATAGTTTCTATTTTGATAATAATTTAAAAAAATTATTTTAAAGTGTAGAAAAAAACTAATTATTTATTTTCGTAAACCATTGGCAGTGTCAAGACGATCAGTGAACACACTGTCAGTTTTCACTGAAATACATAAATTTTTTTGTTTGTTTTGAAAAAAATAAAAAAAGTTGAAATACTTTTAACTTGTCGTCAGTTTTTCGATTTCAATCGTTCCGACTTTCATAACCAACTTTCCTAATCTTAATTGCAAAATATACAGCTAAACTATAAACACAGAAAAAAGTGTATTAGAGAAGCATTATTTGAATTTAGAATTTAAATTAAAGCATTTAATAATATATATATACATACCTATTCTTTCTTAAAACGAACAAAACTAAAAAAAAATGCTGCACTTTCCAAAAAATACTTTTTATTATTATTTAAGTTTCACTTCCACTTGTGACATAAATGACAATTCTCAGTTTTCGCTATCTGTAAATTTTTTCATTCAAAACGTGTAGACACTTCTCAATTTTAACTGACAATGAAAACTGACTGAATAACTGATCGTCTAGACACCGCCATTGCTACATATTTAAATTTAGTAAATTTTGACAATTTCATGATTTTTGATTTAAAACTGTTCGCTGTTTTATTTATTTGTTTGAAATCATTTAGTTACCCTCCAATTAAATAATTTTACATAAAACATTTAATAAATGACAAAATGTCTAATGATTTTTTTTTATTTTGCTTTGTTCCGAACCCAGTTGTTTTGGCCCAGCCGATCTGCCGATTTAATATTTTTTCTTAAATTTTTAATATTAGTATAATTTCGTGTGTAACAATTTCAACAATTTTGTTCAAAACAATTTTCTGACCTGTTAAAACATTTTATGGCTGTTTTAAGTAAGTGAATGGGATGAGCTTCAATTTGTAAGGCAGTTAAATTTTAGTTAAAAATCTCGCAACAACTTTTTCGTAGTATTAGCGTAGTAAGCAGAGCAAAATTATAATATATAATATGTGTGATCATGATTTTATTGAAATACATAGTATACAAATTTATGGTTCACACACTTAGAAAAAAATTCAGTTTTTTCCATGTTCGTTAGAAAAAAAAAACAAAAATAAATCAAGTACAAAAATAAACTAAATAAAACATACAGCCTACTATTTGAATGTTTTTTTTTTTTTTTATGAATAAAATAAAAGTTTGTATATTAAAAATAAATGAAAATAAAATAATTTATTGGAAAAAAAAACTGGAATAGCTCATAACTTCCGAAACACTGATCGCCGTATAGCCTTTCGAAATTTATTTTTGTTTGAAGGAAATTAAATTTAAAAAGTTAATTAAAATAAATGAAAATAAAAAAAATTACTGCAAAAGAAACAGGAATAGCTCATAACTTCCGAAGCACTGATCGCCGTATAGCCTTTCGAAATTTATTTTTGTTTGAAGGAAATTAAATTTTCTTCAATTACGTAAAATTATTTTAGCACTTTCGCTCCTGAATTATAAATTTAAAAAGCAATAAAAAATAGTAATAAAAAATTATTTCTTTCAATTTTGTGAATTGGTTTGCTTGTTTTCCGCTGCTCTCCTGTTATTTGCATTAAGATATGATTTATTCCATTATAAATAAATGCAATTCATTTTCTGTATTATGTAATCAATAAAAGTATTTTTTCTATATAATAATAATAATAATAAATATTTCTCTGAATAATATTATGTATCTGTAATACATATTTTATAATTTTAAAATTTTTAATCGAAATTTAATCGAAGTTAGTAACAATATAACACAACAATAGTATATACACCTATAATTAAAATGTATTTTATTACATTTTAATCCTTTCCGTTTCTATTTTAATTATAAACCTATTAAATATATCTATATAATTTATAGAATCTAATTATAAATGTAAATTATTATTTTCTTAAAATAGGTAAAATACAATTTTTTTTTTCTAATTATTTTCAGTTTAAGATTATCCTTTCAAAGTAATAAACATAACATTAAAAACAGACTGAAAAAACATAATTTTTCTTAAAATTATTTTGAAAGAAAAACTATCAAATAAAAAAAAAAAACAATGTTTGCTCCTGTTAATTCAAAAACTGGTGAAATATATAAATTAAGTTGGCATTATCGTTTATTACGTATAAGTGGTGCATGGCCATTAAAATCCAAAATTAATAATATTATAAAAATTTTCTATAATTTTTATACATTTTTTTGTATTATCTCATTTTGTATATTTTTAACAGGATCACTTAATTATATAATAAAAGAGGATAGTTTAAATTATAAATTACAATGTACAATTATTGAATTGGCAATTTTATCATGCTTCTTTCGTATTATTAATTTTATTTATCGTCGTAATGATTTTGAACAATTAATTAATAAATTTTATAATGAAATTATAATTGAAGAAAATCAAAAAGGTTATAATTATATTGTTATTCTAATGAAACCAATTGAATTTATGTGTATATCATATAATTTATCATTTTTATGGTTTGCAACACAACCTGTTGTCACATATTATATACTGGGCTATAATGATGAACCATTACCAAATCGTATATTAAAAATTTATAATATTGATGGTATTTTAGCAACTACATTAATATATTTATTAGTAATATGGGTGACAATGTCAACAGCAACATTTATGTCAGTTGAATCATATTTAATTGGTTATTATTTAACACATTTAGTTGGTCGTTTTAAAAATTTAAATGATGAAATTTTAAATTTATTCGATGACATAAAAATAAATAATATAAATGGTGGTAAAATTGATCATAAGGAAAATGAAAATTTTTTAACTTATAGATTAAGAAAACTAATAAAACATCATGAAGAATTGAAAGTGTAAGTAAATATAGGTATTTTTTTAAATTTAACCTTTAACTGTGTGTATACGGATGATAATTACACCTAATTGATTTTGTTTTGTTTTATATAAATTATTTTTATTATTTTGTATAAATTATATTGAATTAAAATTTAAAGTGTTGGGTAATACAAGCTCTAACCATTATTAATTCGGACACATATACAAATTTTAAAAATATTTCATTTAGATAGAAATTTTGTCATTTACCTCATTTATTATAAAGGGTGTATTTTTTAGAGTGATAGAATTTTAAATTGAAATAAAACACATTTAAATTAAAATTGAAGACACATTTTTTTTTGTATTTGAAAGATAATTTTATGACATTTAGGTTTTAAAAATAATTTCCAGCATATGTCCACCACGACTAGCTCTGACGATCCGCATTCGATCAGACCAATTTTGAACCACTTTTTCGAGTAATTCAGGCCTTATTTCATCAATAACACGTGTTATATTGGCTTCCAAAGCATCTATTGTTTCTGGTTTATCAGCATAAACCAATGACTTCACATAACCCCAAAGAAAATAATCCAGTGGTGTTATGTCGCATGATCTTGGAGGCCAATTAATTGGACCATTTCTCGAAATAATGTTATCACCAAGTCTTTCTTTCAATAAATCAATTGTTGCCGTAGCAGTATGAGGTGTAGCACCATCTTGTTGAAACCAAAACACTTCTGGGTCGATACCATTCAAATTTCGAAACAGAAAATCATTGATCATTGATCTGTAACGAGCACCATTCACTGTAAAATTTGCTCCAGCATCGTTTTTAAAGAAATATGGACCGATGATACCTTCAGCGTGTAAACCACACCATATGGTCCATTTTACAGGATGCAATGAAACCTGCAGAAATTCTTGAGGATTGTTTTCGTTCCATATACGGCAATTTTGCTTGTTTACGTAGCCGTTCAACCAAAAATGAGCTTCATCACTAAACATAATTGTTCGATAAAAAAGTGGATTAAGTTGAAGCTGTTCTAGGGTCCAATCAGCAAACAAACGACGCTTATTATGGTCAAGTGGCTTTAGTTCTTGAACCAGTTGAATCTAATATGGATGTAGACCAAGATTTTTACGTAAAATTTTCCATGTGGTGGTTGCACACAGTCCAACTTGACTTGTGAACGTCGACGAATAGACAAATTTGGATCTTCATCAACACTAGCTCTTACAGCACCGATATTTTCTTCTGTACGAACAGTTCTTTGTCTTGTTGTTGTTGTTGCATCGAGTAGAGAAAATGTTGTCCGAAATCTAATCGATAGTTCGACGAATAATCTGCTCTGATGGACGATTATGTAAACCATAAATTTCACTAAGTGTTCTATAAGTTTGGAGAATAGAACACTGATTTTGAAAATAAATTTCAACAATTTGTAAACGTTGTTGCGGCGTGAATCTTACTGAACAGAAATGTCAAAACTACATGGCTTCTATCTTCTGTCAAATCACAGTTATCCCTATCGAAAGTTCTATCATTCTAAAAAAAGACACCCGTTAAATACAGTTGAGTCCGAATTTAAAATGGGCGTAATTATTTTGAACTGAAAAATAGGCCTGTTACATGAATATTAGAAAATGTTACATGAATAACATTTTTAATGTGTATAGAAATTTTCTTATGTGTTTAGAATTTGTGTTGCGATTCGTTTACGTTTGATTTATTTGTCATCGTTTTTTTTTTCGTTTTAACATCGTCGATTCGTTTTAATTTTTTTTTAAATTTATCATTTCGGTTTTAACTTTGTTGGATAAACTTTTTTTTTTTGTTTCATTTTGTTTTTTTTTTCAACTGACATTTGCCAAACTTCCAACTCTAAATAATTTTATGTTATTTACCTAGGTTTTATCAAATATTTCTCTCATTAATGGCGGTGGTGTTTTGTCAAACCTACTGCAATTATGATTGAAAGGATATATTGCAGAATTAGTTTTAGCTAGCTCTCATTTAGTAATAGACGTCTGAAATGCTTGCCCTAACCATTAATCTGATGGTATAAACATTTTTTTATTTTGTTTTTAGTTTGGTAAATTAAAAAATTGTAAAATTATTTATTTTTTTTTTTTTTTTATGCATAGCCAAAACACTAGGTGGGAACCTTTTATACCGATTGGTACGTTTAGCTAGGGTGGGAAAGGAAAATTTGGAAAGGAGGATGGTAAAAGGGAAGGAGGACAATTACGAACGAAGGTGTTAATGTTCGTCTTGAATTTGTTTAGGTCATAAATATAAAATTTGTCATGTTTTGGGAACACATAAGATGGAATTTGGTTCCACATTCGGGATGTTGAAGTTATAAACGAATTTTCATAACTTGTCTTTTGCCATCTAGGGATTTCAATGCTGTAGGAATGAGCACATGCTGCCCTTCGTGTTTCGCGGGGGAAACGCTTAAGTGGAGGTAATATAGATTTAATTTCCACTGAGCATGTGCCGATGCCTACGAGATATCTATCAAAAAGTGAGAGAGCTCCGACTATACGACGATGTCCAAGAGGAGCAAGATGGGCTGCCACATTTGGGTCGTTGATTAGACGAATAGCCCATTTTTGGACTTTATCCAAATGTTTTAACGCAATACTAGAGGCGCCAGCCCATATATGAGAATTATACTCCATTTTGGGTCGTATGAAAGCTTTATAGATTTTCAAGAGGTCACAGGGGGAGAAGTAAGCCTTGCAGCGGTTAAGAAAACCCAAACATTTGGCTGCGTTTTTTGCAACATCAAATATATGATCATTCCAGATCATTTTTCGATTAAGGTGCATACCTAATATGCTTAAGCTTTCAAACCGCTGAAGTTTATATTCCTGAAACAAAAGAGTAGGATCAAAAATGGAAATTTTTCGGCAGATTGTACAGCTCTGAGTTTTAGAAGAGTTAAACTCGACTCTGGTTTTTATGCCCCAAATAGCTATTGCGACGAAATCGTTGCTGAGGGAACTAGCCATGATGTCTCTTTTGGTTGACACAGCGGTGGATGTAGCTTCAGATTTTTTATGAAAATCGTAGGAGGCTACTAGGGTGCTGTCGTCTGCAAAGCTGTGGATTGGATTGAAAATGGCTTGGAGCAAATCATTTATAAATATAAGGAATAGGGTAGGTGAGAGAACTGATCCTTGGGGAACACCAGCGTTTATTTGGAATTGATCGGATTTAAATCCGTCAACTAAGACTTGAATCGTACGATTCGAGAGGAAACTTTCAATCCATTTGAGAGAAGAGAGACCCAGGCCTACTGCTTGACATTTTGCTAATAATGCGCTATGCCATACTCTATCGAAAGCTTTAGAAATATCTAGAGCCACAATATTTGCTTCACCCGAATTGTGCAAGCAAATATTTAGCTTCTCGTTAAGGTATGTCATTAAATCACCGGTGGACCGGTGGGATCTAAATCCATATTGCCTGTCGTGGACAATACCTTGGCTGTCAAGATATTTGGTCAGCTTTTTGTTTATTAAGATCTCCATCACTTTGGAGAGGATCGATATTATAGCTATAGGCCTGTTATTGTGCAATTATGGTTATTAGTTTGTAGAGGTTCATAATAAATGAAAAAGCTAATTACAAAATTTAATAGACATTTCAATAGAGGACAACTAGTGTAAAAAAGACATGTTTGCATTATATATTAAAATGATACGTAGTGTATATCATTATAACCCGTGTCGTGTCAACTATGTATTAGGACACTTCGATTTTCATTATTGTCATCGTTGGTAAGTAAAATAAATGGTTTAAGTGACTTACAAATGATGGTTAAAGGTTAACTTTAGAATTCTTTTAGAAAATATACATAAATTTAATATATATGTATAGTATATATATATATTTATATACTATTTCAAATGTTATTATATATTATATATTTTCATATTTTTTATAGATTTGGAAATTTGCTGAATAATAATTTTTCATTTCGATACTTTGTCTTGCTACTGTCAAGTGGAGTTCTTATGTGTTTGGTTGTTTTTATTATATCGGAGGTGAGTCGATTTATAAATTCGTTTTATTGTTTTAAGATTGGATTTTTAATATGTAATACCTATTATAATTTTTTGGAGATCCCAACAAACCCCTTCAGTTCTTCAATAAATTATGTGTACTCGGCCTCAAAATGCATTAATGAGACTTTAAATTCGACTACTTTCTAACAATAATTGAATATATTTTTTATTACAGGGATCTCAAAATATTGTTAATTTAATGTTTGTTTTTTGGGCTATTGCTGCTGTTATTGAACAAATGGCAGTCGGTTATATTGGTTCAGAACTAATTGATTTGGTAAATTATTTTCAATATTAACAGTTTAATAGTAAATTTTCCTATATGCTAGCATCTTTATAATATTTTAGAGTGAAAATATGCCAACAACATATTATTTTTGTAATTGGGAAGAAATACTTATAAGCTCGGCAATTTCAAATCGAAAAAAAAAATCATTTATGATTGATTTGTGTTGTGCAATGATGACATCAGCAAAACCAATTAAAATTACTGGTTTAAATTTTTTTGATTTATCAATTATTACAGCATTTAATGTAAGTTAGAATATAATTTTTTAAATTCAAATTAATATACCTGAATGTCCTGAATGTTTTTAATTATATTTAAAAAATTTGTATTTTAGACTGTTCGAACTGCAATTTCATATTTCATGTTTTTGAACACAATGAAAAATCCTCCGACTGATTAAAGAAAATTGAAATTGTTATCAAGGTTATCATAATGAAGAATTTAAAATTTGTAAGAATATTTTTTGGGAAGTAGAAAAAGTGATGATTTTATACAGGAACAGGATAAAAAATTATTAATATATAAGCTTTAGTTTTTCAAATCACTGATGTTAAAGTTATAATTGTTACACATTTAATAAACAAAATTATTAAATAACTTTCATGATAATTAAAAGGCAATAAATTTCTCATGTTTCAGAAAATTATTACTATAGTTGGTGTTTAACATTATGCCGAATGTCAGCTGCTGATTTATTACGGTCCTGCTATATGTGCAAGTTAAATGTACTTGATAAATAAGATATTACTAATTCTCTATACATAACAACGTTATCTAACAGAAAAAACAATTTCACGATCTTGGTGGACATACTCAATTTCTAAAAAATGCCTTTTCTTTTTTTCTCTTGTTGTATATTCATTAAAAAGACAATACACAAGCTAGTCTGATTCTGGAAATTAATATTGGAGCAATGCTGTGAAAATTTTTAAAATGAAAACCCATTAAAATAGCCGACCTCATGGAGAAATGGCTTGCCGCTAATAAATTTTAATCTAAATAAATTTTTCAAAACTGCACAGGGTAACAAATATGATAGAGCCGACCTTATGTAAACGGGTTATCAGCTGATGACTAAATCAGCATAAAATCAGTAGCTGGTATTCAGCATTATACAAACCAGGCATAAAATTTATTCAAAGCTGTGTTGATGTTCGATTTATTTTCTAGGATATTAAAGATAAACATAAATATTAAAATTTAAGAACAAAAATATTTTAAAGTTGAATTTTATAGAGTTTTTATTGTTTTTTAGTTTGGTTCGATATTTCTTGAAATTGGTCGTTTTTGTTCCGATCAGTTGGAAGTAAATCCGTCTTCCCTCATTTTATTATATTTTTAATTCTCTGATATAAAATTTACTTACGTACTTACTTACTTACATACTTACTTAGATGGCCATCAGACCATGTAGGTCCTGAACCTGACTCATCAACGTTTTCCATTTCGGTCAGTCGGTGGCGGCTTCTCTCCAGTTGAAAATTGTTTCATGTACCGCCGATATCTTGTATGTCTAACGAAAGTTTGGATTACCCCGATGTCTTGTACCTTCTGGTCTGGTGTCTGATATATAAGTGTGTGAGTCATTGTGACCATCCCTTGATTTTAATTTTCGTGACTACGTCCACTCTATTATACAGTTCATAGAGTTCGACATTATATTTGTTCGTCCAAACGATATAAATACAGCTCATAGATGTGGAAATTATATTATCTTCTCCTTCAGACTGTCATTGTTGATATAAAATTTCGAAATTTTTATTCCGTTACTTCTTTGAAATCAAATAAATTTTACTTTTAATTTTGAGCCTAGAAACAATTATATGTCATTTTATTGCGCTCTTTCGTAATTAACTTCATAATTTTGACATATCTTAATATTTTAACGTATATTTTAAAGTATATAAGGAATATTTTAATTCTCGGTTTTCGAAAGATCGTATTTTCAAAATATCGTTTTTTTCAAAATATCGTTTTTTCAAAATATTGTTTTTTTTCAAAATATCGTTTTTTCAAAATATCGTTTTTCAAAATATCGTTTTTCAAAATACCGTTTTTTATAAATATTGCTTTTCAAAATATCGTTTTTTCCAAAATATCGTTTTTCAAAATATGGTTTTTAAAAATATGGTTTTTTCAAAATCTTACTTTTTTCAAAATATCGTTTTTTTAAAATCTCGGTTTTTTCAAAATATCGCTCTTTTTATATTATCGTTTTTTTCAAAATATCGTTTTTCAAAATATCGTTTTTTCAAAATATTGTTTTTCAATATACAGTTTTTTCAAAATATCGTTTTTCAAAATATCGTTTTTTTTTAAATATCGTTTTGTTTCCAAAATATTGTTTTTCAAAATACCGTTTTTTCAAAATATCGTTTTTTTTAAATATCGTTTTTTAAAATATCGTTTTTTCCAAAATATCGTTTTTAAAAATTACGTTTTTCAAATTATCGTTTTTTTTAAATCTCGCTTTTTTTATATTATCGTTTTTTTTCAAAATATCGTTTTTTCAAAATATCTATCGTTTTTCAAAATATTGTTTTTCAATATACCGTTTTTTCAAAATATCGTTTTTTAAAATATCGTTTTTCAAAATATCGTTTTTTTTAAATATCGTTTTACAAAATATCGTTTTTTTTCAAAATATCGTTTTTCAAAATATCGTTTTTTCAAAATCTAACTTTTTTTAAATTATATAAAAATTCTGGAAAATTAAGATAAACTGTTGTAAATACAAGCAGATATCCCCCTTTTTCTATCCAATAACGGCTAGACATAAAAATAATTATTAAGATAAATATTTTTGATTTAAAACGATATTTTGAAAAAAAAAAAGCGATATTTTTAAAAATCGAAATTTTTAGAGACCAGATTTCATTTAATATCAATCAGACAATATTTAATATAAATATTTTTATCAAAGTAAACTTCGCACCAGTGTTATGGAGGATATTGCGGTTGTAAAATTTATGTTACTGATTTAAGACGAGTTCAAAATCTTTATTTTGGGTTGCAATTGATAAAATAAAAACTATTATTGTTATAGTTTTAACGATCTTAATGGATAAGGCAGAACAAGAAGAAGAAAAAATACAGGACATTTTTAATATTAATTTTCTTATTTTCTTATATTTCAAAATTTGAGGTTGGCGTATAGCTGACTCCCTTACCCGTCAAAGGTTAGTTTTGAGAGACGCAATTGAAGCCTCGGATAGTGGAGGACAATTTTACGTCAGGCCAATTTTACGTCATCTTCAAGGTCTGTACCGCCCAATAAGTAAGTAAGTAAGTGATTCTGATTATGTATGCATAAAGTTAAATCAACGTACAAAATAAACTCAAGCCATCATAATTTTAATAATTGAATTTTCAAAGCTCTTCTATATTGCACATTAGTAGGTAGAGGTATAATTGAAAAAAAAAATTAAATAATTAACTTTAGCAAATCTCTGTGTAAAAGCAGTTAGGGTGTTCATCCCACAGACTTGAAATTATATTATATATAGAACAAAATTCCACTTTGATTAATTACGTAAATTGGACATCATGCTTTCTCTAAAATATTGATGAGAAGTGCCATTTAACATAAAATGTCATGATTTATCAATGTCAATATTTTTATTTTAAATTTAATTCATTATTAAAATTGCATATTATTATAGTGCGTGTGTGTGTATATTGTGTTCATGCCTTTTTAAGATTTGAAATTAATAATTCTAAAGAAACTCCTTTGAATTATATTTATTTTTTTTTTTCAGTTGAGGGTAAGTTGAGAGTAAAATATTTTTTCAACTAATAATTTTATGTTTTTTAATGCTGCCAAGCAAAAAAAAATATAAATAATGCCAATCACATTTCAATTGAGTTTCATTCAGAATATTAGAAAAATAAAAACGAAATACCAAAAATATTAATTTGTGAGTGTTGCGAAAAAAGGGTGTTTTAAATGCAATTCAATCAGTTACACATGTTATGTATATATATATATATATATATATATTACAATGTAATGTAACAATAGTAGTAATAAAAATTATAATAAAAATAATATAGTAATAATAATGACGACAATTTAAATCCCCATAGACTCTATTATAATCCTTAACAAGGACATTTATATACATAATATATTACATATTATTATTATTGTTATTAGGTATTATTATTTTCATATTATTTATTTTCAAGATGTTAAAAATTGCAACACAGGAAATTTTATTCTATTCTAGGTAAATTATGTGTAATTCATTCATTTTTTTTTTTCTTTTCTGATAGAATTTTTTGGCCATATCAAATTAAGCAAATTATTTTTAAGGTCTTTTATTTCTTCTTTATTATAATGTATTCATGCAAATGTTAGAAAATATATAAATAAACACTGTAATTAATATACTTTAATCCTTTTTAATTTCAGCAAATAGAAAATAATCATACACAAAGCAATAAATCTAGAAAATTTACATAACATTTAAAAAATTTAAATTATCATACACATAAATTTTTCAGTATCGAAATTTAAAGTAATATTAAAGACAAACTTGTACAGGTACAATTTTATAAATTTCTGGAAAATTATTGATGTAGAACAACAAAACAAAAATTTCTCACGTTTTTTATTACTTTACGTACCTACTTGCATACATGAAAATCATCAATATTACACCATCGATTGTAAAATAAAATAAAAAAAAATTTTAATCCTTTTTCTAACAAATAAAACACAAAAAACCTAAATAAAAAATACATTTAACATTTCTAGTTCAATTAACACTACTACATTGTTGCGCGGAAAAACCTTTTATTTATTTTTTTTTATTCTCAGAACAAAAGAATTTTTCTCAAAATATTTTCCAAATTTGAAAATTGAAAATTTTATTTATAAAATTTCTATAAATAAAATTTAAATCGAATAAATAAAATCAAATGAATGGAAAACTCACGTATTTTAAGGTAATTAAAAAAATTGTGCTACGTGGTTGTTGAATATTTTTATTTTATTTTTTTTTTTTTTGTATTTAAAAAAGAAAATATTGAAAATTTTTATTGAATTTAAATTTGGTTATTTATATTTTTGTAATATAAAGAAAAAAAAAAAACAAAAGAAAAAGTAAATGTGATGCATTTTGTACTATAAAATAGTATAAACTATATTAATTTGTAGTTATATGCAACTGAAACGGAATTAACATTAGCAATAAAACAATAATAATATCATAGTTTAGGTAATTTGAATAACATTAAATAGAAAAAAAATAAAAAATAGATAGAAAACTTATAACTGTGAGTTATATATGGAATGAAATTACTATAAATAAATTTATAAAATTATAAATTTATAAAATTTATTTAGAAATAATAATTAAAATGTCTATCGGATTTTACTTTTAAATAAATAAACAGAACAAGTTCTATTTATTTAATTACATTGATTTTGATACATAAATATATAAGTTATATCACTATTGTATCTAAAATTTTACTTTCTTCACGCATTTTATGTTTTCCTTTTCGTCGACTTTTATAACTCACAGATACATTAAAACCATCTATAAATAAGTTTTAAAATCAATGAAAGCAAAAATCAAGAGTTATAATCTAACATTACAAATATTTTCAACTTATTTTTATTTTAACAACCTTTTTCTCAAATGAGCTCAGTGGCTCGTATAGAGTCTGATATGCATCTACTGATGAGCTCAAGTGGGTTGTGATGAACTAAACAATTTTTAAAACATATTCTTATAATATTTCTAACTTTGAGTTATATGATATTAAATTACGAAAATAATTTTTTTGTACATATATTCGATTTTTTATGACTAATGTATTTTGACTATAATATGCTTTATTTCATATAGTTGTTTTAATTCTATGTTTTAAGAGCGTATACTACTAGAATATTTACACATTTGATTTGTACTGATTTAGACAAACCTAACTTAATTATTTATAATAAATTAAATTAATTAATAGATAATAAATTTAATAAAATAAAAAAAAATAACGAAATAAATAGCAAGTAAAAACCTTAGTTGATTACAAAAATTAAATGTAATATGTATTTATAAAAATAGACATAATATTTATTTATAACTGCGAGTTATAAAACATGGAATGAAATTACTAAAAATAGTTATAATAATAATTATAACTGTGAGTTATAAAATATGGAATGAAATTACTAAAAATAGTTATAATAATAATTATAACTGTGAGTTATAAAATATGGAATGAAATTACCAAAAATAGACATACTAATATTTATAACTGTGAGTTATAAAACATGGAATGAAATTACTAAAAATAAGATCAACTTTGATAGCGATGGATGTATATTAATTGAGAGAGATAACGGAGATTTACCGAAATCAAGTTTATTATGAATAAAAGAAGAAAGACAAGTAGATATTACATTAAACATCATAACAGATAAACTTTAAAATTCAAATAATTATTAAATGTTTTTTAGTTTTCAACAAAAATAATTGATTTTTACTCCCTACTTTTCCAGTATTATAATTCAGAGACAAATAATTATTATGTAATGAAAAATCCAGTATTTAAAATTATTAAAAATAATGCATTAAACTAATATAAGAACTAAATATTATTGTTTAAAAATTTAGATGTTAAAAAAATATAATAAAAGAGCTGTTGTTGTAAATTTTTGTAAGCTAGAATAGTTTTTTTTTTCAATTTTTTGTTTATTTATTTTTCTAACATCATTTTTCTAACACCGAAATTTTTTTTTTATTTTACAAAAACGGTGGCTACTTCCTTATTTAACTAACACAATTTTAAACAAATTTTTTACTAATTTTAATTCTGCTTAGTACTCTTAATATTTTTCTTATAATCTATACCAAGTTACAAACTTAACTTATGTATTTTTGATGGTTATATTATTATTTATTTTTGGTAAAATTTTACTAAAATCCAAATCAATTCATAAAAAGCTAGACTAGTTTAAAAATGTAAAAATAGTGGGAAAAATAAAAAAAGGTAACAAAAAAGAAAAATTTGAATTTGCACCCTGGAATATACACTCAAGGACATCAAAGACCTTGTCATATCTGCGACTTTAAAGTAGTTTTTATATTGTGATTCCGACTAAATCCAGACTGAAATTTAAAGAATAGTTAATGATTTTCAACATACCGAGAATCCTGATTATGAACCAGAAATTCGAATGTTTTAAAAAAGCCCCCAAAATACAAATAGGGCTGAGATTAGAGATTTCAAGATTATGTTTCTTAGGTACGGCTGGATAACTTTTATCAGTTGCTATACTATTGGATAAAAAGAGGAAATTAAAACAGAATAATTGAAAATATGAGACGCAGTAGTACTTTAATAAATTTTAGTGAATGAAATTAGAACCTATAGCATTAGATTTAATATGGTTGATTTCATTGAATACTTCATCAGTAGAAACATTTCTAATATAGAATCTGATATAGACGTAAATCTGGTAGAAAATACCCAAGTATAGATGGGCAAAAAACGTTTCTTAGAAGAAAGAAAATAATAAAACAAAATTAATAGTTTAAAATCAAACAAGGCTCCAGGATTCGATTTGGTCACAACTGATATCTTAAAGAAACTACCACCAAAAGCTTTAATAGTTCTAATTAAAATAATGAATGCAGTACTCAAACAAAAATTTGTCCCAAGTATATATGGAAATTTTTTGAGGTTATCATGATTCATAAGGCAGGAAAAACCCCCAAACGAACCCAAGTCCTACAGACCTATTTCATTATTACCAGAAATATCAAAGTTGTTTGAGAAACTACTCCTTAAAAAAATTCAACCTCTGATTGAAATCGACAACATTATACCAAATCATCAATTTGGATGTACCAAACAGCATTCAACTGTCGAACAAGTTAAAAAAAACTAGAATTGGATCTGAAATACAAACATTTGTATTGACTAATTGGGCGAACATCTACGCTTTCGACGTATAACAAAGTTTTGATCTACAATCAGATATTAAAGTCAGTCTGGGCATACTGTATTCAAATATGGGGTTGTGCTAAACAACTATACATATTCAAACAACTCAAACGTTCCAAAACAAAGTACTGCGAAACATTATTAATGTCCCATGGTTTTCTTGCTGATATTTTTTATTTATTTATTTATTTGTCTACAAAATTAGATCTTACAGACTAGCAACAAAACAACCAAAAATAAAAAAAAAAACTATACTTAAAAATAAGAAAAAACAAAAAAAAAGAGTACTTAAAATTATTCAAAAATATAATTAACACAACGCAAGATCTTTAAATTGAGTTCTATTTAATAAAAAACATCAATCTTATTATTTACAGCTAAAAACTCATTAAGCAAACCGGAACACCTTGAAACCGGTTCATTTCTACTATAATTTGTTCTATGAAATTGAGTATTCAACAAGTTCTGCGATCTAAGTAGTCTCGGTGGTATAGCTAAACCGAAACTGTGTAATAAATTTGATGAATCAATATGCTATGTCAAAATATCGGGAGCAAACATAACACAGAAAACAGGTCTTCTATTAGACAATTAAACCTAACAACTTACATCTTGCATCATATGAGGGTCTTCCTGTTGTGAGTTGAAATCTTATTAGGGCGAAACGTGTAAAATTTTTTTGAATTTTTTCAATTCTTAATACGTGGATAAGACATAAACCCCCAGATCTTTTATATTATTTGATCTATTTAAAATGTTGCAATTTATAATAGTCAAATGTTATGGGTGATAATTTTCTAAAATACGACTTCACGGTACACTTGCTATAGTTTAGGTCTAAACCATTAATTAAACACCAGTCATTCATCAAATGTACTCAAGTCATCTTGCATTGCTGTACAATCATGTAAAGATGATATTTTTGAGAAAATTTTAGCATCATCTGCAAAAAATGAGATATGAGCAAATTTTAGTAATATATCATTTATAAAAAGAATGCATATCGTGGGTCCCAAATGAGATCCCTGCGGTACTCCCAATTCTACAGGAAAATTGTATGAGGAAAAATTGCTGATCTTTACATATTGCACTCTGTTTCTTAGATATGATTAAAACCAGGAAAGAATATTAGAGTGAAATCCTAAGCTCTCCAGTTTTGAAATCATAAGTGAGTGGTCTAATCTATCGAATGCTTTTACAAAATCAGTATATACTACATCCACCTGATTACCTAATTCCATGTGATTTAACGTATAGTTTACAAAAGAAGCAAGATTTGTATTGGTAGATCTTTTTGTAGTAAAACCGTGTTGATTAGAAATTTTAATCTGTCATTAATCAATACTTCAAATATTTTTGGAAAACAAGATAGTTTAAATATCGGTCTATAATTTTTTATATTATTTATTGGGCCGGATTTGTGAATTGGTGTGATGCTGGATAATTTCCAGCAGTCGAGAAAATCACCACTGTTGAGAGAGTAGTTAAATATTATTGTTAACGGAACAGCTAAAGCAGGACAATTTTTACCCTAAAATAGGTGGTATGCCATCGGGGCCACTGCTTTTGTTCCCATCGAGTTTACTAAGTTTACTACTAAAATTTCGTCTTTCTCAAGCATTATATTACCTAAGTCAACAATTGGAGTAACATTAGCAAAACTATTCCTTACATTGGTTTGTTGAGGTGTAACAAAATTTGACCTAAAAAAATCGGCCAATAGAGAGCAACTTGTAGACAGATCACTTGAAACTTTATTTTCGAATTCCATGTGTCGAGGAAAACCACTTATATTCCTCTTTTGGTTTATTACTGACCAAAAACTATTGCTATCATTTCTTACTTTACACTCCAAGGACCACATATAATTACGATAAAGGAAGCGGTTTAAAAACTCAAATTCCCTTTGTAATCTTTCAAAATGTTTCTTATCTGCAAGAAGATCTGTTTTTCGGTATATTTTATGAGCTTTACTTCTAGCATTTTTTAGTCTTAACAAATTACGGTTGAACCATTTAGGATGATTTGACAATACAGTTTTTTTTTCGGAACAAACATTTCTATCGAATTATTTATCACATTAATAAAAGCATTATATTTATCGAGTAGGCCAACCGATTCCAAGATGATGTCCCAGTTTACACTTTCCAAAATTATATTTAATGAATTGCAATTAACATTATTGTAATCATATTGAAAATTGTTAGAAATTATATTCTTGCAAAAGTTTACAATTTTAATTTCAGTTCCTAGTGCAATGTGATGCATATCGCTACTTAAAATTGGACAATTATTTTCATAAATATTAAATAATAAATCGTTACTCAAAAATACTAAATCTAATGGTCTACACAAAAAGCTTTGATATTTATTTATTTGAACCAAATCTAAACTTAAAAGTTGATCAATGACGATATGAGCTGACGTTGAGGATAAATAAAACGGAACCATAAGACTTTCGTCTTCCATCCATTTCCAACTAATATCTGGCAGATTAAAGTATATTCATAGGGATCTAAGGGTTACTCTCATAAAAGACGAAATAAAAAAATTGGCTGTACGCCATAAAAGTCATCGCTTTCCACTTGTCAATGTCGAATTTTCACATTTAGCTGACTGCCAAACCTTTGTTAGAAGACTTAAACTGTGTTAGGATGAAATCTTTTATCTTATACGATAATTCCTAATGGAATTTAGTTTTATTAAAAATATCTGAAGTAATAGAGCCAAAATTGTATATTAATGGTTAGTTTTAGTTTTGACAAAAGGATGGGCTTAGTGTATTAAAGTCGGCACATAGAACAGAAGTAGAAAACTTTTTTTGATGATTTTCTTCTATCTAAAAAAAAAGGAGAAACATTTCTAAATCAATTACAAGCACTTATGTTTTTGCGTACAGGTAAACCCAACAAATAATTTTCAATTTGTGCCCGAAAATGCGACCGGTCGCGTCCGTTCAGTTGCCACACAAAAGGCCAACATATGTCGTCGCATTCCCGTATAAATTGTGGTTAAGAGTCAGAAAATACCGCTACATGGGTCCGGGTTGACGCATTCTGAATACAAGAATAAGTTTGAGTCAAGCACAACTAGTGCTCTTGTGATCGAAATTCGCAATATTTTGAGGGGTTATATGGGCTCATGAGTTAGCAATACGATGCACTTATGCGATTGAAGAACCCAGCAAATAGCGTTTCATACGTTTGGATTCACGCTCTACAGCTTCTAGGGGTTAGCTAAAGTAATATTAAATATTTGTTAATTCTTTACATAATATGTTTTCTTCTATTTTAAAGTATAATTTAACAAAAAATATTGAATTAAATTTATATTTGCTTGTTATTCTGTTTTATTTTATTTAAAGTTAATATAAATAAAAATAAAAAATAGTTATATCTCAAATAATCATTGCAATCAAATACAAATAAATTATTACTGAAAAACAGAAATTTAATTATAATATCACTAAAAACAAATAATCCGATAAATAATCAAAAACACAAATAACTAAATGATGAATCGTTATCATCAGTAGTATCTTCTGCTGCCTGCAATGTTGTCGATGACGGTGCTTCGGGTCGTTCTTTGGCTTGCATTCTTATATTTTGTTTCGATAGTTTCTTTTCAGCACTTCTACCGACAAATGGGACCATGGTCTATGCCTCATGAGTAGGTACAATAAAATTTATTACCATTTTAAATTATAATTTTATTGTATACTCATGAGACAGAGCGCGTGGACCCATTTACTCCTGGATTTCCATATCTACATTAAAATATTTTAGAAAGCACCCATTAAAACTTATACCAATGTATTAAAATCTTCTTTCTAAATAATTTTGAATAAAGTGATTTCTAACGGGTGAATTAGTCCATGTTGATGGTCTATGTCTTATGATCAGGTACAATCAAATTTATGAACTAAAGTTATTCTCATTTAAGATTATAATTTTATTGTACTCATGGGACATAGCGCGTGTTTACCCATTAACCCGTGGCCATTTTCATCCATATTTATCGGTCGCAAATTATTTGTTGGGAAAATAACTAGAATCTTTTTTAAGTACAATTTACATCAAAACCCCAAATATTATCACTATCGCTAATTCTTGGCGTATTCAAGCTTAATATTGAGGCTTTACTCCAGAATTTATTAGCTGTGAGTTATAAAATATGAATTGAAATTACTAAAAATAGACATAATGATGATAATTAATATGATATAAAATATGAAATAAAATATTACAAGATGATATACAACAACTACAAAGCAACAAAAACTACTAAGCAACAACTACATTAAAATATCTAAATTTAAGTAATTTTTATTATGTACATTTACCTATATACCTAAATATGTATGTACTTGACAATATTGCAATATTTAGAAAAAAAAAATGTTAACTGTTTAAATTTTCACTATACCCATATACTTATTACCATCTAAATATAAAACCTGAAAGAAAGTAAAAACTGTACATCATTACTAAAAAGTTCTGAAAAAGAAAAAAAAAAAAAAAAAAACAAAAAAAAAATTAAAGAAAAATAAATTTTCCCTTTTTATTTTTTTTTTTTTTTCTTTATTTCTCAAATCATATCACGTAATCCTACCATAATTATGTGAAACGTGAGGTTTATATGATGGAAAACAAGAATAATAATAATAAAAAAAAATAAAAAAAAAGGTATGTTTTTTCTTTGTGGCGGTTGATGGTTGGTTGGATATAGTCAAGTTTAAGTCGAGTTGTTTGAAAATAGCCTTCTGAAATTTTTTTTAGAGAAAATTCACAAATTTTAAAGGTATGAAAATTGCAAATGAGTTTTACAATTTTCATTCTAAGAAATTTATACTTAGATCTAAAAATTTACTTTTCTTGATTTTCCAAATTTTGTTTTGCGAAAAATAAAATAATTATTTGAAGTATTTTTAGCTCACCAATACTACTGGAACTCGTTAGTAGGTGTATATTATGTTGTAGGTTAACTTGTGCTAATAAAGTTTATTGTAATTGAGACAATTAAAGCAATATAATTTGTCTGTCTGAGAATGTAGAATACCTACATTTGCGGTAGATAAATTCAATTGAAAATACAATTATTAATTGTGATATAAGTTGGGAGACAAAATGACTTAATTGTTTTACATTTTATTTTACATTTTGAATAATTATTATCGAAAATTATTTTTGATTAAAAAGATATTATTTGAAACGGACGAAACTGATCGAACTAGGTTATGATAAAAACTCTCTTAATAGGTAATAATTATTCCTAATGGAATTTTGTTTGACAAAGTTAACTGAAGTAATAGAGCCAAAATTGTATTAATACCATTAATGGTTAGTCTAAATCTAATTAATGGCATTAATGGTTAGACTAAAAGCTAGTCTTTTAATTTCAACAAAATGATAGGAGTTCTTAGTCTATTAAACCCTACTTTCGGTAATGCTGAATTGACGGTCAATGCATTTGATGCGACCGATTAACTGTCAAATCGGCAAATGCATACTTTTGACGTCGCCTTCTCAGATATTACCAAACATTAATTTTTTGATTTTGGAATTGTGATTTATTGTGTATATTTTTTGTTTTTATTTAATTTTTTATAAAAATATATAGCTCTTAGCATACGAGTAGATAAAATTTAAAAATAAAAACATGTTAAATTACTTATATTTTATTTTATATTACTTTTTATATTCATATTATAAAAAAAAATAATCTAATCTGCATGTATTGGTTTACACAACACACAATAATAATATTAGAGTAGAATACGCATTCTCAGAGTATTCATCTAATATATATATATATATAATTTCATTTTTACGAGTGCTCTGATTGTGTGCGTTTGTATTGTACATATCCCATATAGTATGGGTATAGAATATACACTCATTTTATTTTATAGAATTTTGTGTGGATCAAAATATTATTTTATGTTTGCATTTTGATGAAATAAATTTAATCTAATACTATTTATATAAATTGCTTTCAAAACGCCTGCATGTATTGGTTTAAACAACACACAATAATAATATTAGAGTAGAATACGCATTCTCAGAGTATTCATCTAATATATATATATATATAATTTCATTTTTACGAGTGCTCTGATTGTGTGCGTTTGTATTGTACATATCCCATATAGTATGGGTATAGAATATACACTCATTTTATTTTATAGGATTTTGTGTGGATCAAAATATTATTTTATGTTTGCATTTTGATGAAATAAATTTAATCTAATACTATTTATATAAATTGCTTTCAAAACGCCTGCATGTATTGGTTTAAACAACACACAATAATAATATTAGAGTAGAATACGCATTCTCAGAGTATTCATCTAATATATATATATATATAATTTCATTTTTACGAGTGCTCTGATTGTGTGCGTTTGTATTGTACATATCCCATATAGTATGGGTATAGAATATACACTCATTTTATTTTATAGGATTTTGTGTGGATCAAAATAAATTTTTATTTTATGTTTGCGTTTTGATGAAATAATTTTGAATGGTTATTAGCCCAGTTTGTTAAAGCGTCATTTTAATATCGCAAATTTTGTGTAAGTTCAATTCTTTGTTGAGTCAAATTTTTTTTTTCTTTATTAAAACAATATTTTTTGTTGTTTTTTATATTATAAAATTTATAATATTTATTTTTATAAACAAGAAAAAATAATTTTTTTAATAAAAAAAAATAATTTTTAATTATTATTCTCTTCTCAATTATTTCAACAAAATGCGAAATCGTTTAGAATAAATCCAACCATACAAATTATGTATACATGTATATTATATTATGTACCAATACCATACCCATCAATTCATTCAATATAATATATTTATCTACTAATCGAGGATTTTAGGACGATGGCTCTCTCATTTTAAGTATGTATGAAATAAAATTTAGTTAATCTGGATGTTACAACATAGTTTAACAACAATTTTATTTTTCCTGTCGTCAGCTAAATTCGGGTTTCACAAACACAATTAGAACTACCGACGAAAAATTTGCGAAGGAAAAATTAAAATTTATACGTCGCTCTTATGTATAGGCTCTCAATTTCAACTATAATCGCTCAACCACAATTTTGTTGTCGTCGAAAAAATGCTATTTTCTATTTTTTTCGTTGGTAGTTGGAATTTCTGACAACCTTTTTAAACATAAAAAATTAAAGCAATTATTCTGAAATCTGATATTAGAATATTATTGTACTGTTTTTAGTTTTATAAGTTATACAACTTATACTTATTTATTTTTTTATACATACATATATAATTTTAGATTTAGTAGCGATGTATTTGGATCTGATGATGCTACAAATAAATTAAGAATTATTCAAAATGATTTTTTCATTTTGAAATTCCGACATTTGCTTTCCTGGTTTACTTATTTATTTTTATTTTTCATTTCGCTATACAAGTGTGTTTTATTTGATGAAAAATAGTTGAGCGAAGCGAATTTCCATGGTAGCCGGTGGTCGGTGGTCGCAATTGTGTTTACCGCAAAAATTGTGAAAAAATTCCGATATAAATTTTTCTAGAGCGTTCGAACCTAATCAAACCTAATAATTGAAAGTATTAATGTAGTAGAAATTCATACACATGTATTAATGTATATGTATAAGTATAATGTACATACATTTTTGTTAAATTACAAAAAAAATATTAAAATCATAAATTTTTGTGTTGAACGTTTGTTATTATTTTTTATTAAAACTCTAAATTATAATAAATAATAATTTTTTTAATTTTATTTGAATTCTTACAAGAGTTCTGACTGTAGAATTTTAAATTAACGGCAATGGTTTTTGTCCTGTACGGTTTTCAGTCAAATTTTTGTCCTTTTTTTAAAATGTTTTCTACCCAATACATTCCAGATATCCAAATTTTGACCCTCCTAAAATATTTATAAAAACTTTTATAAAAAAATCAAATAGGTCTGATTAGCCTTACTACAGCAGATGCTTTGTCGGCCATATGATGTAGAAGGCGCTAAGGTTCCGCAGATCTCTAGTTTCAAATAAAATAGCGTTAATATAATTCGTAAATAAATAATGATAATAATTTTTCATTTTTTTACTTACAAAACTTTTTCACAATCCATCACAAAATGTTTTTTCTACACAGTCACAGAACAAAACAATAATGAGGATCAACAACACTATAATCATGAACATTTTTGCTGCTTTGTATGCTCAAATTTGACTGCCATTTGATAGCCAATTTTTGACCATTGCGTACCACCCCATAGCGTGATGACAATCTATTTTTTTTTATAGTTTGCAGACGACATTACCGAAAGCAGGGAAAGTGGACACAGTCCTTTATTTCATTCTGTCCCAGAAAATATAACAATAAATAATGGCTATTTACTGATTTTTTTCTAACTAGAAAAAAAATTTGTAAGTTAGAGAAACATTGGAAAATGTACTGCTAATCGTACTAATAATATTTTTACTATACAATAGCAAATACTGGGGCCAATTTTTATGATAGCAGAGTAGAGTGTTGTTAAATATGCCAAAAAGTAGAAAATAAGCGATGTTTACTACATATGAATAACTTCACGTTCAGTCCAAGCTTACGTCAATTGCTCAATTGCACTCTCTAATATAAGATATTAATTTTTTCATAATACGAAATTCAGAATACCTTTTAGTAATATAAATATTGAAAATTATATAAAATTTTCAGATAATATAGGCTTATTTTTGATTTATACAAAAAAATATATAAATACAAAAATAAAAAAAAAAACAAAAACGATTTCTTTATAGTTAATTTCCTTAAGGAATGGAAAATGTTTTTATTTTTTGTTTTCGATTCTTTTGTGAAAAACTTTTGAAATGCGTGATGTCCGTTTTACTTAATGTAAATAAGACGAAATTAAAATGTAAAAGAAAAAAAAAGAAATGAACAAACAAGAAAAAGAATTAAAAATAAAATTAGGTAAAAAAATATTATTTCAGAATAAAATAAAAAATATTAACTTAAAAAACATTAAAATTAGGTAATTTAAAAAAAAAAAAATGGCTCTGCGTAGATCCGATTTTCATCAAATTTTTGATTGAACATTTTAAAAATTAGTCAATTTTGAAGAAAATTACAGTATAAATTTCGTACAATTCCTGTGGTCGAATTTTAGATAAATTTCTTTCATTTTTTAATTTTTTTTTTTTTTAATTTAAAATACATTAACCTTTATAAAGGTCATTATTATCTTGAGTATGATTTCTTTACACAAAATATGAAAGCTAACTGCTAATGGGCTAAAATGGGATAAGCCAATATTTTAGCCTCAAAGAAAATAATTTGAATACGGTGGTATAAGTTTCGTACAACCGCACACATTCACTATAAAAAATATAATAAAGTGGTACAGATTGTTTACAGTTGCGCTTATTAGAAAATATTGACCGTTTTTAATCAAAAGTAAACTGTAAGTTAATTTTTTTTTTTATATTCTTAACAGTAGAATCACATTTTTGTACTTAATTAAGTACGATATTGCAAGTTTATATCACATTTTCTACAATATTTCGAGCAGAATGGCAAACGCCTATAATACAGTGTATGTACAAAAATTAAGAACAAAAAAATAGCTTCAAATTTATACAAATAGATGTACACACTATAAAAAAACTAATTGATAAGTTATCCAATACAAAATCGTCGGGAATAAATGAAATCACTTCAGACTTAGTGAAGTATTGTAAAGAAGAGTTTTCGATTCCCTTAATAAAACTAATTAATGTATCGCTAACACAAGGATCTATGCCAAGCTCATTAAAAATAAATAAAGTAATCCCAATATATAAAAACGGTGAAGATATAGAAGACTTAAATAATTACAGACCAATCTCTATTTCAAGTATATTTGGTAAATTAATAGAAACATGTGTTAATAACGAACTAGATGATTACATGAAGAGTTCAAAATTAAGCAGTAGCTTTTAGTATGGCTTCAAACAAAACTTCAATACAATATCAGCTATATTCGATGTCATTACAACCATACAAAATCACTTGTCAAGAAGGAAGAAAGTAGCAGTGATGTATTTCGATTTTGCCAAGACTTTTGACACAGTGAACAGGAAAACTTTATTGCATATTTTATTTGAATATTGAATCAAAGGCATTGAACATAGCTGGTTTAAGAGCTACCTGTCTGATAGAAAACAAATTACAACACTTGACAAACACACTTGTGTAATGAATACAATAGACTATGGTGTTATTCAGGGTAGCTCATTGGAACACCATCATTATTTTCACTGTTACAGAATTGCCTCTAATTGGAAGTACATTATTGTATGCCGGTGACTTAGTGGTGGTGTATTCTGAAAACCAATATACGAATCTGGAAAGGAATATTAATAGTGATTTAGAAAAAAATTACAAGTGGATGTGCCTGCATAAATTAATCGTCAATATTGGAAAAACGAAGTACATGTTAATTAAGAGAAAAGCAGCATCAGATAAACTGGACATTAAATACAATAACCAAACGATCAACAAAGCTTATACCTACAAATATCTAGGCATAATAATTGATTCCGAACTGAACTAGAAACATCAAATAAATAATAGTCAGATAACAAAGGGTCGCCGAATTGCAGGTGTTTTTAGAAATATACATGGAAGTGGACCATATGATTTGAAGCGATTACTATTCTGTAGCTTATTTCATAGTATGTTCACTTATGGCATAATTATTTGGGGTAACACATCGAAAGAAACTTTACTAAGAATACAAAGAATCCAAAGTAAGGCAATAAAAAACTTATATAACTTAAGAACTAGAACTCCAACAAAAGAAATACATAAAAAAATACAACATCCTACCAATACAATTTTTTATAAAAAAAACAATTAGTAACACAAATACATAGAATAATGCATAACACATTCAACTCAAACACTATCTTACAATAAAATACATCAACATAACACAAGATCAGCTAACTTAATTCGTTTGAATCGGGCACCACTAGGAATTAGATATGAGTCTGTATATAATGTTGCTTGTTAAACATTAAAACAAACTTCCAGATATTTACAAAAATTTGAACTACGAATCATTCAAAACATCAATAAATAAACATTTCTATGATATGGTTAATATCTAAAAATGTAATTTGATATCTATAAACAAAAACAAAAACAAAAAAATATGAATTAGCTTTTTTTTTATTACTTCTTTGAATTTTTCTTCTTTTTATTGCTTTACACTAATGTTATTGCAACCGTTTTCATTTCTTTCTATTCAAATTTTATATTAAATATAATTTTATATTAAAACTGACTTTGAATATACAAAAAAAAAAAATAAATAAATAAAAAATTTGTAAATATAAGTGAATATATAAATGCATATACTCTGTACGAGCAATGATGCTCTTTTGAGAAAGACCAAATAAAATAAAAATAAATAAATTTATTATATTTGCCTTAATTAACTTGCCTTGGACTTTATATGTTTGTTTCAATTTGCTTCAATTCAACAAAATACCCATTTCAATAACCATTTAACCAAAGTATATCCATAAAAAGAGTATGAACTCATGTATGTATTTATTTGTTTGCACACAAATTCATATACAAATTTGATAAGCTTTGTCAGAAATAGACGATAATAAGAATTTTACGTGTAAGAAAAAGAAAAAATATAGTAAACAAAAAAGAGTAACAAAAAAAGTTGGCTGAAATTAAATAAATAAAGTTTATAATTTTGAAAAAAAATTTCGACAAAAATTTCGTTGAAATATTTAACAATATTATTTTCTAAATTGTATCAACTATGCATAAGATTTTTAGGAGACCTAACTAAAACAGCGTTATCATATTCTTTAAATTCTGTGATTTGTAAATAGATGTTGTCCTCAGTATTATTTTATAATCGTATACCAATATAATAAATATAATAAATATTTAGGTTTACTAATATAATTAATAAAAAATAATAATGTTTGTAACTCCAAATTATTACTGACAAAAATGTTAATAATATTTTATATTATTGTAATGTAATTATAATTTAATATTTTTATAGGTATATACGAAAATAATAATGTTTAAAACGAAAATATTAAAATAATAAAAGATCAGAATTAATCCTCGTATAAGGGAACAAACTAAATTAGAACTAACATTTTTTGCCAGCCTGCCTCATATAAATAATGGGAGGAAACGTAAGCAAATCCAAAGGAGAATAATGAGAACGCAAAATTATTTTACAGTATAAAGCAAAAGGCAAACATCTGTTTTGTACCTTTTCTCTCTCATAATAAATTTGGTATACGATAAGTAAATGTAAATTTTGCCTCTTTTAACTAATGATATTTTGCTCGGTTTGATATTTCTTAAAAAATAGGTTGTCGTAAAATGGGAGTGTATATTCTTGTTAATATAGATTATAGATATTCTTTGCATTCAATTAAGGTGAAATTTACATATGTGTGTGTGTACTAATAATGGAATATGGATATTTGATAAAGTTAAAATTTGGTTTCTCTTTAAATTCACTATATTTATTGACATTTCTATGGTGTAAAGAGGCAAAAAAAAAAAACAAAAAAAGGAATACAAAATAAATGTGTGCAATACAAATCATTATCATTATATTTCAATCATTTTCTATTATTATTCAATTTCAATTATTTTCAATCATCATTTTCATTAAATTTTTTTTGTGTTTTTAATTTGGTA
Source organism: Argyra leucocephala (assembly GCA_963942445.1). Lineage (NCBI taxonomy): Eukaryota > Metazoa > Arthropoda > Insecta > Diptera > Dolichopodidae > Argyra > Argyra leucocephala. The sequence goes on along the minus strand of OZ012681.1, from coordinate 116,425,359 downwards.
TCTTTTATTAATCTCTTTCTTTTATTATTTCTCTTTCTCTGACTAAGTATATGCTCTCACTAAACGTACATGTGTCATATAGAGCTTGCATTTGTTACATACATAATCATATGGCTTAGTTTAATTGAAAATAATGTGCAAACATTATTTATGGAAAAAAACAAAATTTGAACCTATCAGTTACCTACCACTCAGTTAGAAATTACTCTTCTCGAATGTAAAAAAAGTTTAATTTCGATTTATGCATGTATATATTATACTTCTATATGCCAATTTATGCTTAGGCAGCGTTTACACGTCGGACAAAATCTAATTTTATCGCAGATAAAGTCGGCAGAGTGTTTACATTTTAGATTTTTTCTCAGATTTAATTTACGATTTTACGTCAAATATTTTTTGTATTTAACAGGGTTTCTTTTTATAAAGTGCGTAATTTTTTATTGGTGAAAATTTTTTAATACGTAAATTAAAAAATTCAAAGGTATCTAATCAAAAATCTCCAAAAAATTTTTAAAAATATACATATTTTTATAAAATTTGTTACAGTAATATAAAATATAATTACACATTTGAAGTATGAGCAATAATAACCAAATTGCGTTAGAGTGAATTTTAGTGCCATTTGATTATATGTGTTGTTCTTTGAAAATATATTATTTTTCATTAAAAAAATATTTTCACTAAAAAGTCGAAAATAAAATAAGGAAAAAAACAATTTTTTTTTAAAAAATATTTGCCTTCAATTTAAGCGTACTAAAACTACAAAAATAAACTTTAGAATCGCAACTTGATATAATGTTTTCATAGCAAGTTATGATTGTAATTACGGAAAAAGCAAATTAGCCGAAATTCTAGGAATTCTTGAGATGAGATTAAGAGATTTGGTAAAAAGTTCGGCTAATTTGCTTTTTCCTTAATTACAATCATAATTTGGTGTGAAAACATTATATCAGGCTGCGATTCTAAAGTTTATTTTTATAGTTTTAGTACGCTTAAATTGAAGGCAAATATTTCTAAAAAAAAATTTTTTTTTCCTTATTTTATTTTTCAAATTACTTGGCTTATAAACTCATTGTGAAAAACAATTGCTATTGTCAGGAACTAAAAGCCTTCTTAAATAGAATAGTTAGTTTAGTTTTAAAATTCTTTATTCTCAAATTTACAATTAAAGTGCTTACAAAATATAAAGATCGATTTTTATATAAATTTTCTTTACAAATAAGAGAATAGTTAGTGACACTTTTTATTAAGAAAATAGTGTTAAGCGCCACTTCAATAAAAATTTACAATTTGAAATTTACAAAATTTTTTATTGTGGGGTAACAATAAAGTATTAAAAATTCAATATACCCAAATAAATGAAAAAAAACAAAAAATTAAAAATAATACATTAATTAGGTAATAAAAGAAAACAAAAAAGAATAAGAATAAAAATAAAAAAAACAAAATAAGTAAACTAAGATAAAATAGTATGAGTATAAGCATGTGAAACAAAAATCAAATTATTCACAAACAAAATATAAGTTCAATAATTAAAAACTCAAATATTCAAATATTGAAAAATAAATCATAAATTCAATTTAAATAATAAAAACAAGTATTAAAACGAAATGAATGTAATAAAATATTTTAAGTAAAAGCTAATAAAAGACTATTAAATTACAAATCAAAAGAAGGAAAAGAAAAAGTTAATAATTCAAGAACAAATTATAATTCACAATATTATTATACTAAAAACTCTAGAAGAATTTCGATTTCATCATGATTAAAACCCAGAAGCCAAGATTTAGTCAAGTTTAAAAAAACATTTCTATTATGTAAAATTCGGATTGCATGTGGAAGTTTGTTAAATAATCTACCTGAAACTATGGAGTATGAATTTCAGAAATTTGTTGTGCGGAAATTAGGAATGTTAACTAACAGGCTATTATTAATTTTTAAATTGTGATTACTAGAGATTCTAGAGTTTAAATATCCGCTCCGAACAAAAAAAAATTTTAAAGTTTTAAAATAATACAAATGTCTAACAGGTAAGATTTTAAGACTCGAAAATAATTGAAATGTTGGATAGAAGCGATTCTTGTTACAAATATTTCTGATAACACATTTCTGAATTACAAGGTATTTTATTATAGTATGATCCTCCCCAGCAAGCAATACCATACTGTAATTTAGAATGAAATATTCCATAATAAATCATTTTTAAAGTGTTAGAAGAACATAGTTGTCTAAGTCGATAAAAGCTACGTAAAGTAGATCGTAAATACTTTTTTTTTAAAAACAATGAATGTTCAGCCCAACTCATATTATTGTCAAAAGTAACACCCAAGTATTTAAAGCTTTTCACTACTTCAATTTTGAAACAATTAACACTACAAAAAGAATCATCACAAAAGGAACGCTGAATAGCAATGGAAGAACAATTTTCATTAATTAATTTAAATTTACTACATTCAGACGCATGGAAAATTAAATCTAAGTCCGGATAATCTTGTTGAGATAAACTAAAAAACATCAATTTGGTTTTATTACTCACAACAAGCCGATGTTCTGCAAAACCAACTTCTTAACACATTTAGATCGTGATTAATTTCTGCAACCATATTAAGGGGACTTAGCGAGGTATAACAACAGCCGATATCATCAGCAAAAGCAGTTAGTTTACCTTTAAAATTTTGATTGAAAAGAGAGTTAATATAAATTAAAAAAAGAATCGGTCCTAAAACTGACCCTTGTGGTACACCATGTTTAATAAACTGAGGCCAAGTTTTTTTATCACCAATATTAACCCTTTGCATTCTAAAGTTGAGATAGGATTTAAACCAGTCAAAAATTGCACCTCTAAATCCAATATTATATAACTTTTTTAAGAGAATTTCGTCACTGACCATATCAAAAGCTTTCTTTATGTCGACAAATAGTCCAGCGCAAAATTTTTTACTATCTAATCCTTTATTAATATTTATGCAAAAATTAAGTAGAGCATCCTCAGTAGATAGCCCTTTTCTGAAACCAAACTGTTCTGAGTTAAAAAACTTGATTTTTTCTAAATAATCCAAAACTCTATTCTTAACTAGTTTTTCAAATATTTTGGAAATTGAGGAAAGTAGAGAAATAGGTCTATAATTACTAACATCCTTAGGGTTACCTTTCTTGAAGAGTGGTATAACCGTTTGCTAGTTTTAATGACTCAGGAAAAACTCCAGAATATAAACTCAAATTAAAAATATGTGATATTAAAGGCAACATTTTTTAAAAATACATTCGAAATACCGTCTTCACCACAAGAGTTAGAACTATTCAGGGCATTAATAGCAATCATTAATTCATAGGACGAAATCGAACTAAAATATAAACTGTTCATACGATAAACATCCATAACAAAATTAAGACTGTGACAACAAGAACATAATATAGATGGTTGACCTGGAATAGTGTTCTCAGCTATTGAAGTAAAGTAGTTATTGAATAAGTTACCAATTACTGCTTCGTAATTTATTAAGGAACCATTGTTTGACAATGTTAAAGATTTATTATTATCAGGAGACCTATTTATGATACTGTTTACAAGCTTCCATTCATTTTTTAAATTTCCATTGCATTTTCTAAATTCATTTTGAAAATAATTATCACGACATTTAGGAATTTCTTCTTTTAAATTAATACACATTTTAATATAGGATTTTTTAATTCTTGCATTCAGTGGATGTTTATAGCATATCATTCGGAGCTTATTTTTCCTTCTTATTTTGCGGAGTAGACTCAGACTTATCCAAGGTTTCAATCTTTTTTCATTAAATTTTGCTCTAACCTTCCTAGTACATGGTCTCATATGTTGTTCTAATGTTTTTATAAATTTGTCATACGCAATGGAAGCATTATTTTCTTGATGTACTTCTTCCCAAAATTCAAATCTTAGACTTTCATTTAACTTAACGTAATCTATTTTAACAATAGTTGGTAAGGCAAAGGATTTATTTGCAACATTTTTTACCAAATCCTTTACAAGAATGCCAGTCATGCAATGGTCTGAAATTTGTAAGTCGAAATTGGCACTTTCACAAGAATTAACTGAAATATGAGTAAAACGAGCGAAAACGTGATCTAAACATGTTCCGGAAGTTGGCCTGGTTGGTGCGTTAAAAAAGAAAAGCCCCATTTTGTTTAATTTGTCACCGGATTATGCTCTCAATTATTTGTTATCATTTATTTTATTCCAAGACAAATGGGTATTGGACCAGGTTGAAAACCCCATAAAGCTGGGTTGCGCAGTAAGTAGAGCGCCTGTCTTTCCAGATTCGGAGGCTCCAGATTCGATTCCCGATGAAGCAAAAAAAAATGCTTTATTGGTTTTTCGACCTGGTCTAGTACCCTATGTCATTGGGATATAATAAATGGCAAAAAATAATTGAGAGTATAATCTGGTAAAAAATTAAATAAAATGAACACTATTCTATTTAAGAAGGCTTAGTTCCTGACAATAGCAGTAGTTTTTCACATTTAATGAGTAGAGCCAGTAATTTGTTAAATAAATACTCGAAATATTATAGATATTGTAGTGGGAAATTGCAGTACCATACTTAATTAAGTACGAAAAGGTGATTCTACCTAACTTACTGTCAAGAGTGTAAAAAAACAAAAATTAAAAATTAAAAGAGGTCAAAAGTTGATTGAAGTCAGAATGTGGTTACATATCCGAAAGTAGAAGTTAATTATATTCAGTATTATAAAAAATATTGTAAAATTCGATCAGTCAAAAAAATACTCAAAAAAGATCATCAAATACGAATGAATTGGATGTCCTCAAGACTAAAATTAATTTTCAGCAGTAAATGTATTTTTTTTTGGGTGGTTGTATGATTTTTATACCATATGACTTTACACAGGACTTTTCCAGGATATGTTTATATACTTTTTATATTTAATTTCAAATTGATGAATAAAACAAAATCCAACCAAAAAATGTTTAAAATTCACTTTATTTCAGTCCTTGCCCCCCTCTCAAATAGATAAATAACTTAATTTTATAAATTATGTCAGCTAAAAATAATACCGTATGAATCAAACAATCTGTGTATAACTATGAGCTAATCAATTCTTAAGTAAAAGAAAATATTTTTGACTAATTTTTATTTTTGATCATTAAAGAAAATTTTTTGTTCTTTTTTTTTGTTTTTGTTTTCATAACAAAATATTTTTTTTATATTTTATTTTCCCCTTTGTTTTGTTACCATATATAAAAAATTGTTGCATATAAGACAGGAAAATTTTTAAGGGTTGAAATTTTTTATGTATTATGGTGTTATGTAGAAAAAGTAAAATAATAATTTTGAAATTCTAATAAGAAATCGGATATTATGATGCGTGTGGGGAATTCCGTACAAAACACAAAAAATAAATTCAAAAACTTTTTTTTTTGTTTTGTAGAAATTTGCTTCGACTTTTGCTAACTGCACAAACATCTTTGACATATTTCAAATCAATTAAATTTTTTTCAACACATCATCAAAGTTTTTATACTGTTTTGTGCTGTTAAACCAACACTCAGCAGAAGTTTTCTATATTTTACAATAGTAAATTAAAGTATACTGATGGCCCAAAATCGGTAAGACTCTTATTGAACCTTTGGCTTACCCTCTTTTTGGTATTGTACAGTTAAGTTACTCCACCAATTAATTGCTTTTGTCGCTTAGTCCGACATTGTAATTGCTTCGGTTCCTAATTTAATTTTCTGGATCATGATGGGTCCTGGTATTTTGTGTTTGAGGTTATTATGCATTCCTACTGTCTTCATCAGGTTCAGATTAAAAGATTGGAGTTCCAGAATTATTATTATTATTATTAGCCCAGAGGCAGGCTATTTTTTATATTTTAATAAGCTTGGTAAATGCTTTGGGATATTCTATTTTTGGCCAACCTTCTTTCTAAAATACTAGAAGGCGTTTGTTCAACAATCAGATAAACATTTAGGTTCTGCTAATTTTCTATTTCCAGCTAGTATTCTGTTTTGAATATTTTATTGTACTATTTATTGTGTTGACATTTTTATTTATTCTGTTGACAATTTCTATTATGTTGTGATCTTAACACCCTATACCCCACGGATGGGGTTACAGGACAATGATGATGATGATGAATGATCTTGACATCCTTACATATTTAGTTTTATTTTCATTTATTTTTAATCCAATTTTGTTGATTTTCCTACTTCTATCATATTTCTAGAGCTTCTTGAGACTATAATAGAGTTCACAATCCCATACCTGTAGTAGTAGTTGATCTTATAGCTTCATATATTTTTTGTTATATTATATTTATATCCATATAGAGCTCACATACCCACAATAATAGGTTTAGCATTTTCGTGCAATATTTTCAGAGCAAACAAGATGCCTTCTAAGCTCTTATTGGAAATTGAAACAAGCTGTATGCATGTTGAAAGTACGATTTTAACACAGGATCATGGAAACTATTGCAATACTTCCACTTGAAGGTTGTGATAACTTATCTTATTATTTAGTGCTATTTTAAAACATTTTCTACATTAAATACATCCTGAATCAACATCTTCGAACTATTCGTCATAACCATACCAAGATTAGCACCCTTTTTGATCGCATCTGGCTGGCTGTGGTGTTTAGACCAAAATGAAAATATCTAGTCCAGGCTGTATTGACAATGGTCCAATTTATGTTTTGTGAAAAAATTTGTATACAGGGAAGTATCAAATTCATTCTCTGCAATCACATCTGATTATAACTAGGATAAGCGGTTGCGACAGTATATATCGGGTGTTCCAGAGCATGCGTACCTGCTTTTAAGAAAGGTTATTTTCAAAATTTAAAAAAATTTTATTAACTAAATTGAGAATTCTCTATCGATTTGTGATATTTTCAAATTTTAGGAAGTAACAAAAAAAGTTTTTTTAAAGTCAAAATTTGGCGAAATTCGACGAAATCAAGATTTTCAAGTACTTTTTTTCTGCAAATTCGGATTTTACGTCAAAAAATAAGAAAATTTTGTAAAGTAATTTTTGACGTAAAATCTGAATTTGCATCAAATTATATATCTTCCCATTTAAAAATCTCGAATTCAGCAAATTTCAGGAAAAAATAAAAACGTTTGTAAAGCTGATACGTATGTTCTGGAACAGCGGGTGTAACCTAAGAGATTTACTAAAAACATATCTATATAAAATTCAAATATATAATTTGAAATTGTATCGTTACTACATGAAACAAAACTAACAGGAGAGCAGCGGAAAACAAGCAAACCAACTCACAAAAATTAAAAAAAAATATTGTTTTACTACTATTTTTTATTTCTTTTTAAATTTATAATTCAATAGCGAAAGCTCTAAAATAATTTGAAATTTCCTTTAAAAAAAAAAATCCTCGAAAGACTATACTGCGATCAGTGCTTTAGAAGTTATGAGCTATATTTTCCCCAGACTTCCTGTTTTATTTTGCAGTAAATTATTTTATTTTATTTTTAATACACAAATTTTTATTTTATTCATAAAAACAAAAAAAAATTCATTTAGTAGGCAGGTCGGTACGCATCATATTGACCCATTTCTTCTATTGAATTGTATTTAAGAAATATAATATTTTCAAGATATCTACTTTAATTGGGTTAGTCCCTGAATCCACAAAAAACTATATCCATAATAGCTTTTGGCACAAAAAAAATAAAATTCACAAAAAAACGATCCTTGTTATAATTGGTTTTACGCATTCCACTTTATTATGTACGGCACTTTGTGCGAAGTTCTGAGTTAGGAAAGATTTTAGAACTGGGTTCAAAATCATAGTTTTTACGTCTACGCTATTTACAAAATATTTGTATAAATTATTTTTATGCATAGCCGCTGGGACAACTCCTTTTTCCAGGAATAATAATTTTACACAATTTTATTGATTTTGAATGAATGGATTTCTGTTTGTGGATTTCGGTTTGTGGATTTGCTCGCTAACCAACTTTAATTAAATTTTATTTTAGTTATTCTGACAGCCTGGTATTAACACAAATACCTCTAAATTTTCATTTATTCTATAAGTTATTTATTTTATGCCCAACATTGAAATTTTTTTATATTTTAACCTGTCCTATCTGCATATAAGAAGGTTATAATAATATTTTGAACAAAACATCAATAGAATTAACCATGTTCTGACAATTCTAATATATCCACATAAACATGTTGTTTTTTTGTTTATTATTATTATTAACACATAGATAAAATATTATTACCTTCCATTTCTCTACAATTTTTAATACTCCCCCAAAAAATAACCAAGTAAAATATTTTTTGTTACTCTATGAATATAAAATTAAATTTTGGGATTGTTGTATTATAGTTGGAGTGAAAAAAGTTGGGGAAGTGGAGATGCTATATAGTTGATGACAGAAATATATATAGAGAGTACAATATAAATTATTAGAATTTTTGATATAAAATTTATGTCAATTTCAAAAATTGATGGAAAGAGGTTTCTTTAGCAAAATGTAATAAATACAAAAAGTAAAATCCACATTACCGGAACTAAGTTGATTATGAAATCATGTTGATATTGCAATGAATTTTAAGTGAATTGTTCTATAGTTTATTATTTATATATATATAATATATATATATATATATACATATAATATATATATATATACATATAATATATATATATACATATAATATATATATATATACATATAATATATATTATATATATATAGTATGTATATGAGTATGTATAGTATAACAGTAAAGGTACAAAGTGCTGTGTAATGTGGTTTATATGTGATTGACTTTGGTATTTTTCATTCCGAAAAAAATAAAACGTATAATCAAGTATGAGTTAAGGACATGACGATTTTTTTTTATTGTTTTTTTTTTTTTTTTTTTTGCGATTTGATTTGATGGCATATTAATAAAATATTATCGTGATGATGATGAAGTTCAAAGAAGGTGGTATTTTGATTGACATTATTATTAATTAAGTACCAAATTCTATGTAGTTCAGGTTTATTTATTTATGTAAATTGAAAAGGAAACCTTTAAACCACAACAAAAAAAAAAAAATTTAAATAAATTTGGTTGCGTGTTAATTTAAAAATTTTAAATTATTTTATATTCACTATTTATATATGTACATACATACTCATTATTTTTATTTTATTTATTCAAAAATAATAATTCATAATCAATAAATAAATTTTATAAGTAGGTATACCTAATTAGTTAGTTATTTTGATATATGGTGGGGGAGGGGTGAAAAACGTATCTATTTTCCGCTGCAATAATTTGCAGCAACAAGTGATTCAATAGCGTTTACCTGGAATATAAAGAACCGTTATCTATTCCAAAAGAAAGTCTCTATACCGTTACACTTCTATTTACATGTAAAATACATTACTAAAATAGATGGCATCGGTATTTCTTGCTATAAATGCAGAAATATTACGAGTTGTAATACAGTAACGGTACATTATTGTAAAATATTACATTACATATAAGTTGTGCAAAATGTATGCGATTTAATTGTGTAAATTTTACTTCATGTTCGTGTAAATCTACCGTCCTAAAAATATCTAAACATGATGTTTGGCAATACATGGGGATTCCCACGTAACAATTTTATTGCTATAAGACTCTTGCGCACTCTTATAACACTATTATATACACTCCTATAGCAGTATTAGTGTTTATTTGAGTGCTCCGCAAATCTTGTGAAAGGTTATAAATACGTTATAGCACTAAAATGGAGAATCCTATAAGGCACCGGAGCAAGTATAATAATTAATAACAACACTTTAACTCTTGATATAGGATTACGCCCTTTTAGACTTATAACAACATTGCTGTATCACTTGCTGAAAATCCCATTATAACAACTTCCGAAACTGCTATAAAAACATTCTTATAGCAATATTAATCACATTATTCCCATAAAAACATTATTATAACACCTTTAGTGCTTATCGGGAGTCATATAGAAGTCTTATAGCACTTATTTTGTTTTTATAACAATAAAATGTTACGTGGGTTATCTCCACATATGATTGTATGGCTCTATAAGTCTATAATAAGATCTATAATATTTTACACGGCATTTGTATGGCGACCACAAATAGAAAAGACGAGCATGTGCTAAGCTTACAAAAATAAAAAGAATAACATGGCTTGGGGCTACTGGAGAACTCAGAACGTGCCCTACTTTAGCCCTGGAAAATTTTCTAGAACTCCCACCGATTCATCTATACTTGATGAAGACATCAGAAATGACAGCAATAAGGCTGCATCTAACAAGCAATTTCAAACACAAAAGACCAGGACATAGCATGATCCTGCAAAAAATTAAACAAGAAACCGAGGCAATTGAAATGTCAGACTATATGACAAAAGCAATTGATTGTCGCAGGAACTTCACTATACTAATACCTAAAAGAGAAGAAGTCGAAGGTTTAATAAGAGCCTTACCTCCAGGAGCTTGAGTATGGTATACTAATGGCTCAAAAATCGGGGAAAAAACCGTTGCCGGGGTATTTAGACCAAGGTTCAGGTTTAGCGGGGCACTTGGTACATATCCTAGTGTTTTTCAAGCTGAAACCTATACCATCAAGGTATTGGCATTACAGTGCAGTAAGAGGGGACACAAAGATACCAACATATACAATTTCAGATAGCCAAGCTGCTTTAAAGGCTCTGGCTTCCCCAATTTTTAAATCAAAGCTTATCTATAGCTTTTACAGAAGCTTAATAAAACTAGACGAACTACACAGAGTTACTCTTATATGGACTCCTGGACATGAAGGAATACAAACCAATGAAGAAGCATATATCCTTGCAAAAATAGGTGCGAAGAGTCTACTCTTGGGACCAGAGCTAAATATTGCTCGTTCAAACGCCTACCTACAAGGAATTGTTTCCAAGTGGGAAACCACAGAAACCCAAAAAATATTGGTTAGTTGCCAAGGACTTAAGCAGGTAAAATTCTTTTTCAAACTAAGTATTCATAGATTAAATCAGATAATCAGGGAGCCTAGATTCAATTTCAGAATGGCGACATGGTTTATCACAGGTCATGGTCCATTCAACAAACGTCTCTTGAAGATTGGTAGATTGAGCACAGACAGATGCAGATTCTGCTTAGAAGAGGAGGAATCCTCCTCACATATTCTATTTGATTGCAACGCTATAGCTTTCAAAAGATACGAACACTTCAAGCGATACAAACCGCCTGTTTCTGAATTTGACATTAAAGCAATAATAGTGTTTATCAAGGACATAGACCTGCAATTTTGAAATGGACGGGGAAGTACGATAGACCTCAAGAGGTCGCGGTTACTTAGAACTCCCCGAATTACAAAAAAAAACAGATCTACCGTCCAGACATAGAGAAATGAAAAATAAGAATTTTGATTGATTGAAGAAAAATTTGGCAACTTTTCCGAAATTCCAGTTAACATTTTTCGAAATTGTAATTAAACAAATTATAAATCTTTTAAAAGTAAAATAGATCGATTAGCCTAAACTTACTAATATTACTATCTAAACTATTTGAAACACTTTTCTTGGAAAAGCTAAAGCCAATTTTGCTGAACATCAATTCGGCTTCAGAAATGAACGTGCATAATTATCAAGCAAATACACAGAATAGCAATAATGTAATCAAGTTAAACTGAATTACTGTTCACTTAGGGTGAGCTAAATAATATTTGTATTTGTACCAAGTATTTGATATGGTATGGCATAAAGAATCGGCTATTCAAACTTAACTTACAATTTCCTCCACAGAACTATTATTAATTGCTAAAACCTTTATGTTCTATAATTTCTGTGTTCAATACTGTAAAACTAGGTAAAACCATATTTGGGTCACTTTATCCATACCATATTGAGGATTACGATACCACCATATTGAGGTTAAAACCATATTGAGGATACTTTTTACACTTGAAGATACAGAATTGTGTATCTCTACCAATTAACAAGTATAAAATTTGATAAATTTAATTTTGATTTGAAATATTTTGCCAGATTGAAATCTATTCAAACGGTCTTGCATCACAGCTACAGTATGCAGACAAACATGTGCGAAAGCTGAAAAGATATCTTCCGACAGACCTGAATACTTGTGAATAGCCTAACGACAAGCCCTCACTAGCTTATTCAGAACTATACAACTTCGGAGATGAGTTAATAGACATACTCACCACTTGTAAAAAAATAAAGCCAAAACATTTATACTATTATTAGATTATCCGCCCTATATGCCCCACCGATAGGGTTGCAGGACATTGATGATGATTATTGGATTTAAATAAGATAGATTGCAAAGTTAAATAAATAAATTTGAAAGAAAAATTCAGAACTTTGTTTACTTGTATGTGTAAATATACTTACATTTTGATTTTAAACAACCTTTGAATTAAATTTGTATTGTGGAAAATTTGGGAAAATTCTATTAGAGTATTTTTGAAAATCTTATATATAGACCTTATACATATTACAACGGACAATATTACATTACCCTCTTCTCTAAAATGAACAACAACAAAATATAATATTTTTCAATAAGAATAAAAAAAAAATCAAAACAGCCAGAACAGGAGGACCTCTTGCTGACACCATTAAAGTAAAATAGTCTCAGTGTACCATGTTTTTTTATATTTATTATTTTTTTTTTTCTTGTTTTTATTTTTATAAATTTTTTTTTTTTGCTGTAGTTCAAGCAAGTATAAATAATGAAAATTTATGAAGTCTATGAATATAAAAATAATTTTTTGGAATATTATATTGTGTCCAGTAGTGTAGTGTACATTTTATTTTCATTTTCATGTATTTTTGCAAACAAAAGAATGGGACGAAAAGTCTTAAGGATTTTTACAATAAAAAAAAAAACACAAAAATAGAATATGAAATATTTTTATTCATTTAATGCACTCTTGGTCAAAAGAATATGTAAGTTGTGTAAATTTTGTTACATAAAAATAATTTTTTTATAAATAAGTTTTTTTTTTTTGTTTTTTAATAATGTCAGAATGGAAGGGAAAAATAAATGAAGAGATTTTAAACTGTATCCACAACTCTAGTCTGTATATACGTTATTAAATCATATTTTTATGTTTCGGTAATTGAAATGAAGTTTGGGAAATTTTTTTTATTCTTGTTTTTTGTTGTTTATTTTATTTTTACTAAAAATTGGATTATCTGAACGTTTGCAAAATTTCCCGATGGAAAAATGTATAGTTACTTACCTCTAAGTGGATAAAAAAAATTGATTTATTGTTTTTGGTATTTTAAGCTTTTAATTTTTGATTATTTTTTTTTATAATTCAAAGCAAAAATGGTTTCCCCAAAACTTATGTAAAATTTTTTTTAATAGAAAATAATATTATTGGTAAAATAAATTAAATTAAATAATGTAATATGATGGAATTAATTTTTTTTGTATGGCGGGGATGCAGAAAGAGATTTGAAATATTTTCTTATTATTTTAAATAAATAGAAATAATCGAAACTAAGGCTAATAAGGATCAGAAAAATGAAAAATTTCGTTTTTTGTATAAATGTGGAAACCGACTTATTAAATTATAAAAAAAAAACCATAAACTGGTAGGTTTATTACCTTAAATATGCCGGAACTGCAAAGCAATGAACATGAATAAAACAATAGAAAACAAAATTTGCCAGGATCACATTTTTTTTTTAAGAATTTAAAACAAATAAAAAACCAAAATCCAGAAAACGTAACGTAAATTTAGTATTGTATAAATTAAGCAAGGCCATTCCTTCATCTAATAAAAAATAAGTATTAATATTTCTCAAAATTAACCAATTAATTCCAGAGTCATTGCACAACAGAATAAGAAGTAAAAAATGTTAACATTATAATGGCTAACTTATACATTAATCACCAAAAGCTATCACTTAAACCACCGAAACTGGATATGTTCTTTATTATTCAAATAGATATCGTCGGCTTATTCCTGGTTTGTTCCATACGCCACTTTTGTCTTTTTTGACTTAGTGATGTTTTTTTAATGTGATAGTATAGAATCTTTAACCCGATTTACTATATCTCTTTTAGTTACTAAGATAATTACTTTTTAGGTTTGTCCATGTCTAGGTTTTTAGTAATTTACTTGTGCTAGAAAAAATTTGATCTGGCCCATTATTTACATGTATTTTTGAAATTTTTTTTTCTACGTGCTTATTTGTTCTAAAACATTATGGCAATAAATGTGAAACAAATATTATTTACAATAATGCGGTTAGAATTGAAATGTACCACGTGGATAGAATTTTGTTGTGATATAAATGAATTCCTATATTGATGTCGAACAAACCGATTTTCTAATTTGTTAAAACAAGTTCACGTTCCACGTTCTTAAATAAAAAAAAAATGTTGTCATTGAAGGTAATATACATGTTACCAGACTAGAAAGTTCGATTATTTATTTGTGTAAGTTTGTTCCATGTATTATACTTAATATAATGAAATGAATTCGGACACATTGTATTTTATGCTATGATTTAGAGGGATTTTTTAGGCTTACCGAACTCAAATGTCTCAACTTTTTATTATAAAAGTAAACTCAGCATTTTTAATTTGACCGGAACTGTTGACCGAATCTACGGCGGTATATGGTTCATTGTCGTCGCTCCGGTAATGATATTGCTAACGCTTTCAATAAAATTTTTAAATCAGTTAGTAGAGTATTTTCCGGAACTTAAAAGAATAATACTTTGACTCGTGTGTCCCCCAAAACTAAAATACAAATCAATAGCAGTCAAATAATAATATAATGTTATATTATATTTATCTCAAAAATTTTCTAAACCGGGGAAAAATTTCCTAACCTGGAGCACTCTAACATTCAATAGCTTGATTGTGTTCATTCTGCAATGGATCGGTTTTTTGAAAAATAACGAAATTAAGATGTAAACCTTATTAAAATATTTAAAACATTTAATACTAGAAATATACAACTTAGAATTGTGCAAATGACACAAACTGATTTCAAAAATTATAGTGCACCTGCAACAAAATTGAATTACGCTCAACTTTCAGTTTTTTAAGCTAAACCATAGAGTAATCATATAAGTAGAGTATTCACGTAGAACAAAATTTGCTAGTCACTTTTTCAAATATCAAAATTCTGTGTTCACTCAAAATAATATTACTCAATTTTTAACTGCTTATAAGTTGAGCGCAATTGTATTTTGTACTCATAATTAAAAAAATTTTGTGTACCTACTACCTATGAACATATTTATTTGTTATTATGCTGCCAACAGTGTCAACGATATAAAAGTTGTATGTATAAGTACTCAAAAATGTATATGTGCGAATATGCATGCTATAGTATATACATACTACTTTATTTCGCTGCTCGCATTTCTACTTTACTTATGTGATAACAATTAAAAATTACACAATGTGTATAAAAAAATATACATGCATTTAAAGTCCTTTCAATAGACCACAAATAATATTACAAATCAAAGTATTGAATTTTTTTTTAGAAATTGAAAGAATTCAAGTTTATTGCTGTATTTGTTGTTATTTTGTTTTAATTTTAAAAATTTCAAGAATTAATATTTTTATTTGGACTTGGTTAATGTGATTTAGGAAATTTGTGATTTCAAACTTTTTAGAAGAAAGGGACAAAAAAATTAATGTTGGTTTTGTAAAATTAAAAATAATTCAAATTGATTTCTATTGAAAAGTATACTGAAAAGTAGGTACCTACATGTATTTTTAAATTTTCAGCAATTTTGTTTTTGTTAATTTTGTCTGTTTCTTACCGTAGATAATAATATGAATAGTATATATATGAATACATAATATAATTATGAATACAAACAAACAAACAATCTATCAAAATTTAAAAAAGTAAGTAAAAAAATTAAAATTGAACATTTTATTCTTTATATGCATTGTTGGCTGTTTTTATTTCTTCAGAAATTATTTCATCTGAAATAGAAATACGATTTTTAACCAACTTCTGAGAAAAGAAAACAAAACGGTATTCCGTACAAAGTTCACGATTTGTAATGCATTACTAATAAATTTTATTCTTTTATTAGCATTATTTTTAAAAAAAATTTCTGGATTATGTGATACTATCATTGACCTATTATTGTATGGATACAATTTCATTCATTATCTTTGCGATTAATTGTGTTTTTTTGTTTACATTTTTCTATATACATATATTTTTTGTATTGAATTAGATATGCAAATGTATGGTGAACACATATTACGATATACACTCTTCATATAAATCAAAAGTACATACGTATGTAAATACTTTTCAAATTATCAAATAATGCCTCTATACTCCTAGCCTAGTCACTGGGATAGCAAAACTTTATACACAAAACTAAAACAAAACTTAAAACGAAATCGTAATTCGATAAAATTCCGAAAAAATCATTCTGTGAATAGGCTAGAAGTATAGAGGCATTGTATGAAATATTCTTCTTAATAAATAAAAAATTTTGAGTAAAAATAATTGAGTTTCGAAAATTATATTCGAGTGTTTTGGGGCATTGAGTGAAAATGGGACGGCATTTTCGTGTTTTGAGTAAAAATGGGACTGCATTTCGTCAGCTGATTCAATACTTGTCGTATGTTAAGTGGGGTTACTTTTGGGAAAATAGAATTTAAAGTTCAAATTGCAAAAATTCTTATGTCCTACGGTAGATTTCCTCGAAACTTTGACAGAATGTAATGGCTGTTATTCAGTATAAGAATTTATTCTTTAAATTACCTAAAAGAAGTGTCAGGTTATGAATATTTATTAAAATATTTAGTAAAATTTTATCGTATGTTAGGATTTTGAACAAAATTATTCTCAACCCTTGGACATACGACAAAAATCGAATACACACGACAAAATGCTACTAAAATATCTTTATTGTAAGTAAGTTAAAGACATCATAAAACTATTTTATTTCAATTTCATTTGGCTCATAATTTAAGACCAATCAAAAAATAAAATATACCAACGTATTTTTTTTGAAAATGTTTATTAGAATAAAATAAACTCATTGATTTTTTTATAAATTTCTTGTATTACGAAAAACAAGGCACATTTTTATCATTTTACGTTAGTATTATAATGTAATAATAATTGAAATTTAAGAAATATTGTCTGAAAATTAAAATTTTTCTATTTTAAATTATTTTTAGAGTCATCAACTATCTATGTTAGAGTCACTAACAACATCACATAATATGGCAATCTTTATTTATTTTTTTGTAATACAAAATTAATTCCTTAAATATAAAAATAAAACATTTAGAAACATTTTTATCACTTTAAATTCATTTTTGTTTCAATATTTTTCAATATTAAATAAATAATATATAAATTTAAGACATAGAAAAAACTATTATTAAATCAGTTTTAGAACAATAAGGTCAAAACTCTGTTATTACAAAGGGTATAAAAATGTTTCGCTTTTTAATTTTTGTAACATAAAATTAATTTCAGATAATATTTCATTTATTCCTTAAATAACATAAATAAGACATAACTTAAATAACATAAAATTTTCCTTAAATAACATAAAATAACATAAATAAAACAATATTCAGAAACATTTTTATCACTTTAAATTCATTTTTGCTTCAATATTTTTGTACCAATATTAAAGAAAAATAATATCTTAAAATTAACATTTAGATAAATATTATTAAATTATTTAAAGGATAAAGAAAATAAATTTGTACTCTCTTATTACAAACACCATCACAATATTTTTATTTTTGTAACATAAAACTAGTTTTACTTCATTTTGTCTTAAATTAAAAAAAAAATAAATCAACATTTAGGAAAGTTCTCATCAATATTTTACCTTTTCAATTCAGTTTTTACATAAACGTAGGTATTGTATAAATTAGTGAAATTATTTTAAAATAGCATTAAAAAAGGCTTTATCGGCTTCATCCAAATATGGTATCATGCTTTTCAAATCATTTTTCTTATCTAATGACAAGGTTTTTGGGGCTATAACTGTTAATTGAGCTTTAAAAGGATCTTTCACGAATCGACCGGGTTTTTGCAAATTACCGGTTTTAAAATTTATTTCCTGCGCTGAAGTTTTATATTTAATTTCATACAAGTTATTTTGACTATAATTCAAAAACTTCACTTTTGAAAATGGAATTTGATTAAATTTGAATTCTCCTGCCAATTTTCCATATGATTTAAAATCTTGTGGTAACATTTGCAATATTTTTAAATGAATCTTTGGATAATTCATCTTCTTTAAATTTCTTATCAACGACAGTGGACTCCCAATTTCAACATTCTTAAGAAATTTTTCTATCGCACTATGGACAGCGTCAACATCTTGAATTAATGAGTGGCCAGCCTCCGAAAACTTTTGTTCTACTATTCTGATATTTTGATTTTCACTCAAAAACCTTAAAATAGCAAAAGATGTAAGTTGATTTCTATTTTGAGGAACACATGAGTCGCTCCACAAAATTATATGATCTATTTGATTGTTATCTTTCACAATTGCAGACAGAATTTTTGAAAGGGCACTGCTAATGTCCGTTCCGGCTCGTCCACCTACAGCTTCAGACCATAAAGCGCAGTAAGTAATTTTTTTTTCACCTTAAAAGAAATTTAAAAAATCTAAATTTTGTCTGTTATCATTAGTAATCTAACCAACCTGGTATTATCAGAGTTCCGGTGAGATTAAACGTATTAAGTTTTCTTTTATAAAAGAAATTGGAAGCATTTCCTCTTGGCAACGAAAATACATTTTGTAAATCATAACACAAAATGGCAGTCTTTTTATCAATATTATTTTTGTCTTTTTCTCTCTCAGCTTTTATAAATTTATATTCCTTTCTATGAGTTTCAAAATTTAATTTTTCTTCTGCTGAAGGATCGTTTGTTTTTTCAAACAGAAGACATTTATCACATCTGTCTTTTTTCGGGACGAAAAAAGATATATTAAACTCAAAATTAAAGATTTTCCGATAAGTATATATTCCAACAGGATCATTATATTTTTCTTTGTATAGCGTATACATTTTTGTTAAGTTTAAAAAACTATCTAAATATTTTCTTGTTGTTCCTTGCCTGCAATAATGGGAATCGACTGTAGGAAAACTTTTAATATGCTCCTTAACTTCATCAATTTTTTGCTGAGGTGTTTCACGCTGATATTTGCCTCTAATAGAATTAATCGGAACACCAGTTTCAGCATTATGGTTCTTTTTGAAATAGTAATAAATCTTTTGTTCACTTATCATCAGTGTGTTTAAGAAAAACGTCTTGCAAACTTGAGTAGCTGAATTACTGTGCTTGAAATAATAAATGTACGAGAGTGCTTTTTTTGGATTTGGTACATTTTTATTATCAGTTCTTCGGAAAGAGCACTCTTTCATTTTTACAAAATCGCTAAAATAAATTTGTTTTTGTTTATCTGATAATCTCCAAAATTCGTCAAAAATTGTTTTTCTTTGTTCCTCATTAAAATTTGTTGAGCACATATAAAAACAGGTAGGTTTACACGGTGGACCAACTTGTCGTTTCAGAAACTTCTTTCCTTTTGCATTTGTATATTCCTGGCCAGCCTCTCTCAAAACTTTCCTAATATTTTGCTTCCACATTTCGGGACGCCTCTTCCTTTTTCGAGAACTTTGAATACTTGTACCTACCAAAAACATAACAAAAGCAATATGATATTTTATTTACATATTTTCGTTGTTTTATTGAAAATATAAAAAAATCCGTGCAACATACTTGATGAGCAATTTGATGGTAAATCTCTTAGATTGTCGTTTTCATCTTGATCTATTTTAAAACTTATATTGTCATAGTATTCTTTAAGGTTAACTTCAAAATCTGGATCCCTTACATTGTCATCACTGGAGAAATCTTGGTCGCAATCAGTGCCGAATATTTCCTCAACCATTCTAAGAATTCAAATTAAGAAATATATATACAAAATTATAACTTTTTTTTCATATATGTAAAAATGACGTGTAAAATTTTTTTTTCATTTTAATTTAATTTAAATGTAGCACATTAATAATAATAATAAATTTTACAAGAAATAAATTTTATACCTATTACTTCAAATGTTTATTCTGATAATTTAATTTTATAAGTGCTATTTACTTACTTTTCTACATCTTCAGTTAGCTTTGGCGGTGGCGATGATGTACGATCCATTCTCATTCAGTTACAACAACAAACTGATTGATATATAAACACAAACCACCAGAAAAACACTTGACATACGATAATATATTACAATCGCTATTAATAACGTTTTATCGTATGTTAATGCAAAATATTAACATACGACATGTATTTACGTTATCATAAAAATAAATACTTGTTGTACTCTACATACGATAAAAAGAGATTATCGCCAATTTATATGAGGAATTTATCTTATGTTCGTTTGTGATAACATACGACAAAAGTTTTTGTTTTACTGTGGACATACGATAAAATAGGTTCTCAATATCTCGAGAGCTAAAAGAAATTTTGCGAAACGGATTAGCGCATTCGAAAGAGCACCGCAAAAAATCTCTATATCAATTTTAAACAGAAAACCGCAAAAATCGACATACGACAAGTATTGCATCAGCTGACGATTTTTAGAAGAAAATGATTAACAAATATTGTTCTACGTGAATACTCTACTTATATGATTACTCTATGGCTAAACTCTATTTTATATGAGAAAGAGTGGTGGGACAAAATTACATTTATCGACAAAATTACATAGAGACAAAATTACATAGAAACAAAATTAAATATGGACAAAATTATACATATTTAAATTTTTATTATAATATAAAATTATTTGGTATTGTAATGAAGGTACTTTTTTTCATAAAAAAAAAGTAAGAATATTAATTTTTTTATTCTTGATTAAACATTGTTTTATTTCTTATATTTAAAAGTATATATTGTATTATTTATATTTAAAAGTATATAATGGCAAAAATATTTTTGTTTTGGTTGGTTTATATAGATCATCCAAATATTTAAGTATAAATTGTGGTTTTCTGAATCATTTTAAAAATATGATGGAACAATTGAGTGAATTAAATGAGACTATTATAATCATTGGTGATTTTAATATAAATTAGCTAATTAATAACAATATTAAAAATTTTAGTGAACAAATCGTCGCCTGAGTATTATTTTATGCCATACGCCATTCACGTCATTTCGAGAAAATCGAATTTAAAAGTTTGTTGAAATTTATTTTGAAAACTAGCCGAAAAACTTCTTAAAAATATATTTTTTTAATATTAGCAAATTAATTTTAAGTAATTTTTTTTTTGGTTTCGAGCAAATAAAGCGATATTTAGAAAAGTTATCTCAACTTTTGTAGAAACGTTCCCAATGTTGATTTTATTCCACGTCATACATTTAAAAACAAAAAAAAACGCAATGTATGACATGGCCTAAATTTTTTTGTATATGTCATAAAATAAAAATGTTCAAATTAAATAGGATAATACATGTCAAATAAATGACATGGAATAAAATGTAAAATATATTATATAGCAAGACAAACTAAATTCAATTGTTTCTTACGTTTTTCACAGCTTTTTCAATTCACAGCTTGATTTTAATAAAAAATATAACAAAAAATCTTATTCTAAATTGCAAAGTTTCAAACTTTTGTAACATAAAATAAAGTTATTTTTAAATATAACTTCACGAATTTTTAAATTTTAAGTATAATATCAGTAAATTTTAGAAACAATAGCTTTAATCATTTCGATATGCGGAAATCTAATCATTTTTCATATCATATCATTCTTTAACATCAAGAATTCAGTATAAAAAATTTTAAGCATTATAAATATTTAAATTTATTTATTATTCAAATTACTATTATTATTAGTAATAGTTCTATTTATTCCGCAAAATAGCTTGAAAATATTCCCGGTCAATCTTGTATTTTCAAAGAGGAAATTTTGTTGCTTTTTTTAATCGTTTTTTTACTCAAAGTAATGCTGTTTAAGTTTACCTTCTGAAATGATGTTTTATATTTAATTGAGACATGATTATTTTGTTCATACATTAAAATTTTTATTTTTGAGAATGGGTCGGCTCGATAGTTCAATTTATCTGCCACAGCGGAAATTTTTTTCAACACAAAACTTACATACTGCTTGTAAATTTTATATGAGCATGGAATAAAATAATACGTAGTATTAATACTTTTATTTTATGACACGGCCATATAAATTAAGTGATAATGTGTACATGAAATAAAATAAAAATAACACTTTTAAAATTTTATTTTGGGACGCGAGCACGTGGACTAAAATAATACTAAAATTATTTTTTTGTTCATTTCGACGGATATGGACTAAATATGATTCGAAATTGGCGTATGGAATAAAACTTCGAAACAAACCAGTAAAAATAGTGGATATGGAATAAAGTCGACACTCTATATCTCGAGACTGAAATAAGATAGGACCAAACGGGTTGAAGATTTGGAAAGCTCGTGTCGTAAAACCCCAGAATCTATTCTCAGGTAAAAAAGTAGCAAAGTGGCGTATGGCATAAAATAATACTCAGGCGACGAAATAATAATTGATAATGCTTTTAGACAATCAATAAATGAATATACTAGAGTTACTACTAGTTCAAAAACACTTATAGACTGAGTATTAACTAATAAGTACAGTGACATTTTAGCTTATATTGATCAAAATTCAAAAATAAGTGATCATGAAACTATTAGAATTAATATAAAAACAAAAGATGAAATCAAAAGTAAAAATAAAATAATAAAAGTGCTAGAATATAATAAATAAATTTTTTTATATAATATAACAAGAAGTGATATTATGACCGTGTATTATACCGATGTTAATAGCAAAGCAAATCGTTTTAGTTTTAACTTAAAAGAATTAATAAAAAATTACATAATAGAATATAACATAAAATTTCCAAGAGTAAAGTTTCTGTTTGTTTATCCAGTTTAAAATAATTACCATGTCTTCATTCACTTTACATTCTAGCTCCTCGATATCTTCAGTTTCATAGATAATAACAATATCGTCGGCGTACATATACTCGTTACCATGCAGCTTCAATTTAGAGAAACTACTAACATAGCACGAAAACAACACTGGACCAAGTGAGCTTGCTTGAATCACATCAGATTTAATATTCAAAATTTCACTTTTAATATCCTCACACTCTGCAAATTGCTTTCGGTTTTCAAAATAGTTCCGGCACCATTTGTGTCTTTATATTATATCTTTAATAATTATTAAATTATATTTGAACCGGATGTGGTTGTATTGAAAATTCCATTTTCAGTAATTTGAAAATTTTTTCGATTCTCACGGGGTTTGAGTTCGTGATTCTTCGGTCGTTTAATTACTACACTCTGTTGTTTACCAACGAGCTCACAACATTTTTATTATATAATTTGAATTAAGTAACATATTTGTTTTGTTATATAGTGTGTATAGAATATATTTTACGACTTATGCTATTTTTATGTATTATAATTTATATTTTATTATGCATATATTATTGTTAAATCATTAATATAGTATATTTTACACAATTTAACTTTTTAGTCTTTGTAGGATTTCTAAAAACTCGGGAAAATAAAATTCGGCGAATCCGAGTATTAAATTTCGAAATTCGTCGAACCCTTCGAGTTCGTTAAATTTTTATTCAATGTAGTAAAAAAAAAATAGTTTTTATCAAAGTAATAAGTTCTGTTTAAATATTTGATGCAATTAAGTATTTTATTACATAATATGATATTAAACAAAAACAAAAAGATATTTATTTTTTTTTTGTCGTAAGTAATAAAATTTTAAAAATAACAACGAATTTAAAGATTTATCAGATAATTTCGACCTTATTTTGGTGCAAAAATTAGAAGAAACGGAAAAAGCTCTTTCAGAGTCCGTTGAAGTGGGTTTAATTGAACATAGAGCGTTGAACAATTTTTGCAAATTTTCTGTACGTTTGCCAGTATTTTTATACAGAGTAATTTCCTGTTTTAATTTGTCAAAATCAGTTTTCTCCATTGGTTCCTCATTCCCACTTTTTAATATTTGGCTTAGTTCCTCCGCAATAGTAATTTGTTTTTGTTGTTGAGGTTCAACTAAAACATCTACTTGCATATTAGATTCATTTTCGTTTACTACTAAAGTTGGGTTAGCTTTAAATAAATTTTTCATTATATCTGTTGCTAAATTTATCGCTTGTTTTGATGGCACATTATTTGTATCCTTCAGGTATTTTAAAAAGATTCATCAAATTACATTTATGCGTTCAGCCACACGCTTGGAAATATTAACTAAATTAAAAAAATCCTTGAATTTATTTTTCATGGAATTTATAGTAAGGTCTGCTGAGAGCAATGTAGTATCTTTTCTTCCGAGCGTTTCAATAGTTAACTTAATCGGTTGTAAGGCTTCACTCAATTCGTTGAGAAGCTTAAAATTTATGTTATCCAATAAGTTGGTTGCATTCAAATCAGCAAGTGCTTCTTCTATAAATTCCGGAAGTTGTAAAAAAACTTCAATCATGTTTGCCATTGAATTCCAACGTGTTTTAATGTCCAGTATTAGTTGGCGTTCATGGCCAATTTTTTTTATTTTTTTTTTCCTGTAGAATACAGCTTCTTATTTCAGAGTATATGAAGAATTTTACAATTTCTCAGACAATTTTAATTGTCAAAATGTCAAAATTATTATAAAGCATTTCTTCTTGGCAATCAGTTTCAATAATACTTAATACATCTAAATCATTATCCTCAAAATTGTCGTCATCGGAATCTAATTCATGACAATTTTGGTAGTTTACGTCTATAGCATCAATTTCATCACGTGTATATGTGTTGTATAATGTAACACATACACCTAAGTAAATACCATGAGTGAAACATAATTGAAATATCACAGGGCATTCTCGGCCAAACTTTACCATAACCTTGGCGCCATCACTTATTGATCCAATTATATCTCTTTCAAAATCAATGTTAAAACTAGCTAAATGATAAGTGACCATCAGTGTAACTAATTCAATAGCAGAACAAGTTCCAAATATTCTGGCTAAACCCAAATTATATGGTTCTTTCTCTTCAGCACAATATAGTTTACAAGAAGCTTAAGCATGCTTCAAGCTTACACCCGCAGAAATCGTAAAATAATTCCATACTTTTGATGTTTAATTATTATTTGACATGGTTCCTGTTGTATATTTTTTTTTAAAATTTGTATTATAAAGAATTTATTAAATTGCTTAAAATCATTAACTTTTCCTAGTATAATTTAACTTTTCACGAACTTAATAATGAAAATTATTTAAAAATTAAAATTTCAGAAGTTTTCACTTGTTTTCTATTAAGATATATATTATGTACATTAATAATAAATGCAAATAAATAAAATGACTTGCATTGTTTTATTAAATTGGACGTCGCTGGTATAATATTGGTACAATATTTTTTGAATTTTTGAATTTTAAAATTTTTAGTTTCGATAAATCAGGCGCCGAACTTCGAATTCGAATCTTACGTTGAAGGTTCAGCTAATTCGATTTCGAGTAATTCAGTTTCAGAAACCCTAGTCTTTACAAACCTGAGTTTAGTTTAAAAATTAAAAAAAATCTGCAACTAATGAAATTTGAAATTTTGTATAGCTGTCAAAAAAACGAACCATGTCTCATATTAAAGACGAAGAAGATTTATTGTCTTTAAATAATTAAAGATGCCGGAATCGCACAAACAAATATATTGTCAAAAGATAACAAACTCACATAATGCATTTTTTTTTTAATTTTATTTACAAAACCTTATTTATTAATTTTTTTTCCCATTTTCAATTTTAAGATTCCCCCTTATTAATTTTAGCGCATTTTAAAGGAATCTTTAAATTGAATTCAATTGAAAAAAAAAATTAAACAATACGTAAATTATTATATATTGACTTGTCGTAACCAAATGGTACTCCCTTGTATTTTTCAAATAGAATCTAATTTCAAATTAAAATGTTAACCAAGAAAACAATATTCTGGAAAATTACGAAAAAAAAAAAAATTTATTGGATAGCACTTCTAATATCCAGTATTACCTACCTATATACTTACAAACAGTGCTCTTCATTAAAATAAATTTATTCTTTTGACATTTTTGATTGACATTTTTATTTAAATTTTATTTGTTTTTTTTTTTTTGCTATTATTTTTTTTATTATTGTTTTGAAAGGAATCCTTTTTTTAAGTGAATTCTATTTTAAGAGTGAATATAATTTTAATTTTATATATTTATTTACATATAATTGTAAACTATTTTCAAAATTAAAATAACCAGTTTAAATGCATTGTCATTCTGTAATACTGTTTCGATTATTTTAAGGCTGCACGTTGTAGTGTTTTGTACATTTTGTCTTTATTATAAAAATAACAATTCGAAGGATTTTATTAGGCATAAATATACAGGAAGTCTCTATATTTTATTACAACAACAAAAATATTAACCTTATTCTGATCGACGATTTGTCTTTTGAAGCTACACTGTAATGATTGCAATTGACTATCGGTAGTATGAATAACAATCGACTACTGTTGCCATTTTGGAATTAGTTTTTTGTGTATTTTTATATGGCTTGACATTTTTTAAACAAGTTGAATATTTTTAAAGTGAATTTTAATAAATTAATATTACACTTATAAAAGTGATAAATATTTAAAATAAATTAAAATATATGCAATTGAAGGTTGTTTTATAAAAAAACAGAAATTTTTATAATTATTATATTGTTTTTATTAAAACTAAACAAAAAAAAAATGCTTCCATTGCTGAATGTAACTTCCACTTTAATATGGCTGTCAATAAAGAAAATGCAATTGCAAAAGCAAACGATTGCAATCAAGTCTAAGAGATTCAATTGACATTCATGCTACCGACGCGCCGCCATTTCGATGATACGCCAATGAAGCGTCATTTTTGCTTTGATTAAAATAAGGGCTGTTATAATTGATTAAAATTGAACTAAGTTGGCAGATTCTACTTTTGACAGAAATAGAAATCTTCCAAAGTGATGCTTCAGCTCGCAAGAGATATAAATACATTTTTAGCTAAATACATCATCTGATTTGTAGATTGACATTACCAGAAATATGCGTTTGCCAAGGACATAGACCTACAATTTTAGACAATCTGAAAAGTATAATAAATCTGAAACCATTCTACATAGAAAACCTCATCGTGATTATAATGGAAATAAATAAATCATTATAACAGTCAAAATGTACTGCCATTCGATTGAATTAAATTGAATCGATTGAAATCAATATGAACTAGCAAAAACATTGCACAAAGTTTACTTAATATGCTTTTTTTTCTTGGTAACTGGAATTCATCACTTTGTTTACGATTTTTTTGTATACAAATTAAGCAAAAAAAAAAATGTTATTGAAGAAGCTACATGACAGATTGTGATTAAAATTAATGGTGGTTGGTTAATAGGGTGGAAATAAGAACCTTTCATGCACCTAACAATTTCTGCTGGTTTTTTCCATTTTACTTCTCTTTCTAACTTTCGCGTTGGGCATATGCAAAGTACGTGAAGTACGGTTCAGACCTCTTCTCCTCATCCTTTTCATATATACATATAAGGTCCATTTCTAAAAGGTCCATTTTGGCCACGTAGCTTCTGTTCATGTGGTGCCCTGTACACATGCCTACATATAACCTTAAATCGGCTCTATTGAGCCCCAAAATCACTTTCGTCTTTGCCGCATCTGGTATTCCACAGAATTTTTTCATTTGGATCGCCCCCTCCGATCTTAACATTCAGTTCTCTGGTTTTTTCGCACTTTTTTCATTGCATTTATTTTCATGGCCTGAACATCACCACTACTTCCTCAGGCTCATTGTTTCCCCCACTTTAAGATGGATTTTCATTGACTAATATTTTAGAATCTTCAAAAATTTATTGGCTCGCTAAAAAGGGATATAACATGAATTGACATTATTTAATATAGGAGCTCAATGCGTACGACAAGAACAGAAAAATATCATTTCCCGGGGATATTTTCAAAAAATTTGGTATTTTATACTTTGATGAAGCATACTTTTAAAATATCGGGGATATTTTCTTTATACCGGCAACAACTTTTAAACAAATTTTTGAGTAAATGTATATAAAAAAAAATATATTTTTTTTCAACAGATGGTTTTGACGATTGGATTTGTTGTTTTTTGTGTATAAAATAAATTTGCCAAATAGAATTTTTTCTATTCTTAGCTATCTCCCTTTTTAGACCCAATAAAATTTTTAAATATTAGTAAATTAACATCCACCTTTAAATTGCGAGTTTTTTCGCTTCAACGTTTTCCTCTTTACGGCCGGGTGTACAGTAAAGTAAAATGTCATTCAATAGTCCTAAGGAGTTTTGTGCTTCTCTACAGCAAATTGTCGCTGTTGCTTTCGTTATTTATTGCTTTCGTTATTTATTGCTTTGATGGCTTTGATGGCTTTGATGGAATCAGTTGTGTTGCTGTTCTTACCTTTACTATACAACTACAAATGTAAAACATTCAAATTTTAATAACTATTTCAAAAACTTGAAAAAATTCTGCAGTATTTTCTTTATGCTTGGGTTTTTGTTTTTGTATGTGTTTGTTTTAGCTGGTTTTTGCTTTTGTATGTGTTTATGAAAAGCATTATCTTTAGCAAAATTAATTTATAAAAATTCAGCAAATATTAAATTACCGCTTAGTACTACATTGTTAATTAATAGCTCTCTATTTTCAAACAAAAACATTAAAGGGTATATTGTGTATCCCATACACAGTGGCCAGCTACGGAGTTTCTGTTGGAAACCATCTATACTAATCCACTCATTATAAAAAAAAATTTAAAAAAAACTATTACCTATTAATATTCCCAATTGAAGCAGACTCATAAATGGCTTTGATGCCATGGTTAGAACACCTTCCAGGGCAATGGGCATTCCATGTCTCTTTATAATTTTTACTTACAATTTCATATATTTTTTTTATATGTTGTAAACGACAGGATCGGTATTTATATTTCAAGTGACATCTATCGAGATTTTACTGTACCTATACATTATGTCGATATAAAAAAGGATTCAAATAATGAAATTTAAATTTTAATAGAAATTTTTCTATTGAATAAACAAACAAATATAAACCGCAGTGACATTGCAGAATTTAACAGCATGCATATGAACCCAGACGCACTCGCAATCATTAAAAACCTTATAAGTCATGATGTGTCGAATCACATTGACAATAAAAATTCAAATGTGTATTATGAAATTAATTTTTTTTTTATTTTGACTTTTGAAGTATTTTTATTGATTTAAAGTCTATTATTTTATAATTATGCAAACTCATGTTATTTTGAAAATTGAAATACATATGAAGTCATGTTTGGAAAAATAAGTGTGCCTAATAGACAAAAATAAAAACTGTTGAAAAGTAAAACATGAGATTGTAGTTTTTATATTTTTTTTTTTTTAAATTTAATGGGCCAACATTTTAAAGTCATTTGATTCTATTTACTAGTGTATAGAATACATTTGTATAGTATTAAGCAGTCTGAATGTACCATGTTGATGTTAAAATGATGAATTATCTGTTCGTAATATGTAACTGTTTACAATCTCTTCACATTAAAGTAAATATCCAATTTTTTTTTTTTAAATTATCATTTTTTGCCATTTTTAATTATATTATTGTAGTATTTCGTTCACCAACACTACTAAAACTATCAACTTAACACTACTTAACTCCTTGCTTGATTTGGATTAGTTTTATAACATATATAAATTTAAAATAAATCTATAAGTGAGCCAGTACCTCTTGGAATTGAAAATACTTCGCCGAATATACGGTCCTTAATACGGTGGGGTCTCAAGGTCTGAATATAATGCCGTAGTCTATGAACTGTATGAAATATAGTCAGGAAATTAAAGTAAAGAGAATATAGCCGGCTTGGTCGATTAGAGCGTATTGATCTTCGAATTCTGAAGTACACCAAATTTTCATTAATGAAATGAAATGTAGGCATACATTAAAAGAATTAATTTTTTTCAACTGTAGAGAAGCCACTCGTGACAAACAAAAATGTAGGATCAGCTAAGCCAAGAATCTACATAGTTTTCTGGCTGCCTAGTAATAAATAAATAAGAGTTATAAAACCTTAACGAAATTTTCACTTGGTAATACTAAAATGATGAAAAATTGTAGTATATACTTAGTAAAATGTAGAACTTATAAAAAGTAAGTAAATTAATTTTTAATTTCCAAAAATAAATAGTTTTTTAAGTTTTAATTAATTTAAGCTGAAATTCCTAATACAAGTTAATATTACGGGTTAATAGTCAAATTATGTATAATTTTTTATTGTGTTCTTTGAAATCTATCAATATTTGTAGCACACTGCTTAAAGATTCATTCCAGATTCCGATGTACAAAGATCATATAATAAAAAGAAGTCTCATCCAATACAAATTTTTAAAATATTATTTTTATATGGTGGGTCATCATATTAGAACCCACTCACATTTTATTTTCAGAACAATTTGATCTTTAAAACAATAATAATTTTACTCTTCAAATCGTATACGAATTATCTACATACTAATATAATATGAATATATAAATATACTATAATTTAAATAATAATAAAATATCAGTAGAAATTCAGAATATCAAGGTGCTATATTGTAAATACATTTATACTGAAGCATTAAAAAGTATGTAGTTAAACGTATAACAATAGAATCAGTCATAGAACCGCAGAATATAAAAAAACATTTTAAAATAATGGTAATAAAAGAATAAAATATATTAATTACACATTACAAATCGTGAACTGGTATTCCATATTTTGTTTTCTCAAAACTTGGTTCAAAAATCGTATTTTCTATTTCAATTTTATTTTTTTTTTATTTTTGATATATTGCTTTTTTATTATTAGATATACATAATATGATTTGATATTTATATATGATTAGATAAATAAAAACAGACAAAATTAACAAAATCAAAAAATATATTACTTGTTGAAAATTTATAAATATACCTATTTTTATACAAATAAAAATACATATAAAATAAATAATGCACGTGCATAAATTAATTGAAGATCGTATAAGTTTAATTTTTTTTTATTCTTCTTATGTTTCTAAAACTTTGATTTGAAAAAAAATATTGAAATATATCTATATGGATAGACAGATTTCGGTCATATATTTATTTTTATGTTTTGGCTTTTTTGTTTAACAAAATTATAATATCCTTGTTACTCTCTTCATTTACTTACCCGCCAATACTCATCTAAATTGAAAAAATAGAACAACATTCTGATGAGACTTCTTGTTATTATATGTTCTTTGATAGTAGTACTATTGGAACCTAAATATTTGAATTGCTTATTC
Source organism: Argyra leucocephala (assembly GCA_963942445.1). Taxonomy (NCBI): domain Eukaryota; kingdom Metazoa; phylum Arthropoda; class Insecta; order Diptera; family Dolichopodidae; genus Argyra; species Argyra leucocephala. The sequence goes on along the minus strand of OZ012681.1, from coordinate 116,393,895 downwards.
CTATTCGTCGTTTTAAAACAGTTTTTGGAGACAATGTTACAACTATAGGTACAATGATTTTACTAGCAATATAGAAATATAGTTATTATAATCAAGTTTAAAGCATAAATATTAAATGAAAAATGAACAAAATAAATATTTATTTGGTCAGTACCCATTTGATTTATTAGAATATCAATTGTAAAAAACTTGACAATTTAAAAATTCAAATTTATTTTATACAAAAAAGAAAAACTATTAGAAGTATTTTGTAATACAAAAAAAAAAAAAAAAAACAAAACAAAACACACACAAAATTTGTAACAAATTTTTTTTTTTTTTAATGTATATGTATATTATGTATGTATATTATGTAAAATCAATAAATTTAAAATTTAATTATTTTTTTTTTTTTTCTTTTTTTTTTTTCTTTTTGTTTTTGCTTTAATACTGCACACATTAATATTAATTTTCATCTAATTTAGTTTCACAGGTATCTGTATTAACTTTACTTGCATCTATACAACCTTGTTTAAGATCATCGAAAAGTTTACCTTTTTTACAAGCATGTGGTGTTTCACCATTAATATAACCATTTTGACAACTGTAATATTTTTGACATTTTGGTTCACCAAATGCTGGTACAAAACCATTATTACGTCCTTCACAACGATTTGGACATGAATCATCATCTACACGAATTTGTTTCATACATGTGAATTTTCCATTTGCATCTTGTTTAACAAATTCATTTTCTCCACATTTTATTAATTTTGGTTGACCAAAATTTCCAATACATTCATAATAACTACGACATGATTTTGGATCACGTTTTGGTTTTCGATCAGCTTCACAATAAATATTACATTCAACATTATCGGCATGATCACATTTACCCGTTCTTAAATTATACAGTTCAGGTGATTTACATGATTTTATTTCATTAATTTTACCATTTTTACATATATAATATTTACGACAATCATCTTTATTACGTACAGTAATACCATCTGGTATATTTGCACACATAATATTATTAATATTATTTTCATTTATACATGATGTACCATCATTATAATCACACATTGATTTTTTTTCATTAAATATTAAACCATTACTACATTCATTATGATATGCTTTACCATTTTTACAATAGAAATAAGCACTACAACGTCTAGGTTCAGTTTTATCAGCGAAAAATTGACCATTAGTATTATCATTACATACATCATCATTACAATTGACATTTTTTTCAGAATCACAAACACCATGCTTATAATTGAATCTATGTCCTCTCGGACATTGTCCTTTATTTGATGTACCATTAACACATCTTATCCAGCCGCAAGAACTTGGATCACCAATAAATGTATAATCGGGAATAAGCTCACATACATCATTATAATATTGACAATTAACAGTAATTATGGTAAATATTAGAGTGAATAGTGTATTTTCAAAAACTGTAAAAAGAGTAAAAAAACAAAAAAAAATAATTTTAATTAAATTTTTAGTATATTTTATTTTTTATAGAATAGTCAGCAGAATGGATAATACTGTAATAAACAAATTCAGTTCCAAATTTTAATATTTTAAAAGTTTATTTTTGAAATAAAATCAATTTAATAATTTTACAGAGCATTATTTTTATTTTTATGAACACAAAAAAAATTAATGAAGCCAAATAGTTGTACTGAGGTAGGATTTATTTGGTTCATTTAATCAGGCAAAAATAGGCAAGTTAACCGAAATGTCAACAAATTTCACTGAAATAATTTCTCTGATCGCTATAACCGTATCGCAGTAAAACCAAAATATTTTTTCACTAATTCATTTTTAATATTGATTTTACTGATCACTATAATCGACCTAGCTCATTTATAGACATTCATTTTACTGATCGCTATAATCGATCTATTTCATTTTTATATATTGATTTTACTGAACACTATAATCGACCTAGCTCATTTTAGACATTCATTTTACTGATCACTATAATCGATCTATTTCACTTTTACATATTCATTTTACTGATCACTATAATCGACCTAACTCATTTGTAGAAATTAATTTTACTGATCACTATAATCGATTTATTTCATTTTTACATATTGATTTTACTGATCACTATAATCGACCTAGCTCATTTGTAGACATTTATTTTACTGTTCGCTATAATCGATCTATTTCATTTTTATATATTGATTTTACTGATCACTATAATCGACCTAGCTCATTTGTAAACATTAATTTTACTGATCGCTATAATCGATCTATTTCATTTTACTGATCGCTATAATCGACCTAACTCATTTGTAGACATTAATTTTACTGATCGCTATAATCGATCTATTTCATTTTTACATATTGATTTTACTGATCGCTATAATCGATTTATTTCATTTTTACATATTGATTTTACTGATCACTATAATCGACCTAGCTCATTTGTAAACATTCATTTTACTGATCACTATAATCGACCTATTTCATTTTTACATATTGATTTTACTGATCACTATAATCGACCTAGCTCATTTGTAAACATTAATTTTATTGATCGCTATAATCGATCTATTTCATTTTACTGATCGCTATAATCGACCTAGCTCATTTGTAGACATTCATTTTACTGATCGCTATAATCGATCTATTTCATTTTTACATATTAATTTTACTGATCACTATAATCGACCTAGCTCATTTGTAGACATTTATTTTACTGTTCGCTATAATCGATCTATTTCATTTTTATATATTGATTTTACTGATCACTATAATCGACCTAGCTCATTTGTAAACATTAATTTTACTGATCGCTATAATCGATCTATTTCATTTTACTGATCGCTATAATCGACCTAACTCATTTGTAGACATTAATTTTACTGATCGCTATAATCGATCTATTTCATTTTTACATATTGATTTTACTGATCGCTATAATCGATTTATTTCATTTTTACATATTGATTTTACTGATCACTATAATCGACCTAGCTCATTTGTAAACATTCATTTTACTGATCACTATAATCGACCTATTTCATTTTTACATATTGATTTTACTGATCACTATAATCGACCTAGCTCATTTGTAAACATTAATTTTATTGATCGCTATAATCGATCTATTTCATTTTACTGATCGCTATAATCGACCTAGCTCATTTGTAGACATTCATTTTACTGATCGCTATAATCGATCTATTTCATTTTTACATATTAATTTTACTGATCACTATAATCGACCTAGCTCATTTGTAGACATTTATTTTACTGATCGCTGTAATCGATCTATTTCATTTTTATATTTTCATTTTACTGATCATTATAATCGATCTATTTCACTTTTACACATTCATTTTACTGATCGCTATCATCGATCGTAGCCTTAATTTGATGTTAAAAATAAAACTTTATAATTTGATTTTTATGGGTAGAATACTGTGGGTATGAAAAAACGGCAAATTGCAAAAAAAGTATTCCCTCTTTTATAAAAATATTGAAATAAAGCGGTAGTGGGTTGTAAATATTTTTATTTTATTTAATTATGATCTCACTTTCAAGTAGGTTTATAGTCTTAAAAACAAATCGCATTCTATTTTTTGTCTAATACAATTTCCATGTTCAATTTACCATATTCCACTATACATTCAGGTTTTTTCGGAAATTTCTACAATTTTACTCCACTCCAACTAAATAGGACCTGAGCGAGTAGCCGGGGTTTATCTAATGCACGGATTAAAGATCATGGTGAAAAGGATGACACTATATTAATTTTCAATATATTTTTTTGCAAATATATTTTTTTATATTTTTTGGCAATTTCAAATTACTGTAAAAGGTTTCTTCGTTTGCGTTTTTCTTAAATAATTTTCCAAAAACACTTTGAGACCTAAAATAGGTTCACTAACTTATCCATAAACATTATAACTGAATATTAAAACACTAAAATATGCATATATAATGAAGTGGCATCAAATTCCAAATTGTTTTATTCATTGCAAATCGTGTATACGTATTTGTATTTTCAAATTAGGTACCCTTGAAATCCCCAATTACAAAATTGCCAAATTAAAAATCTTCAGAATCCCTAAATTGAAAATCTATTCAAAATATAGCTAAATATTTTTTCTGAAAAAATGAAAAAATAACTGTTTTTGCCGACGACAACTAAATGTTTTAATAATACCTAATACAACAAATAGTATGTTTAAAGTCAGGGCCGCTGCTAATTTATAAAACTAAAATGTCAAGAAAATCACCCCAACTATGGAGCTGATGTATTTAGAATGTATCTAAGATTTTACAAGTAAAACTATTTATATTGTGTTTAGATTTTGGAATTTACTGGTCAAATTTAAGTAAGGCGCAAACATTTGTGTTAAAAATGCCCTAGTGGCTAGTGATACATGAGTATAATTATAAATAAACACCAATTAATCGTATTCCCCGTAACATAATATTATTTTTTTTTCTTCGATTTTAAGTAGAATAACAATCAATTATAAAATTTATAATTTTACTTATTATATTTTAATAGTTTATAACTTTAATATATATATATATATATACATATATATAGTTAATAAATATTAAAATTTTTTATTTTATTTTATTTTCACTTAATTTGAATACTTTTTTTTTTTTTTTTTACAATTTTAAATCAATTTACCCATCTTCATTTTTGCAGTTTTAATTTTTTCTTATAATTATTATAAATCTTAACCGATATAAATTGAATTTTCCGTTCGGCCGATTCAAAGACGTTTCAATGAAAAAACTGCTACATTTCAATCAATTTCACTCTATTTAAATCATTTTCAATTTGGTTGTTATTATCTGTTTTGTTTTTTCTAGTCATTTTCATTATAATTACTCGATATCAGTTATTATCGAAGATCATTTTAGTTATCATTAACATCAATATAAAATAAAACATACCAAAGAAAATAGAATCAAAATGGTAGTAGTAATATTACAATAACAGGGAAACTAGAAAGATAATAAATTAACATATCAGGGTTACCAACTTTTCAAATTGAAGAAAAAAAAATAACAAAATAACAAAATGAAAGTTATTTTAATGCATGACAGTGTTTAGGCCATTTTTTTATCAAATGCATATTTTAAATTTAAAAAAAAATCGGACCGATCTAAAATTTTCAATAACTGTTTAAATTTAACTATTCTTAATTATCTGGAAAATATACACAGAGGGGCAGGAATTGGAATAACAGGTGCTATTGGCTCGTGCCCTTCCTTCCTTCCTTATTCATCCAAATCCTGAGACCACGGACCTATTGTCTTCATCACATTTAAGGGCTGTTGTACTGATGAAAAAAAAAATTTAAAGGTCTTCGGTCCCGACTTCCGAACCGATGGACCTCTTATTTGCATCGTACTAATTATCGCTATTGTACTAAATAATAGTTAAAAAAAAAAAAAAAATCAAGGGCTTTGTGAACAGGGCCCGGACCTATTTTTGCTGGAAGCGGCTCAATTTCTTGGATTTGGTACTTTCCACCAGTCACCACCTAGAAGATGTAGTTCTGGTATCTCCGTTGATTGATAAAGGTTTGCTACATGAAATTTTTGTTATGAATATTTATGTGGATATGATCCAGGCAAATTTAATGCAGGCAAATTTCAAAAAAACAGGCAAATGATACTACTAGCAAATGAAATACAGGCATATATGACACGCTCCCTGGACAATGTAATATCATAGGTCAGCTTCCAAATGAACTAGTGGCAGCCATAACCGATTATATCAATATTAAACTGAATTTCAACAAAAAGCCCAAGGTAGATTTTCCTGCTAGGGCCGTTTTAAAGCGTGTTATGTTTGTCTGGCCAATGAAATGTGGCCTAGAATATATACATGTGCGATCTCGAGAAAAACATGACCCTCGTACAACATCAATAAAACCAAACAAGTCTTTATCAGGTCTTGTACTGTCATATCAAAAGTAGTAGCCATCAGTACAGGTCATTGGCCGATAGGAAGCCACGCTACCAAGCTAGTTATTCCGTTAAGTCACATCACTGTTGAGTGCTCATTACAAACTGGTCTATTGCAGTTTTGTACAAGTCTGTTTAGCTAGTTGATTTCAATGTTAAACAGTGATAAAACTTTCCCTTGTGGTAGATTCTTTCATTAGGATCATGTTCAACTACGAATGAATATAGCAGGGTAATTAATTTCTATCAGCGCCCGGTGTAACGTGCTTTCAATACCATTTTTGCGCGCCATTGTATTTTAAGAAAACAATTAGTGATTGTTTGAAAAAGCTGCAATAACTTGCACTTACGGTTCGTCGATGTCTTAAAATATTTATTAATAAATGTGACTAATTCGGCAACATCCAACATATTAAAAAATAATGTTAATGACCATTAATTTGTTCATCTTTTACAGAAACACACGGTCAACAATTTTGTTTATATTGTCAACGCCTCATTCAATTCCATTATAATCCATTAACATCCCGGTTTGTTGTTCAATCCTTTCGAAACGTGGAAACCAATTTTGTTTTTAAACGTAAGAACTAATACATAGTGTAGATGAATTAATTGAGGTTGTAAAAATGATAATTAAGATAATAAAAATTTATGAAGTTGGAAATATTTCCCTCTACTCTGCGTCATCTTTTGTTTCATACTCATAAGCAGTGTGAATTGTTCTTCAGATTCATTTTGGAACCCTCCCCACTTACTATTTTCGATATCTTCTTAAATATTTTTTGATAAATTTGGGTTTTCACCATCAGAATCTACCACTGTGTTCTGGTGCTCTCCTTATTTTCTGATTTACAACGGTATGTTCTTCCTTTAAAGAGAAATAGGGAAATTAGTAATATTTTCCACTACACTTCTGAATATTAAAAATTTACTTCTTAATCAGTGTCAATCATTTTATCTACATTTTCTTCAATATTCCTTCCTTTTTTTAAGATATGTCACTACATGACGCTGAGTTAAACATTAACAATCCATTATAAATTCAAATATATTAAAACGATTGCTTTACTTCCGAATTTGACTTTATTGTTGTTTGCGTAAAAATAATTAAATAGTAAATTCCTGGAATGAGATTAAAAAATACAAAATTGATGTTTTACTCATTAAGAACCATAATTTCATAGAAAATATAGGTTCATATCTAGGAATGTTCGGTTGGTAACATACGTAAAATTATTTGGTTAGTAACAAAACGATTAACAATTAAACTGTATTAAATTTCTAACATTGGTTATTAAACTTATTCTAGCATTACATCATAGATCTAGCCTATGGTATTCTTTATAATCTCGAGATTAATTTCTGTAGTGGGGACAGAAGTTCTTGAAATTGATCCATCCCTGTCCAAGTCAACCTTATCTATCTGTTCCCCTCACAAAAATTGTTTGCGTCGTTTTATCTACTTCTTCACATAGTCCATTCCATACATAGTAGTCATGAATGTTTTATTGCTGTTGGTATGTTTGATAGGAATAGGATGCACCATGTAAGGTTTAGAATAAGCCAAATTGAATGAATACTACTTAGGATTAGCTGGCAAAAAAAAAAACATATTCATATCAGTATCCCACTTCAAGCTTAACTTATATCGACTCTATTGTTTTATTTTTCTAATTTTTGTACTTTCTGTCCTGATCGATTCCAAAATATATGCTCATCATGTCTCTCCTAATAATATTATAATATGAGCATACTCTTTTAATTTTCACTCCTTTTGATTGGTGTATCAAATACATAAATTATAATATAATCTATTCAGCCTATACCGTTTTCTAAATAATGTTTTGGTTGTCCGAGTATTTCTCATGTTTTCGAAATATTCTCACAGGAACACATTTTATTTTAATCAGCTACACTTATCAGTGCAGTGTCATCGGTATACGAAATTGAATTCAATTTTATAGCATTAATACTCAAGAATTAACAGTCAACAATTATACCTAGGACGATATTAAGGAAGTAGTACTCAACAGAGAGGTATAGAGGTTCACTATCGAAGCCCTGTGCTACCACGCGGAGTAATAAGAGAAAAAAAAAATACTATTGATATTCGATGGAAAGTTGTGTTAATGTTGATGAAAACAATTTGGTAAAACAATAACGGATATCAGAAGACGTAATGTATAGCTATATACCAAAAAATTCACTTTTTTATAATTTCACTGTATTTGTATAGATTGAGACATGCTACATACTTGTAGACATACTCATAAAAAATATTTTTGTAATTTAAAAAAAAAATAATTATTTTTTTTTGCAATTCTGATTTTTATTTTTTGATATTTAAAATTATTTAAGAATACAATTTAGAAATTAATAAAAATGGAAGATAGTAGTTGTTAAATTTTATATTTTAATTACTGAATTACATGAATACCCCATTATAATAATGAAGTTATTAAAATTAAAGATTGTTAAGCAAAATTTTTTGATCAGTTTTTTCATTAGTTCATTTTTCATATCCGTCAGGTGCAGGTGGTGGTACAGTTGTTGTTGTGGTAGTAGTATTCTATGTTTTCTCTGGGCTCTCTGGAGTCTCTGGAGTTTCTGGAGTTTCTGGAGTCTCTGGAGTCTCTGGAGTCTCTGGAGTAGCTTCAGTTGTTGTTGTGGTAGTAGAACTCTTTGTAGGTTCTGGAGTCTCTGGAGTCTCTGGAGTTTCTGGAGTCTCTGGAGTCTCTGGAGTAGCTTCAGTTGTTGTTGTGGTAGTAGAACTCTTTGTAGGTTCTGGAGTCTCTGGAGTCTCTGGAGTTTCTGGAGTCTCTGGAGTCTCTGGAGTAGCTTCAGTTGTTGTTGTGGTAGTAGAACTCTTTGTAGGTTCTGGAGTCTCTGGAGTCTCTGGAGTCTCTGGAGTCTCTGGAGTAGCTTCAGTTGTTGTTGTGGTAGTAGAACTCTTTGTAGGTTCTGGAGTCTCTGGAGTCTCTGGAGTAGCTTCAGTTGTTGTTGTGGTAGTAGAACTCTTTGTAGGTTCTGGAGTCTCTGGAGTCTCTGGAGTTTCTGGAGTCTCTGGAGTCTCTGGAGTAGCTTCAGTTGTTGTTGTGGTAGTAGAACTCTTTGTAGGTTCTGGAGTCTCTGGAGTCTCTGGAGTCTCTGGAGTCTCTGGAGTAGCTTCAGTTGTTGTTGTGGTAGTAGAACTCTTTGTAGGTTCTGGAGTCTCTGGAGTCTCTGGAGTCTCTGGAGTCTCTGAAGTAGATCCAGTTGTTCCGCTAGTAGTAGACTGTGTGGTCGTTTCAGTTGTTCCACTAGTTGAAGTTGTAATTATGCTTGTACATGTTTCTCTATCAATTTTTGCTGCCGCAACACACATTTGTTTCTGAACATCTAAAAGTTTATTATTACCACAACTCATTTCTTCATCATTATACATCTTTCCCTCTAAACAATAATGAAATTTAGAACATCTTTTATTTGCATCTTTCTCATATTTTGGTACATAAGTACCATCAGATTTTCCATCACAACGATTTCGACATTCATTTTCATCCACTGACATTTCATCAACACATTCCAATGTTCCATCCGCCTTCTTTTTAACGAACTGATCTGCACCGCACCATTCTAAATTAGGTGTTCCGTTTTTACATATATAGAAGCTACGACAAGATTTTGGATTTCTTTTATATTTGTCATCTTTTTGACATACAACATCACATTCCACATTGCTTTCATCATCACATTTACCTAATTTTGGATTAAATAATTCACCACTACGACATTTTTTAGACACTGTTGCACCATTGAGACATTCCCAATAAGTTGTACAATCATTTAAATTTGGTACTAAAATACCATTTGGTATATTCATACACGAGCTATCAGCAGTTTCATCTTCACAATCTACTTTATGAATGCAAGCCTGTTTTCTTTCATTGAAATGTTGTCCATTGGGGCAATTACCAGGTACAGCAATTTTATTAAAACAATAGAAAAATGCAGAGCATCTACGTGGTTTACGATCATCTTTGAAATATTTTCCTTCAGTTCTATCATTACATACATCATTTTTACACTCAACATATTGTTCTTCATCACAAACCGAATCATGTGAATTAAATCGGAATCCTTCCGGGCAAGTTCCATACGTTGATTTGCCATCGACACATCTTATATAACCATCACAAGTGTCAGTTCCACCAATAAATGTTCCGTCAGGTATATATTCACATGGATCCTGTGCTTTGATTTGACCAACAACACTAAGAATTCCAATTAATATTGGTAAAACTAGAAAAAAATAATAATAAAAAATAAAAAAAAAATATTATTGAATAATTTCTTAAATTTTTTAAACCAGTAAAAATGGCGTAAATTTTATATTTGATTTTAATTAGCTACATTATACTGTCTTAAATTAAATTATGGAAATCAACATTTTTACATTTTATAAATTTTAAAAGTTATTGTAAAAAATTAATTGTTTTTAATGAAATTTAAAAAATCAATTTTAATACAATCCGATTTCATATTTTTTTATTACACCCATAATTAATTTGCCGTTATTTAAACTTACCTTGCATAATGTTTTATTAGAATATTATTTTGTTTTCTTCAATATAAATTTTGTTATCGTTAATTGTTTACAGTGTATGCTCTTAATGCAATAATGCCGGAGAACTGATGTACTCAATTGGATTACGGGGTTTTTAAAGAAAATTTTTAACAAAAATAATTTATTTAAATTTTTAAAATTAATTATAAATCTTATGATAAAAATGTTTAACATAGAATTAATATAAGATAATACAAAACAAAACAAGAAGTAACAACTTAAAAAAAATTATAAATAAAATAATTAATAATAATTATTTTAACCCTTTACGGCCGATTGTCCTATATGTATAGCGCAGCAAAATAGATTGAAATTAGACTCGATTTTATTCGAAAGAATTAAATTGACTTTGTAGCCAAATAATGCTTGTTTTTAATCACACAGAATATGTTAGCAATTTGGGAGGGAGGGATTAAAAGTTTTCCAAAATTTACTAAAATGTCAATTTTATTCAAAAACTAATTTAAAATTATTTCAAAAGTTAATTAAATTTGAAATGTGTTCATTATTTTAAAATAACCCAATGGTAATGTCACTTTGAAACTATTATTAAGTGGGATATGTTTTTTTCGATAAAATTTGTTGTACTCAGTAAAGTGAAATTGCCAAAAGTGGTGTAGAATACTAGAAAAAAATTTGGCCTGTGCCATTTAAGAGTATGCACTGTTGTAAAATATGTACATTTATTATATTAAAAGAAAATGCTTTGCAATACCTAATAATACTAATATCATAAGTAAAGCTAAAATTACAGTCTTGTAAAATATTACAATTTTCTAAATTTAAAACAAATACGAACGTTTTAATAAAGCCTATCAATATTATTTCATTTTGATTTGTGGTCCTACATATCCGCTAATTGTATTATATACTGTCTCAGAACCAGAGTGGTCTAATCCACGTTCAAAAGAAAAATGTTCTTTTGGTTTAATCGGTGGCGTAAGTCCCAATGAATTTAATTTGAAGGGTAAAAAAAAAAAAAAATTCGTACCTATTTATCGAAAATATACAATATTATACAATATTTCCATATCGTGGGTGTTCTGCAAGAACAACTAAAATCCAAGTCAAATGAAGTAATCTGCAAAAACATTCCAAGTTCTATTTTATAAATTACGCACATATTCTATTCTTTCTAAATTACCTAAATTCAAACATTTGTTTAACATTGTTTTATGGGTTTAGGTTGTTTTTGCAGAACACCCACGGTACAAATAATTTTAATAACTATTTAACATTCGATATTCTGGCTCTGAAAAGTGCTATAATCAAAAAATTATCAGAATCGATGTTCCGTACATCCAGCACGCACGATGAGTGGCGTGCGTCAATCATAAGGTGATCAATTTGATTTGTTGTACGGCCATCTGGAGATAGCCAGGTGGATTTATGAATATCTCTATGGGGAAATTTGGTGCTGCTTATTATGCTGCAAAACTGATCAATCGGTAACCATTATCGGTGGTGTGTTGATGGAGACTATTTTTACCGATTGTTCTGCCGAAAATTTGTTCTCTGCCGAGTTTAGCGTTGAAATTAGCGGCAAGCCTCATATGCTTTGTCTAACGCGTCATAGAAGTCTTCTTTCTGCACACATATTAGGCTGATGTTGTACAAGGTGCCTTTTATGCGGATTATGGCTAGACGCTCGTTAATTGGCTTAAAATCAATAACATTTCATCTTAGCCTGTCTCCGATTGCAAAACCGCATCCAAATATGTGGTGTTTTTCGTGGCAGCTATAGTATATATCGCATTTTTTTTTCTTTATTATTCGGGTTCCTGTTCAACACAATTCCTGTAACTCAGTGATGTCAGAATTATACTGTGTGAGGAAATTTTCCAATATGTTAGATGCACCTAGATTGTATAGTTTTCGAACGTTCCAGGTGCAAATTCTAAAATCAAAATCCCTACGAGTTCCGGGTCTGTTTCCGATAATCCACTCATACCCGAGGCTTGTCTTAAGTCTTTTATAACTATTTTTTATTACGGAAGTCACCACGTGGAGGTAATGTAAGCACTTGCTCAGGAACTTGACAGTTGCGAATATGGGTCAGCGACCGGTCAGATATTACCCTGTCAATCTTAAGCCAGACCATCCATAACTATTTATTAGTTTTAGTAATATTTTTCACATTTTATCTTTAGATAATATTCGTGCTTCTATGAATGTATGAAATGAAATTATTGTGAAATATAAAGTATCACTAACACTATAATGTAATTCTAATATAATGTGGAATGCAAACTAATACTATATAGCACATTGTAATTATAATATAAGTAAGTATAATAAAGGCTATCAAAACAATATAATACAGTTATAGCTTCAAGAAGTGCTGATGAAGTAGTCAGTTGGCATCAATATACCATCATTCATTATAATTATATGTACTCTGACCAATGTGGATGTCGAAACAAAAATATTAAGATATATGAATAGTTATTTTGCCTGAAAATGATTTTAAGTGAAAATTATAGTATATTATATTTATAAAATTGTTCATAAATTCCTTGTTTCGGGTCGGTCATCCATATTTGAGCTGTGACCAAGTGTTTGGATTGATTAAAAGAAATAAAAAAATATTTTAATAACATGTATTCAATGACTTGATGACAGTAATTAAAACTGCAAACAAAAAAGTGCCATTTGAAGTGGTTGAGATGAAGCCAGAATATTTAATTTCATTCCAACCAATGATAAATTAAATATCATATAGATCCAAAGCCAAAAACAAAAACTCAGTCAATTGGTTTAAAATATACGAAAAAAATCATCAAACTAAAAAAAATTTTAAATATCAAAATGACTCGGAAAAATGTTTTTTTCATTTTAAATATCAAAATACCCACTCATAGCCCATTCTGAATTTTGAATTTAAACATTGGTATATCAAAAAGGTAGGAAAATTTTTGATGAAACTAATAAAATATATTCCACCAATTAATCATGAATTTTACACAAATTTTCAAACACAAACTGCTGTTTGTTATTTTTACGGAGTAGGAAGAGGAGTAAAAAATTCCACATTTTTGTCTTTTTGTTTCATTTTGTTATCAGTTGTCTATTCACATACATATATATCTTTATTTTTAATAATGACATTAAAAAAGTCAAGATTTTGTCCTAAACCACTAGTTTCTTTTAATTTTCACCATTTATAATGCCCAAGTGGTCTAATCCACAAAATTTAGCGTCTAACATTGCGATTTTATAAACATTCTAAAATTGCGTACTTTTTCAAATTATTTTTTTGCAATAAATTCTTGATATGGATTAGACCACTCCGGTCAAAAAACTATTTTACAATAAAACTATACACACAAGAATAATTAAAGTAAATAATAATAATAAGATCTAATCTAACGTACGCGGCTCCTATCTAGTACAATATCAGCGATACCCTAATGGAACAATTACGCAAATTTGAAAGAAAATGTATTAGCGTTTGTATAAACAAATCCCGTAAGCCTGAAACTGGATATATCCATTATTATTCAAATAGATATATCTATCATGAATCTTAAATAAATAGGATCGACAATTTGATTATAAAATTGATTAGGAATCATTTCAATAGATCTCAAAAAACTTCACAAAATGATTTTACCATAAACGAAGAAAAACACATTAAAAACGGGTCTTTTAATACCCGAACATTTCATTTATCTAGATAGTGAAGGCTATATAAAGCCAAAATTTTGTCCCTATATTATTTCAATATAATAGAAACAAAAAAATAGAATTTACTCCAGGCAGTTACTCAATGAAATTTAAATTTAGAGTTTTGGTGGCTAAACAACAGCCAAAATCTGTTATTGTCAAAAGACGAAGCCTAGTTAGCAAAGCTAGCAAATAGTTTATGTGGATAAATTTAAATTAAGGTAGGTTAAGTTTTATATTCAAACATAATAATTAATTTGGTTTTCTCAACAACATTTACCAAAAACTTGTAATAACACAATACATGAAAATGTAAAAAGTAATAGCTTTTTAAACTAAACTTAAGATGAAAAATTAACAAACAAAGTGCAAACCGACCTTTACGTTAAGAATCAAAAGAAAGTAATCAAAATCATTTTTCTCATTAGGCATTGTAAATTGTTAACGAAATAAAAAAAGTTAGTAAACAGAAAAAGGGCCATTCCGGTTCTGAGACACTCATATATTATGAACCATAACTTAAAACGTGCTTGAACCATTTCTATTGAACTTTGAATTTATAATACTGGCCTATAATTAACTAATAATTATTATTGTCAAATGTTCATAATAATCGTATAACGGAAATTGATAAATGGCGGTAATGGGGTTAAAATATTTTTTTTTTTTGACTTATGAGATAAGCCAAAATCAAATAGCTTAATCTGTAGTTAATAAATTTACAAATAAATTTTCAATGTTTAAAATAATCAATTTTTATCTTTTGTTTTTTCTTTTTTATTGTATTAAAAAACAGACAAAAATATAGAAAGTTACTAGGTAAAAATTATAACAGAAATATTTTTAATATATCTATAAAATTATTAAAAGCATCACAATTGAAATTATTCTTATTAAAATGGCACTGCCAATAATTAGTATTATTCTAAATTTATTAAATAAATTAATTTATAAAAGGTAAATGATTTGGGTTTAAATAAGTCGTCCACATAGTTAGGTATACTATAGATATCTTATAATATATTTGAATAGCTTGTTAACTGTTATAACTCATGGGAAAATTAGTAAAACTGTCGGACTTGAAGGTTAATTTAAGCATATTAATCACTTTACTATTGCTTTACTATTGTTGTATGTCAATCAATTACCATCACGTACAACTATTTTAGAGTAAAATAAAAAAGGTGGAATGATTTACCACCCTTTTTTCTTTTAAATACTTTATTTTATTGCACTAACATTGTTTTTGTTTCCATGACTTGAAAAAGAATGTAAGTATTTCTTGTGAACATAATATTGATTTTTTAGTAATTACGAGTTGTGTCGTTCAAATGCAAACACTGATAACTACATTTGACATAAATTTTGACATATGCATATAATTTGTAGATCTATATAACCTTATTTACACAAACTGAATCAAATCGCGATATTTTAAAGTGGGAAATACATGTGCAGAATTTTCTCATGCATCGCTGTCCAGTACCAGACACATGTGCATATTTTATCTTTCAAAAATTGTTTTGTTTTGAAATAATGTAGATAATTGTCGCCAATTAGATATGCACATAGAATTTGTTTGTATAGTAGCAAAATACAAAATAAAATAATTTTTGAATAATTTTAAAGTTAAAAGTTATTAAAAGTATTAAAAGTTTTAATTTAATAATTTTTGAAAAATTTTAATCACATATTTTATTATCTGTCTCTATCATGATTGTAACAAAATATAATTATACTAGGGGCCCCTGTTGAGTAATTATATTTCAAGTTGAAGTCAAATTTAAAGTTTTAAAAACAACAGTAATATATGTACTGACATAGACTTCGCACGATATAGCAGAAACCACTCGTGTTTAATAAAAAGTTTAGTGGTTAGTAAGTTTTATTTAGGAAACATAAATACACGTTCCTCATATACTGCTTCGTTTCCGATATATTCCCTATAGTAAGTGGCATTTAGTGATCAAATTACTAAAAATAAAAAATTTTGTGATTAAAGAGGCACGTATATATATACCTACATAATACATAATTTTAATAAAAACTATATTATTACTACATATAACCAAAATTTAGAAACAGTTACTTAAAAAGATAAAAATGAAGAATTCAAGTGATTTTTTTTTTTGTTGTTTTTATATTTTTTATTTTAGATGAATTTGTTTTTTTGTTTTTTTTTGGCATATGTACATAGATTCATTTGCAAGTAGATCTAGATAATGTAAATTATAATAACTGATTTGTTTGCTTTTGTTTATTATTTTAATAAGATCTCATATATGCATAATGTATTTGCTGAATAATAAAATCATATGAGTACAAAACTTTCAACTGTGTGCGCATTTTTGTTTTATATATACATACCTACATCTTATATATTGTATCAGAAGTTCATTAAGGAGTAGGAGAATCGAAATAAAATGAAAAGGTATCTACTGCGCAGATCCCTAAATGCTTGTCAATTATAATTACAGACTAGGGGCCCCTGTTTTGTAATTATAATTTAAGTTGAAGCCAAATTTACAATTTTTAACAGAACATAATAATAACATTATACAGAATAGTATAAAAATAACAAAATGTTGAATGACACAAAATGGCTCTATTTTACTTAAAAGTTTGAATATTATAAAACCAAATAGAAATTTGTTTAACCCGTATGCGCATTTCGGCCACATATAAAACTTATTTATATATTAAGAGTTCATTAAGAAGAAGCGCGATAAAATGAGAAGGTGCTTACTACGCATGTCCTTAAATGCATGGCTATTATAATTATAGATACTCTATTTTTGTTTTTGTTGTTTTTATATTTTTTTATTTAAGATGAACTTGTTTTTTTGTTTTTATTTGACGTATTATTTAAATAGGTTTATTGCAAGCAAAGAACTTCTAAACAATAAGAAGTCAAACTCGGATATGTATTTTTACTAACACACCCAAACATTGAAAAAAAAAATTGTTAGAAATAGACGGTAATAAGAATTGTATGTTCACGATGAATGAAGTGAAATATTGGAAACAAAAAGGTGTAGCGAAATTAATAAGATAAAATTCAAATAGAATGTGGGTAAATAATAATTTTTTCGTATTAAAATGAAACTATTTATCGTGTTATCTATTAAAAGTTAAATTTTCACATAAAAAAAATTTACTTTTAGTTGTCTGTGGGAATTTACTTTTTGTTGTCTTTGTTTAAAATTTCAATATAAAATCTTTAATTACTGTCCGAACTTTTTTTCTCACTATGTACTTAATAAATAATCCCGCATATAAAATTTTTATAAGCGTTTTCAAATCGCTGCCAAGAGAATAAAAATTTGTATATAAAAATTTAGGCAAGCATATGCTGTGTTCTCTTTCTTTCTCATTTATACGGTAATGGCTAAAGTATTTATAGTATGATAGTTTTTACTTGTTTCAACTAATCAGGAAATATTTTGTTGTGATTTAAGAGTTTCCCTTCTAATATGAGTTGAGTTAATTAAGGAGAAGGGAGATAAAATGAAAAGGTGTCTACTGCGCAGGTTCCTAATTGCTTGTCAATTATAATTATAGATACTCTAACTAACTCTACTATATAAAAATGAATTTGCTAGTCATATGAACAATTCAACTGATTTTTTTTGTTTTTGCCTTTTTATATTTTTTTGTTTCTTTGTTTTTTTTTTGACATATGTACATAAATTCATTTGCAAGTACATAATATAAAATATAATAACTGATTTGTTTACTTTTGTTTATTATTTTCATAATATCTCACTTATGCATAATGTATTTGCTGAATAATAAAATCATATGAGTACAAAATTTTCAACTGTGTTTTCAATTTTTGTTTTATACCTACATCTTATATATATATATCAGAAGTTCATTAAGGAGTAGGAGAATCGAAATAAAATGAAAAGGTGTCTACTGCGCAGGTCCATAAATGCTTGTCAATTATAATTATAGATTAATAAATTAATGCTAGTCTGTTGTGCATATATTTTGTCATAAATTTAAATATTTTAAAAATTTACATGTAATTGGTTCCATATAAAACCATACATTCTAATTTAATTTTGCTGCGATGCATGCATAATTCTGCACATGTATTTCAGGCATAAAGCCTTTTTTCCTTTTTAAAATTGAAGTTTAATGCAAAAGTCGATATTTGCAAAAAAAATGTTTACATAGCAAAAACCGATATACATATTAAGGTATATTTTAACTGGTTTTTTGCAAAAGCCAATGTGATTAAAATAAATACTTTGCCGCCAAAAATTGACAATTAATAGTTTTTTAAAATTTAAACAAATATTAATGCAAAGTTATTTTTCATTGAAAAAAGACGTGTTTAAGATAAAGGTAATCAAAAAATTTTAAAATATTATCAATGTTATATCTATATAATAATTTCCCTAAAACCATGTTAGAAAATGATGCGTGAAAATCATCCAATTAAAAAAAAACGAAAAATGTAACAAAACGAGAACAAGGTAAGTTGCTCAGGTAAATATTTATATTATTTTTTCAATAAATTGTGGAATTATTAAGTTTTCAAATTTCTCTGCAATATATAAACAGATAAGTCCTCCAGTAATTCCAAATTGTGTTCACCAAAAAGACAAAAGTTTAAAATGCAACATTGTTAAGACACAATTAAGATGCTATGAGATTTACCAAGGCATTTTACTTTTCAAATAAGAACAAGATCAGTTTATTTTGAAATATACTTCAGTGATAACGCCAAAACAAACACAAAAGAATGATTCAAAAAAAAAAAAAATGTCAATTTATTATTATGTCAGAAAGACAGAAAAAACCATGGTGTAAAGAATATCTAATTCTTTATACCATGAGAAAAAACCATGGCTAAAGTGTGCTTTGGCTTTTTGCAACATACTTGGTATAGGCAAAGATCGAGCGATCAGCATCGCAAAAGCAGATTTTGAAACTGGACAGTGCCATAAACGTGGTGGTGATAGGATTGGATTGAGAAATGAAAAAAAGAAGAATGATGTTATTGAGAGATTTTATAATAAAAAATTTAATACACATGAGATACATTACTGCAGAAATAAAAATTCGAACAGGCTTAAAGTTATTTAAATGTAAGTCAGATGTATAAGATGTTTTTTCAAGAATCGCCTGGCTTTCTTTTTTTTTTTTAAATTTTATGATGTTATACCAAGAAGGGAATTTTTAATTTTGAGATTCATCATCATCATCATTGTCCTGCAACCTCATCCGTGGGGCATAGGGCGGAAGTAAATTCTTTCCAACGGCTCCTATCTGCGGCTAATCTCTTCAATTGTGGCCACGTTCTTTACTGGGTACTTACTTCTGCTAAGACAGTTGTTCTCCATGTTTTTCTCGGCCTTCCGACTCGGCGTGTACCCTGAGGATTCCATTCGAAACATTGTTTCGCGATGTTGTTGTCAGGTTTCCTGAAAGTATGCCCGATCCAACGCCATTTCCTCTGTCGGATTTCCACGTCTATTTGTGGTTTTTTCGTTTTTTGCCACAGCGTTCTGTTGGAAATGGCTTGTGGCCAGCGAATGTTTAGGATGCGCCGGGAGACATCTATTGATGTACGCTTGGAGTTTCCTGGTAATGTTTACTGAAACTTTCCATGTTTCGCAAGCGTACAGGAGAACAGATTTCACACTTGCAATTTTGGGATTGTATACATTTTAATTTTTTTTTGTTTAGAAAAAGAATTTCTTATGACAAAAACAAACTGTTTTTCAATACACTTAATGTGCGTTGTTAACACCCCGATAAATTACAATATATAAAATGCAAATCCCGATACAAACATATGTCAATTTCAAAACCCGATATTTACAAATTTCAAATTAATATTATGCTCAAATCCAAAGAGTTATGTTATTTTTTTTTCTTTCTTATTGTTAAATATGCTAGTCATTATTAATTAAAAAAAAAATCTGAAACATAGCCAACAAATATGCAATAGGTTTTTAGCGTACTCTCAGAATGGTTTAACATGTATTTATCGGTGTTTGCATTTGAACGACAATTGTTATAATTTCATAGAAATAACCAGGTAGCTACTTTGGTTTGCAAACATACGTAAATTAATTTTTTTGGTAACAAAACGGCTAACAATTAACTGTATTAGATTTCTAACCTTGGTTATTAAACTTATTGTAACATTGAATCACAGCACTAGCCCATGTTATTCTTTAGAATCTCGAAATGTATGCTTATGGCCAGAAAGTATTTCTGAATTCCTGAAGGGGGTTTAGGGTTGTCATGTAGGGAAAAATCGAAAAATTACAAAAAGTTATCAGGGAAGGGACTTATTTTAGATCTTTTTTTTTAATTACGTCACTGTGTGTTTGTGTGTGTATATTGATGACCAAATTCAAAACATATTTTTTATAATTTTTTTTTTTTATCTTTTTTTTGTACCTCTCTTTGGTATATTTATTATATATATACAATCATATTATATATATGTAATATATACAGTCTATTAAATAAATAAATGTACAATGTATCTATGATACAATTTGTATAGTAATATGTACGCAATTGACGCAAATGACGCAAATGACCCAATTGACGGAATTGACACAAATGACACATTTGACGCAAATGACACAATTGACGCAAATAACGCAATTGACGAAATTGCTGCAATTGACGTAAATGACTCAATTGACGCAATTGACGCAAATGACGCAAATGACGCAAGGATGCTCTGCTAGGAGTAATGTTTTCATTCTTAGAATACCATTAACTCCATCTGACCACCCTTTTCAATTTAAACGGCTTCAATTTCCCATAAAAATATGGTTTGCTATTACCATAAATAAAGCACAGGGGCAAACTTTAAGTGTAGCAGAAATTAACTTTAGAAAACCATGCTTCTCTCATGATCAATTTTATGTAGCTTGCTCAAGATTAAATAATAAAAAAAAATATAAACTCCAGGACATAAAACACCAAATCATTACCAAATCATTAGAGCAAATCATTGGCCTATTTCACAATTCAAAATTTTATATATTTTGTGCTGGACCCCAACAGTAAAACACAAAACTTTTTACTTTTATGTCTAACGTTCTTTAAAAACCGAGTTGATAAACAAACGCAATCTAATGATGTGATTAGTATAAATCCCGCACATTTATTAGCACTAACATGCATAAATAGAATATTGAACAAATAATATTTGATAATGAGCCAGAATTTTAAACGAAAACAATTTTATTAATTGAGATTCAATTTTGCATGTGCAATAGAAAAAAACAAAACTATTTAAAAAACAAAAAAAAAAACAAATACACATAATATTTTTTGATGAATAAAATAAAAAATCGTGGTGGAAAAAAAATTAAAATTCGAAAATTTACTGCAAATAAAAAGCTAGTGTATTTACAAAATTGTTCATAACTTTTAAGCCATTGATCGGCGTATAGTCTTCTATTTCTTCTTCGAAATTATATTTTTTTTGATTATGTGAATTTTCTTAAAAACTGTATTGGCATTTGATTGTTATTGTTTTTATGTGTAAATAGGCAGAACAAAAACACAAATAATACCATACTACATACTACATAGGTACACATATTATAATATACCATCATAAATTAAAAATATATAAATATGTACATATATATAAAAAAAAACAATAAATACAACAAATTAAAAACAATTAAAATTTTAATTCGTCACGACATTACATTTATGCCTCTAGTATATGGTTGCAAGAAAAAAGGGAATTTAATATATTTTATGATAAAAAAAAAATTTAGGCCCAATATTTTATTTCTCTCTTTGCTTACTTTTTATTATTTTAACTTTTTTATATTAACTACTTTTAATATTAAAGCACTATATACTGGATACTAAAATATATTTGTTTTATATTAAAAAAAAACACAGATCAAAGCAATTTGTAAACATATTTCAGTTTGTATATGTATTAGAGCGTTACGTCAAATATCCAGGTAAATGCAGAAAACTCTATATAAAATATGAGTGTACTATTTTAATTTTCTCTCTTTTTGATTTGATTTACAAAATAAATAAATTATATGTCTGTTCAGCCTATTCTGCTTTCCTAAGGAACACATATTATTTTAATAAACGACATTTATCAGTGCAATGTCTTCGATGTTCTTTTTAATTTTCAATTAAAGAAGATTAGGGGATAAATACCTGATGTAATGCTATTTACTCAATATTCGATAGAGAACTTTTTTGACGTTTGTGAAAACAATTTTGTCAAACAATAATAGATAGCCCAACGGATTTTTCACCACAGCTGGCTAACTTTTTCATAATTTCACTGTATTTATCTATACAAAATACTTGTAGCCATACTCATAAAAAATATTTTTTTAATTTAAAAAAAAAAAATTAATTTTTATTTTATAATGTTTTAAATTATTGAAGAATATATTTAGAAATTAGTAAAAATGGAAGGTAGTAGTTGTTAAATTTTATATTTTAATTACTGAATTACATGAATACCCCATTATAATAATGAAGTCATCATAATTAAAAATTATTAAATTAAATTTTTTGAACAGTTTTTCTATTAGTTCATTTTTCAGCTTCTTCAGGTGAAGCATTTTCGTCATTTTTCTCTTCAGGTTTTCCTTCAGGTTCAAGTTTTTTTTCATTTTCAGGTTTTCCTTCAGGTTCAGTATTTTTTTCATCTTCAGGTTTTCCTTCAGGTTCAGTATTTTTTTCATCTTCAGGTTTTCCTTCAGGTTCAAGTTTTTTTTCATCTTCAGGTTTTCCTTCAGGTTCAAGTTTTTTTTCATCTTCAGGTTTTCCTTCAGGTTCAGTATTTTTTTCATCTTCAGGTTTTCCTTCAGGCTCAAGTTTTTTTTCATCTTCAGGTTTCCCTTCAGGCTCAAGTTTTTTTTCATCTTCAGGTTTTCCTTCAGGTTCAAGTTTTTTTTCATCTTCAGGTTTTCCTTCAGGTTCAAGTTTTTTTTCATCTTCAGGTTTTCCTTCAGGTCCAGTATTTTTTTCATCTTCAGGTTCAGGTTCTGGTTTTTTTTCTGGTTCAGGTTTTTTCTCTGGTTCAGGTTCAGGTTTTTTTTCTGGTTCTGGTTCAGGTTTTTTCTCAGGTTCGGGTACAGGTTTTTTCTCTGGTTCTGGTTCAGGTTTTTTCTCAGGTTCAGGTTCAGGTTTTGTTTCTGGTTCTGGTTCAGGTTTTTTCTCTGGCTCTGGTTCTGGTTTTTTTTCTGGTTCAGGCTCTGGTTTTTTTTCTGGTTCAGGTTCAGGTTTCTTTTCTGGTTCAGGTTCAGGTTTTTTCTCTGGTTCAGGTTCAGGTTTTTTTTCTGGTTCTGGTTCAGGTTTTTTCTCTGGTTCAGGCTCTGGTTTTTTCTCCGGTTCCGGTTCAGGTTTCTTTTCTGGTTCAGGTTCAGGTTTTTTCTCTGGTTCTGGCTCAGGTTTTTTTTCTGGTTCAGGTTCAGGTTTTTTCTCTGGTTCAGGTTCAGGTTTTTTTTCTGGTTCTGGTTCGGGTTTTTTCTCAGGTTCCGGTTCAGGTTTTTTCTCTGGTTCCGGTTCAGGTTTTTTTTCTGGTTCTGGTTCAGGTTTCTTCTCAGGTTCAGGTTCAGGTTTCTTTTCTGGTTCAGGTTCAGGTTTTTTTTCTGGTTCTGGTTCAGGTTTTTTCTCAGGTTCAGGTTCAGGTTTTTTTTCTGGTTCAGGTTCAGGTTTTTTTTCAGGTTCAGGTTCAGGTTTTTTTTCTGGTTCAGTTTTTTCTTTAATTTTACATGTTTTTTTTTCAACTTTAGCTTCCGGAACACATTTTTGCATATCAACATTTAAAACTCTACCATTACCACAACTCAATGCTTCATCATTATACATCTTTCCATCTAAACAATAATGAAACTTGGAGCATCTTTTATTTTCATCTTTCTCATATTTTGGTACATAAGTACCATCAGATTTTTCATCACAACGATTTCGACATTCATTTTCATCCACTGACATTTCATCAGCACATTCCAATGTTCCATCCGCTTTTTTTTTAACGAACTGATCTGCATCACACAGTTTTAAATTAGGTGTTCCGTTTTTACATATATAGAAGCTACGGCAAGATTTTGGATTTCTTTTATATTTTTCATCTTTTTGACATACAATTTCACATTCCACATTTCTTGCATCATCACATTTACCTAATTTTGGATTAAATAATTCACCACTTTGACATTTTTTAGGCATTGTTACACCATCTATACATTCCCAATAAATTGAACAGTCATTTAAATTAGGTACTAAAATACCATTTGGTATATTCATACAAGATGTATCAGCAGTTTCATCTACACACCCATTTGCATAACCGCATATTTGATTTCTTTCATCGAAATGTAAGCCATTGGGGCAATTACCGGGTACAGCAATTCTATTAGAACAATAGAAATATGAAGAACATTTACGTGGTTTACGATTATCTTTGACATATTTCCCTTCATTTCTATCATTACATACATCATTTTTACACTCAACATATTGTTCTTCATCACAAGCCGCATCATGTGAATTAAATCGGAATCCTTCCGGGCAAGTTCCATACGTTGATTTGCCATCGACACATCTTATATAACCATCACAAGTGTCAGTTCCACCAATAAATGTTCCGTCAGGTATATATTCACATGGATCCTGTGCTTTGATTTGACCAACAACACTAAGAATTCCAATTAATATTGGTAAAACTAGAAAAAAATAATAATAAGAAATAAAAAAAAAATATTATTGAATAATTTCTTAAATTTTTTAAACCAGTAAAAACGGCGTAAATTTTATATTAAATTTTAACTATATTATACCGTTTTAAATTAAATTATTGAAACCATTATTTTTACGTTTTAGTTATGAAATTTAACTGTAATTGTAAAAAATTAATTATATTACAAAATTAAATTTAATACAATCCGATTTCATATTTTTTTATTACACCCATAATTAATTTGCCGTTATTTAAACTTACCTTGCATAATGTTTTATTAGAATATTATTTTGTTTTCTTCAATATAAATTTTGTTATTGTTAATTGTTTCCAGTGTATGCTCTTAATGCAATAATGCCGGAGAACTGATGTACTCAATTGGATTACGGGGTTTTTAAAGAAAATTTTTAACAAAAATAATTTATTTAAATTTTTAAAATTAATTATAAATCTTATGATAAAAATGTTTAACATAGAATTAATATAAGATAATACAAAACAAAACAAGAAGTAACAACTTAAAAAAAATTATAAATAAAATAATTAATAATAATTATTTTAACCCTTTACGCCCGATTGTCCTATATGTATAGCGCAGCAAAATAGATTGAAATTAGACTCGATTTTATTAGAAAGAATTAAATTGATTTTGTAACCAAATAGTTCTTGTTTTTAATCACAAAGAATATGTTAGCAATTTGGGAGGGAGGGATTAAAAGTTTTCCAAAATTTACTAAAATGTCAATTTTATTCAAAAACTAATTTAAAATTATTTCAAAAGTTAATTAAATTTGAAATGTGTTCATTATTTTAAAATAACCCAATGGTAATGTCACTTTGAAACTATTATTAAGTGGGATATGTTTTTTTCGATAAAATTTGTTGTACTCATTAAAGTAAAATTGGCGAAAGTTATGTCAAAATACTAGAAAAAAATATGCCCAGCATATTTCAGAAAAAAATTTGGCCTGTGCCATTTATGAGTATGCACTGTTGTAGAATATGTACATTTATTATATTAAAAGAAAATGCATTGCAATACCTAATAATACTAATATCATAAGTAAAGCCAAAATTAAAAAAAAAAATTAATAAAATTTACAACAATAATTTGTGAAAAAATTTAAGAAGATTGTTAGTACGAACATCGCAATCATTTAAAGTCATCGGATCTATTACAATACAATAATATTACAATTTTCTAAATTAAAAACGAAATAAGTTCAAAATAAACACTTACTTTTTAATAAAACTATCAATACTATTTAATTTTGATTTGTGGTCCAACATATCCGCTGATTGTATTATAAATATAGTCTGAACAATAACTCTTGATGTGTTACAACAACTATCTCTATATTAAACTTTAAATTTGTATTAGTTAGCTTAAAATTAGGTAATTGTCAAAATACGTAACTATCGCATAACAGGAGCTGGTAGACGTCGGTAATGGGATTAAAATTTTCTTTTGGTTTGACTTACAAGATAAGCCATTAATAGACAAATCTTTAGTTATTAAATTTACTAATCAATTTTTAATGTTTAGAATAATCGATTTTATTAATTTTTTGTTTTTTTTTTTTGTATTAAAGAAGAGATAAAAATTTAGAAAGTAAGTGGGTGAAAACTATAACAGCAATATTTCTACCATATTATATAATTATCAAAAGCATCACAGTTGAAATAATTGTTATTAATAGAAATGCCAATAATTAGTACTATTCTAAATTTATCAAATAATTTGTAAAAATAAATATTTTGGATTTAAATAAATAATTTTATAACAGAACTATTCATAAATTTTTTTTTAACTGATCAGAAAATGTGTAATACTGCCTGATTTAGGGTCTCTCATTTTCAGTTTAATTTAAACAAAATATATTGTCATTACCGTTTTATACCATTATTCGTTAATACGTTCGCAGACACTAATTACTTTTTTTTTGTTACTTAGAATAACATTTTTGTAATAATGTACCGTTATTTGCCCAAATGAAAATATTTGTTATTGGAAAAGATTATCTGTTTATTCGTTTTATAGATATATTGGTTTTTTTTTACAACTAAATGTGTATTTAAGCTTAGTGAAAATATTTTTTGCGATAAGAGAGTACTCAATAAAATTTGCTATTGAATAAATTTGTTTTGATAAATTGTCATATACCCTTTGATAATGCAATTGACGTAATAACAAAAAAAAAAACATAAACTATTTTTTGTTAAAGAAGAAAATTAGAAATTTCAGAAAACGGAAATTGAGTTGTATCGCAATTTTTTTTTTTTAAATGATTACAAAGCGCAATCTTGTCAAAAAATAAATTTCAGTGGAATTTATCACATATCCAAATTATCAATGAAAAAACACGAAAAAGAAAATAAATACTGCGAAAAAAATGAAAAGATAAACAAACATTAAGTCAAGCAGAAAGTTATATCACAAAATAATACTAAGTGGATTTGTATTACATTGATACCGCAATTCGCTCTATCAAACAGTAAATTTTAATAATCATTTTAAAATAAATTAAATATATTCGAAATTAGATTTTTAAACCTGATTTTTTATAGAACATTTTTCACTAATTGGTCTGAACTCCAAACAATATTCTAGTAAGTAAGTCAAAAAATGAAAGTGTAAGAAATTATTGTAAATATAATCAAATTTTTAAATAAAATTAATAAAAAAAAAAATTTGATTATTCATATTTAATTGATAAATAAATAGGTACAAATATTATCACTTCCGCCTAGAAACTACTTATAAAATATAAAAATTAAAAAAACAATAAATTAATGTAAATTTTTGTCTTATATTGGTGATAGTTCCGAAAAATGTCTCTATCTAATTTTTTTTTTTTAATTTTGTTCAAGGAAACTGTTACCAAAGATAATTTACAAATAGATGTGGCAGCTTATGGAAAGTTTTGTGCTAAAACTTTTATTTTAAAATTCCCTAATGCAGGACTAATATAATCATACATTGACACACTAAATAAAAATCAATGTTTGAAATTTTAGAAGAAAGGGGGAAATAAACAAAAATAAAATTTTGCAATTCTATTTTTTATGTTAAGAGATATAAACAAAAAGAAAACAAAATGAAAACAAAAACGTAACTATGTAGGATAGGAATACATATAAATAATAAAGAATATTCAAGACTCACAGTCAAGTATAAGAAACATGTAAAATCACAAGAAAAAACTCTGTATTTTATTTTTACTTCATATAAAGAAGTTGTTTCTGTAAATAAAATCTATGTGGTATTAATTTTATTCTTTTTAAATTTTCAGGAAGGTCAAAATATAGCTAAAATGATGTTTTTACAAGTTAAAATGATGAATTACAGGTGGGTAGATTACGGTAAGTATTATGCTAAAACTCTGCAATTTCTAAACTGGAAATTATAAACAAGTGACAAAAGATTGAGCTTTTTAAAGGAGTATATTGATGAATAGTATAGCTCTCTCGGACCTTAAATGCTATAATACGATGATGATAATTAATTATTAATTTTTAAAATCGTAAAAGATTTTTCACTATTTTTTTTTTCTTAAGAAAGGGCTCCTACCACGTATTAAAATTTTCGTAAACTGAATTTCGTATTCGAAAGATTAGTACTATGTAATATGAAATTCGAGTTAAAATAAGTTTGACAACTCAAAAATCGTATATACGAATCGGAATTTAAATTTTCGTACCATGTAATACTAATTTCGAATATTTTTTAACATATTTTATTCGAATGGTTTTTTGTTATTGAATGGAGGTAAAACTTTGTTTGTGTTTTAAAATTAAGTGAGTTATTTTAAAATATAATTATATCAAATATTACAATAACTAATAATATAAAAAAAAATACATTTATATTTAATTTAGTATTTAAAAAAAATTATATTATTTCATATTTGTATGTTTTATAGATTAGGCTTAAACACAAAACAAAAACATCTCAATTTAAAATAATGATGGAGTTTCAAATCGAAATACAAATACAATAAAATTGATATAATTTTAAATAATACTCTTCAAAATAATAAACACACATTTTCGAATAAATTTAAAGTATATAAGAACATTGATGACAGTTTGAAATTCGGAAACTTACGTTACCAACTTAATTGACGTTTATTTCCTTTCGAATTTGATACGCGGTACCAATAAATTTTACATTCGAATTGCAAATTCGTATAATCGTTCGAATCCGAATTTCATACACGGTAGGGGGCAAGGTTTTCAGAGGGTTTTTTTATTGTTTAACCTCGAATTTGTCGAAAACTTACTTCATAACGGTCCATTTTTTAATTCAAATTATTTTTTTAAAAAAATGTTCGAATATTTTCAAATTATGACACTGTTTTTAAACTGAAAAATTTAAAATATTGAAAAAAAAACTCGATTAAATTAAAAAGGGTTGAACATGGTTGAACTTTCTATAATCTGGTTCATAAAATGTACTGTTATTTATTTCCGATAAATTAAAAACTGAACTGTAGATCAAAAATTTGTTTTGATTATTAATCACTCCTCTGTTCTTAAATTAAACATTTTTTACTCAATACAAAATATGCATTTGAATTTAATTTCCAAGCCTACTTTAAGGTTAATGATAAAATTTTAAAGTAATTTATTTTCTATAGAATCTTCTGAGTAGCTAACAAAATATTCAAATTTAATTGATCGTGTCTAATATAACTAAACTGTATTTTAACATCTTAATTTCAAATGCAATCACTGGGACCACAACAGAAATTAATTTTGTTTCCAATAGTTGATTTGTGCAAAAATCGATTAAAATCGAATGACTGAGCTTTTCGGAACTATTGCCAAATTTTTTTTAAAAAACTATCTTTACAAAAAAAAAAAACAAAAACAACAAAAAATTCAAAGAATCTTTCTAATGGTAATATTTTAAATTTTTATTCAATTTTTAGAATTTACAGTGTTCTAAGAAACAGAATTTAATAAAAAAAAAAAAAAAACAAAAATGTAATGGGGGTAGTGTTAGTAAAACTCAATTACAAAATTCTGTGCTTCTTTTATCTTAATTGAAACTATTAGTACTACTGAGTGCTGAATAACTGATTGTTGATTGATAATGAAAAATATTTTATTCCGTAAATTTTTTTTTATGTTTTTATTTGTTGAAGGTAATGTTTTATTTTTTTTTGCTTATTTATCTACGTATTTTTATTTTTGTTTTTTTTTCTTCTTTATAAATATTGGGTGCTGGTGTCACTGTTATAAATTTATTAAATTGGTTTTTTATCAAAAACAAGTGAACAAATTTTTTTTGTTGTATAATTGATTAAAAATGAAATGGTAAAACAAAAATTTGTTAAAAAAAAAAATTTAAAATTAAATTAATGTAAAAATATTGAAAATAAACAAAACAAAAAATTTTGTAAAAAGCTGATGAAGAATTTTTTTTAATTTTATTGAATTCAATTTGAAAACTTAGAATACGTAATGACGAATTATTTCGATCCGGTGGCGAAAGACTGTCTACAAAAGGACATAAATTATATTGTGACAATTTCTTTACAACTTATGAACTTCTCGAATTTCTTAAACAAGAAAATATTAATTGTGCTGGAACGGTCCGAATAAATAGATTCATGAATCCCCCATTATTACCGGATAATGAAATAGCCAAAGTGGGCCACGGGACGTGTGACGAAATTGTTCGCAGAGATGGTGATATTGTGGTTGTTAAATGACAGGACACAAGAATTGTGAATCTCGTATCCAACTTGATTGGTATCGGAGTAAGGGTTCAACGAAGCGATGGAACAAATTAACTAAAATGTATGTAGATATATGTAGATGATAGTTCAAAAATATGTTGTTGGAATGGGGGGTGTTGACCGTCTCGACCAGCAAATTGCATAATACCGCGTATTTATAAAATCTGGAAAATTAACCCTCCGAATGTATAGTCATTTTCTGGATTTTGCATGGGCATCCAGCTGGTTGAAATACATAAATGATATTAAAGTAATGGAAAATGGTACCCAAAATTGAAATATTGGATTTGTTGCATTTCAGAATGGAAGTAGCTTCTCATGTTTTAAACGTGAACGTTCGAAGACCCTCTAAAAGCGGACGATCTTCTACAAGCAACACATCATCCCCAGTATCATTTACAAAACGGATAAATTGTAAAATACGCCATATGAAGGAAATTACATTAGATAAATTAGATCATATGCCATTCCACGACAGTAAAAAACAGGCAAGTTTGTGTAAAACGAATTGCAAAACTACAAATGTTGCACCTGGAAGGACACACTTTTGTTGCGGGAAATGCAATGTTCATTTGTGTATCACAAAGGATCGGAATTGTTTTCAGCAATTCCATGAATAGTAATAAGTACTAATAATAAAAATTCATATATTATACTTCTTTTTATTTATATAACAAGGTATAAAAATAAAAAATATGTCAAAATTTAGCTTATTTTTATTGGATTAAGTCATGTTGTACATTAAAATGTACGTTTCCAAAAACCACTTCCGGTTTTAACATTATTAAATTTTTTTTTTAAATTGTTATTTGATGTATTTTTAATGATATTAAAATATCCATCTATTTTTATTTTACCCGTAATTAATTGGTGATCGAAAGGGTTAAAGTAAGCACAGATTATTGTTCAATACGTCATCATTCTTTACTAGGGTTAGTAAAAACCGCACGGTTAATGAAAAACATGTTCTTATAACAAAATAAGGCCACTGGCTGTTGGTAGAGAGGTGACAATAATAAGTAGATATATTTTCTCACCCATATTGTTTTTAGCAGTAACAGATAAGGACTACTAATGTGGGTATAAACAAGAGAAATAGTATCGAACATTATCAGCCACTTAGATTACGCCGACGATTTGTATTTATTGTCACATACGAATAGAGGTTTGAATGATATGTGCTAAAAGCTGTATGACACTGGAAAAGTGCTAGGCCAAAAGTCAATTGAGCTAAAACCAAAAGTATGCACTCAACTCGTACATCACAACATCCGATCCTTCATGAAAAAACGCGAATCGAAGAGATGAGTACGTCCAATTACCTAGGCGGCATTGTGCCATCAGATGAAGGTGTCTATTTGTATATTGAAGTCCGCATCAGCAAAAGCCGAACTACTTTCGGGATATTTTCAAAAATAGGACAGGCAATCAACATATCCCTGCGCACGAAAACAACACCAGGAAAATCCAGGCGTACATAAGTAGATGTCTCCGCCGTATTCTAAACATTTGTTGACCACAAACCATTTCCAACAGAACGCTTTGGCAAAAAACGAAGAAAAAATAAATAGGCATGCAAGTCCGCCAGAGAAAATGGCGTTGTATCCGGCCGAAGATAGAAGTCGATGAAAATATTTTATTTCCGCCGGGATTACAGAGCATTGATGATAAGATATAATTCTTAGTGAAATATATTTAAAATTATGGAGATCTGCTTTTACGATCAATAATCTTTAAGAGTACAAAAATAAGACACAGTTGTCACTAGATGGGCTACAACAGTCAATTAGACAAATACAAATAGTCATAAATAAAAATGTATGGATAATAAATGAATAAAGGAGTCATGATTCAAAAATAAATTAAAGAGGTAGTACTTTTTTTGAAGGCAATATACAATAGTTAGTGATTATACACTCAAATCAAAATACTGTAAAAAATCGAATATCTGCAATTAATCAACGATAAGACAATGAATGTAAATCAATAGTTTTAAGACAGTGAGAATAAAGTGGGTATCTCAGTGGATTGCACAAAAAATTACTTAAATATGAATGTAAAAATTTTCCATGAATAGATTATATTTGATTAAAGTCAGTCAAATAATACGGTCAGTAGTCGGGGTATGTGAGGTAAGGGTTAGAATATTCTCTAGATCATCGTTTAGTGAAATCTAAAAGACAATTAACTGGTTTTGATAAATATATAAATTTATTTTAAGCAAATACAAAATGATCATTTGTAATTTTGCTTATAAGTAGTAGGTTCGTCTCTAAAAATTATTCGAGTATCATCCACTTAATAACCGAAACACTTGGAAGGTTCAGGGAGAAATTTTGGAGAAAAATGGTTTGCACTACCAAATAATATACCTACTTAATTACGCCATTAAAAGCAACGAAATACGAAATGGAAATACGTATATCTGAATTTAATGAGGAAATCCCGTATCTTAAAATCTCGTTTTCAAAATATCGTTTTTTCTTTTGAATTGATATTTTTATCGACTTAATTCCAGAATATTTACTTTAATTATTTTTATCGGTAGCCGCTTTTAATTCAAAAAATCCTTTTTCCAGAATTTCTATAAAAAAAAACACATAAAATTTATATCTTGAAAAGCAAGAACGGCATTTTCAAAAGCAAAATTTCGAACTTGTCCCGAAAATTTCACTAATCAGCCTATATATTGAAAATGGACGACAATTACAGAGTAGTGTTTTAAATGATCTGATCAACCAAATTTCTACACCATACCTGCCTTAAGATGATATGAACGCACAAAGTAATAACATATGGTGCAGTACATATACAAATACGATCAGCAGAAGTACAGCGATAGATGGTTGTACTGATAATCATGCGGAATATTCTGCTTTGTAGAAATGTCCGATTCCACAGTAATAACCGAATTTCTTGAAATGTTCCCAATATTTTAACCACAGTTCCAACAGGTACATGTGAAGTTAAAAACACAACAATGTAAATATAAGTCAAAAATACAAATAAAATTTATTATCAAACTATAATCTGGTCAACATATTTAGTGGGTAGACAACTCTATAGATTAACTATACCGGGTGTGCCAGAGCATGCGTATCAGCTTTTTAATAGAAGAAGGAGCCGTTATTTTAAAATTAAAAAAAACTTTACTAATTAAATGGAGGGTGCTCTGTCGATTGGTGATATTTTGGTGATCAACTTCCGGGAAGGACCAGAAAAGGGTTTTTTAAGACCAAAAATCGCCGAAGTTGGCTGAAATCGAGATTTTCTAATGGGAAGGGGTACTTTTTTATGCAAATTCGGATTCTACGTCAAAAATAAAAACTTTTGTAAAATAAAATTTTTTTTTTTGCTTTTTTTTTAGTTTAGACTTTGTAAGTACCCAAAACTGGATTAAAAATATGCTAATATGAAAAACAAATTTATATTTATTTATCAAAATGTTTATTTCTCATTTTTATGTAATAAAAAAAAACACTGGAAAATACAAAAATTTGTTAATATTATTTTTTAGTAACACTTTACTTCTTATTCCAAAAAGCAGTTATGTTTGCCGATTCAAGGGTGAATGAGATGATATTATAATAATAAAAATAACAGGCATAAAAACACACTGTACAGTGAGGTCTATATAACTCTGAATAACAGAAAATTGTTAAATTTACCATGATCTGTATTTGAAAAGCTTGATTACGATTTATTATGTTAATTCTAAAAGCACTATGATCGTGACCTATAATATAGAATGTTAAAAGACCGTTATTATTGGCAGTGAAAATCCACCAATTTGCATATATTTAGGCGACATTAGTTCAAAAATTTAAAAATAACGGGAAAATTGTATGTATCTATAATTAATTTCATTTGACTAAAATTATGCCGTAAATAAAAAATACAGTGAGCCATAATAAAAATTATATTGGACAGATAGAAAATCGAAATGAAAAGTAATTAATTATTTTTTGTGATGATGTTATGTGACCGATTATGAAAGTAATGATTTTTCATTAGATATAACTGTATATTCATTATATTGCAATTATTCACAAAATCTGATACGATTATAAAAATCATTAAATAGTTAATATAATACTGTGGAAATAATGAAAATTTGAATTAATATAATATGAATTAATTAAATTAATATTTCTGCTTCTTTATAGTTTTATTTGTTACCACTAGAATTTGGGGTTTTAGTCTAATCAGCCTTCTTATGTCTGATTTTTTTTAAAAATATTTTTAGTCAAAATTTAGGTCAGAGAAACCTTTATACTTTTGTATGGTTGGCTTTTGAAAAAGAAAAGGGATAATTAGAGAGAAGAAGACGATAAAGAAGTGAAAGGAAGGTTCGACAGGCAGTTACGAACTAAGTTAGGCATATTAAATTATTATTTTTGATCAGTAAAACACTTAAAATTGTCAAAAAGCTTCTTTAAAATACTTAGAAGTGCTTAAAATTGTTAAAAAATCACAAAAAATCTACACTACAACACTGTAATTATTTTTGTACTAATTCAATAATTGTAATAAGTCAACATTTTTATTTCCAGCTATTGCTCAAATACTAATAATTGTTATTCAATTTTTTTTTACTATTTTTATTATTATTAAACTAACTTTGACATTGTCGCCGAATGCAGTAATATATTATATACACATTAACAATTGTACATACATACATAAACAATATCAATTCATAAAAAAAAAACTGAAATTGTTAATGAAAGAATCTAGATTTGTATAAAATTTATGTAGACATGTTGTTGACAGTATTGTCTACAAATTGTTTACATTATCTAAATGGTAAACAAATTTTTTTTACCCAATTTCTTTATGTAAAACTGTAGTTATTATAAAATTACATGAATATAATCATTTTCGGATAAACACTGATGATGATAAAAGATTAGTGCTTTTGTTTTTGTTTTTTCATAATATACCTATTAAACATGAATATGTACCTTACTAATAAATTTTTCATTAATTTAAAAATTGTATTTAAACTTCTTAACTATTAGACATTGTATACGGAACCAGTGATGCTGTGACTGTTATCTCTGAATAACAAGGCCAATCTGTTATTGTGTTATTATTTTTATTAAATAAAATTAATAAAATATTTTTTAGCTGTTCTAGTTACATGAAAAAATAGTTACTAACTAACCTTTAGCATGTTTTTCATTAAAATATTGAATAGTAAATAGTTAAATAACAGTAAAAAGTCAGTAATATACCGGATGTTCCAGAGTATACGTATCAGCTTTTTGAGAGAGAAAAGCATCAATTAAAAAAAAATTATTAACTAAATCGAGGGTTCAATTTCTGGAAAGGAACGGAAAAGGGTTTTTTTAAGACCAAAATCGCCGAAATTGGCCGAAATCGAGATTTTCAAATGGGAGGGTACTTTTTAATACAAATTCGGATTCTACTGTATTCGGACTCTGGAGCACCCGGTACACGTATAATATATAAATACAAGTTTAATTTAAAAAAAGGAAAAGGAAAAAATATTGATGAATATTTTAAGCCAAATATCGCAACTATTCTCAAAACTGAAGATGATATATACATATATTTTATCCTTTTCTGATCGCTTTTTGTGTAATTGCATTGATAACGTGTAAGCAATAATGTATTACCACAAAGCCTTACTTACATTCAAAAACGAAGTTGCAAATACTTTTATCCAAAGTCGCTTACAAAATATGAATTTTATGAAATATAATAGTAAACCATATGAACAGTCTCTTGCGTGACCATCTGAACCAAAAAAAAACTTGCGAAAGTGACTCAATTCGCCTAATTAATCAATCATAGACCTCGCCGATCTATGAAAAATAACTGTTTGAAAATTGTATTAGAAAAACTAGATTTGATTGCTCATCTTGTAATATGGTACGGCTATGTCCAGAATGTTTCGAAGCTTTCCATAGCACTTAAACAAAAGAATTAAATATAATAGTCATTTTTAGTATTTTTTATAATAGCTACATACTATTTTACTCATTAATAGATATTTTAATTTTTTTGATAGCAACTGAATTATTTTATTTTATATTATTGCTTTTTTTTATAAATATTATTGCTATTTATCATAATGATTTGATTAAGTCTGAATAAGGAACAAAATTAAAGTAAATTTATTAAAATTCAAATACAAAATTTCAAAATTCACACCTTGCTTAAAAATTATCCTTTTAAGGTGGATTTCCTCTCAATGGACGAACGTCCGGACAAATCTTTTAACCAATAAAAAAATTTTTTTTTTACCAATCCATACACAAAAAATCCTCTCCGAGATATTTACTTCATCCAATTTCTTAGTTAAAATACTTTTGGCTGAAGGACGAAGTAAAAGAAAAGGATAGATATATAATTATTTGATAAATATTTATTGCTATCTCGATTTATGTATGAACGCATTAACATATAGAATTTCAAATGTTTTTTAAGAAAAAGACATGAAATGTATTTTTTTTTGTTTTTTAGTATTAGATTATTTTATTTCTAACAAATTATTTATATTTTAAGATCAACGCATCTAAACATTTTTTCAAACGTCAACCTTTTTTGACTACATAACAAATGTCAGTCATTCGCGCATTGAAAGGAAATCATAAAATTTTCTTTAATGGTATTTGTGTTTCAATTATAGTGTAAAATAAAATTGTCCGGACGTTCGTCCACGAAGAGAAAATCCACCATTACACACTTTGTCCTGATTTGTGTCCTGTGCAGGCAAAAACATAAAGTGACAGTTATTTTTACTTAATTCAAGACTGCTGATGACGAAAATCAACATTAAAAAATTCTCAGCAAATAATATTATGGATACTTGTCTGAAAGGGTTAATATTAGTTTTTTTTTCTTCATATTTTCCTATTTCCAACGTAATTAAACTTATAAAAATCATTTTTGAAGTAAAAAAGTCACAATACTTTATTTTCGAAGGCTTTATAACTGATATGGCACTGATATGTGCCATCCGCGTATTGGATATTGTTAATGTACATTCCATTTACTTGGATTATCCTTTGTCTAGTAAATTAATTGCGATTTGGAAATTATGTTCAGAATACAGAGTAGCGACAAAATATACACTTGTCTGACTGGTGTCTACTGATTTGAAGGTTTGATGTAGATAGGTTGGTAGTAAGGGCAGCTGACAGTACGCCGACACACTTAGACCGGTAAGGTTCATTGTGATACAAGGTTTTATGTTACTTGTGATTGTTAAATTTAATCTCCGCAGTGATCAACTTCAATTATTACCAAATGAAGAGATCAGTTGGCTACCGTGACCGAACTTAGTGAAGGACAATTTTGCGTCATGCCCTAGTCCTGCAAGGTCTGTAGCACCCAATGAATAAGTAATCTCCACAGTGTAATTCTAATAGAGGTTCATAATATATTGTATGTCCTTACTATCTAATTGCATATATTTGGGGATGCTTATCATTTTGTTGTGTTGTACTCGATCAAACAACTTTTCATAATCTATGAAGCATAAAAGTACTTTCGGTTCCACATTTTTGCAATTTTGCACTATAGTTTGTATGCTAAAAAGCTTTTCTTGTGTTGCCATTTGTTTTTTCGCATCCGAATTGTGTGCTTCCCATTGCAGATTCACATTTTCTGTAATCAACTATGTATGGTTTTAAAGAATATATTTAAATCGTGATTCCTAAGGCCTGTTAATCGTTTACTTGTCACATCTCCGTCATCAATAAAATATAATTTTAACCAGTTTGTAAGGAAAAACTATACACGGTCATAAATACAGTTGAAAATTTTTACCCGAATATTTTTATATCGTCCATCAACTTAACGATTTCGTTTGGCAATTCGTCAGGGCTAACCGGTCTGTTGGTTCTTGATGGCTTTATTGATTTTATAATTTCTTCTTCATTAGCAATAGTAGGTATAAATACCCGACAATTGAGTTGATAGTTCTTGGGTGAGATTAGGTTGTGTAAAAATAGCTGGTTTATGTAGTTTTTCCAAACTTCATGTTTTTCTTCCAGATTTGATATTTTACGGTAAATACCAGAAGCTTGTTTAATTTTTTTGTGCACATTAAAATAGTGATGGCGGTGTTGAAGATTTACAATTTCGGAACATAAACAGAGCCAGAATAGAGTCAGTCAGCTTTGGCTTATCTAATTTTGGAATGAATCAATTTATGAAGACGGTTGTAATAAACTTATATTGAAATTTGAAATAGTCGAAGTTAATATAAGTGCCAAAAACTCAATAAATATATATATTACTTGAATACTCTGTGAACGATTATATTATTTGAAAAGAGGTATGCAATCATCCAATGCGGACGTTCATGAAAACAAGTCTTACATGTATTAAAACGTAACAAAGCATTCATAGCCTTTAAAAAAATATTTTACACTAGATTAGATTATATTTAATTTATTCCGAGAGGGATCCAGTCCCTACATCACCGCAGCCGTACAAAATATGTCATTCCTTAAATATTAAAAAATTAACTCCTTAAATATTAAAAAATATAGCACTTTCGCTTAAAAAATTTTCACCCATTTTCTTACGTTATTGATGACAATGAAAAATCATTGATTTGTGCTTTTAATTGTTTATTACCTAGCTATATTAGAGTTGAATGTGTCTTATTTTTAAGCTAGCTATGGTTAAAAAAAAAAATCAGTTATAAAAAATTAATTTTCCCAGATTTAGATTTTAAAAAATTTCCATTAATAAATGACTAGTTTGAGTGAAATTTTACTCATTAAACCAAAAAAAATATATATATAGAGTTAATATATATATATATATATATATAAAACAGTTTAGAAGATTTTAAATAATTTGGAAAAACAAAATTTATTTTTTTTTTGTTTTTAGAATTTTCATAAGGTTTACAAAAAATGCAAACGAAAAAAACAAAACAGAAAAAAAAAGTTAAGCAATTTATCTTACTTTACTCTCATTGTATCATCATCGTGCCAAAACTTTTAAGTAACTCATACCATTAGATATTTAGAATAAAAATGTTCACTCTCTTAACCCCAAAGTAAATCAAAATTGTTTAAATTATTATTTCTGACTGCCTATGAGATAGAAGAAAAATTCATGGAATATACATGGCCGACTTTACGGTCGAAGCCAATGACAGATTGGGATGCTATATATAAAAAATAAATAAATCAAATCTTCACAAGATATTAGGGCCTTATAACTTATATTTATTTAAAACCTATACACAAACATTCAACTTTTAAAATAATATTTAGCATTACAGTTATAATTACAGTTTTCAAAGTAGTGGTTAGTCGTTTTCAAAATTAAAGTTCAGTATTTTAAAAATTCAATCAAAGTTGAAGCGGTAAAAATAATAGGCATGTTGTATCAAAGAATCTGAATCTGAACAATTTTTTAAATTTTCAACTACGAGAAATTCGGACAACAACGAGAATGAAGAAAAGTATTTTTTTTTACATATTTCAGTTTTATCTCGCTCTGTAGAATTTCACACAAGCTTCCATATTGCTGGTTTTAGGCCTAAAGCCATTAAGTGGTAGGTTAGCGGAGTTGATGATTTGGAGCTCTTACGATATTACCTCAAAGAAGATATTACTGCTCTGTATTACTGTATGAATGAGA
Organism: Argyra leucocephala; assembly: GCA_963942445.1. NCBI lineage: Eukaryota > Metazoa > Arthropoda > Insecta > Diptera > Dolichopodidae > Argyra > Argyra leucocephala. The sequence goes on along the minus strand of OZ012681.1, from coordinate 116,353,577 downwards.
AGCCTAATGGTACCACAGTCACGACAACGAGAAACAAACCAGAAACCATATTGTTATATTCCAAAAAATTTAAAAATATAAAGTTATCTGTCCTTTAATTGTGTGGTATGATTGTCCTTTAATTGTGTGGTATGGTTAGTTTAGAACTGATCCAACCATTAACGTTGTTATCAAAGAGTATGGTGTTCCTTGAAGGCTATAGAACAAATTCAAAATTTGCTTGTATTTTGAAAGAGGCGAAAATAATTGTATATTATTATTCCAAGTCTATGGGATGAACACCCTAACTGCTTTTACACAGAGATTTGGAATACACAATCACATACAATAACTTTTTCTGTTTTTTTTTTATGGTATAGATAGACTTATTAAATGTGGAAAACTATATCTACTGCAGAGTACTTCGCTTTCATAATAGCATAGTTTCATTTTATTTTTAGTCAGAACCATAACTGTCCTTCAAAAAATTTTTTGCTTCAAAAAGGTTGACTGGGAAATATTCGTAATTCATATTTGTCGAGCACAACCTGCCATATGTATGAAAGTTTTAGAGCTTTAAACTGTAGTGTTTCGAAGTAGGAGCTTTAACCAGATATGTTTTGATAAATTAAAGCTTGTCAAGATTTCAAGATTCCACATTGATATAATTTATAGAATTAACACTGATTCCAAGGTAGGTAAACATTTAATCTACGTCGAAATTACTGGTGCCGACAGTAGTATTGTTTTGACTAATATGATTTTTTTTATATGTACCCAAAATATAAATTGGGGACTTTTTATACGGATTGGCATATTTGGCTAGGGACGGAAAAGAAAGTTAGGAAAGTAGAAGGGTAAAAAGAAGGATTTAGACGTTTATTGTCAACATTTAAAATTTGTCTTATCCTCATTTACGCAAATGCAGTAAAAACTTGTAGTACCGTACTTAATTAAGTACGAAAAGTTGATTCTACCTAAGTTACTAACAAGAACATAAACAAAAAAAAAATTCGGAATAAACTGTTCTGAAAATACTTCATTTCTTCCACTTTACTTTAATCGTGAACAAAAGTTTTGAGGTCAGATCGTTTGTGATCTAGCGATGATGTGAATGATGTCGCCGGTACACCCTAATAATTGTTGGGGAGATCTACATAATACAGTGGTTGCGGTGTTTATTTTTTTAATTCAAGAATAATGAAAGAAAAATTAATTTTAATATCAATACTAGGATTCCGGGACCATCTGATTACCACTACATGTAGATTGGCTAAACGGTCGATATATACGTCCCAATAGTAGTTTTATGAAGTCTCCTATTGGTAAATTTATTTATTGAAATCCGGTGCAAATCTGAAATAAATTAGATGTGTTATTTCCAATTTAAACAGCAAATTCTGTAAATTAAAGTGGCATTTTAAGTCAATCAAATTAGCATGGCTGGTATATTGAGTTAGGGATGTGTGAGGTATTTGTTATTGTATGCAAAATTAAAATCATTAAATAGCTGGTGTATATCGATTTAAAACTTACTGGTCTTTCCTAAAATTTGTCTCAGTGTGAACATTTGGTCGCATTTTCTTGATTCAAGGCGAAAGATATAACTTAACAACATACTGCGATTGACAGAGTAGCAATAAGGCTTTAAATAAAATGTTGGGTTCGATCTGAATATTCATTTAAAGTTTTTAGAACATGAATAAAGTTAATAAAAATTACAAATCAAAAATCAGTTTTATAACAAAGAATTTTGATTTGTTTTTGTTTAAAATTTACAAGCATCAAATAAACAAACAGCAATAATCAAATGAAGGGCTCTAATGAATAAAATAACAAAATGATGACATAGATTTTTAATACAAGCATTTTTGTATTCAACCTTCTCTTCTTCCTCCTCCTCCTACTCTATCTCTTGTACAATATTAGAATAACTTATTTTCATCAAATAATATCTAAGTTCATTCTTTTGCTGTTGATTTTTGTTTTTTATTACTCCCTTAATGCATTGGGAATAAAACACAAATTATATATTATAGAAAAATTTTCCACTTGCAGACTTATACTGATTGTATAACACCATCAAGTGAAATGAAGATAGATTAATAAAGTTGTTTTTTTATAATAAAAAATGTCTCTAATTTTATTATTTTTTTTTTTTTTGTTTTTCAACAGCTACAAGTTACTACTCTCTTTAGCTTCCAAATTGTTATAAATTGATTTGTGCGCATAAATGGAAATTTTTGTTTTGTTTTATATGCTATGGAATTTGTTGAACTCATCATTTAATGATGTTCAATTATCTAGAATATTTTTATTGTTTCCTGTAGCTATTTTTTTATTTTATTAAATTAGAATGTAGAGTATTCGAAAATTCATAATACATTTTTAATAGGTTTTTGATGCTTCAATTGATAAATATTGTTTTATAGTAGCGCTGATTAAAGTATTGAAGCTAATAAGTTCCAAATCAAAAGCCGAGCTTTGCAGATGATATTTATTTTTTTATTGTGCCTTGATGTTAATTTTATAATATTGATTTTTCATAGAAGTGTTTAGAAAGCCGAAAATTAGGTAAAAACCGAAAGCCAGCGAACAAAGCCGAAAACTAGTTGGAACAAGTGAAAATAACAAATACGTACATTTTTATAATATTAGTATATAATTTACAGTTATACAACTTTTGATAATTACAACATACTTACTTACTTACTTGTTGGACGCTACAAACTTCCACTGACTTAATGGTTACGAGCGATATTTGAAGTTTTTTCATATCTACCGATACTTCATCTCTCTAACAAAGGGGGCCATGAAGTATGAAGAGTTACTCAGATGAAGCATTTTTATCCATACGTTCTACATGGAGACCTAGCCAATGGAGACTTCTTATTCTGACTTTTTTGGCTACGCCCATGCCATTGAACAGTTGCTGTAATTCGGCATTGTGCCTTCTTCTCCAACCCTCTTCGTCAGACACAAAACCATAAATGCAACGAATAATTTTTCACTCAAAGATACTAAATGCATTCTCGCTTGCTTTTGGTAATGTCCACGATTCAGAACCATATAGCAGAACCATGGGTCACAACTAGGAAGCGGTCAGACTCGATGTTAGCTCCTCGATAGGTACTTACATTCGACACACTGGTAGCATATCGTGAATCAATCATAATGTGGTCAATTCGATTCCGGTGTACGTCCATCCGGAGAGAACCAGGATAATTGTGGATATTATATTTGTATCTTTGTATGTAAATATCTATTATATTTGTGGATATTTTTATGGGGGAAATTTGTCCTACTTATTACGAGCTGCTACAAAATCAATTGTACAGTATCCATTATCTGTGGTACAGGCTATTGTTCGTACAGACTATTGTTATGGTTTGCAAGCGCGATTTTTGTATAGTACTCAGAACAGAGCCCATATGTTTTATCCAGGATATCGTGATCCAGGATTCATTCTTCGTGGAATCATCCGCTTAATCGCTCGATGCGTGCACACATATTAGATGTTCATTAACAGCTGTCAAATCAATAACGTTTGTTCTAAGCCGTTTTTCCACTATGAATCCGCATCCAAATATGTGATGTTTTTCGTGACAGCTGTAATTAAATTGCATGTTTGTTTTTTTAACATGCCAAGTCCTTTCCATCGAATATCCTATATCGCAGTAACGTCGGCCTTATATTACTATACAATATACAACATAACTACTTTAAATTTGGAAATACAACAATAAAGCGAGATACATAGAAAAAATATATAAAGAGCACAAATATTTGAAATATAAAAATAACGGATTATTTCTTTTTGCAGCATTAACCATTCAGTTGCATCAGTTTTGAGGACTTATATAAAAATGTTTTAGTCGTATTTGGCACTATTGGTGTTTGAAATTGAAATTGACCGTTACAGTTAAGATTATTTTTTTTATAACATCCTTTCTTATTCTGTCTTGGACTACATAAACCTGATACCAAAATAATGCAAACGAACCAAAACTACACCAGGTCAGTGAAACAAGTCTGTCAAATTTCGTTGCAATAAAAAATAAAAAAAATATTTGTATATCTGCGCCAACCAACCAATCATAACCGCATATTCCAACAAAAACTATACTTCTTCTAGTTTGACAAACTGTTTGAAAAGGTCCACAGATAATCGTAACGCTCTGTATAGAGCAAGCGGAACCGCGAAATGGTCCTGTTGGGTACGATATAGACTATTGGATTAAATGTACATCGTCCAGTCAAAAAGCCTGATTTGAAGACAATAAATAGGCACAAATTTTCAATACATAGGCTTGCTTTGGCAAACTAAAACGTTTCTTGGACAGACTATTAGGTAACATTTTCAGACAAAAACCAATTCAAAGTGAACAACAGTGGTGGCAGATAGTCGATTCACCGAAGAGTGGCAGAATGATTAAGTAATGAATGCATGCAAATGTTAACATCAAAATCTGTAGGTGTGTGAATGGCATGTGAATGTTTCTCCGATCCAGAAATAGGAACATTATGCTTTGTTTCCTCAAAAATTAATGGGGATATTTATATCAACATTTTGGAAAATGAATTGTGATTTCAGTTTTTCAACAAGACAATGCTCCTTACTGCACTGCTAGAAAGGTAAGAATAAATTTTGGTTTATGTTTTTTAAATAGATTAGTGATATTGTATTTTCATCTCTGAATATGTTTTTTTATTATAACATAGCTACTTTTAAAAACAAAAATATCACAGTAATGGAATTATGTCCGTCTATCCTAAATCTAAATCCTATTGAAAATATTTGGTCAATATAAAAGCTACAGGTTGCAAAACATCGCCCCGAAACAACAAACATACACAAAACTTTAATTAGAGCCCTCTATACCATTTTCAATATTAAAAAACTTGACCGACTCCATAAAAACAAGATGTGAAGCAGTAATTGCCATTAATGGAATACCTGATGTAAACTATTAATATTTTTATAAATATTTTCAGTCTTTCTTCAAAAAAATTAAAAAAAATGTATAATTAGTTTTTACAATAAAAATAAAAAGATAACAGAATAAGAATAATGTCTTTTAATTATTATTTTTTTTCAAATTTGTAATGGTCTCGAATTTTTACTCCAGTATTTTCTAACTAAACAAAAATTACTCAAAACCTACATCGAAAATTAAAATATGTCCCATAATATTGTTAACTTTTTCTACATATGAAAATAAATAATTAAAAAAATAATTGTAAAAATAGTATGGCTATTTGTAAAAATTTACAACTGCTCAATATTAATTTTTCACAGCACCGTATATCTTATAGTATGATAAGCGGTTTTGATTAAAGCACTGGTAAATAAATGAACTTTCCTAGGGGGTAATATTGACTTAAAGGTTAACGCATTTGGTACCTAACCTATTTATTTATTTATTTCGATTTGGTTTTATTATTTCATATTTATTTTTATTTATTTATTGTTTTTTTTTGCCAGTAGAGAGTTATATCTCGTATTGGGTTTCAATATTGTATTACAATTTTGTCCCCCACTAGTATCGAAGCCCATTAAATTTATTAAAACTAGTCATTTTATTTACTACTGTTTACTGACTTCAAATACTACTGGTGATTTCAATAATCAAAATTATAATAACTGTTAAATTCAATCATTATCATTGTCCTGTGGGGGTTACAGGGGCTTATCTGTGGGCTAAGTTCGGAAATTAAAATTATTTAAACTGTTATTATCTATCATAACTATTGTCGATCATTGTAAATAAATTTTTCAATTTAAATAACGTAAATTGTAAGTTAAATTTAATAACTCTCTATTCTATTTCTATTTACTTTTAATTTTCTAAGTTTGGTCGGAAACAATGTAAAATCAAATTAATTTGTAATTTTTTAATTTTTATTTTTTTTTTTTTTTTAATTTATTATAACCCTATCGTTACATTGTTTAAATAATAGATATCTCAACAATTTTGATTGCTATTATACATTATTTTTCAACAATCATGTTTATTATGTAGAAATAACAGTGAGTACATTTTATAATAAAAATATAATATCTAATCAGAATTCCAGTAAATGAAATTGTAATGATAAATAATATAAAATTTGTTATTGGATTGTGATCTGGAAAATTTGAATGAATCACAATCTAAAAGAACATCGACAAAATTCACCGAATTTTAATTTATTATTGTTATTTTTTTGTTCTTAACAACCAAAAAAGCTGTAGATGTATGTATTATTATTTACTACTATTATCTTGGTGTATTTTTTTTTTTAACAGAAATAAAAATAATAATTAAAACAGAAATAATAATTATCATAATTAAATTTATTTGTTTAATGTGTAAATTTAAAAAAAAATTTGCAAAAATTAAATATTAAAACATGATAATGTGAAGAATTGCGATAGGAAGTGGAATCACTTTTTTGATATTCAATTCAATTTAATTTATTAATTTTTTGTAATTATTTTACATTTTAAAGTAAATTTGTTGTTTTTAAGGATTGAATATTTTTACTAATATTACAAGTTTAATTTTATATTTTTTTTTGTTTATTCTATGTGCTTTTCAGACATTTATTATTCTTCCCCAGCCGCAATATTGATTTCCTTGTTCGTATGAGTTAAGATTTTTTATTGATATTATAAGCTTGTCTTTCTTCATTAATGTACATTTTTAGTCACCGCATACCACAATCGGTTCCCGCTATCGTTCTAATTATTTTTGATTGTTGTCTTTGTTGTATTAAATTAATTTTGATTTTGCTTGAGGTACCCAATATCTTCATTACGATTATATAATAATTGTTTAGTAAAGTAGTTAGCTAGTTGTTCATTGTCACTTTATATTCAGCCACAATATTTCGTACGTCTTAGTATGCCGTAGCTCAATTTGCACAGTTTGCAGATATATAAGGTTCTTAATAGGTGAATAGAAAATCTTACAATATTCAAGATAGGAGATGAAACATAATAAACTCAAAGACAGTAAATATTTATATATATATATACCGGGTGTTCTAGAGCATGCGTATCAGCTTTTGGGAAGGGGAAGGAGCCGTTATTTTAAAATTAAAAAATGTACGAATAATCGAGGGTGCTCTATCGATTGGGGATATTTTCAACTTCCGGGGAGAACCGGAAAATGGTTTTTTAAGCCCCAAATCGCCAAAATTGGCCGAAATTGAGATTTTCCAATGTGAAGGGATATTATTTTTTCCAAGGGATATTTTTTTTTTCGGATTGCGCTACAACAAATAAAAACTTATGTTAAATGATTATTTTTTGTTTTCTCATTATTTTGCTTTAAAATTAATAAAACAAAAATCCACCATATTTTCCTTTGGTAAACTAAAATTAATAATCATTTTTATAAATAAATTTGTTTTTCATGTTATAATCATTTTTATATCAGTTTTGGGTTCTTACAAAGTTAAAAAAAAAAAAAAATAAAACAAAAAAAAAAATAAAAATAAAAAATAAAAATATAAAATAAATAAAACAAAATAATAAAATTAAAACAAAAAAAAAAACAAAAAAAAAATTACTTTACAAAAGTTTCTTATTTTTTGACGTAGAATCCGAATTTGCATAAAAAAGTACCCCTTCCCATTTGAAAATCTCAATTTGGGCCAATTTCAGCGATTTTTGGGCTTAAAAAACCTTTGCCGGTCCTTCCCGGAAGTTGAAAATATCCCCAATCGATAGAGCACCCTCGATTTAGTTAATAAGTTTTTTTAATTCTAAAATAACGGCTCCTTCCTCTTTTAAAAAGCTGATACTCATGCTGTGAAACACCCGGTATATATATATTTTTTATATTATTAGCAAAAACTTAGATCAGAGAAACCTTTATGCTTTCGTATCGTTGGCTTTTGGAAAAGAAAAGGGATAGTAACAGACAAGAACAAGAGAAAGAAGTAAGAGAAGGGTTCGGCGGGGAGTTGGGGAGTTATTTATGTTCGCTTTGAATTTTTGTAAATTAAACAAATATAAACTACCCCTTCTTGGGAATGCTTGTATTCGAATGCGATTCCACATTCTACAACTTCTGACTATAAACAAATTTCCATAACTATAGCCTTGAACCCTCTGGAAATTTCCACGGTGTAGGGGTGAGCATTTGTAGTCTCTCACATTCCTCAACGAAATTGCTTAAGATGCGGAAATAGTAATTTAAGTTCTTCTGAGCATGTGCCTACTATGGAATATCTATAAAATAGGGTTCATGCTACAACGATACGACGCTGACGAAGTGTTAATGAAACATTTACATCATCTATGAGGCGAATGGTGCGTTTTTGTACTCTGTCAAGAAAACTTAGAGTAGTTTTTGAGGCGCCTGCCCATAATTACGAATTGGCTCGTATATAGACTTTATAGATATTTAGTTGAAAAATATGCCTTACACCAACTTAAAAAAGAACTCAAACATTTTACGGCGCCTTTGGCAATATCGAAAATATGGTCTTTCCAGAGTTTATTTTGATTTAGTCGCATTCTGACAATATTTAAGCTTTCTAGTCGCTGTAAGCTTTCATCTTGAAATTTTATAAAAGGTTCGAAAGACATTAGCTATTGTGTAGCTATACAGCTTTGAATTTTGGAGGTTTGCTATCTGTTTACTTTACCCCAGTCGCAAATTGTATGGCTTACCATGCGGTACATTATTGTTCTGTCGGCGTAAAGTGAAGAAGCTGTGGCGTAAGATTTTTTAAAGAAATCGTATCAACTAAAACTCGAACAAATTTTCAATCCATTTAGTGGAAACTGAACCTAGACCTGCAGGATGACATTTTGCTATTAGTGCACTATGCCATACTCGATCAAAAGCTTTTGAAATATCTAAGGCCACTACAGTAGCCTTATGATGTAAGGAGATTTTTCAGAATCATAGTAAGCTGACGTTTCATTAGATTGAATTAAGCTGATGTTTAACGTTTCGCAGACGCAAGTCATAAGATCATCAGTTGAACGGTGAGCTTGGAAGCCATATTGAAGATTTATACCATTGCTATTAAGATATTTTATTAGCTTCTTGCAGAACAAGATTTCCATTGTTTCGGAGAGCGTTTTATGCTTTTTAAACTATATTAAGAATAAAGATTTTCATTCCTAATAGAATTATTTTGGTAATCACCTCTACAGTAAAGTTGACATTTTTATTGCGTAAACACAACGACCAGTCAAATGATTTCAAAAAATTGTTGAAGCTGTCCCAGTCAGCTTCGTGGTTATGCTTTTGGGAAGATTATTATTGATTGGTCGTTGTGCCTAGTTGGAAGCTTGTATTTACAAGACAGTGGTCAGAGCCACCTATAGATAAGTTAACATAGATGATGTATTTCTCTGGGTGTGTGGACAGGAATAAATCCAGAAGATGTTTTTGCTGATTCGATTCAAGTTGAAAAAGATTGAAAAAATTTAAAAATAATTCAACTCGCTTACCTTTGGGACTATTGTAACTTGAAAAGCAAAACCAGTCCTTGTTATGAATATTGAAGTCTCCTACCAAATATTCTTACTGTGTTTGATAGAATTGATAATCATTACTATCTACCTATCTATTTATTTTGCTATACAATTTGTCATAATATTTTTTTATATAACATTTCTTCAAAACTTAACACAACAGAACTGTTGTTAACCATTTTTATAAAAAGTTTTACCTAATACCTGTATAGTAATACTTATATAGTGAATAATGCACTATAATTAAATTAAATCTCGCTAATAATGTAACCCAAAAATTTTTACGTACAATGAAAATGTATGTGAAAACAAATTCTTTACATTTGTATTTGGTAAGAAAATTTAACTTTTTTTTTTTAAATTCATTATCCTTGTATAGTTGTTGTATATGTGATAATCCCGTTTTAGGATTAAAAATATTTTACTTGTTTTCTTCTTATCTTATATCTTTTATACTTTTATAATATTTGCTTTATCCGTTTTGTAATAATAATTTTAATAAAATAAAAAAGTTTTACTTTTTAAATAAGAGAACAAATAAAACAAAAAAAAAAATTTTAAATAATTTTAAAGAAAATTATTTACCCCAATATCCAGAATATACAGAAATATTCCATTTAATTTTACAAAATTAAAACAGAATAATAAATAATTTAACAATATGTTTACATTTAGCATGATAACAGTAATTCAATTTTTACAGTTTACAGATAAAAAAGGCTATGTTAATAGATTTTTAACCTTTGCTCTGTGCATAGTTTTTTTTATCGTAGTTTGTGCACTCCTGTGGGTCCATCTGACTCCATATGTATTTTCATATATTTTGTATAAAAAAATTTGAAATTATTTTTAATTTTGTTTTTTAATATCGATTTTATTTACAAAATGAAGCAAAAGAAATATAATTAAGATAAAACTAAACAAAACATAAGTACAAAATTCAATTGAATCACAACAAACATCAAGAAAAATATTCTACGCTTAAACATGGTCCGATTTCGGAACCTCGATTTCTTCTTGGTCAAAATCTATCATCTCTACGTTAAAGCAGTTTATGCAGATAATTTTTGAATGTGCTGCACAAGATGCTTCTTTACAAATGCAACATAATGTTCGTGCTTAAACATCAGCAGATTGAAGACAAATATGACACCGTTGACGTTTACTGGCTGTATTCAAAGCTATTTTTTCGTCGGTTCACTACTTTATACCCTTTATTCTTCATAGCGATTTGCATTGATCTTTTTTAAGAAAATAAACAAATTAAATAAATTGTTTCATTTATAATGCTAATGCTAGACCGGCGAATGTTACGACGGGAATAGCTAGTAATTTACAATATTGTTTGATCTATCTATAACTATTTTTTTTATATTTTTTATTTAGGTATTTATTTATTTATTATAAATTAATTTTGACTGCTAATAGTTTTGAAGAAAACTTTTATATAAGGCAGCGTTTATACGTTTTTGAATTGTATTTATAACGTATAAATGATGTTCATTAAAGTTTGACATCCGACTTTGTTATAGAATATCATTATTTTTTTTTTTAAATCATAGTGCTCGACACGCATTTTTGTATTTCGCAAGTTGAAAAAGTGAATTTTGCGAGAAAAGGTATTTATAAACTTCTAATTGTGCTATGCCAATATATTGAAAAATATACAAAAAATCAAAAAATGTGTATTAAATATTATTATTATTTATCAATACAAATACTTAGAATTACTGTTTTACTATTTAAATATTTATATTTCATAAATGTTCTGAAATTACACTGTATATTTATATTATTGTTTATAAGTATTTATTATTAGTACTCGTCACGCATATTCGTATTTTCGTATTTTGCAAGTTTAGAAAGTGGATTTTGCATGAATACTATCTTTGCAGCTATATTTGTTTATCTTTGAGATATGTAATTAAAACTTTTGAAATAAAATTTGATGTAATTGCAATAAAATTTGTAAATGTAATAAAAATAAGTAAAACAAACAAAACTTTTATGAAACAAAGTCTGATGTCTAAACGCTCCCTAACAAATACTATTAATAGAGACGTACATTTCAACAAAATGTGGTGAACAGAGATGTCGCTGGCAGTATAGATATGAAATTAAATGCATTTAAACTAAGTACATACCACACTCACATTAAAAACACATTAAAATAGTCATAGACACGTTTTTTGTGTTTTTTTAGTATCATAATAGCCCGTTTTCAAAACACAAAATAAAAAAACAAAAATATTTATTTATAGAATTTATATTTTTATTTCACTTCTTTTAAATTTTGACGTTTTGGTATGATTACATGTGACCATTATAGTGAAGGTTATGATTGCTTATGGCTTTGTTAAATCATATCGAACCATATAGGCCATTTAACAAAGTATCATATGACATCATATGACGCCTTATGACTATTCTAGTTAGGGGTAAAGCAAATAATTATGCTTTTTCTCTTGTTTTTCAGTTTTTATTGTTATATTGTTATCCTGCTAGGGTCTCTGATATAGGTAAGGGTAGTCTGTAATTTTTCTTTTTAAAGTTTTTTTAATTTTTATGTGTACTAAATTTGTCGTGTATTGAATTGGAACTTGATAATAATTGTCATAACATATTTTGTTTTTCTTGTTCTTAGCAGATCGTAAATTTCAGTTTATGATTCTCCATACACAATATAATATTTACTCAATGCTACTGCGCATTTGAATTTATACTTTTGAATTATTTGTTAATAAAATAAATAAATTTCAATTATTGGAATTTCTGAACATGGGTGAGGTAAAAAATATATTTTCTAAATTTACTATTTGTTTTACCGGTAAGTTTTTTTGCTGTAATATCGTAATATCGTAATATTTTAACAAAGCTATTTTATCGATATAATAATTATATTATGATAATTCGGTTTTTGTCTTTGCTACTTTGTTTGTTTTTTTTTAAATTAATTCATATAATCAGATAGTCAATGCCCGTTCAATAGGTGAATTGTTTTTAGGTTAATTTTAATTTGTTTTTGGTTTTATTTGGTTTTATTGTTTTGTGGTTTATGTCTTTAAGTTGAATTTTGCACACTATCGTAATTCGTAATAGTTTTAATAAAGTTGTCTAATATAGTTGGAAAAAGCTTTGTGCTGTAAAAGCTTTATGAAAATTTAAATAATATATAAGATAGGTACAAAAAGGATTTTCTTCATACAAAATATATGGAGGTACACGGGTACCTCGTCATCCTGATGAAGGTGTTTGCATTGTCAATCACATAAAGGTTAAAAAGAAAATCCTGCAATTGACTTACTGACTTACATTGTTTAAATTTTGTTACCAGAAATATTAACTATAGGAAATGAAATATAACAGATTCAAAGACAGTAAATATTCATAAGTACTTAATAACATTTTTCGAGAACAAAATAAATATCACCACTATTTTGAACAATCAAACATGAATAGAAGTCTAGTTATTACAGAAATATTTTTCCATTTTGATGTATTATTTCGTCTGTTAAACTTTTCACAAAGCTTTTTTCAACTAGATTAGACAACTTTATTAAAACTATTACGAATTACGATAGTGTGCAAAATTTAATTTAAAGACATAAACCACAAAACGATAAAACCAAATAAAACCAAAAATAAATTAAAATTAGACTAAAAAAAATTCACCTATTGAGAAATAGCATTGACTTTATCTGATTATGTGAAGTAATTTAAAACAAAAAAGACGAAGTAGCAAAGACAAAAACCGAATTATCAGAATATAATTATTATATCGATTTATAAAAATAGGTTTGTAAAATATTACGATAGTACGATATTACAGCAAAATGACCATCATAGATCGTATTTAACTCATGAATGATCATTAACTTATGAAAAGAGACATCTTTTAGAAAAAAAAAAGTTCAAAATATCGTAACTCAAAAAAAAAAATCAAAATTTGACGTTTTCACATCAGCAATATTTTCGATTTTAAAAAATGTTGTTGTTATATTGTAAACATACAATTATTTTAAGTTTTGGTAATAAATATTTTGATGTCATTGTAGAATCGTTTGCGATTGAAAATATTATTAATAATGGTGAAAAATAATTTATAATTATTGTAAGTAAATTGATATAAAAAGAATATAATATTATAATACAAGACAAGACCAAAAATTTAATTGTAATTTGAGTAAAATATTTGTTTTTAGGAATCAACTACTGCAAGTGCGTCAGAACGAATTACCTCCTCAACTGCACCAACAACTTCAATAATAACTCATTATGTCGATCTAACAAAAAAATAATACTAAATTAATATTAGTACAAGCTAAAAAAAACAAAAAACTAAAATGAAATTATTAAACAGAGTTTTGTATTCGTAAAAACGCAATGAATTAGTTAAAGCCATGCTAGAACTAGAAAATAAAAATAGAATTATAGCAAAAATTAACTGAATATTTAATTTCAAAATTTTAAACTGTTTTAAACTAGGGTTGCCAGAAGGGAAAAGTTTAAAAAGAGAGTTTCTTCGGCAAATAAGGGGACAAAAAGAGAAGGGTGTATATAAAATTAAAATATATATATATACACAAAAAATATATTATACCAAATAATTAATATAATTTAGTAAAAAAAAGACCCACCTGCAGATTTATATGTAGGATCAACTGTTAAAATAAATTAGTTGTTTTCTTCATAAAACCAGAACACATAACATTCAAAATATTTTATATAAATTAATTATGTTTTATATTAATATAATATACTTTATATTAAACATAATATAAATTCATTTCAGCAACAAATCACAATATTTCAATTTTACAAGCCTCTGTTTCATAATTTGTCGTTTGATTTGTGTTCATTACTTCTATTATAAATTTATTACCACATTTTATTTCATTGTAAAATTCTTTGCAGTTTGTATATTTATATATAATTGCATGTGACGACTAACACTGTCTATATTTAGACGTTTTCTATCATAAAATCCTATATTTTTGCCTTTGAAATATTAAATCCATTTCAGATTTAAAGGTTTTTTCTTAAATTCATGGGAGGAAATATTTTTTTCAATGAAGATTTTTGACATTTTTGCTGTTTTTCTTTATAAATACCAAACATATATATATATATATACATATATACATATATACATATATACATATATACATATATACATATATACATATATACATATATACATATATACATATATACATATATACATATATACATATATACATATATACATATATACATATATACATATATACATATATACATATATACATATATACATATATACATATATACATATATACATATATACATATATACATATATACATATATACATATATACATATATACATATATACATATATACATATATCCATATATACATATATACATATATACATATATACATATATACATATATACATATATACAGTGACAAGTTAATGTAAAAGTATATAAAATAAGATAAATTTAGTTTAAGAGAAAAAGAGAGCAAAAAGAGATACAAAAGATCCGAACGAAGCAAGAGAGTGAAGAAAACGATCGTGTTTAAAAAAGAGTACATGTGCTCTTTAAAACAAATATTCTGGCAACCCTATTTTAAACTGTATTGTATTTTTACTATGACTATTATGAGACTGAAATATAAAGTGATATGAACTATTTTTTTGATTTTTAATTGTTTTAATAATTCTGAATTTATGTGTGATGTATTTAATTCTTAATATATAAAAATATATGGTTAAATAATGTGCTCATATTTTATACAATTATAATATAATACTTCACTAAAAACACAATTCTCTATTTCACAGTTATATGTTCCTTTGCCTAGAGTACGATCTTTTGATAGTGTTAGTGTAGTATAAAATATTATGAAATGTTTGAATAAGTATTACCACGAAACGTACTGATAGCACGAATGATTATCAAAGCTTACTTCAACCCAAAACACCCACTATAATCATCCAAAAGGTAGAACACCGAAGGAACAATACAAGAAAATGCACAAACGAATTAAACAAGGACATCTAAATGCAAGACATATATATACACGACGAACATGGAGTAGGCGTTGCAATAGGAGACAAATCCAAAAATATTGGCAACGGCACTTTACAAGACATTAAAAATTTGACATGTACAAATTTAATTACATAGTTAATTATTTTTCTCTTTTATTCATTTAAAATAGCAACTTTACTTTACTAAACAAAAACAAAACAAAAACATATGTATAACAAAAGCAACAAACAAAACAATTCATAAATAAAAAAAATCAAATACTAATCAAATAAAAATCAAAGTACCCAGTACCCACTAACCACTACCCAATATACCTAACTTTGACAGAAAAAAAAAATTTACAACAAAACGTTTCAATTTTATATAGAAAAATGTCCAAAATTTATATAGAAAAATGTCACAATTTTATATATAAAAATGAATAGAATGTTAAACTATATATAATATATTAAATAAAGTGAATTTTAGTTTTAAGTTTTTCAATTTAACTTATTTATTATGTAATAAAAAAATATGTAAAACATTGATTTTTTTTTAAGAAAATAAATAAATAAAATAAATTGTTTCATTTATAATGCTAATGCTAGACCGGCGAATATTATGCCGGGAATACCTAGTAATTAATAATTTGTAATGGTTGGACGAACAAATAATGTCAATCGAGCTTAAAAAACAATAATATTATTTATTTTTCAAATACCGTGTTAATAATATACAAAACTGCAAAACTGAAATGAATAAAAATAAAATGTTCATCTTTTTTATGTTCATCATTTGTATATATTTAATATAAGTATATATGTATATTATATATACAATAATTATACAATTATACAGTAATATCATTTAGGTACTGAGAGACTGCGGCGAAATTGTACATTTCATATTAAAATTTTCTTTACATTTTACTAAACTTCAAAAGAAAAGTAAGAAAACGAATCAAACAAAATTTTTTTAATGCCATTTAAGTCCTTTCGCAACATTTAACATCTTGTGCAATGAAAATAATTGTTGTAAAAAAAAAATAGAAAAAACAAAAACACAAAAAAAACTTCTTCTTCCTTTTGGAAACAAGGATATTTAAACAATATAAAAATCCAACTCATAGCTAGATAATGTTATTATTTTGTTTGTTAATTCGCTCACAATAGAAATTTTTCAAAACAAAACAAAAAGAAAAAATAATAACAACAACAACAAAAATTCATTATCCTTTTAATTGTTTTTTTTAGTTCTTAATTTTTAACTCAGTTTTTCAGTATATCCTTTTACTTATTTCTTACTTTATTTATTTATTTTTATATTATATACTTAATATACATATTAATATTTATTTTTAATGAGATGATTGCTTTTTTGTTTTTATAAATATGAAAATAACTTAAATAGAAATGTATGAATAGTAGAATGTATATTGTATTAATTTATGTTTTGTTGTGTGTTGTAATTGGTTATGTTAACTTTAAAGATTTCAACAACAAGGGTATGAAATTTCAAACTACATCAATCAAATGATTTATTTTAATTTTATAGTGTAGAAAATAATGTAATGTTCTATTTTTTATTCTGTTAGGCCAGCCAATAATGAATATTTAAGTATGTAGTACTATTTTTATCCTGATTGAATATTGTCTTTTTAGATTATTGGTTATCAGCATCAGATTTTTTTCTTTCAGAATAGGCTTCCTAAGCATTTATCTACTGTTGTAATGTTTGATATACTTAACTAAAGTAATGTTAGAGTATGTTATGGTAATAATAGAACTGGTTTTTTTTAATGAAGAACTCATATAGATTCCGTAGAGTACTACGACCTAGTGAGGACACAATAAAGCTTTGTTTGATAGTCTTTGTGTTTCACACCTATTTAATTGTACTATTTCAGTTTGATGTTTGAACAATTTTTTAATCGTTTTATAGTTTTGTATACAGCAGTCAAGCGACTCTTTGGATACATAGTTTTTGTTTTTGACTCATAAAATATTATTGCAATATAATTTATTGATAATACCAATACAATAAATTTTATATTTATGAAAGTAAAAGAGTGTTTCGTTCAGTAGATATAGCCATGTTAGACAACGTTTAAAACTCCTACTAGTTTGAATTGGAACAGTTCCAAAACTGATTACGAAATATTGAAGTTTTACTAGACACTTTATAATGAAATTAGGGGAAGAACCAGCTCAATTAGTTGTACTCAATAAAATCGGGATTTCCACAAATAAGTCTTTCGGACCCAACACTATACACACTGTTTACAGTTGACATGCCATCATCAGGAAAAACTATGGTTGAAAAATTCACTGATGATACTGTGATCATAGCTATTCATAAAAATCTTGTATTAGAGACTGAATTTGTTCAAATAAACTACTGAAGTTCGAAGATTTGCTCAAGAAATGGAGAATTAAAGTAAATGTTGCCAAATCGATACATGTGAGTTTGGTAATTGATGGAGTGCAAATTCCACAAGCCGACGAAACAAAATATCTCGGTATACACTTAAACCGACGTCTTACGTGGCAAAAACATGGCAAAAACATACAGACGCAAGAAAAAAAGGAACTTGCAATAAAGCTGAGATCTCTATACTGGCTACAAGTTGCTTCTACATATGGGACACAATTGTACGGCTCAGCCTCAATGTCCAACATCAATCAAATACACCGCTTCCAGTCAAAAACTTTACGAATGGTAGTGCATGTTCATTGGTATGTTAACAACAGTATTATTCAACATAATCTTAGAATGCTTAGTGTAAAAGAGGAACTAAAGGCTTTTCATATAGAATACAAACATAGGTTGCGAAACCATTCTTGCCCAAACATTCTTGCCCAAAAAATTGCTGGACACAGTTCAAAGTCAGCGAAGACTCAAGAAGGCTTTCATAGCAGAATTAGAATTCAGATTTGTTTAAGGTATAAAAAATAGATACAATATTATTTTTTTGTTTATATTAGAAATATTATAATGTTAATTTTGAATTTGGATCTTCATTGGATGCTCCCCCCGCATGTCCTGTAAATTTATAGTCAAATCTATTTGTTTATCGTCGTAATTAGGACTGATTGCAAATCTAAAAAAAAACAAAAACAAAAAAATTAAATATATATATATATATTACAAAAAAGAATATATGTGAGTTATAAAAACCAAACCAAATTTCCACTTTGTAAAAGCTAAATGCTATATTTATTCTGGCTGTATATTTATGCGCAGTTGAAAAAAAAATTTAAATTAAATTAAATTGAAATAAATAAAAGTAAATTAAAATAAATTAATTAAATTAAATTAAATTAAGTTTAATTAAATTAAATTAAATGAAAATAAATTAAATTAAATTAAAATAAAGTAAATAAATTAAATTAATTAAATTAAATTAAATTAAATTAAACTAAATTGAATTAAATTAAATTAAATTAAATTAAATTAATTTAAATCTAAATTTAAATGTAATTAAATTTAATTAAAACGAATTAAATTAAATTAAATCAAATTAAATTAAATTAAATTAAATTAAATTAAATTAAATTAAATCAAATCAACTTAAATTAAATTAAATTAAATTAAATGAAACTAAATTAAATTAAATTAAATTAAACTAAATTAAATTAAATTAAATTTAACTAAATTATATTAAATTAAGCTAAATTTAAATAAAAATTAGTCAAATCATCTAAATTGAAAAGCCTAGACCTTTAGTGCAGTCTCCATGAGACTTTTTAGATAAATTGAATTTCGTAAAAAATATTTTCATTATGATACACTCTGTACATAAAATTTGAAATTCTTAAAAGCTTTGAAACAAATTACATGGATAAAATAAGCTCTTCAAAACTATAACTACGCACATACATATATACAATGCATAAATACATTAATAATAATAATTTGATGTATATATATGTAGATAAAAAAATTTACTTTTATAGTTCTTAATAGTTGTTACAAAAGTCCTTTGGGTATTTAAAAATCTTTGAATCTAAAAAGGAAATCAAAAAAGAAACACAATAACACTTTTTACAAAATTTGTAAAAAAAAGTTTTAATTTATAATCAAATTTTAAAATGTTTACTTGTTTATTTCCAGCATTTTATTTTCTGTTTAATAGCGGTCGCAATATTCTTATATTACGTTCTTATATATTTTAGATGAAAAAATAATTTGAAATTTCTTAGAAATAATTTAATTTACTTAAGACGAGTGTATACAAGAATTTTTTTTATAATTTACTAAAAAATTAAAAATAAAAAAAAAATAAGGATAATAAAAGGATTCAAATCCAACTTTAAGATTATTTTTTTTTTTAAATTATCAAAGTATACTTATATTAATATTAATTTAAATTAAATACAATTAAAAAAAAAATTGAAGAAATTGAATTTTCTTTCTTTAAATTTACCTTAGAATAAAATTACTTAATATTCATAAAATATAAATATTATAATTTAATTGAATTTTTATACAAGCTCATATTTTGAGTTGTTTTATTATACTTTTATTTTAAGAATAATAATTTTCATCAAAATGAAGAAAAGAAAGACTTCTCTTTCTATACATAAAGCCATGATAAAAAGCATAAGACACACAGAACATTTCCAATTCATTAATAAACCGTGCACTGAGTGATGGCATTGAATATTTGCGGTATGTATGGAGTTATGACAGATTAAAGATTTTTAAAATATACATATACATATATATATATATATATATAAATATATATATAGATATATACATATATATATATATATTATATATATAAATACATTATATACATCGACAGCATTATTTTATTTTAATTTGGCTGGAAACTCTTCAAACAATATGAATTGTACAAAATAAACTCAAATAGTGAAATAAAACTAATCAAATCAATTAAAGATTTTTTGGTTGGCTAGATTTTACTTACTTAAAATTGAATTTGTCACGGAAACGAAATAATTTTAAAAGAAAAATTTTTCTTGATTTAAGCATTCAACTAGAGAATAATAGATTGAAAAATTCAATATAAAAATTGCAATTACAAATGGGTTTTCCATGGAAAACGCCTAGAAAAATAAAATATATCGGTTTGCAATTCGATGGTTTCAAATTCAGATTACTGATATGCGATATGTATGGAGTTATCGATATAATCGGTATTTTGCTTATATTATATCGATTTTTAGACCCAATATTTTATTTAGAGTACTTCGATAATATTTAAAAACTTTTAATCAAAATTAATAAACTATTTAATAATATTGTCTTTATTTTAATTAATGCTAATTTAAAAAATTTTATTTTATAAGGAGTTAATAACAATTTTCAAGACATTTCCAATTTTTTAAATTTGAAGTGTTGTAATTTAAATATTTTGACGTAAAACAGGACATTGACATACAAATTTTTCAAAAAAAAGTAACTATATTTTCCGATAGATTGTTCTGGTGTCAATTATCACATAAATAATACGAACGCCAAATATATATATATATATATATATACCATGTTTATTACTAAGTTAATATAGTATTGATATCATGAATATATGTGTCAATTTGGCAATACTATAGTATCAATAGAGTCGAAATCCCAAAACCTAATCCAGGGATTTTAGTAAACTATAGAAGATATTTTGTTATTATTTATTTCGAAAAGTAGAAAACATTGTACAAAATTTAATTATAAATTTTTTTCTTTATTTAGAAAAAAAAAAAATAAAACATTACATTGCGTAAATTCATTATTATATTATAGATATAGAAAATATGGTTAAATTAAATATATATAGAATTAGCTAGGTGGAGTTAGTTTTTTATTGTTGGTGAAAAAATCTTCGAAGGAAACACAATGAATCTACAGTATCGTAATTTAAATGTGAATGAAACTTAGTGCATAAAATTTTGGCAGGTGAAAGAGATCGCTCCGATCTACACTTGTATATAGTTAACAAAAAATTATATATAATATTTCAATTAACACTGATAGTGTTCTGATGATGATAGTGACTGATTTCTCTTGTTAAAACAAGATTTAAATTATTTGCTGATCCTTTCTCACTTCCTGTCCACTTCCTGTATGTTAGAGCAACCCGGTTCAGAAAATTTTTGAATTATATGTAAAATATTTGCATGTGAATAAACAAACAATTTCAAAGCTGTATCGTTGATTTTATTGCGGTTTTGAGGGACACATGCATCACTCCATAAAATTATTTTATCAATTTGCGGAAAATCTGCCACAGCTTGTTCTAGAATTCTCATTACCGCACTTTAAATATCATTTCCTGAGCGTCCGGAATGTATTTCCGTCCAAATACAACAATACGTTAATTTATCTACACTAGGCAGTATTAGTGTCCCAGTTAAATTAAAAGTATATAATTTTCTTTTATAAAAGTAAGTTGAGGCATTCCATTTTGGAAACGCAAATACCTTTTGCAGATCATAATCCAAAATATTTAATCAGATGCAGATCATAAGCCAAAAACTGCTGAAATGATCTGCATTCCTTTCAACTTTGCAAGAAACCTTTGTGTTTTAAATGGTTTGTATGGATTTGTTTTTCCTACTCAGTTACAGTTTCCCGATGTAATTGAAAAAGAACGCATTTGTCGCACATATCCTTCTTTGGTTTGTAAAAACTAATATTAAATTCGGTGTTAAATACCTTTCTATAAATGGTAGATTTGACAGGATTATCTGCTTCTTCCACATACAACTGATATATTTTTGGCAAACTCAAATGTGATTCTAAATAAAATTTTTGTGCAGTAGTACGAATCAATAACCTCAAAATTTGGTATATGTCTTTTAACTTCTTCTACTAGTTCTGGATCAATACGTTTTTTCACATACTTTCCTGTCTTAGATGATTTGGAACCACCAGTAGATTTCTTGCACAAATTTTCAAAGAAATAATAAATTCGAAATTTATTAATACATAAAGTATTACGAAAAAACAGTCTACATCAATATTTTGGGTATATCCGTAGATAATTTCCACACTAATAACTAAAAAATAATGTATATGTGAACCAATAAAGCACTAAAAATTTATTTGTGTTTTTCGTCCATACCAATAAGTAGATACCACAGCGTGACAAAATGTATGTATATGAACTATTTTATTTTTTGTTCAGACATTTTATTTTTACATATTCATAGGTTGATTCAACAGGGTGACTAAAATATACGTATATGGACTAATTAAGCGCTAAATTTTTTTAACGTTGCTTAGGCCATATTTATAAGCAGTTTCGCGGTGGCACTAAAACATATGTATATGAACGAGTTAAGTATTACTATTGTAGTAGAGTGGCTTAGTCTATTGTTATAGGCAATTACTACGCAAAAATTAAATTTATGGAAGAGGAAATTCATAAATAATTACTTTTAATTAGTTATTAATTTTCTAATACAGGCCGAATTAAAAAGTTACATGATAAGTCAAAATTCCTAGGCTAAATTCATCAGCGCCCTACATAGCCCATTTAAGAAATAAAATAAATATTCTCTGAAATATCATACTAATTCTCGGCTAAATGTTAAAATTTTGTATATGGGCGAATTTAATTTAAAAAAATTGTCAAAATGACTGAAAAAAGAAATAGGAATGGTTGTCGCTTTTTTTATACAATTTTTCCTATTTTTATAACAACAAGCGGTATAGTGGACATTTTTAACAATTATTCCTATATTTTTTTTGTAAATTACCATCCGTTCTTAGAACAATAACTATTTTTTTTTTTATAATAACTCCCAATTTTATAGTAGTTTTTCTTATTTCTTTAATAACATTTCATAAAAGTATACGACTTTATTGGAAAACGTATAAAAAATGTAGGAATTAGACCCAGAAAATTTAGAATAGTTCTGAAAAATTATTAAAAAATATTGTAAATATACTAATAAAATAAGAGTTATTGTTTTAGTTGTAGAATGTTTCTTACAAAATTACGAATATTCATTTAAAAAATGAGAAAAACTGATTACAAATATGACAAACATTACTAAAATTATAGTAATGTTTGCTAAAAAATAGGAAAATTGAGTGAAAAAAACGAGAAAAACTGATCATAAACATGGGAAACGTTACTATAATTATAGCCATGTTTCCTAAAAAATTGGAATATTGACTGAAAAAAATATGAAAAATTCCTATAATTTCAGGAAGTTTTACTATACTTTAAGACATTATTGCTCTCATATAATATAGGAACTTTTCAATAAGAACGTACTAAATAAAAACACCAAAAATATTATTTTCAAGAAAAATAATTTATTTTATGATTTTTTTAGTTACTTAATTTTTATTTATTTAAATATACTAATGAACTAATAATATAAATGATTCAATATTTTTATAATTATTTATAATTTTTTCTTTAACATAATTCTTCTTTTCACTTCTAACATGTTCATGTAAATTTCAAATATTTGTATTTAATTTTTTTTTACATCCAATTTATTTATTATATTATATTAAAAACACCTACGCAAAATTTTGTGCGACAAAATCAGATGTGGATGGAGAGTTTTTTTTTCATTAAATATCTTCTCAGTAAATTTATGTATGTGCTCTTCCACAAGATAGTTAAGCTGTAATTATTCAAATTATAAAATTATATTTTTTAAGCAACTAGTTTATTTATACTTACAGTAATAAACATAAAAAATGATTGTTGGACTTCGGTTTCCGATGAAGCTAATAAAAATGGAAGAACAGCAAAACCGGCAAGTGGTTCTTCTTATAATCTTATATACAAATACAGCAAGTATGGACAAAAAAAATATTTCTTTGATCCGAATAAGTTGATGCAACCTACAGAATAATAAAATGGATAAAATTTTAAATAAAATTTCTTATAAATTTGTGTTAATATTGCAGAGTTTCCCTGATTAAAATTTAGAAACCTATGAATATAATTTTTTTTAAATTGCTTACCCTTGAAAATCATCCACAAGTTCGATCATGTTCAACTCAATTAATTTAAAAAAAAAAATCACTTACTTAATGACAAATCAATCACTATAAAATATACTTTACAAATAAAACGACGCCCAGCCTATAAGGCTACGTGAAACTAAATTTTCCGCAACAAATTTCTTATTTATTATATTTTTAACACTAGGGGCCACTGTTGAGTAATTATATTTCAAGTTGAAATCAAAGTTTTTAAAAAAACAGTAATTTACGTACTGACATAGACTTCGCACGATATAGCAGAAACCACTCGTGTTTAATAAAAAGTTTTGTGGTAAGTAAGTTTTATTTAGGAGACATAAATACACGTCCCTCATATACTGCTTCGTTTCCGATATATTCCCTATAGTAAGTGGCATTTAGTGATAAAATTACTAAAAATAAAAAGTTTTGTTATTAAAGAGGTACGTATTGCATAATACCTACATAACACATAATTTTAATAAAACTATATTATTACTACAAATATCCAAAATTTAGAGACAGTTACTTAAAAAGATAAAAATGAAGAATTCAAGTGATTTGTTTTTTTGTTGTTTTTATATTTGTTATTTTAGATGAATTTGTTTTTTTGTTTTTTTTTTGGCATATGTACATAGATTCATTTGAAAGTAAATATATAAAATATAATAACTGATTTGTTTGCTTTTGTTTATTATTTTAATAAGATTTCACATATGCATAATGCATTTGCTGAATAATAAAACCATATGATTAAAAAATTTTCAACTGTGTGAGCATTATTGTTTTATATACAACTACTATATATTAGAAGTTCAATAAGGATAATTATATATACTCTAACTCTACTATATAAAAATGAATTTGCTAGTCATATGAACAATTCAACTGATTTTTTTTGTTTTTGCTTTTTTATATTTTTTATTTGAGATGAATTTCTTTTTTTGTTTTTTTTTGGCATATGTACATAGATTCATTCGCAAGTACATAATATAAAATATAATAACTGATTTGTTTACTTTTGTTTATTATTTTCAAAATATCTTACTTATGCATAATGTATTTGCTGAATAATAAAATCATATGGTTACAAAATTTTCAACTGTGTGCGCATTTTTGTTTTATATACAATCTTATATATTATATATATTAGAAGTTCATTAAGGAGTAGGAGAATCGAAATAAAATAAAAAGGTGTCTACTGCGCAGGACCTTAAATGCTTGTCAATTATAATTATAGATTATTTGTCCAAAATATAAGACCTATTACAATATTTATTAGAAGTTTTACTTTTGAGAGAAAAATTTTCCTTATTATGATAAATAACTTTTCTTAATATTTTGAGAAAAAATAGCAGTTTAGCTCAGATATTCTACAAATAGTTTGTAGTAAATTTTCTTATATAAAATATAATTGTTATTATAATTGTTTTTACATTTTCATAAAAAAGTATGATATATTACTATTTATTTTGTAAAAATTCCTATAATTTATTAGGAATTTATCTCACATATTTGCATTTTATGTTTTGAAAATATCTCAATAAAATAATAAGTTATCTAAATGAAATTGGAGATATCACAATAAAAAAACGTAAAGAATCCTATATAAATAACCCCTACTATTATTTTTATAACAAAATCATTGTAAATTTTCCTATTAACTTGGTATTATTTTTTTTGTAAAATTTATTATTTAAACTGGAATAAGTACAAGATACAATAACAAAATTTATTATTTTTTTAGTGAAATACCCAACAGATATAAGGAAAATTACCAAGCGATTAAATTGCTAATGGCTTTGTAAACCTTACTAAAAAAATAGATAATTATCTAAAAATAATAAGAACTTGAGTCAAAAAAATTGTAAAATTTACAAAAAAATCGGTTCTTATAAAAATAGGAAAATTTATAAACCATTTTTTTTTTCAGTGTGGATATGGACGAAACTCGCCTCTCTATAACTAGAAGACTTGACTAGATATTTGAAAGCTGATAAGATACAATGATAGATCTATCTTTCAAGTCTCAAAATCTGGTCCAAAACTCAAAAATTACGAAAGTTGCAAATATGCAGATATGTAAATACTGTAATATACTGTAAACACTAAAGAGTTCTGGATTAAGTCGTTTGTTAATGCGTAATTTAAGCGCTTGTAACATTTGTTTACATATTGGTGATCCACTAATGTCCACTATTGTTACAATATTTCTACTATCAACTCAACGAACTCCATCGAACATGCGAACAGTCTTTCGCACTTTTTCAATTATCGGAGAAATTTTGGCCAGCAGATCTGTCTCGGTGTCTCTGTTTACAACCGTAACTCCAAATTCTTAATAAAATCAAAATTTTATCCATTAAAAAAAAACTAAGATTTTATCTATTAAACACTTTTTTTCAAGATAATTTCGTGCTCGCAATTCATTTTCCTAAATTAAGTAAATGCAGTATTATTATGTTTTTTTTTTTTAATAAAAAAATAAATGTTTTCAAATATAAAATTAAAATTGGATTTTCTTACGGTGTTCAAATCTCAAATTTAATAATTATATACAATAATTGAATATTAAATATTTCTAAAATAAAGCATTTACAACCATATTTTCTACAAAAAATTAAAAATTGTAAAAATCGATGTTTTTGTCGATATTCTAAGAGTCGACATTTTGTCAGTCAACATTTTATAATGTCGACATTTAGCACAATCGACATTTTTGGCGAAAAAAAAATCGACATTTTTGTAAATCGACTTAATGGAAGTCTCTAAAAATCAAGAATCCGTTCGTTTGAGTCTTTAATATGCAATTTCAAAAACCCCCACCCAAAGAACACCCTATACAGATAATAAAAAAAAATATATAATATTTTTAATTTTTAACTTTATAACAATTTATTAAATTTAATAAAATAATAAAACAATATCCGGGCTAAGATAAAATAACCCACAAAATGATATTTTTTAAAGGTTTTTGTTTCTTTTACAATCGTATAAATTTTTTTTTAACACTTTTGCAAAACAAATAAAAAATAAGAAATTAAATTTTTATATTTAATGTTGTGTCCTATAATAAAGATTTTATCACAAATTAAATTTCGAATAAATAAATTAAAAAAAAAAAATTATAATTTAAATATATATATATTTTTTTTTTTTAATAATTTTATCTTATTTTATTCTCATATCCTTCTAATAAAAAAATATTAAAATTTTTTCAAAAAAGTAAGCTCACACACACACAAACATTCTCAAATATTTAATATCCTTTTTAGAAACCACTAATAAAAACCAAAACTCTAAAAATTGTAAAATTTTCTAATTACCTAAATTATTTTCAATCCTTTTTAAATGCACACCCATATTATAATAAAACTTTAACCCTACATGGCAAAAAATTGTTTTTTTGGTCAAAATTTATTCTACAAATCTAAAAACAATACCTTGTTTTTTTGTTCTTGTTTTTATTTTTTAATTTTGGTATTTTCATCATCTCAGGATACCTACTTTTTTAGTTCACAAATTAAAAAACATAAAAAATTAAAAAAATCCCGTAATTTAAACAGATCATTAATTTCCGGTTTGGCAATAGAATTTTTTTTTTTTTTTTTTTTAAGTATACCACAAATTTATTTATATTATCCTATAGATATCATTAACCGCAATCGTCTGCTGACGGTTAGTAATAGTTAGTTAGTTAGTTGCCAAAATTAAATAACTTTCATAGCAAGTGTGTGTGTAATAATATGTAAACATATTTATTAGTATGTATATGTATATGTGTTATATAAAATGGTTATCATTATATCCAATTGGACACTGTATACATTTAAATTTAAATTTAAATAAATGTAATATAAAATAACCACAATATATCGGATATCGTTTAAAATTCCAACTGATATTTTGTATATTTTAAGAGTAGTTTAAATTTGAAATTTGTTTTTTTTGGATAATTAACAGATACGTTTTGTATACATTCTACTGTAGGTTAATCAGTAGAAGTGTAGATGTGTATATTACATCCAACGATTTAATATTATTAATTATATATATTACGATCATGTATTATCCAACGATTTAAGCAAGAAAGACTTAAAATCGTGTCGTAGATAAATTTCGACACTGTCTTTTCTACTAATTTGGAAGGTTGAAACAAATAAAAAATTTCATGTGAACTGGGGATGTAATCTAAATTCTTTAAAAATGTTAAGGCCTTAAAAACTGGTAACCGTTGAGCTACACTGATAAATAGGTTTGAATTTACAAAATCAGTAAGTTGAAATAAAATTATAGAAAAAAAAGTATGTTAAGTTAAAAACATATACACTAATACATGTGCATACTAATCCTGTAACAATATTACAGAAATTGTTCCGGTGCCATATAGGATTCTTTATTTTAGTGTTATAATGTATTTATGAGATGTTATGTGGGATAATACCAAAAAAGCATTTATAGAATCCGGTTTTGAAACAGTACCTTCGCTATCTACCCAAAGAGATCCATGGATATCACAAACCTCATGGGGCAAAATTGCTGAACGTAGTTTCTTAAAGAGGAAAATTAATGCTGAATCCAATCAGCAAAAAAAAAAGAAGAACGATTAGCACATAAGAGCATTTCTGCAGATTGTTAAACGAGCAATTCGTAGAACAAGATGTATCTATAAGCTCTCCTATGCCAACAATGCGCAGATCATTTAGGGGTATTGATGTAGGAGCCCCAAGTATAAGCGAGATAAAATCAGCAATTCTTCTTTTAAAAAACAGCAAAGCAGCAGGAGTAGATGAAATACCCGCCGAATTCCTGAAAGCTGATCCAGATGCCTCAATCGATATTTTGTTACCTTTATTCCAGGCTATATGGGTACAAGAAAAATATCCAAGCGAATGGGAGGAGGGAGTTATTGTCAAAATACCAAAGAAAGGTAACCTTAATCATTGTAATAAATGGCGAGGTATCACTCTACTCTCAGTTTTCTCGAAATTAATGACTAGAATAATACTCGAAAGGATTAAAGGCAGAATAGAAACTACACTCAAAAGACACCAAGCAGGTTTTCGCAGTGGCCATTCTTGTTTGGATCACATCAACACATTACGAATAATTCTTGAACAATCCACTGAATTTAAAGCACCGCTAAATCTCATGTTTGTAGACTTTGCGAAAGCCTTTGATAGAGTAAACCGAGACTATATTTGGGAATCGCTTAGTAGGAGAGGCATTCCAGAAAAAATTATAGCTAGAATTAGAGAAGCCTACAAAGATGCAAGATGTCGAGGACAGCTGAAAAATTGCTTCGAGGTGTGTAAGGAGTAAGGCAGAGCTGTATTTTATCACCCATATTCTTTTTATTAGTAATGGATGACATATTGACTACTACTGTGGGTGTAAACGAGAGCAACGGTATCCAGTGGCGTACTTTCGAACGTATCAGCCACTTAGATTAAGCCGACGATTTGTGTTTATTGTCACATACGAATGGATGTTTGAACGATATGTGCCAAAAGGTGTATGACACTGGAAAAAGTGCGAGCATAAAAATCAATTCAGCTAAACAGTTGGGAAGCACTCAAATTAACACTAATACTTCTATAAAAGTGTTTATAATAGTGTTATAAGAGTGCGCAAGAGTCTTATAGCAATAAAATTCTTGTTACATGGAATGCAAAGGTAGTATTTCACTATATTGATTTTTTTTTATTATGATACTTTCCGCTTTCTATATAGTTTTATTGAAATTTTCAACTGTCTCATTTATTTCGTCATTATTGATTTCAGAGAGATGTGCTGATCAAGATTATTTGCCACTTGTAGTCTAAATAACGACCAGTCTGTTTTGTTATTGTTTTCTCACATTGATGAATATTCTTGTTGCTATATTGTAACAATAACAGGTGAGTGAACCAATTACAAGTCAAGGCAAGACTCAGATTTTAAGTAATGGCTAGCAAGGAACGCACAAATCTATAACATCAGGAATTTAATTTACCAATAACCTTTATTAGAATTATTGGAATGCTTTAAATTACCATATTTGTAGTAAGGTGCAAAATTTTCAATTCCCTAAGGGTTATTTACTCGATCATTTTAATAACATCTTATTTGCCATCATTGGAAATTTAAACATATATTATTCTAAGACCTCAATAATTCTAAATAATCAATATTCTTAGACATTCTAAATTGTATTCAATTAATTATAATATAGAATTATATAGAAATACTAAATTCAAATAATATTTTTAATGACAGATGTGAAAATAAAACAGATGACAGATGACAGATGTCAGATGTCAGATGTCAGATGACAGATACTATGCTTATGACAATTACATGATGTTACAATTTGTATATATATTGTAATTTGTATATGTGTTGGAGTATTCCGTCGAACTTACAAACATCCAGATAAATGCAGAAAAATTATATATATAATAAATAAATAAGTAATTATATTTAATATTAAATCGAGTTATTTTTTTAATTAATAACTAATTATTTACACATACAATATAAATGCATTTAAAACATTGTAAAAAGATATTTAATGTATTATACAATTTAATTGCTTAGTTATAATAAATGGGTTCGATCAGTGGAATTAATCAGTGAATCTGAAATCCACGGATCCATGGATCTGTGATAATATATATTCATTTAAGATAACAAATATTATTTTATTAAAATTTAATTTATTTTTAAAAGTACTTATTATATTTTCCGGTGATGACGCCAGTAGGTATTGTGCTAAATTTTTGTGATGAATTGCATTCAGCGAATGGAGTCATGGTATATGGATGCAAAATAAATTTCCGATCCACTGGTTGATGCTGCTGAAACCACCCAATGAAACTGAAATTGTATCGTATAGAAATGGGTATAGCTATGTCACAAATCGATTTTTTTCAATAACGCAAATTTAATTTTTTTTCTACTTATTATGACGATAAGAGCTGTCGTACGTGCATTCGCTTTTGAAAACGATCTAAGAATTTTTTTTTATAATATTACCAAGCAGTTAACGATAGACAGTTTGCGCTAAAATGTTATATATATAACATTAGCTATGAAACGGTAGATGTGTTATGAAGCGAAAATAATGTTGGTAGGTAATAATGTAGTAGAAAATCAAAATAAATGATAAAATAAAATGTTAGAGAACAATTTTGAAATAAATAACAATTTTCACAACAAGTTCAGTTTTGAATATCAAAATTTTAAATGTATTTCAATTTTAAGCATATTTTGATTTTTAAATTCGTCACAAGCTCTGATTAAGGAAGCATGTTTTACTTCCAAAATATCGATATTTGCAATCAAATATTAAAATAATTATAAGTGAACAGAAACCTGACAAAAATTTAATTAATTATTTAAAATATCACTAAAATAATAAAAATCCAATAAACTAAACATTAAAATTTAAAGTTTGGGGCGCTATCGCTGGAAAACAGTATATCTAAATTCCTACAAATAAAACTTGTAATTAGATTTATCAATCCTAAATAAATAAATCTGAAAAACACAATAATTCAGCTTGTATAATGTTCGAAGCTGTAGTAAGCTATACATGATATTTTATAAGACATAATTTGTTTAATTAAAACCCCCTGGTAACCCAGGTTAAAAAAAAACAGACCTCATATTATCAGACATAATGCTTTTACAACAGACATGGTTAGAAAAAATCTTTTTTCTAAAATACTCATCACTTTTATATTGAATTGGACCATGTTGTATATAATAATACCGGACCCCCACTGTACTTAATACATGAAATTACACAAAAAAAATAATATATTATTGTAATTATTATATCTTAATTTAATAATTTAATTTATTATTTTAATTTTAATAACTATCAATATTATAATTTTTCTAATACATTTTATTTATATTCATTTTCACAGTCTGAATCACTTGGAAAAATACATTTTTTTGTTTTTGGTGAAAAATGTAAACCTGCTGGACAGTTCATATAAAATGGTTCTGCAGTAAAACATAAGTAGAAAGAAGAACATCGTGTAGGTTTGTTTGTATTAACATAACATTCTCCAGGTATTTTGCCTTCACACGTGTTGCAACTAATTTCATATTCAGGTGCACATTCTCCAGTTCTAACATCAAATCTGAAACCTTTTGGACAAACTCCTTTATGTGACACACCTCCGTTACAATATAAATAACCAACGCACGAATCATCTCCAATAAATGTTCCATCTGGAATATTTCTACATGGATCGATATTGTTTACTTCACTAGCTACCATTGTAGTAAATAATAGAGCGAATAGTATTTTTCCAAAAACTGTAAGTAAATAAATGATAGAAAATTTGATTCATTAATTTTAAATTGAAAATAAATTAATTTTAGGAAATACAAAACAACAGCAATAATAAGGGATGCAAAAAACAGTTAATTTTAAATCATTGTTACTTTTAAACAACAATGATATTATGTCCCAAAATAGCAGTGATGCTACTTTTCAGTACTCAATATTTTAATAAAGACATGCTAAGAGCTGATGAATATTTTTTCATGAAACTTGAACAATTAAAAAGCTTAATTCTATTAATTAAAATAATAGCCCAGATTTCAAATAAAATTAATGTAAAATTTTAATTAGTTTTGATTTAATATACCAAAATCTAGTTTAATTAAGACTTAATTTAAATTTAAAGATATTTTATTAAATTTCACAAATTGTAAATCAACTAAAAGTCATTAGGACTTTTTTTTAAAGATTAAATCAAATTTATATTAATCAATTTATTGTAAAAAATAAATTCATAAATACTTAGAATATTTTATTTCAGTATAGGTATATTCAAAAATATATTCAACAAACATACAGTATATATTTTTACCTATTGCTAATATTACTTATCAAATTCAATATTATAGAAATCTATATTATAACACACAAGCGCACGATTAGTGAAGGCACACTTTTCGTGGTTTTTCGTGTGCTTCGTTTTTATTTTTTCATTCAATCAATGGGCGATGATGCAGGCCATGGTGATCAAAATATATTTTTATTTTATCTATATTATAATACACAAGATTACGATTTTGAAGGCACACTTTTCGTGGTTTTTCGTGTTCTTCGTTTTTTTTTTCATTCATCAATTTTTTTTGTCGATTCTCTTTTGTGTCAAATTCATTTTATTTTTTTTTATTTATCGCAAAAAATTAATTAGTAGGATAATATTATTAATATAGGTTTTAATATCACAAATTTTTGTGAGTTCGATTCTCTATTAATTCAAATTTTTTTTTTATTATTATGTATTATAATAATAATTTTTAATATATTATATTATATATAACAATATTTTTTTAATAAAAAAAGTAATATTTAATTTTTACTCTCTTCTCAACTATTTCAGCCAAATACGAAACCGTTTAGTTTAAAATAAATCTAAGCATACAAATTATGTCTTATTACTTATCCATGCATGGAATGTTTTCACAGTTGAAAGTTTTGACACTATGGTGTATCATATGTAGATGTTTTCATATAATATAATACAATTAGCATTTATCCTACCTATGTATACTACAGCTAAAATGTAGGTACAATAAATATAATATAATTTGCACTGTATTTTGATTAGGAAGTTTTATTAGTATATTGGTGAAATGTTATGTATATCGAACCTATGTTAAAATTTTATTGGTCAAATTTATTTTACAGATTTTATAATATTTAATTTTAATAAAAAAGACACATATCTTAATTTATGACATAAAAGTAAATAATAAAAAAAAAAGTATACGTAAATATTTCGTTTAAATTATATTTAATTATATTTATATTAAAATTATTTTTTAAATGTAAAAAATTTTAAAAAATTATTAAAATATCTTATTTTAAAAAAAATTTGTTTCAAAATTTATTTAAAAAAAAAAAAACTATTTAAAATAATATATTTATTAAAAACTACATAAAAAACCATATGACGGCCAATAATGAAAATAAAATTGAAAGTACACAAAAAAAATAGTAAAATATTAGGTTTATTCAGTGACCTGTTCCAGATAGTTCTATATGAATAGTCATCCATTGAATAATTTCTTTAATGACATAGCTAGTCATTTGAAAATATATCATTTATGTTTAATTTATAGATTTAAAACGTACGGTTCAAATTTGAACCATCTAACAACCGATGTTCATTATTATATTTTAAAATGATAGATTTTTAAAAGGAGACTCAGCAAAATTATATATTTATTAAAATTTTTTTATTTTTTAATTAGAAATTTCAATTTAAAATTTCACCCCATATACATTTTAACTTACCTACAAACAAATTTTTGTTCGGAAAAGGGTTTTGGTGGTTTAAGTGGGTTAGAGTTCGACATAGCTAAGTACCTACGTGCGCGGTGTACTTAGTATAAGTCGAGGCTTTCACCTTTCCTCCAGTAATAAAAAATAATAAAAACAAATTAAATATTCCAAAAACAGTTCAATGCTATCTTATATTTTGAACATTTTTTATTTTTTTGTGGTTTGCTATTAATATTACCATTCTATATATTGTTGTCAGATACTTTCAACGTGTCAAATGTATAATTGTATTAAAAAGCATTTTATTGTACCGTTTAACAAAAAAAATCCTTTCTTTGTTAGGCCGGGTATGTACCCGGAGGTTCTCTTCTATACTCTAGCTATACTCTATTACATTTGAACTCTGTATATAAATATAATAAAAGTCAAATGTAAATGTAAAAATTAAATTGAATAAAATTGAAATTGAAATTTAAAAAAATTAAAGTTATAAATTTTGTACAAGCAATTCCATGATTGTGCTGTGGTGTGTTAGTGTACTGATAATACAAATTAAAAAAAATTATTCCATATCGAATACAATTTTTAACAAAATAATAACGTATTTTGATTAATATTATTGATTAATTTGATATTTTCACCATCAAATTTAATTTTGAACTTTAAATAATAAATAATATTTAGATAATAACTGTATTACATAATTATAACTGTAATGTAACACAGGTGATGAAGGGTTAAATTAGATCTATTTTTTATTTATTTCAAATTTTGGCTTATTCTGTGGCTATAGCATTCAGTAAAATGAATACGTAAAATTTTTCCGTCCCATTTTGCTGTGGCAGTATTTACAAAATTTTTATATAAAGTTATAATAATTGTAAGAAATATTCTAATAAACAAATTCAGTTAATATTTCAAATAAAATCAATTTAACCACTAATGTTTTTTTTTCAGAACAAAACAAAATAAACAAAAAAATGAAACAAAACTATGTATTTTACTGAATTAGTTTGATTTTGTCACTATTTTCATTTATTCTTTTGTATCTTATTGAAGTTTATGTTTCATTTTTTCACTGACTTCACACATTTGATCAGAAAAACAATTATTCTGATGTAGTCCAACTTAAATTACAACAAATTTTGCTGAAGTAATTTTTCTGATCACTATAATCGTCTCACAGTCAAAATAAAATATATTTTTTCACTGTTTCATTTTTAAACTATTCATTTTACTGATAATCGAAATTTTATTTAAATTGTTTTGTTTAAATTTTTATTTAATTTTAATTATTTTATTAAATTTACCTTCCATTTTAGAATTTTTTTTTTATTTTTTAACTTTTCGAAATAATTTTATTTTTGCACACAATAACGTGTAGCGTTCAAATAAAAACTGCGTTAAATCGTAACTGATTTTTTTTTTTAAAAGGCTAATTATTTATACATTTTTAAAATCAATTGAATTATTACAAAATTATAAAATTATGAACATTAACCCTCTCTTATCTATATACTTTTATAATAAAAGATTATTATTTGACGACAACACTGTTAGAAAAAATTTAAGTTTAAATAAACTGCTTAGATAATATTCGAGGTGCAATTATAGCATTACATATATAAAATTGTGCAGCAGGGTATTCAAAACCGAAATGTGTGTCATAAATTCGTACCAAAACCAATTTAAGAATTTAAAAGTTCTAAAAGATGGAACACTTTCCAATTTCTATTGTACAAAGTAAAAATTTAGCTTTATTAGTTTTGAGAAAATTAAGCTTAAGCTTTTGTAGTTAGCTTTCCTAATACTTAAAGAATAAACACATTCGAGGAAGTTTGATCGAAAATCGTACGCAATTTCATTATGAATTTGTCGGCTGCATTCCTATGTATCTAACAGACCATTTTTTCCGAAATTGACTTTTCAATGCTCTATTCGAATTTGCAGTCAGAATAAAGGTGTCTCTTATAGTTTTCGATTTATTTTTTTCTTATTTATCCAAACAACCTATATTCTGTTGCTTTTTAGGCCTTCAAGTTGTGCCTATTTATCCAAACTACAGTTTATGTACTGAAAAGTCGTACAAATTTGTATTCCTAAGTATCTAACAGACCATTTTTATTCCCAAATGTCCAAACACATATGAAACTTTACACTATACCATACTAACATTTTTTGAAATATATTGTTTTGATATTATAAAATATTAAAATTATAAAACTATGTATGTTAGATGTTAAAAAATTACTAAAATTTTTATAAAATTCAAATTTTGTTTAATTATTTTTAAATTTTTCTAGTCAAAATTTCCGTCAAGCTTAAAAAATCACTTTTCTCAACATTTTGCTTTGGTCGATTAGATATATTTGGCCGACGAAATGTTTTCCATCATTTCATTTATTCATGGCATTAGCTATTTAATTGTTTTATTTTATTTATCTTAGACAACAACCGAAAAACGTAATAATACTAATAATTGATTTAATAGAAAAATTACATTTAGTTTTAATAATTGTGACGTGGGCTTTGGTGAGTTGTGGGAATTTGATAAACTTACATTTTTCGATATTAAAATAGATTTGTATACTTATACATGGGGTGATATTTTAAATTGAAATTTGAAAAAAAATATTTAGTTTTGCTACGTCTCTTTTTAAATATATATCATGAACTTTGTACCATATTTTTTTTCAATTTAC
The DNA here is from genome assembly GCA_963942445.1 of Argyra leucocephala. Classification (NCBI taxonomy): domain Eukaryota; kingdom Metazoa; phylum Arthropoda; class Insecta; order Diptera; family Dolichopodidae; genus Argyra; species Argyra leucocephala. The sequence goes on along the minus strand of OZ012681.1, from coordinate 116,316,140 downwards.
AGATTAAATATAATGACTATGCATTTATCTTTCTTTTTTAATGTAATTAGATTATATCTTCTCTGATTTCTTCTTGTCTTGTTAATAAGTTTTATAATCGTTGTGCTTGAGTACGCATTTTTTGCAGTTGCTTCGGTATAACTTTTTTCCCCATTCTAATTTTCAATCATAAGATGTGATCTAGTCTATTGATCATTGAATGAATCTGGGCCACATTTTTTAGAAGATATGATTTAATGTACCTGGGGTTACTTTTTGAGTGTTCGTCGGTTTTTGTACACTGAACATTTTTATTTTTATGTCTCTCTTAATTACTTCATAAACTAAGAACGGTATTCTTTTCCATTTTGACTGCAAATTTGACATGTTCTTGAATATTGTTAAGATGGTTCAGAATCTTGTATAAATAAATTCATTTGATAATAATGAACAATTTTGTCTACATAACTTATCTAATATTTCGATAGGTTTCTCTTTTGCGTGCAAGTGGAGAATCCAGTGATAATCCAAACAACAAATTGACGATTTCTGACATAAGAGTAACAAATCTCAATACTTTACACACTAAAACAAATCTTAATTCTAAATATTTAATTGGAGCCTTTTTGAGTCATCACTGAATCTGAACTGTATCCAAAAAAATTTTGGCAAGAATTTGTAGATGATTTTCAATCTGTTTTTTTTTTTTTTTGAATATGAAAAACTTTAATTTCGTCTTTTACTCTATGCATCCTAAAGAATCTGGTCAGTAATATTGTTGGTAAAATATCATAAAGCATACAGCACCATTCGTAAAGCTTTTCTTTTGATTATTATTAGACACTGACGCTACGTTCTATGAATATATCCCAGCTAATAACACGTTGACTCTCAATGATTCTCTCACCAGTTATTATTCTCACTTTCGGTCTCAGGAATTTTTATGCCTAGTGATACCGAAATTTTCCTACTATCAGGTACAATAATGAAAATATCACAGATGATTAGGGTACCTGGGGATGAAAGTGTAAATGATATTGTACTTGGAAGGAAGAAAATTTGTGTATAAGTAGTGATGACTGTACCCAAACTGTTAATTTTTCTTTTGAGACGCTTTTATATCTATTAGGTAGGCTACCTTTCCTTTTAGCAGGACATAAGTGCACCCTAATATGGCATTGAAAAACTGGATAATATATTTTATAACTAAAATGTTCCCTGTTATTAAATTATAGTCCGTTCTCTTTTAGAGATTTAGTTCTTCGTCTATTATTTTATTTTTATATTGTTTTTATGAATGGGTGGAATTGGGAACTCCATTTCGAGTGAATTCATATGGCTAGAAGATTTTGTAGAGATCATGGTTAGAAGATTTTGTAGAGATCTATAGTTCCAAATCCAAATCGCCTGTTTTAATGTTTGGATAATGATTAATTAGTCCAAAGAGAGTTTCATCACTATCGTGCGATGCTGTTAATTTTCAAAATGAAAAAAAATATGCTACCAGACTATTTGGGAAATCTATATTTTGGCAAAACAACTTATTACAGGTGGATTTCGAACATTTTTTTAAGTTTGCTATGTTATGACTAATAAGCAAAATAATTTATTTCATAAAGGCTTTTATTTATTTAATCAGTTGCCACTTGAAATTCGAAACATAGATAATTTGAATAGCTTCGTACGAATTTTGATAATCAGTTGCTAATTTTACATTTAAGTACAAATTTCTTCGTAAATTATTTTAATAAATTAATTTGTAATATAATAAACAAGTTATAATAATTTTATTTTTAAGGAATAGAAAAAAGATAAATGGATTTAAAACTTTTAAATGGAAATTGGAATAAAATAAATTTATTCATAATTTGAATTCACGAAAGCACTTATCTTCAACTTTTTAAGCTCTTATTATCTTAAATCCCACAATTTAGATTTACTTGGAAAGCGATTTTAATTGTTTAAACTGTTGTCAATATTATAAATAAAAAAAATTATTATTAAATTTTAATTTAATCTACCTAAAAAACATAAACCAAGCCCCATCTTGTTTTAATTAAAATATTAATCAGACCTATTGTTGTTGTCAGTTATCAGTTTACTGTTAAAAAAATTCAGAAATGGAAGACTGATACTGATACGAGATTGATAAAAATAAATTGAAATAAATTTTGCTATTGTGAATACTGATAATTTGGCATTTCAAGAATCAGCTGTACTGAATGGAAGTTTAAAATTAATTTTGTCATCTTATATATAAAGAAGGATGTTTGTATGTATGTATGTATGTATGTATGTATGTTTGTGTCAGAACTCCTCCGAGACGCATGGACCAATTTCAACCAAATTTTACAGGATGGTTTTTTGTTACATGGAATCGAACCCGTGATATGTTGTTTTTCAAAATTCTGACTGGTTCCGGTAGCTGCCATACAACTCCTAGCACCCAACGAGCATATTTCAAAAACCAAAGGTGCTACAGAGCTGAAAATTTGTACAAGGGTACTCTCTCAAAAATAAACAAATACGGATCTTACCGTTTTTCAAAATTTTGATTGGTTCGGGTAGCTGTCATACAACTCCGAGCTCCTGCCAAAAATATTTCGAAAACTAAAGGTGCTACAGAGCTGAAAATTTGCACACAGGCACTCTTTCAAAAATAAACAAATATGACTTTAAAATGAATATGAATATGAATTTAAAATGTCAAGCCCCTAACTTAACAGCAAGTGGGTCTAAAATGCCTGAATTTCAGATGTTATGCAGACCATATAGAATTTTCTAGTGGAGCTTGAATTTAGCTTATTTGTTGTACCCTTTTTAGTGCAGTTAATGTTGGTACGAAATATTGGTGATAGCCATTCAAAAAGCAAGTTTTTAATGTTTTTTTTTATTTTATTATTTTTAGAGAGAAAGAGAAAAAGAGGTGAAGAAAACAGCAAAACAAAATTCTAATTTTTATTTATTTCTATCTTTCAATGAAATAAAATAAAGAAACACTTTTTTTTTAGAAATATTTGCAATTTAGCCGAAGTTTTTACCAAATCTCTCAATGAAATCATATCAAAACTTCATAGAATTTCGCAACGAGAGAACAAACGATGAATTGATGCGATATCAGTTAGGAAGATACAGGAGCAGTAACGAGGCAGTTTGGTGAGTCCTGGGATTTCCGATTCACGAAAGACACCCTACTGTTGTTCATCTCAGAAAATTTATTTATAATTTAGAGTTTATTTCACATCAAATAGTGCATTAAGAGTGATAGATCAGCCACCAAATATGACCTTAACAGCATTTTCTAAACTGTGTGAGCAGGATCCTTTTGCAAGGACTTTGTTGAATCCTGAGATACCTCAATATTATACATGAAATGCATCAAGGAAAGTTTTCTGCAGAAGAAAAGTCGGACAGCCCTCCCGGATATGATGTGGTCAAGAGTGACGCCTTGAGTCGAGTATATACTGTTCTGCCAAAGTCCGGCATTCGATGCTCGAAATCACGTTTGATCTGGACATATTCAACAACGTATTAATTATTCTTGAAGATAAATGTGTGGCTATGATCGGTAAAACATTACTGCAACTCGGCCTCTCTTCACCAGCACGAAACCAACAAAACGAACTTTATACAGATTTAATATGAGAGAAGAACTAAAACGTCGAAGAGCTGAAAGCATATGTCGCGGAACAAATACCACTTCTAAATCAAGATCAGAAAAAAGCATACAAAATTATCATGGATCAGGTAGAGAAACAAAAAGGTGGTATCATTTTTCTTGATGCTTCGGGGCCACAGGTAAAACATTTTTAACCAACCTAATTCTAGCCGAAATCAGGGCTCGAGGAGAAGTCGCCCTTGTCATTGCACCTTCAGGAATCGCGACAACATTAATGGAAGGAGGAAGAACAGCCCATTCTGCACTTAAGTTGCCACTAGACATCTCCGAACAGGAAAATCCTCCCTGCAACATTAGTAAAACAAATGGTCGGGCGCAAGTGCTCCAGACATGCAAAATTATCGTATGGGATGAATGTACCATGACTCACAAGAAAGTTCTCGAAGCCTAAAATTTTCATGAATTAGTTTTTTATTAAATTTTTAAAAACTTGCAGTGGTTTTAGTGCGGGTGGATCCCACACTATTACTACGGGCGTGTATTCTTTGTATTGGTTTTCAAAAAAAAAAATAATTACATATAAAAACATTTAAGAATTAGATTACTAACAGACAAACATCACATAATACTTCCCTTTTCAAAATAAAAATGAAGAAAAAATTCTAGGAACTTTAAATTTTCTTGGGCAACGCCGGGTAACTCCGCTAGTAGTTTTATAAAATGAAATCAACAAAAGGGGGTTTTATTTAATGAATTCTATTTTAAATAGAAAGAAGTATTTTATTAGCAGTCTAAACAGACTTTAATTAATATATAAAAAAAATATATTTATAGAAATTATAAAAATAAATTCATATTAAAACAAAGAAAAACAATGAAAAACTATGTAGTATATAAAAAAATAATTATCATATTGGTCAAAACTTCACTGTCAGCACATATTATACATTTCGAGGTAATTCCGGAGTTTATCTATTTGGGAACTAGAGTTAAGCCTGCAAATAAAAATCAATATGGAGATACGGCAAAGAATAACTATTGCAAAACATTGCTGCTTCAGCTTGTCAAATATCTTTTTTTAAAGCTCCTGTACCGAAGCACCAAAGCTCATATCTACAAACTGCTCATAGTGCTGGTACTACTCTGCCGGTACTAGTTACTATGCACTTGATGTTTTCGATCAAAACGTTTAATAGAAATCATTGGATTACTGCTAATGATAAGACATTTCTTGCTTTATTATTATTCAAGGTTAACGCACAATTACAGTGTCAACATTTGCAAAAACTTCAAAGTTGTCATCTCTTTTATGTTCTTTCAGTTGATTATCTTTCGGCAATTTTCAATTTAGCAATCCTAAAACTCCTCTGTATGATGCCTAAAGAAAAGATTCCTGTTTAAGTCAATTTTACCACTAAAGAAACTTTAGTATAATTCCATTCAAAAATATTTTATATCCCAATTCTTTCAATAACACCCGCATAAGCCTAATTACTGTATTTGCTGAAGTTCCAAATGGTTTTCGTTTTCTAATAGTTTAGCAGTCCACTTTTCTAGTTTTACAGTTGTATGTAATTATACTGATTTCAGTGCGCAACTGTTCTTAAAATAAACTAGAACTAATAAAAGCAAAACAAATTTATTATTTTCCGTGTTCTTCAAACAAACATTCTCAAATGAAAACAACAATACCTGCAGTCTACCGATAAGTGACTATGAAAATAATGAAGTTAAAATTAAATGTTTCACTACAGAAGAAATAAAATTATGCATCAAAAAGAGAATAAAACATAAAAAATCTCCCGGATATGACTTAGTGACAGGTAAAATATTGAAAGAGTTGCCTGAAAAAGCAATTGAATTTATAAGAAATATATTCAATGCTATATTTAGGTTCAAAGAGTTTCCTAAAGTCTGGAAGGTAGCCCAATTCTTACCAATACTTAAACCTGGAAAAGATGCTACATTAGGAACATCGTACCGATCAATTAGTCTCTTGCCTATTCTTTCAAAAATATTCAAAAAACAATTTTTTGTTCTACTGAAACCAATATTAGTACAAAAAAATCTAATACCGAATACCAATTTGGATTCCGACGACAACATTCAACAATATAACAAGTCCATAGAGTGATAAATAAAATAGCTATGGACCTGGATGATAAAAGGTTTTGTGTTGGTATCTTCTTAGATGTGGCAAAAGCGTTCGACAAAGTCTGGCACAAAGGCCTACTACATAAACTGAAAAACTTTCTGCCTATATCCCCTTACCTAATTACAAAAAGCTATTTAATTGATCGTTATTTCTTTGTTAAATACAAGTCTGAATGTTCAAATATAAGTAAAATCGAAGCAGGAGTACCGCAAGGCAGTGTATTGGGTCCAGTTTTATATCTCCTGTATACAGCCGATATTCCAATACCTAGAAAACAGAATACATTACTAGCAATATTTGCAGATGATACTGTTCTACTTGCTTCACATGACTGCTTAAAAACCGCTACTAAAAATTATGAATAAAACAATGACTTGGTTCAAAACTTGGAATATCCACATTAATGAAGACAAAACTACTCAAGTTATATTATATACAACAAGAACGCGATACGATCCTGAACCAATAATGATAAATAATAAAAAAATAAAAATCGAAAAACAAGCTAAATACGTAGGGATGCACATTGACAATAAATTGACATACAAGAACCACATAATCCACAAACGTAATCAAATAAGGCAAAAATCCATACAACTACAATGGCTTTTGGGAAATAAATCTAAATTGACAATGAACAACAAGCTGCTACTTTACAAAACAATTATGAAACCGATATGGACATATGGTGCATAAATCTGGGGTACCTCAAGCAATACGAACATTAATTTAATACAAAGAGCACAATCAAAAATAATTAGAACGATAGCGAGAGCCGAATGGTATGTCAGAAATGATGATCTACACCGTGATTTAAAAATACTAACAATAAATGAAGAAATTAAAAAGATATGTTTAAAATATCAACTCATTCCAACAATGAAATTAGCACTCTACCAGAACAAGAAAGAATAAGAAATAGACACCTGAAAAAATACAGACCACATGAGCTTTTAAGTTTAAAAAAAAAAAACAAACAATAAAAACAAAATATAATGTAAATGAATTTTAGAAAAAAATTACTATGACAAAATGATTGTATAGTTATACTCTACCCAAAATGTAAGGAAAGCTACTAACTGTCTTATATTAAGACAGATGTAAATAAAAATGAAAAAAAAAAAATAACTTTGAAATAAATAATGCGTAGAATATACGTAAACATAAAAGAAACTCATCTTAAACGTCATAATTATGTTCATTTAAATTTGAAACAAGCTTACATCTTTACATTTTTTTACCTGTTAATCCATACTCATATATGCGTCAAAAGCTAATCTCACACTGCTCTGGCATTTTCATTCATTTTACAAAAAAAAAAGTATAACATAAAGTATAAAGATAAGTGAACAAGAAAAAAAAATTGGGTTGTTTTCCGGATTTTGGTTAATAATTTAATTATATTAAAAACGAGATTATACTTACTATCCAGATTTTTTGACCCTTCGCCACAAATCAATCAATTTTATGCACACTACTTATAGTAAGCAAAATTTTACAAGTTGAAATATTTCAGAAAACAAAATACAACTTTCAGAATGAATTTTGGAAGTTTCACAATTATTACAGAGAAAAAAAGCGACATGATGCAGATCTGGTACAGTATGCGTTTAAGGGTTAATATTATATATATTTTTTTATAGATATAGTTTTTAATTGTTTTTCTTTGTTTTAATATGAATTTATTTTTATAATTTCTATAAATATATTTTTTTTATCTGTTAGACTTCTAATAAAACACTTTCTTTCTATTTAAAATAGAATTTATTAAACAAAACCCCCTTTTGTTGATTTTATTTCATAAGACTATGACAAATTAATTTTAAACTTCCATTCAGTACAGCTGATTCTTGAAATGCTAAATTATCAGTATTTACAATAGCAAAATTTATTTCAATATATTTTTGTTAGTCTTGTATCAGTATCAGTCTTCCATTTTTGATATGAATTTTTTAACAGTAAACTGATAACTGACAACAACAATAGACCTGATTAATATTTTAATTAAAACAATAAAGAACGAGTTAGGGCTTGGTTTATGTTTTTTAGGTAGATTAAATTAAAATTTAATAATAATTGTTTTTTATTTATAATATTGACAATAGTTTAAACAATTAAAATCGCTTTTCAAATAAATTCAAATTGTGGGATTTAAAATATTAAAAGCTTAAAAAGTTGAAGATAAGCCAACTTCAATCTTTTAAATGCTAGTGCTTTCGTTTTAAATGCTAATTGTGAATAAATTCATTTTATTCCATTTCCCTTTAAAAGTTTTAAATCCATTTATATTTTTTCTATTACGTAAAAATAAAAATATTATAATTTGTTTATTATATTAGAAATTAATTTATTAAAATAATTTATAAAGAAATTTGTACTTAAATGTAAAATATGCAATTACTTATAATTTTAACTTATCAAAATTCGTACGTAGCTATCTAAATTATCTGCGTTTCAAATTTCAAGTGGCAACTGATTAAATAAATAAAAGCCTTTATGAAATAAATTATTTTGCTTATTAGTCATAACATGGCAAACTTAAAAAAATGTTCGATCTCAAACTTTAAGGAGTTGTTTTGCCAAAATATAGATTTCCCAAATTGTCTGGTAGCATATTATTTTTCATTTTGAAAATTAACAGCATCGCACGATAGAAATGGTAATCTCTTTGAGCTAATTAATCATTATCTAAACATTAAAATTAGAGCATTAGAACAGGGGCTCTGATTTGGCACTATTCATTTCTCCAAAATCTTCTAGCCATATTATGACTTCGTTCTAAATGGGATAGAGCTATATTGATTTCTAGAATTCCCAGGTCAAATAGAGGTTCCAATCGCAACAACAATATCAAAATAAAATAATAAACGAAGAGCTAAATTTCTAAAACGTAACAAACTATAATTTAATAACATTCTAGGCATAAAATATATTACCCAGATTTTTAATGCCATATTAGGGTGCGCTTATTTTCTGCTAAAAGGAAAGGTAGCCCAACTACAAAAATATAGGCATTTCAGCAGAGCAATTAATAACTTATATATCGGATACAGTCATGTTATCGGATAATAAACAACCATCCAGCTGCGGAAAACATCAAACTGTTACCTATACAAATAGAATAAATAAGACGATTTTAGATTTCTTTCCTCAGTCGAGTACAAAACACTGAAGAAATCTGCAAGTATAGTAGACGAAATACGCGTATTTGTATGATAAGCATATCAGTACAATTAAAGGAAAATATTCAACAATTTTCACTACCATACAAATTGTTTGAAGTATACCTTTCCAGCTGAAGTAAGGGTTTTGAAATGGAACTTAAAAATAACAAATAAATTATTTTAAAATAACTAAAAAGAACAATAACTGTTATTTTTCACTGTTCCCAAAAAGAACATAGGTGTAAGTTAAGGTTGGCCTACCTATTGCGGTGTATAACCATAATGCCATTTTGAGGTTTTTTTTTCATATTTACGGACACATATAGGCTTTTACATTTCCAGAGTGCAATTCTGGCTTTGTTTAGAGAGCATTGTCTAGATGATGATTCCACTTCAGATGTTCATCATCTACGATTCCAAGTATTTCAACTCTTTCGAAAAGTCAATCGTTGCAGCATTTAGGATATAAGTTTATTAAATTTATACTTAATTTTTCTGTTTGCGAAGGCCACAATAATTCTTTTATTTCGATTTATAAATAGTTTAATCTCTCGGAATTATGTGGATGTTTAGTGCACCTATTGAGTTAATTCAGTCACTATAGACTTAAATTTGCCTCAGATAAGAATGGTTACAACATCATCAGCGTAGCCATGGGCTTCTATGCCAGATTCATTGAGTATATTAATTGAGTTGAGTATATAATTAACTTAGATCATTGATTAAGAATAATATATAGATGATTTATTTAGAGTAACACATTTTATATGAAGTATGAAACTGAATTCAAACCTTTAACAAATGATCAATGTAGTAGTGAGTCTTCAATAGTCTATTTATACCAATTGCATTTGCAATCAATTCTTTTCTCATTTATACCTTTTCTATAATAAAGAATTAAACTGAACTGTATTTGAATGGAATTACGAAAGGAATAATATAAAATTTGTTTCTTTCTTTTTCCAGTTTTGTTTTTGTTTATTTTTATTTTATTATGAATTATGATAAGATGAGCATGAGAATGATATTGTTGTTTAATTGTTTATTTCTACGATGACCAACTAAGAAGGTTGTGTTGTCTGAATGCGTCGCAATTTTTTTTTTATTCTATAATAAAAAAAATAATAAATGAGGAAGCGGTAGGGAGTTTTTCATGTATTTATTATTGTTTGTTGATTGATACCAATACCACGTACCAGATTCAGATACCATACCAAATGTGTATGCATTGCGTTGGATATATGTATATGTATTTATTTTTTAATAAATGAAAACACAACAAGCATTCAGAATTCAGACAGCATATATACTGATAATTTTTATTTAGATTTTTTTTGTTTTTATTTATTGCTTTTTTTCACAAAATATTACAACAAACTAGACATGAAATAATATATAACTAGGGGTTCCTGTTGGTTAATACTAATTCAATTTAAAGTCAAATTTTAAAGCAGAATATTAAAAAATAAGAAGGTACTTACAACAATATTATACAGTAAATATAAAATAAAATTTTAGGGCAATTTCATTATCTATTTCATTTTTAGCTGACGATAATACGGCTGTTATCGTTTGAATCAATCCATCAATACAATAAATTTTTTTAGAACTTTTAGTTTTTAATTTTTTAAGATAAACTGTCATTTCCTCTAAATACAAAAACGGGGTATTTTTAACTTTTAATGGTTGTTTGTATGTATTTTTGGTATTAAAGTTTGAAGAATTTAGTGAATCAATTAAATAATTAAGTCTTAAAACAAAGTCAGCAGTTGGACTTACTTTATCAGTCATTAAATTATAAAAATTAGGATCAGTGCTATTTGTTGCTATTATAGCTGCATATGTACTATGGTTAAACAATTGGAAAGCCAATTTGACTGACATTTTTTGAAATGTGTTGGGGTTAACATGAGTACGTCCAGTTTTTGGTAAAATTTTTGATGAATATTTTTCATCTTGGTCAACAATTTTTTTAATAATATCACAGCTAATAATTTCTTTATTACAGTTCCCAAAACCGTTTTTATGAAAGAATTTCTTATAGATTTTATAAGATGAGGCATATCAAACATAGCATAAATTTTATTTCCATTTAAATCGTAGAAAAAAGGCTCTTCCTTACTTTATTCATAATAAAATAAAAATAAACAAAAACAAAACTGGAAAAAGAAAGAAACAAATTTTATATTATTCCTTTCGTAATTAATAATATTGTACCTACAGTGCACGAATTTTCTGATGCTTTCATATTAAAAAGTTGTTGTTTTTGTAATTTGTATACAAATTTTAAATTCAAGAATTATGGAATGGTTATATAAATATAGGAGGTGGAGGAGATATAGTAATTATGAGAAACATTCAAATACAGTTCAGTTTAATTCTTTATTATAGAAAAGGTATAAATGAGAAAAGAAATGATTGCATAAATTGAATAAATTGACTATTGAGAGACTCACTACTACATTGATCATTTGTTAAAGACTAAAATTCAGTTCATCTAAATTTTTCACGTTACTCTAAATAAATCATCTATATATTATTCTTAATCAATGCTTAGATATAGACTTTGGGGTGAATATTGTGCAGCTTGCAAATAAGTCCCTCGTACCATACTTTGTCAAAGCCTTATGAACAGTCAAGCTATGATAATTTGATCTAAATAATTTAAGAAGTACCTAATTTGAAAAAACATTTTAATTTCTTCATAAGTTTTATTCTAATAAGAAACAACATGAAAAAAATGTGGGTTTGGCTATTGACTATGATTGTATTTTGGTATAATTCCCATACCAAAATTAATCCTAAAAGTTACTAAAAAACACATTCTAAAAAGAGATGTTGAAATAATTTAAATGAATTTGTTGTTAAATTTATTGTTTAGTTCCCGCAGTTGCAACATAATAATTTTTTTTCCCTATTTATTTCTAATAAGAATATTTTCTTATATGAAACCTAATAAATTCGACCCGTTAACATTATTTTGAGAAACCGCAGTTATAAACCTACACATTTCGGATAACAAAATATAATACAATTCGTATTATTATAAAAGAGGGGTGTTCTATTTATTAAAATATATTTTTAAGGTATGTCCTAATCTAATTAAATTCTATTTTAATATCAACAAAATACAAATCAATTAATAAAAAATAGAAAAGTAAATAAAATAAAAAGATAATAAATTTGTTTTGAACTCCCTTTAAATAAGATTCTCATATAATCAAGAAATATATTTTAAGTATAAAATAAACAAAAAAATTGGAATAGCACGCGACTTTATGTACCTACTTAAAAAATGCGGGTGATATTTATGGTTTCTTTATTTTTTGTTGTTTTTTAATTATTAAGTGTTATTACACTATGATAAAGTAGAAAAACTATACAATTCTGATCTTTATCTTTAATTTAAATATTATATAATTTTATCACATTTACACTACAAAAATAATTAACCAGGTTTTTGAGCAATGAATCAGAACTCTAATAAATGCTTGAGTATACAACCACCAATACTTTCATTTCGCTATAATGTGTCATTAAAATTATTTTATATGTTATATTTCAGTGAGCTGTATATTATGTGCCTTGTCGGTCATTATCATATTTTCTGTTGTATTTCGAGGCTGTGAATTATGGCATCATCAAGACGAACCGAACCGAACCGAACACGATAAATATTTTTATTTATTTTTTTTTACATTTCAAATGAGGTAAAAAACTCGTACAGAGTTTATTAATCCAGTTTTGATTTCTGCTTATAATAATTTATATTAAACAATTTATTTTAAAACTATACCGGGTGTTCAAGAGCATGTTCAACATGAATTTTAAAATTAAAAAACAACGGTTTGTTAGCTAAATCTAGAGTGTTCTATCGATTGGTGGTATTTTCAACTTCTGGAAAGTACCGAAAATCGGTTTTTTAAGACCAAAAATCGCCGAAATTGAGATTTTCAAATGGGAAGGGATAGTTTTTTATGCAAATTATGATTCTACGTCAAAAAATAAGAAACTTTTGTGAAGTAAATTTTTTTTTTTTAATTATTTTTTTTGTTTTTTTTTTGCTTGTTTAAACTTTGTAGCAATCCAAAACTGAGGAAAATATTGAGCATTTTTGTTTAATTGTTATTAATTTAAAAAAGAAAACTAAGAAAACAAAAAAAAACATTTAACATAATTTTTTTGTTGTAGAATCTGAATTTGCATTAAAAAGTACCCCTTGCCATATGAAAATCTCGATTTCGGCCAGTTTCGGCAATTTTTGGTCTTAAAAACTAATTTTCGGTCCTTTCCGGAAGTTGGAAATACCACCAATCGATAGAACACCCTCGATTTAGTTAACAAACTTTTTTTTAAATTTTAAAATAAGGGCTCCTGCTCTCTTTAAATCTGATACGCGTGCTCTGAGACAGCCTGTATATACAAACTAATAACACTAACATAATAGTAAGCAGAATATATTGACTATCGATTTCTATATGCTCGATTTTTGTAAATTTATTCATTACAATTCATTTTTATTTCTTGTAAACAGACCCGGTGCGCTTTGCTACACTCAGTTGTCATATTACACGCAAAACAGTGAGTGACACCTACTTACAGGAAGTGGATTAAAGTAATTTTTATTTGTTAAATGAAAAATCGTAAAAATTAATTGTATAATGTTCTTTATTAAAACACATAATAATAACTTTATATTTTGAATTTTAAATTATTATAAAGTTTGAAATATTAAAATATGTTATAACTATTCTATTGCCTATGCTCTTTGGTAAACAATATTTTTTGTTTTTCCCTCGTGTACAAATATTAATAATGCCGAAGGTTTACGAACGAACATCCTACGTAAAATAAATTGGCCATGTGGGAAATAGTCATTTTAAAGATTTAATCCACATTCTTCCAGCACGGCGGCACAGGTCCAGGTTCACAGCATCTAAAAGCAAACAAAAATGAACTCGCTTGGAGTACATCAAATTATATGTCTATTTCAACAAAAACACTCACCTAAAATTTCATATCAACAGCATTCCAGCGATGTTCATCAGCATCAGTATTTCCATATTTAACCTGTAATAAGAAAGGTTATATAATTGTAATTATTAGAAAAATCAAATTATAATGTTCTCTTGCATTTTAGAGTTCAAAGTAACAAGTCGTGGTAATTAAATAAATTGCCAATATCACATTGAAATATAGTGTTAGTTATTTATAAATTAAGAATTAAATTATTAAATTATTATATATAATAGAGTGTTTCAATTATTTTGAATAATAATACAATCTTTGCGAAAATTCGCATACTTGCAGCGATTGAATTTGCAATTTATTTATTATTATTGCAAATACTAAACGAACTGCAAATTTAATTCGTTTAAATTGAAATTGCATATCTGATGGAATGATTGGTAGGTGGTATTCGTGGAATTAATACAATTTATCATATTTTGTATTTGCCAGTTAATATAGTTGCTTTGATTATTATGCATTAATTTTTTTATTACTAATCTTGTTTTTCCATTACATAACAGTGGTTGAGTTAAATTGCGTAATATAATTATGGGCATACCAATTTTTAAATAATATAGCGTTCCATTATGCTGTGTAAACTAACCATTTTTACACATTTTTGCACACATCTACACTACATCTTGTTTCTGTGTAGAAAATGGTTAGTAATGATCTACTTTCCGCTTAGGTGCTGAATACATTTTTTTTATGCTGAATAATTATTTACTGTCATATTTATATCACTATAGGTCAGACTATGATTTTAAAAATATTTTTCGGTTATATTTTGCTCATAAACAGAAAATGAGCGTTCCTTTACACAGCTTAATGGAACTCTACTATTATTGCACAATATGTAGTTGAGTTCCTGGTAAATCATTGGATAAAATTTTCAGATGATTGAAAAGTTACTGGAATAGAGGGGAAAGCTATAGGCCTACCCGCTTTTTAAAATTGTGACGGGTTCGAGCAGCTGCCATACAACTCCCAGCAACTACCACAACTACTTTAAGAATGAAAAGTGTTATAGAGCTCAAAATTTGTACTCAGGTACTGCCTCAAAAAGAAATAAATACGTCTATTACCGTTTTTTTTTTAAATTTTGAGTGAAATATTTGCCTTCAATTTAAGCGTACTAAAACTACAAAAAAAATTTTTAGAATCGCAGCTTGATATAAGGTTTTCAAAGCAAGTGATGGTTGTAATTACGGAAAAGCAAATTAGCCGAAATTCTATGAAGTGGTATGATTTCATTAAGACATTTGGTCAAAATTTAAATTATTTTAAATCAGGTATTTCTAAGGGACTTTGGGCCGGCAACGTGGACCGGTTACAGCTATAGCTATATATTATCATTTATTTTTGAGTCCTGTTAAAAATGTACATTATTTATACACGTTTGTGTGATTTAAGATGAAAATCCTTTATGAAGTGGTACTCCTTGGAATTATATTTAAAATAAAAACAAATTTTTTAGACCAGCGAAGCCAAGGTTTGTAAAACTATACTACCAATGATGATATTTTCATAATTTTAACTATTCGGTAAGTGTCTTAGGCCTTTTTAAATGGTTCAACTTTGAACGATGTGGGATGAGGACAATACACTTTTAATAATATTATTTTATAAGCTCAGCGAAACTGAATTCAATAATATTATTTTCAACTGAGTATGTTAAAAATTTAACAGTATGATGACCACATTTGACATAATATTATATTGCTACTCCACTCTAGTTATTTTACCAGAGCTTATTCCGATCCGATCACATCCATCAAGCTTGAAATCAGAAATTCTAACTATTAATATAATATATAAACGTATTTAGTATTTAGTATATACGTAATTAGATATTATGTATTTAAGTAAAAATCAAATTAAATAAAATTAAATCATCACATATTTATGTTCAGACAATTACATTTACAAAGAAAAAGTATAGAAAAGCATAATCTTCTATACAGTTATAAAAGATATACAAACACTACGTTTGCAGTATTTCTTAATAGAGTTCAATTATGGTATAGTTTTGTGATTTCTATATATTATTAATATATAGAAATCATATTATTAATATATATATTATTAATACATAGTGATACAACTCTATTGCAAAAAAGTTGGCCCATCTTTAAGCTTATCACCACAATAAAAATAATGTGTATAAGTAATTACCATCTACAAAATAATTGATTTTATATCGCATCTACTGAGATTTTATGGGAAAAATGAAAAAAAATTAAACAATATATGGGCTAACAATTTGCAATAGAGTAGTACATTCGATAATGTACAACAAAATCGTAATTGATATACTTAATATTAGAAATTAATTTCAACATTATGCTGTAACACATCTAGTTGAGCTGGTCTTTTGCTAGTAAAATGATTCTTGCATACATTTTGGAAATCATTCTAAATAAAATGCTAGCTATGTACAATTAATTTGCCTATATGTTGGAGAAAAAAAATTATTGAAAAAATTCTACTGAAGTACTTAAAGCTTTCTAAATAAACAAAAAAAAATAGTTTACAATATTTTCTATGATATCTTCTTTATACAATCAAGTTGTAAATTTGATCTTATATAGATTAGCAAAATAAGCAAAAATAATAATTTTGTAATAGTTTGTTGATTAAATATTACAACCTCTGTGTCATAAGTCAAAACCTTTACCAAGATTAATTAAATTCAATCAAAATCAATTAATTTTAAGCAATGGCTACCAAGTTAAAGTGGTAAAACGCTTTGATTGCTTCCACAGAAACTTTGGTAGTTCTTATACATTAGTATTAATGCTGTAAAATAGTTAGGTTTAGTACAAGAATTAATATTTAAACATTTTGGGCCGTAGATACCAATGACCTTTTACTAAGTCTTTGACCTTTTTTACTAAGTCGTTAATAAGAACTTAATGTTCTGCTAAAAAAAGTAGTACCAATGCCATATTTAAAGTTGATATTTTCGTTAGTTACCACTAAAAATTTAACTGCATCAACATCTACAATTCAGTCTCTACTTTTTGAGTAGTGGCATAATTTCTGAACTACAATTTAATTTTGAAAAAATTTACCTTAATAGTTGAACCGTTTTAGCTGAAAATTGTAATGAAATATGTAATGAAATATGTAAACAAAAAAATATTGTTGCACACACAACGAATCATGATGAGGAGCTGATGCAATTAAGTGCGTTTTCGAACCTCTCGCACTAAACCTGTCAAATCACACTAAATTTTTTTTTTATTTTCACTTTTAATAAATTTAATTTTGTGATATCTAGTGTACTTGAGACTACACTAAAATTTTGATAACAAATCAAGTGCTATTTGACAGGTTTAGTGGGAGTATCAAGTGCAAGTATGAGAGGTTCGGAAACGCCCCAAATACATAGGGTTGAATTTGAACCGCTGACTTACATATTAAATGTACATTCACAACAAAACCAAAGAGCTGAGGATTTCGTTCGGAAATATTTATTGGCTTATGTGACGTCCAATACAGATTTTTTTGAATAGAAAATGGGGATGCAAATGTAATTTAGGAACAGCCAAGAACTCTTACATTAAAATCCTGAAAAGGTTTTAAGTTGAAGGTCTTCATCGGTGCAATTTGGTATGCCAATAATAATTCTAATTTGAAAAATAAATTAAAAATGTGCGCCAAATGGTGACTAGAACTAGCATAAAAAATGCCACAAAAAATTACAGCCATTTAAATCAACTGCAAGGTCATGTGCTGGATATGGTTCATATAAGAAGAAAATGTTCAGATCTATACCGTGTAATCCTACTTTCGTGAAACAAAACTCATTTGAAGAACAAACTTCATCGGTTGGTAATGAATTTCGTTTTACACGACAGTAGAATTGCGCAGTAGACGCTTTAAGACCTTTTAATTAGATGTTGACATTAAATCCAAATATATTTTATTATTTTATTATTTTTATAGTTTAAATAATTTTTTTTAAATTAATTTTTTTTAAATTAATAACTAAGAGTTATAAATATTTTTACTGAGGGGCCAATTTAGTCAGTGGCCTCACAAATTGTTTACTCATTTTTTAAATAAATTTATATTTTTGTTAAATTATTTCGTATAGCTTTGGCAGCTACAATTTTTTTATCTTTTCGGAATTTTATAGCACCTATCATTCTTAATCTTAATAAGTGCAACATCACATTTGTCCTCCTCTTTAAAGCTTTGAATACGACAGCTAAGATCTTATTACGTTAACGTTTGGCTTAACCCAATGAAATCATTTAATTCCGCATGTTTAGGAATAGTAGTTTAATCCAACATTGAATCTAATAATTTTGCCCTAACATTGAAATCTTTCCATACTTTACGGACCACTCTTGTTGCAGCATATGGTATGAAACTTTAAGATGGAAGTTTTGTACTTAATTCATATTAATGAAATGCTTCAAGTCTATCCAGTCAAAGTATTAATGTCTATAGTCAATGCGCATTGGTATGTCCGAAATGACATAATTATAGATCAGATTTAAATATCTCATCTGTTAAACAATTCATTAAAAAGAAAGCTGAAACATATTCTGTTCGACTGGAAAACCATCCAAATTTACTTGCCCCTTAACTGATCAAAAATGAACGCGATTGTAGATTAATATGTTTCAGACCGCTGAATTTATTTACTAGATTCACTTTACCTGAGAGTCCATAAATATAAATTTTAATATTTAGTCAATAATCAATGGGTTTTTGACTTAGATTACAATGTTAATTACATCATGTCAATTTAAATTCCAAAATTGTACTCAATATCTTTTGTATAGAATAGAGGCAAAAAAAATATATATATTCTTGACGTGGGACATCTTTGGTCTTTCAATCAAAATTCTGGTTTGATCGATAAATGCAATTATAGCCTACCTGCTCAATATTTGGCAATTTTTCCTGCCGGCACAAGACTTTGGAAATGAAAGACAATATTGAAAAGAATATCTCAACTATTTTATATATTAGGTATACTAATATGCAAGAATTAGTATAAATACTTGCATATTAGAAATAATATAAGATAGTAGTTATATATAATATAATAATAACTAGGGGCCCCTGTTGATTAATTATAATTCAAGTTGAAGCCAAATTTAAAGTTTCATTGTATGTAACTAATAATGATAACTGATTTGTTTGTTTTTGTTTTTTATTTTAATAAGAACTCACATAATATATAATATGCATAATATATTTACTGAATAATAAAACCATATGAGTAAAAAATTTTCAACTGTGTGCGCATTATTGTTTTATATATAACTTATTTATATATTAAGAGTTCATTACAATGCAATGAGTTCATTACATTACAATACATCAATGAAAAGGTGTCTACTGCGCAGGTCCTTAAATGCTTGTCAATTATAATTATAGAGTAATATATAAAGTAAAATAAATATAGTAATCATTATATAAAGCGTGCATTTGAGATATTAGATATTAAATTTACTATTGTCACATCTCAAAAGACATGGGATCAGTAACAGCGAGCTGAACTGACTTAAAACATATTTAGTAAGAAGAAAGTAAGTCACATAAGTAAGACTTTTCATTGGACGTAAAAATGGTGTATAATGCATGTATAATGCCTTATTTTGTTTATTGTGCAACAATCAGGTTTTTGGCCATCATCAGAACACATAAACATAATGGAAAAACTACAAAACAAGGGGATAATAATCATACTAAAATGTAATAAATAGAACATGAATTGAAGAGATACATTTAATAACTAAATTGGATGAAAAAAACAGACAACTCGTTAGTGAATGTCAGCTGTATAAACTGTGAGGATGGGAAAGATTTATAGTTGCACGCTTCAACAAAAAAGCAGATCAAAACTAAGTATTGTAGAAAAGATTGGTTATTTAAAGGTCATTCTGTAATGCTGGCGTTGGCTTATAACTTTAAAAAAGTTTGACGTGTTTAAAAATGTTTTTATTTAAAAATGTTTTTATTTAAAAATGTTTTTATTAATTCATTCTATAATTCTGGCGTTGGCTTTGATTATTATTTAAATTTGGTTAACAATTTGTTTTTGATTGTTCGGTTAAGAAATATTCTTATGGATTATGTGAATGATGATTTTAGAAATTAAGAAATTTAATTTAATTGGAATAATAATTTATATGTTTATGAATTTGATAAGTTATTTAACAATATATATAATACATATTATTAATAAATTCATTCATTCATTAAAAAAAAAAATATAACTTTAAAGCACAAAATTCATTCATTGCTTTAAAAAAAAAATATATATATATAACATTAAAACCAGTCCTAATTTATTATAATACCTAGAATAAAAATCTTATGATTAATGATTATAATAAAAAAAATTAGTTATTTTATTGAATTTAAATTTTCACTTAAAAAGCCATCCTGACCATAAGCTTCATTAGATTCATTTACTATTCCAATAGAATCATCTAAAAACATATCTTATTATTTCGGCTTCATATGAAACATTCAGCCGTACCGGTGAATACGATTCGATATAAAATTATTCGAATTTCTCAATTCGATTCGATGAGAACTTCTTAACGGTGAATTCGATCGAAAGAGTAATTTTGTACTCATTGAAATATAACGAAATGTAATGACTTTTATGTCAAATAAGTTTAACTTTCAAATTAAAAAAATAAATTTAGATTGCTAATTTAGAAATAAATTATTAAAATACACATCGTTATAAAAAAAATAAAAATAATATTATAAAATTTTGAACAAGAAAATTTTCGATCAAAAATATTCAAATTTTTTTTAAATCGAATTCGCCGGTTGAAAATTTACGATCGAGTAGTCGATTTTTATTCGATCGAATTCACCGGTACGGCTGATTTATAATAGCCCTAAGAAAATATACTTTGTATTGTATAACAATAACCAAATTATAATGAATGCATAATAATCCTCAACATTTTTTTTTAGCCAAAATATTAAAAATATTATGTTTTTTTTTTGCATTCTAAACTTTTAAAAAAAGTTGGCATTCCAATAGGGGCCAGTATTTTACTCCACTACCTGAAGGCAAACTTCTCTTAGCATTTTCTTTCCGGAAGCGGTCCCGTAAGCTTTTCCACCTATTTTTGCAGTCTTTTACTGAAAGTATACATTAAACTATACATTTAACATTTTGATTATTCATTATGTACTAATTTTTTTCATTTATTTATTTATTTATTTGTTTATTTATTTGTTTATTTATTTATTTAATTTAGCTCAAATTTCATTACAATTATTAATTTTTTTTTGTTTTATTTTTACCATCTAATCCCAGTTTTGTGCCGATTCCAAATTTCATATTTTGTATCAACTTTCCGATAGCCTGGATATCTCATGTTACACAAACACTCATGCTGCTTCAACTCTTCAATTAAATTCTCTAATATACTCATTTTTAGTTTTTCTAAGAAAACTATTTTTTTTAAACCAATTTAGTTTTAAAAATTCAAAAACAACCACCCGAAAAAGAAATGTCAATTCAATACATTCAAAATAGTTCAGCGTTCAGCTTTGAACATTGCTTAACTTCAACTTTAAAAAATTTTCACGCTTGAAGTCAACGCTCACATGTAGAAAGTTAGGTTGGTTTTATCACAATAAGCCCATTTGGGGCTGCGGTGATGTAGGGACTGGATCCCTCTCGGAATAAATTAAATCTAATCTAAATCTAAATCTAGGTTAGTTTTCATATGTTCAAAATAGTTTGACGGTAAAGTTACAAGCCAACGCCTGCATTATAGAATGACCTTAACTAGTAGTAATACATATAAGATTTGTTATAAATAATATAGTTGTTATAATACCTAGTATCAATAATATGTTATATAGCAGTAATATACAATATAGGAAGTTATTTATACATTGTTAATATGTAACAAGCATATTTAATTTCTAATAAAAAACACAAGATAGTCCCAATAAAATAATAAAGATAATAAAAAAAACAAATTTTATTAATAAATAAATTAAAGTTAATGAAAAAAATTAGTGTGGGAAACAAAAAAAATAATCGTTGCATTGCACAGTATTAAAAGCCAAGTCAAATATTATTTTGTTAATTGATTTTTGTTATCCCATATGTGATAGTAAAAACAAAAATGAGACCAATTTAAAATTCCCAACCCGCATTAATTTTTGTTTTCTTATTCTTATTTGTTTTTAAATATTCAATTCGTTTTACAAAATTAGGTACTTTAAAACACCTCTTATCCTTTTTAATCCATATAGAAGTTCTTATATTATACAGTTAATTATTAGAAGATTTCAATTACTCATACGAACACTATTTAAAAACAAAAAAAAAAAAACAATTCTATGAGTATAATAACACTTCAAATATCACATTAGAGTAACTTAAAGTAACCAACAATTATTATTATAGAATACCTAATTTATCACAATATCTATATATAGGAGTGAGAGTAGATGGCAATATCAAACATAATAGACCCATAATAATCCTCTTACGTAATAGTAGTTACAATTTTTTCTTTTATTATTTTTTTTTTTAGGTTATGATTTTATTTAAGGGGTATTATAAAATACTTTTTTTATGATATCTTTTCTTTTGATTCTGTACTGTACAATGACCCCATTTGAATGATATCCTTAAGTACATTCTTTTTAACAATCAACAAACATATGAATATTTAGGAAGAAAATGTTTTTGATTTTTTACAAGGACATTATACAGTTTTTTTTTTTTTTTTTAATATTATTTTTTATTTTATTTCTTTTTGTTTTTTTTTCTTTTTTTTCTTATAAATATTTTATTATAATATTACTGGTATTGTGCGTAGACATGTATTAAAAAATATAAAAAATATATATAAAAACTGTACAAATTGAATGTAATGTGGTTCTTAGAAGAGTTCTCATGTTATTATGAAGATGAAAAATAATTTATTTTGTATACCAAAAGATTTGTAGCTGGGCAAAAAATATTTAGTAAACCTTTAATGTGTACAAAAGTAGAGAAAAATAGAAAGAGATTATATTTTAGTATTTTTTTTTTTTTGTATATTTTTGGTTTTAAACAAATAAAAATATAAAATATGAAAAGCAAAAAAAAAAAAAAGAAAACCATAAGAGCAGGCAGGACCTTAAGTATATTTTGAGGATATTTATATGTAATAATTGAACTTGTAATATATCTAAAAATTTACTTAATCCTAAAATGTGGTAGTAAAAATATTTTAAGTACAAAAAAAGATGAATTTAAATCCATTTTGTAATTTTAATGAAATATGTACAGGGTGATTTAAAATGACAATTTATGTATAACATAATATTATGTTTTATATTTATTATTTATTTACTATATAGTAAGTATATAGTATTATAATTTATTTATTTATTGTTATTATTATTATTATTATTATTGTTATTATTATTATTGAATTGATCACAATTTAAAATATGACCAATTTGGTAAGCACTTGCTGCAGACGCTTATGGCTAAAATTTATTTATAGTAGTATTTGTTCCTTACTACTCTTCGAAGCATCGAGATTCCACTTGACATTTCCATCGTACTCGATTGCTCAACATTTCTGTTTCAAAGTCAATGCTTATTTAATTTTTAATCTAGTGTAGAAGACCACTTTCATAACTATATTTGTCCCTAAGTCGTAAGATGTCGTTTGTTAGTATATATAATATAGTATTGTAATATTGGTTTAAAATTAAAATTAATAATTAACAATGGCAGCAGCTACTAGGCTTTCGGTTATTTGTAGTTTTTGTATTAATATTTTTTTTTTCATTTTGTTGCTAAGATGTTTGGGAGATGATTTGTGTGTTAACGTTATATTTGGGTAGAATATGTCTTTTCTATTATATAATCAAGTTTATACCCTAGCATCTGCAAACATGATGCAGACGGTTCACGCTTGCAAGCTTATACCCTAGCATCATGATCTGGATACCGGGTCATAGTGGCCTGACTGGAAATGAGTAGGCTGACGAACTAGCCAGATCATCGGCGGGAAACATTTGTGGCCCGGAACCAGCAGTTGGTATATCTATTGGTAATATTAAACTATCAATAAAAAACACCCTGAAAAGGGAAGCAAATATTCTTTGGGAGTGTATGGAAGGCCACAGGGTCTCCAAAATATATGCACCAAGAATAAACACCAAAATAACCAACTTCCTGCTAACTCTCAATAGAGGAGACTGTAGGAAGATGGTGGGCATACTTACTGGTCATAACCACATGAATAAAAACATGTGTAGACTAGCACTAAGTGACGACCCAACCTGTAGACTGTCTGGAAGAGGAAGAAACCTCCACACACGTTGTAGGAGAGTGCTTAGGTCTTTCAAGGCTGAGACTCAGGGTGCTGGAAATGCACTACATAACCTCAGAAAACTTCTGCAGGATAAATCCTCCAAACCTATTGGCCTTTTTGAAAAGGGTCGACTAAGTTAAGGGGTGGAGGACGGCATAAAGGGCTAAAAAGCCTACATGCCGGCTTTGACATGTTAGAGCCACCTCCGTAGAAGAAAAAAAAAATACCCTAGCAGCTCCCAGTGCTAGTAAATTACTATTGTGTATAATTTAAATTATGTTCAATGAAAAATAATAATAATAATAATATTAAATAATATTTTTAAATGTTTGTTTTTATTTTCTGACAAGTATACCGAAGATATAAAAAAAAAATTATAGAACCCTCCAAAACAACAGCATTATTGCAGGGTACATATTTTTTGGTAATTTGCAATAGAAATAAATTTACTTATCATTAATGTTCTTTAAATAAATTTTAGAATAAGTAAACATTTGTAGTAGATTTAAAGATGGGCCATGATGCATTTTGGATATGCATTTATGTACAGCTGAGAAAAAGATATTAAATTAATTTCAATTCTTCTATGCATTTATTATATTATTATTAATTCTTTGCTTTATTTGTTTATTTTATATTTATACCATTAATAACAAAAGCGAAGTCTTGAACCTTCCTCCTTTGAAGATTTTAACTAGAGCCATAAAAAAAACTTTAAAAATAATAAATCGCCAGAATTTAAGCAGAACAGAAGCATAGATCTAGTCTTTCTGCAGAAAATATATAGCCTAATAGTGGCAATGTTTCATTAGTTTCACAATAAATCTTCAACGATGGGAAAGTGATATATGATATGCCCCCTATACAGAAAATCAAATCAATTGAATTGCAAACACTATCGGGTTGTCAATCTTCTACATGCAGGATACAAAATATTTTCTCTAATATCCTATACTGTGAAAAAGTTCACCTACTTGTTGAAAACTTTGTTGGCAACTACTATCAAGCTGGTTTTAGTCCTGGAAGATCCTCGTCAAATACTTGTAGTGATACAGGAATATAATATTGACAAGTTTGCAATGTTGAGTAAATATTCTTGAATCATCTCAAAATATAATAAAACAACTAATTGGAATCCCATGTTAGGACAATTAAAACGGATGGTATGTCAAAGTCAAAGACGAAATTTCAATATTTTGGTAATTATTTTGAAAAATTAAAAATAATATGCTCCCAGACTATTTTCAAAATCTATTTAGATATGTTGGTCAAACAAGTCATTCACAAGCCTATTATGCGCAAATTAAGGTTGCCATTAATTTTGAAATGCCCCGGGTACCTTAAAACTCCATTGCTAAAGGTCTTATTTTACCCTAGTGTTATTTGTAACTTATTTACAGATCGAATATAGGATATTTTATTCTTCAGAAACTGGTTTATGAATGATCTGACAATCTTACCGCTAATTCCCTCTACTTGATAATCTCTTTCCGACCAATGAAGATATAATCCTGAACTAATTCTACTCAGCTTTGTACTTAATTGCGCTGCTTACTTAATTATGCTCCTTAAGTTAATTTACAACAAATCACTTTTATCTGGAATATATTCGCTTGTGCCTGGAAATCATCTTTTCCAACACGTGTATATAAGAATATGGTAAAAGAAGTTCCGATGACAATAATTATTACAGAGATATTTTTATTCTATTAATTATTCCTAAGCTTTTCGAAAATATCACCTGCGAAAAAATAAACCTCGTCATTAACTCATTAGTTAACGATAAACAACAGGGTTTCTGAAAAGGTCGCTCAACATATTATACAAATGTATCCAAGACTACAATAATTTTCTATAAAGGAATCCTTTCCTAGTGAAAATTTCTTGCTATTTACATCAGATGTATTATGCCATATGCAAAAAGGATACTAGATTGACACTGTTTATACTAATTTTAGTAAAGCATTCGACTGCGTTCAGCACTAACGAGCAAACTAAAAAAAATTACGGATAACTGATCCAGTACTCAGCTGGATAAGATACCACCTTAGTGGTAGAACACAAAATGAATTTTTGACCATTCAGATGTTCCTCAAAGTAGCCATCTCGCACCACTTATGTTTAATATTCTTATATCTGAATTATCCGAATGGTTTATTGCCGTTCTACGGGTAACATGCGGACTAAAATCACTTATGCGATCTAAAAATGTATCAAATTATCAAAAATGATGCAGACGCTTTACTCTTGCAATCCAAGCTGCTGGATTTAGGAATTTGGTGCTAGTTGAATAAATTGGATCTTAATATGTTAAACAATGCTATGCTATTAATGGTGGAACCTGAATTCAATATTATTATAATGCTAGTTTTTATACAACTATAAACTTTGAATATATTTCTGTGTTAACGGTTAAGTGAATTTTTGAGCCAAATGAACATTCCATATTTAATAATTTATTTAAAATAAATTAAAACGCCTGTTAATAACAATTGTATTTTATAAAATGATTTTCCTATGATAGTAAATCTATCTCTTGATGCATCTCATAATTTTTGATATAATTTTGAATTCTAATACTGCATACTAAATCTAACATCTAAAATCAATTCATTTGCAAAATAATTTTCAATCCTATTTTAATTGATGTCATATATCATTCTGATAACATTATTTACCCTTACATTAACTAATTTTTTTTCTTATATTTTTTTTTTTTTTTGTATTATTCATTTTAATCGAATTTCCAACGAATGAACATTTTTTTTTAAAAATAAAATACAAATTTTACGAATTTACAGTTGCGTTATTATAGCTGGGCTCATTTCTAAATCGCATCGTATTCATCTCCCTACTATTCTAAATTTTGGTTATTTTCTATATATATTGTAATAATTTTGCTCATAAATTGTGTAAGCATGAAAAATTGTTAAAAATAATAATGAAAAGAATGACAAGAAAAAAAAGGATATTATCATCTAAAGATCTAAATAGACTTCCGTAGTAAATATCATAATATTTTTCCAATACTAGTTCAATAATATTCGGTTATAAGAAAAAGAAGGGAGGATATAAATTCTAAATTTATTTTCACGATAGTAAAAATAAAAAAAATAATAACAAAAGATTATTCAAGTATAAAAAGAAGACAAAATTATAAAAAAAATATATTATCCTTTTTAATATCCTTTCATTCTAGTTTATTATTATTATATATGTACGTAAATAAATTCTAATGGCTGTTGTGCAATGCAATGTTGTTATTCATTCATATAATATGTAGATAGACAACAAAAATAATGAAAATAAAAATAAAAATCAGATTTACTTAAACAAAACATCGCTAATAAATAAAATTGAAGTGTGTGTGTGTATGTGGAGAAAATTAATTTATGACATTTTTGTTATCGATTTTTCGAATTATGCAATTTATTGTAACAAGACAATTTTATACTTATTCCTAATATTATTACATACTTTTTTTTATATTTCATATTTTTATCATTTTTGCTGAGAAGGGTATTATTGATTTGATTTGCCGATTTTGATTATTAAAAAAAGTACTTTACAATTATAATCCTGCCTGAGCTTTCTACAAGAAAGACTACTCACAACTAATAAAAATGGCCAACAACTTGGTGAATCAAGGCCAATGGAGCAAAATAAGTACACGTGACTTTTACTATCAGGGAATAAAACTGTCTTGTGTGCCTCAAGCAATGTAACATTAATACGAGTAAATGATGAGTCAGTAAAATGCCTGAAATCAGTCTAGATGTAGACTTTAACTTTGGAGAAGTCGTGTAATAAAACTAATGAGCTAAGGTTAAAATAATATGTTGAATTTTAGAGCTATCACTGTTAAGCACATTAATGTTACATATAACGCGTTTTAAAACCCATAAACATGGATTTGAATTATACAGGATAATTCGCAATGGAAACGTATAAGTTACAATAATATTAAATATCAGTCTAAGATCTTAATAACTCTGATAAATGCACCACTATGCATGTGCGAAACAATCAAATAAGAACAAACATAAATTTTGTATTTTCCATCAAGTAGTCAACATTGGGCAAACCACCTGACATTAACATAACTAGACCTAAGGGAAGAAATCCCTTTAATGTATTAATTTTATCCTTCACATTTTGTACACTCTCTAAGCGATTTTACTTTTGTCTTTCAGCAGACTCTGCCGCCGAGCTAACTGATATTTTAATAAACCGGATGATTTTCACCAGTTTTTTTCTTTTTAATTGTCCTAAGCTTTCGCAGTTGTAATCTTACGTTTGTCTTTTTTATGAATGGGTCTTATAGATGCCAACATATGTAGGGGTTGCCAAAAAGAGCTGGAAACATATAACTTTAAGTCGTCGGGTCAGTTCAGCAATAACATGATTTTCTTGCTTTTCGAATTCGGCTCACTGCAGAAGATCATTGCGTTTTGGTATGTCTTCTTAAATCTCTCAAAGCATAAAGTTAAGCAATGTTTTGAACCTGATAATTTTAAATCGATTTCTATTAATGGGTCTTATATATGCCAACGTATGTAGGGGCTGCCACAAAGAGCTGGGAACATATAATTTTAAGTCGTCGGGTCTGTTCAGCAATAAAATTATTTTCTTGTTTTTCGAATTCGGCTCACTGAAGAAGATCATTGCATTTCTGTAGGTCTTTTTAAATCTTTCAAATCATAGAGTTAAGCAATGCTTCGAACCTAACAATTTTGAATCGATTCCTACGAATGGGTCTTATAGGTGCCAACCTATGTAAGGACTGCCGAAAAGAGCTGGAAACATACTTTAAGTCGTTGGGTCTGTTCAGCAATAAAATGATTTTCTTGTTTTTCGAATTTGGCTCACTGAAGAAGATCATTGCATTTCTGTAGGTTTTTTTAAATCTCTCAAAGCATAAAGTTAAGTGAACCTAATAATTTGTTTGGGTATTTGTTTTCATGGACTCAATTGTCATTTCAAGTACTAATTCCATCTGGTCATTGTTTGTAAAGCCTCCTTCCGTCAGCTTATCCACTTTATTTTTCTGTTCTACACCTGAATGGGTTGCCAATAAAGATGAAACGTCACTTAGTTCTCCTAAGAACCTAAGAAGGTTAATGCTTCTCTACAGTTGATGTTGTTGTTATTTTAATTTGTATTGCACTAATTACCTCCTGCCTATCACTGTAAAAAAATTACGTTATCTGCGGTTATTCCGTTATTTCCTTCTCTTTATTGCCATAATTTTGCATTGGATTGTCGTGGCATTTTTACTTATTTTTGTTCTTTTTTCTATTAACGGATTCCCATAGAAGAGTCCTATTCCACATTTCAACATTTTTTTTTAATCTGTGCATAATATCTTTACATGATCATTATGTACTATAACGGAGATGTATACTGTCTTCGGTGATTGATGCTTTATTCTTGAATTTCCTGTCAGAACACACTGTTCTACAATATTTTACAATGGGACTACAATATAGTGTAGTCCAATTGTTGCTCGTCAGTGAAATTTTTTTGAAATTCATCACTGACATTAAGAACAGTTAGTTTGTCATTTGGTGTTTTTCTATTTGTCACAGCATACTGTTATGAATGACGGTATTGCTGTAATATTTAAACTTTCAAAATCTATGGACATTTTGTTTGAATATACTCACTTTATTAACTACCTATCTTTAATATCAATTTTTAATTATTTTATGAAACTTAGTTAGATTTTTATAATAAATAAATTTGACTTGTAATTAACATTTTAGGTAATCATCAAATAGAGAGAGTTCTTTACAATGGAATAATTAGAAAGGCAGTATTGAATAGTAAATTTAAATAACTGTGATACACAGTGTGATCAAAGATGTACAGTGTGATTTCAATTTCATTCAATCCGGCATTTTTTATTATTGCAATAACATGATTATGATTCATGTATATTGTAAATTGGTATTTACTTAACAGTTTACAAATAGGCGGACTACGTGTATAGCTGTAGGTAATATTTAAAATTTCATTTATAACTTCAACAATTTTAAAAGCGTATTTACACAATCTTATTTTACGTTCACATATCCTATAAACAACCAAATCAACTCTGTTATATTATCTATAGCTATATATAAATATATCATATATATATATATTATTTTGTTAACTCATTTAAACATTTTTAGTTTCAAAATACATATTTTTTTTCGTTTTTTCATAAACAGTGAATGCATGTAAAATTGCTGATGAAAATTTGATAAATTGTAACGATTTTAACTCGATCGTATTTTATTTTATAATCGATTGTTGTACAAAATTTATATGAGACAATTTTTATGTTGACAGTTGTTGTATTGTGGAACGAATTGTATGTAAGTTGGATTTTGTTTTTGTTTCTTTTTTTTTCTTCTTTTTAATTTTTAATACAATATTTTTGATTAATGTTTTGCAAGCAATGGTTTGTAACTCATATGTAATAATATATATTATATTTTTTTTGTTTTGTAACAATTGGCATCGAATTTCGTTCCACATTGGCAAATTTCTAATTGTAAAGAAATTTCCATAACCTGTTTTTATAAACTGAAATTTTATTTTTTCGTATTGTGGTGGTCTATAATAATTTTAGTGATAGTGACAGAAGATTTTTAAACGTAGAAAGGGTATTATGTTATATAAGACTTTATTTTAGAATTGTAAAATAATGGGCACTTCGGCTGCTACACAAAAGAAAAATACAAAATTTAAAGTTACACATATTTAGTAGCTTCATGTAAAATTTCATAAAATGTTATTATAAACCAGTAACAAGAGCCGATTTTTTTTCAGTCCGGACCTAAGATAATGGAATTATAAAAACTGTAGACATAAATTAAAGATTTAACATTGAGCTTCCACGTGTGCTGCCCGCAAGCCCACCCCTCTTCGGATATAATAATCTAGTGGTAATTAACGGGTTGACTACAACTGGATACAACAACATTCCAAAAAAACAAAAAAAGCCCAAAACAAAAAATTTCACACACAAAGATTCTAAGAATTAAAATATTGTGGAAAGCGTGACGTAATGAAATTTTCCAAATTTTAGGGATTGTGTTTTTATATTTTTTTGATTTTTTTTTTGAAGAATAGAATAAAAAACACTATCTCTAATTTATTACCTACATTTACTAAGCTTAATTTTCTTTTGTATTGTTAACTTTAAACGCTAGAAGGCTAATGATGAACCGCTTTTAGATGATTTGTTATTTCTGGTTGATTTTTACCGTTGTGATCTCAAATTTTTTCAATAGCAATTTTTTTTAATTTTTTTTCTTAAATTGACATTTCCATCGCACTCGATTTGTAGCTGCTAATTTCGCTTGTTCCTACGTTATGTTTGTTTTTTCAAGCTCTTGTGTTATGGTCCTACGCCAGGTGTTCTTTGGGCGACTGGGTCTTCTTGTGCCTTGTGGGTTTCATTCCAAGCTCATCCGCCCGATGTTGTTTGATGGCTTTCTGAGAGTGTGGCCTATCCATCTCCAATTTCCTCCTTCTAATTTGTTTCGCTATGGGTTCTTCGCCGGTTAGTATCCAGAGATTATTGCTTACTACCTTGTTGCTTATTGTATTTAGCCAGAATATTATCCTTTGACATTGATTAATGAAGACTCTGAGTAACTTCTGGTTGATAATTTTTGATGTTAACAAAGTTTAACTGCCGTAAGTCATGGAATATCCTAAGTTTAGTTGCTCTGGATATTTGGCTGTTCTTCCATATAGGTTGCAATCTTCCAAATGCTGCTCTTGCTTTCTTCAATAGCAATATGCGTTGTATTATTTCATTACTAGTGAGCCACAGTAATGACAAGAAGGCTTTAAAGTGGCTAACAGACTATGTAGGTCCTGACTCATCAACGTTCACTATTTTCGTCAGCCACGAGCGACTTCTTACTTGTTGAAATACAAAACTGTTTCATATCTGGCAATACGTCGCCTTTCCAACGAAGATTTAGTCTGCCCAAAAATTTTATATCTTCGGATCTGAATTCGAAGATTTTCTTGGATGAAGAAATTTCTCTTTAAAAAAGAGTAAACACTCTAGATGTCTCCGAGCCACTGTAGTCCGACTCTATACAGCTATCGATTTCGTTCTAACCAACTTAATATATTGTTCTAACCTACTTCTTACTCTTATTGTACTGTACTGCTTTTAATATTATTTTTGTAATCGTTTGATGATTCATCTTTACCACATATCCTGCCCATCATAGTCTTTGTGTCATAATAAATTTTACAATATTGTGTCCATCAATTAGTGGTTCTAGCTCATGATTTGGTCTTATATTTTTTAATTTTCGACTAAATTTATGTGTTCGCATCATACGAACAATTTTAATTTATTTCCGTTATTAATTGTCATTGTCCAGGCTACGCAGGTTAAGACCGGTTGTATTATGGTCTTATGCATTCTTCATTCAATGTTATTTAATTTTGGACCAAATATTTTTCTTCGTATCATACGAACAATTTTAATTTATTTCCGTTATTAATTGTCATTGTCCAGGCTACGCAGTTTAAGACCGGTTGTATTATGGTCTTATGCATTCTTCATTCAATGTTATTTAATTTTGGACCAAATATTTTTCTTCGTATCATACGAACAATTTTAATTTATTTCCGTTATTAATTGTCATTGTCCAGGCTACGCAGGTTAAGACCGGTTGTATTATGGTCTTATGCATTCTTCATTCAATGTTATTTAATTTTTGAACCAAATATTTGTCTTCGTATCATACGAACAATTTTCATTTATTTCCGTTATTAATTTTCATTGTCCAGGCTACGCAGGTTAAGACCGGTTGTATTATGGTCTTATGCATTCTTCATTCAATGTTATTTAATTTTTCGACCAAATATTTGTCTTCGTATCATACATACAATTTTAATTTATTTTCGTTATTAATTGTCATTGTCCAGGCTACGTAGGTTAAGACCGGCAATATTATGGTCTTATACATTATTAATTTAATTGCTCTGTTCAAAATCTTAGATTTGTAAAGACCTTTGTCTATGCATAGCAACATTTTCCAAGCTGCTTCAATTGTATTATTTTTTGTCGAAATAAATTAAAGGTAACAAATTGTAGTTTTTAAATTGATATACAAAATCAGTTTACTTGCAAAGCTGTTTAGATGATTCATATTTTTGCAATAGCAGAACACGTAAGTGTAAGCCATCTTACTAAAATAATAGTTGCAATATTTTGATTTTCAAATCGTTAGTAATATCAAATACTCGTGGTAAGTATGGTAAGATTATATATGTCTTGTCATAGCAGTATTTTGTTTTGATCGTTCCATCTTTCTATGTTTCTCCCATTTCAATATCGTCTTGCGAAAGGCTTAATAACATTTTTTACATCTGTCATTAGTAAAGTTTGAGTACTTAGGTATTTAAAACAAAATTGAGAAATCGAAAATATTTGTACAAACGGCTTAAATGGGCTACTAACTAATCAAATTGACTCATGTGGTGTACTCACCAAACATCACTAACCAACAGTGCTATAATGTGCTTCGACTACATTTAATCTAAGAATTATTCGTTATTGAACAAAACTGACTGGAATATTTTTCTCTTCAAGACAAAATGTATAACATTACTAGATTTTTAAACTATTTATTTGAATGTTTCATTTTCATAGCAATGATGAAAAATAATGACTGATGATGGAGAATATTTTCAATTAAAAAATTTCGAATATAGAACAAAATGTCATTTTTGAAATTTTTAAAAATCATAACACTTAAAAAACAAAAACGGGAATGATAAATTAATTTTCAAGGTTTTTTAGAGTAAATACTGTCACCTAGCTTTTATATATACATAGCTATATATGTTTACTTTGCCAACATTTCAAGAAACAAAAAACACAAATCCAATGACTGATAATCATTGAAGCATGTTTTTTTCTCATCCATTTAAATTTAGAATAAATCGTTTTGAAAAATATTTCCAGATGTTTTCTGGTGAGTCCTCAATAAAAAAACAAAATGTTTGTTTTTTTTTTTTTTTCAGTTTGTTAGTTTTGTTTTGTGTCCTTCTGGTTGGACCCATTAACTAAAGTTTATTTTGTTGTACCCGAAATTTTATAATAAATTACAAAAATTGACTTTTTTTTTTATTTTTTTTTTTTGCTTGTTTTTATTTTAATTTTTATGATATTTGACAAGATTATTAAAATGAATATTGTAGGAAATATAAATAATATTATTATGCTTTGCTGTTCCAGCTCTTCTGTACGAATTACATTAGGTCATTGTCAAAAACATATTTTCTTGTGAATTTAATTGGTTCTGGTATAGGGAAATTTTCATCCGAATCAATCTAAAAATAATGACAAACCTATCAATTGCAACAGACATTACATACATAATAATATTGATTACGTATTATAATTTAATTTGTAAAATTTTCAGATTAAATTAATTCTATTGAATAAATTATTAATAAATTAATATGTGTTGACAGACTAAAAATTTGACAAATATTCAAGTGGATCACATAACTTCATGGTATGCTTTAGAATACACTCTGTATAAGTTTTATGGAATAAATTTATTGCGGCAAGCTAGTATTTAGTGCGAAATACGATAGGTTCGAAAACACCTCAACTATTTTTCTATATTTATTTTCAATAGCAAGCCATCCTTAAATAAAATCAAAACAATAAGTTAGTATAAAGGTGTCGTTTTTATCACAAAGCAACGTCACAAGGTATCAATATAAATCGGACCTCCACAACTATTGATTATTATTAATTACTCTATGGATATCCACAACCGAAATTATAATTTTTTCTTCTAATTTATGAAAACATATTGTTGGAAAGAAGCAGATTACAAAAGTTAATATTGCTCTATCTATCGACAAAAGTATGTTAGGCTATAGGGGTTCCACAGAGATCAGTGTTGGGCGTTATAATGTTCCTTTTATATATAGGTGATATGCAAGATTCAATAAGAGTGATATGATTTTTTTTTAAAAAAAAAGCACACTAAATGTTAAGGAAATTCAAATGTTTTTTATTTAATGTGAAGTACAACCGATACAACAAAGTTCTGAATAAAACGTCATTCAAGTGGCCTCCACGACTTCTTCTGCAGTAACGAATTCGATTAACCCAATTTTCGAAGACTTTTTCCACTTAATCCAGTCGTATGTCATGGATAGCTCGGTCAATATTGACTTGAAAAGCTTGAAGAGAGTCTGGTTTATTGCTAAAGACCAATGACTTCAAATAACCCCCCAAGAAATAGTCGAATGGTGTTAAATCACAACTTCTGGGAAGCCATTTAATATCAAAATTTCTTGAAATATTCGAATCTCCAAACTTTTGTCGCAATAATTCAATTGTTGCACTTGCTTTGTGGCACGTAGTCCCGTCTTGTTGGAATGAAATGTTGTCAAGATCAACTTCTTCCATAAAAAGTTGGTTATCATCGATCTATACCGCTCTCCATTGACAGTGTTGACGGTGTTACCAGCTTCATTTCGAAAGAAGTACGGACCGATGATTCTACCAGACCAAAAACCACACCAAACTGTCAACTTAGGTGAATGTAATTGTTTTTCTTGGCACCAGAATCGACAGTTTTGTTTATTTACCGCACCACTCAGATGAAAGTGAGCCTCATCGGAGAAGATGATTTTTTAAAAAAAATCGTTATCGTGTTCAAGTTGTTCCAAGACAAAATCAGCAAATTCACGACATTTACGGTGGTCCAATTGCTTCAGTTCTTGACTGATGCAAACCCAAATCTTTTCTCAAAATGTGCCAGGTTGTGGTTTAAGACAGTCCCAATTCTTGAGAACGACTTAGAATCGACAAATTTCTGTCTTCAGCAACACTTGCCTCAACGGCAGCAATATTTGCATTACTGCGAGCGGTTCTTGA
Organism: Argyra leucocephala; assembly: GCA_963942445.1. Taxonomy (NCBI): domain Eukaryota; kingdom Metazoa; phylum Arthropoda; class Insecta; order Diptera; family Dolichopodidae; genus Argyra; species Argyra leucocephala. The sequence goes on along the minus strand of OZ012681.1, from coordinate 116,279,956 downwards.
ACTTGCACTTGAAATTGGCACTTGAACATTATGCAAAAAAAATATACGCTCAAAATTTTCAACAATTCAACGAATAGCGAGCACACTTGGACGATTATTACGACTATAAAAGCGCACGAAAAGTTGCAATTGGAGAACGATTATTTTGATAATAAAACTGAATAATTTGTAAGCGTTGTTCTTGCATATATCTCCCCATCATGAAATTGTAAACATTACTGAATTCAATTAAAAAAAAAATTACAGATCATGACATATTACAAATGGCCGAAACGTCACTTCATAATCATATCATCCCTATTGGAAAACGCTTTATTAATAAATGTTAGTCAAATTCGCTTGTGATTGCTTGGTATAGGTTTGTGGCAAAAAATTAGCAGGTTCAGTTCGAAAACTAAACACAGACCTACAAAACATACATAACTGGCTTTGTATGAACTATATTTAACAATTAATGTCACTAAAACAAAATATATGCATTACAATATTAGTTTTGTGGCTTCTACACTGTTCCTGCTGTTGATATTAATAATTAGACTATTGACCTTGTTATGAGTATCAAATATTTAGGTGTTAGTATAGATAATAAACTGCAATTTCAAGAACACTTAGATTACATGTGCGGAAAAATTAGTAAATAATATTACTACTACGCCGCATTCGAAGCAGTAAAAATGGCTTATAAGATGATTATATTGTCTCATTTTGATTATTGTCTAACAATTATGCTTTTGGTGGTCATTAGAACACCCAAACAAGATACAAAAACTGCTAAAGCAAAGGATAAGATTCATACTAAATCGTGATAATAGAACAACAACTAAATTGGGTAGAAGAAACTGCTGCCAGTGCTTGGCTGTATTCCATATTCCATATGATTCGATATTTATGAGCAAAGATTTTTCGAAGTTTTGTTTTTTCCACCTTATGAGTTTATTCTCAGCTCTTCTTTTAGCCTTATATTCTTCACTGTTCTTATTTTTCGTTGTAGCGCTCTTTGATTTGCCTAATTTTTCTTCAAGGTTCTTGATTCACATACCTTTTTAATATCAAGCTTTTCTCATGTGGTTTGAAGCCAATTGTGTTTGTGGCTACCTCTTTGATGACACAGCTTTTCCAATGGTCATCAATAGAAGAATGATTTGAATGCATGTTAAATTTACGCTAAACTGCTTTTTAAAAAATCAAGGCTACTAATGGTAAATTTGGGATTATGAACTAGCTGAAAATTTTTTAACATTAGATATTCTGGTTGTACTATAACCAAAGTACTATAACAAAAGTACTATAACCAAAAAACGATTAGAGTTAACCTCTCTGTATAACCGTACATCCAGTAGGAAAGATAATGTGGAATGGTCAATCATAAGATGATAAATTTGATTTATTGTACAGCCATCTAGAGAAAGCCTTTATGAATATCTCTATATGGGAAAATTTGATGCTGCTTCACTCGGGTGCTAATCAATCGGTAACCATTATCGGTGGAGTGTTATAGTGTTATTAACATAAAATATTACTAATATTTATTACTACCTATGCAACTTATAATGACTACCTAGAATTTTAACTTCAAATCTTACACGCTATAGCTCGCAAAAAATACAAACACTTCCAGGGATACAAATCGCCTGATTCTGAATTTGACATCAAAGCAATAATAGCGTTTATCAAGGACATAGACCTACAATTCTTAAATGGACGGGGAAGTACAATAGATCTTAAGAGGTTCCGGTTAGTTAGAACTCCTCAATTTACAAAAAAAAAAAAAAATCTACCTATTTTGTCAGATATTGTTTAGAGCAAGCAAATCAAACACCTATTGTAGACGAAAGCTTTCACCGTGTTAGTAAACGATGAAATTATCGTCCAGTAGGTTAGTAGCCATCACCGTTAGTAATTACTGTTAGTAAAAAATAAAAAAAAACAATATAGATATGCTAATTAAGCCATGCTAACTACAGCATGTTACTATTTAAAATATAATAATATGCTGTAGTCGTTAAAATGTTAAAAAGATATATTCAAATACAAAAATAAAGTAGAAAAAGAATAAAAATATCAGTTACAATAATCATTTATTGATTATACAGTGCTACACACACATTCAAACATACCTAATTCTAATCTGCCTTATTCAAAACGAAAAAACAAATTTATCATACAATTCAATTTCAAATTTTTATTACAAAAAAAAAACAATGAAAATTTAATGTAAAAAAAAATTATACATATTGAGATCTACAAATAGAGGACATCTGTTGCATACATTTTTTTTTTTATTATTTTTAAATTTTCACTCTACATTATAACAATTTTTCATTTTCTATATTGAATAAATAAATGTAGAGCAATACATTTTAAATATGGTAAATTTCAGTTCAGGAATTTTGTTTTTTTTTTTGTTTTTTTCAAATTTTTTACTCTTTTACAATTCAAATAAAAAAAGAAATAATAAATAATTTTGGAAATATTTTTAAGGTGATTTATGAAATGTGATAATACTATAAGAACCAATTTCGAAATACTTAAATAAATCAAAATTTGAATAACTGTTAAATTTTTCTTCCCATCTTATATCTTAGTTTTTTTGTTCTTGATTGTGAATTTTTTTTTTTGTATTTTTTTTTGTTTTTTTGTATACAAGTAACATAAGTTGCTACTGTACTTACCTGAAATCTATAAATACCAGTGCATATTATAAAATAACTGATTTCACTGATATACATATTAGTAACATATTATAACTATTGATCCCAGGAAAATTCAGGAGTATAATATCGGGACTAGTGTACATAGAGAGATAGTGTAAAAAAAACTAGGTTCGTGCAGAACTCATTTACACTCTGATAAAGCTTGGAGCGTGAAATTCTTGATAGTTATGCGGATGTACTTATATTTATCATTATATTTAATATGTAAATTAAAAAAAGTACAGGGCAAATATTTGAACCATTTTAAAAGCGATTTTCATTATTATTCTTTAAAATGATGGACAATTAAAAAGAAACGTGGCGAAATAAAATATTTTTTCAAATTTTGTTTGATTATCAATTTAAAATGTCAACCAATGTATATATGTTAATATGACAACTCATTGAATTTATCAAATTGTCCCAACCCCGATTTAAATTTTATTTTTTTTTTCAATAAATTATTACGTATGAAGTTGTAGTTTAAAAACATAGTGTCTACGATAAATTGAAATTTTATTTAATTTTTTACTTATCTGACATTTCTAGCGGTAAATTGTAATATTGTTCCAAATAGTACTAGTATCATTCTTCTTTTTCCTAGCTTGAACGATTTGAATTTTTTTTTTTGCTTGTTGTTTGAAATAATTTTGCAGCTACAAACTGTTATTTTAAATTGCTTTTGGACCAGGTTGCATAGTCATGTTTCATCAGCATAATGTGGTGCCACTTTTATAAAATAGGCTGTCAAATGGTCAGAATTCACAAGTTTTTGGTTTGCGACGCTTATTTTCTTGATCTTGTTGTTTCATTCCATTCATTTGTGGACCAAGTTGTTCCAAATTTGTGTATTTTGGAATACTTTTGTATCCGGCGAGGTCTACGGTGCTTGTAACAATGAGGATGCAAAATGTAGCGTAGGTGAATTTTTCATCTCCGGATTATCAACATTAGTTAAAGAATGTCAACTACTTTTCCATTTGTTAGAATTTATTTTTACTTTTTCGTGAAGTCTAACAAAGATTCCTTTATTAGTGCCATTGTTTATTGATTGGAAGTTAAGGCATTATCTGTTTGAAGTGAAGATTGAATATACTTTGGTAGATAGTGTTCTTTTATATTTTTTTTTAGTTCAACCCTAGCAATTAGCTATCTATTAATAGACTCACGATTTAAAGTTTTGAAGCCATGGGGAGAAACCGTTTTTAATGCTTATATATTATTAATATTACACATTAATGTATATACCGGGTGTACCAGAGCATGCGTATCAGTTTTTTAATAGGGGAAGGAGTTGTTATTTTAAAATAAAATTAAAATAAGTAAATCAAGGGTGTTCTATCGATTGGTGATATTTTCAATTTCTGGGAAGGACCGAAAAAAGGTGTTTTAAGACCAAAAATTGCCAAAATTGGCCGAAATCAATATTTCTAAATGGGAAGGGGCACTTTTTTATGCAAATTTGAATTCTACGATAAAAAAATAAGAAACCTTTGTTAAGTAAATTTTTTTTGTCCATTTAAAAATATCGATTTCGGCCAATTTCGGCAATTTTTGGTCTTAAAAACCAGATTTCCAATCCTTCCCGGAAGTAGAAAATACCACCATTCGATAGAGCACCCTCGATTTAGTTAACATATTTTTCATTGTGGGGTCCAAAAATTTTTGTATTTTTTGCCATATATACCGGGTGTTCCACAGCATGCGTATCAGCTTTTTAAGAAGGAAAGAAGCCGTTATTTTAAAATTTAAAAAAAATGATTAACCAAATTGAGTGTGCTCTTTCGATTGGTGCTATTTTCAACTTTAGGAAAGGAGCGGAAAAAGGATTTTTAAACTCAAAATACGCCGAAATTGGCTGAAATTGAGATTTTTAAATGGGAAAGGGTACATTTTTATGCAAATTTGAATTCTACGACAAGAAATAAGAAACCTTTGTTAAGTAAATTTTTTTTGTCCATTTAAAAATATCGATTTCGGCCAATTTAGGCAATTTTTGGTCTTAAAAACCAGATTTCCAATCCTTCCCGGAAGTAGAAAATACCACCATTCGATAGAGCACCCTCGATTTAGTTAACATATTTTTCATTGTGGAGTCCAAAAATTTATGTATTTTTTACGCATGCTCTGGAACACCCGGTATAATAGTTAATTAATATATAATAAATAATTTATATTATAATAAATGATAATTAATTCAAATTAAATTAATATTACAATAATAATTAATTAAGAACACTTGTAAATAGAACCAATCATCATTTGTGTGTATGCAACATGATCCGAAAATGAACAGGTAAAATTTGAAAATATATCAAATGTAAAGAGATCCAAAAAATGTACATTATCCCGAACAGTCAAACAGTATTTTTGGCTTTGTGAACAACATAAGATAATATTTCAATTATTTGTTTGAGACTGGTTTACTATTAGCACCAAAATTAAAGGATTATAACAACCAAAAAATGTGCATTATTCGTCAACAGTCAAACAGCATTGCTGACCTTTCTTGTGAGCTACTTAATTTAACATCTAAATTTACTTGAGACAGCCTTACTATTCTATTCACACTTAAAAAATGTTACACTCATTTGTGTGGTCCTATGCGATAACTCACAATTCGCTAGTTTGATGTGAAAAATCAATATTCGCTAGTTTGCTATTAGTCGCTATATTAAGATGTAGTGACATATACAATTTTATACAGTGTAATGAAGGTCAAAACACTGAGAAATCATGACTTTCAAATTTTGCAATACAAAATCGATTTATATATTTAAAATATTTAGGTACATCACCGTTTTCTTAACACATTAATTTAGTATTACTAGACATTTTTTTTTTTTGAAAACCTAAAAACTGTGGTTGAAAATGTATGTACGATACAAGTATAGCTCTTCTCTTCCATTTATTTATTTTTCTATTAATAGCTTAAACTGAAATACTGTACAATTTTAAATATATAATAATATGATTAGGGAGTAACAGAGTTAAATCGTATTAATTAAATAAATTATACTTAAATTAAAATCCACTGAAAATTACGTTACCACAAAGTAACGTTCAGTGATGGGAAAATAGCATGAACATTTTTTTGAAAATTTTCCATTTAATTCCATTTAAAATTTCGTACGCACACACATACAAACTTATATTAATAATTAATTATATAGAACGCCTAAAAATTGACCTAATTTTAGTTTAATCCGAAAGTTTTCTCAAATCAACGAAAAACGAGAAAAAAAGAAAAATTAACATAACGGTTTTTTTTTTGCTTTTCTTTTTTCGCAAATCCCTTTTCTCACGATTCTAAATTGAACAAAAATTTCTCTTTATATAATTTTGTCCTAAATCCAAGATCATTCAACTTTTCTAATTTTATTTGATAATAGAAATGATGATGATAATAATGTTGATGATGATAATGATGATGAATTTCGTTTTAGTAAAAATTATATATATATATATATATATATATATATATTAATTACATAACATTTATGTAGCTATATATTTAAAAGAAAATTAGGAATAATTCCACTTCTGACTGAATTTATAAAATGTACCAATTTTGTCATCATCATGACTGAAAAAAAAAAAATATTACTAAAAATTTTCTATGCCTATAGCGCCCTTATTAAGAGTTTTACATTATAGTAGCTAGTACTTTATTTTATGAAATGTCATTTTGAAAATAAACCACATGTCTTTATTAGATTTCAAAATGGTGAATGAATGAAAAGTTTAACAGACAACTAAAATTCGTACTTTTTAATGCATTCATCCATACACATATCTATATACAAAATTAATAATATATACAATATACAACATAGGTACCTACATATATGCATAATGACAGTATTTTTATTCATATAATGTAAATAGGTATATTCAATATCTCTAGAATACAAGTTATTTTTTTTTGTTCTGTGCTATATATATATATATATTATATAGGTATATAATATAATACTACTACAAAAGAATTATTTATATAAACATATCCATATACATATGTATGTATGTACATATCAAAAGGATATGAAGTTTCTACGAATATTTTGTCACTATTTAGGAAAGTATGTTTCTAATAGAGTTGAATTTTTGAATAGAAAATTCAATTCAATGCAATATGCTGATAGGATTTTTTAATTTTTTGTTTTTTTTTTGTTTTTCTTTTTTTTTTGTGTTTTTTTGCTTTTGTTTGTAAAGCTTACATTATTGACATTTCTTTTATTTTACATGCATTTACATTGTAAAACTTGACAACAAAATAATAAAAACAAAAATGTATCTACAGTGAGGAATGAAATGTATTAACTGAGGAGAGTTGTAGTAGTATAGAGTCAATAAACAAATGTTTTACATAGTGTTTTGCGACGTTAATTATATTACGTAGATTAAGTTTTTTTCTACACATCGGCAATACTCCGATGTGGACAATACAGCATTATGTCTACTTCATTGCGTAGACAATTTATATAAGTCGTTGTCGCGAGAATCAATTATTTAATTTTTTTTTAATTTTTTTTACTTTTAAAAATCAACTACATTTTGTTAGTTGACTTTTGGTTTCAAACAGTGAATTTTTGATTTGAAAATTTAAAAATAATGGACAATTTTGAAACCAGGTAAACAAAGTTATAAATATTTTTTGGAACTTTAATTTTATTTGAATATTTTAATATTATTTTCGAAGCTGACCAGATATACAAAATGGTTGCCCTCCGACGAAAACGTATGGACAAATGAGCAAAAGTTGGCAAAAATGGGCACTTAATCATATATTGAAAGATAATATATAATTATCTCAAAATTTGTGATTTCAAATGTCAAAAATTTCAAGTTGAAACAATTTTTTTTTTTTTTTTTTTTTGTATTTTCATTTATTATATTTTATTAAATATTAGAATTTATTACAATTATAGTAAATTAATTAAAACTAAAATTCAAAACTTAAAAATAGAAAATAAACAAATATAATAATAGTACTAAATTAAAAGTATCTACAGAATTCAAAACATAAATAAAATAAAATAGTTAGGAAACATTTTATTGCAAAAGCAAATTTCGAATAATTTAAATTATTTAATATTTGGGGAGTAACAAATTTAAATGTAAATATTAATTTGGAAAACTAAAATCTTAAAGAAAAATAGAATATACTAATTTTAATATGGTTAAATATATTTACGTAAAACATAATTAAATTTAAGAAATAATTAATATTTAAATTAAAAGTAGAATATAGAAATGTGAATTAAATTTATAGATAAAACTTACAAATAAGAAGGAAAATTTACAATGAGAAAATAAATAAGTTAAACAATTTTATAAATTACTATATGTTTTAGAACGAGATTTAATATTTAAATTAATTTAAAGGAAAAGAAATGAAAGAAAGCAAAAAATTAAGCGTAAGAAAAGAATAAACAAAGCTACATAATAATAATATAAATAGATATCAGAAACAGGATACTATAATATAGCTATATCAGTAATAATATTATCTAATATTATCTAATGACTCTTTTTAGCTCTTCAACTTCATGCCAACGAATATTCCTAAGCTAATTTTTAGTTTTAGCTAAAAATTCGGATAAAACTCTGATATTAGTAGGTAGCTTATTAAAAACTGTCGGTGCAATAATTCTAAAGAAATTACAAATATGAAATTTATAAAAGCGAGGTTCAACAACTAAATTCCTGCTATTAATTCTTAGATTATGGATAACGGTATGTCACACATCAAGATATCCTGATTTAATAAAAAATACTATCAGGGTTTTATAGAGGTATAAATTCCTGATGGGAAGAATACCTTAACTACTAAATAAGTTTGCAGTGTGTGTAAGATGGTTAACCTTACAAATTAATCTAATAACATGCTTGTGAAATATTAGAAGTGGTTGTAGCTTGTTAAAGTGAGTACCACCCCAACAAACTATACCATACTGAAGTTTAGAATGGAATATCGCAAAGTACACCATTGAACACACTTTAGCAGAGCTATATAGATTTAAGTAGTATAGTTACCGAATCACGTTTTTGAAATGGTTTTGAAAAGGTAAAAAGTGTGTTTGCTCCAATCAAGCTTAGAATCAATCAATAATCCTAAATATTTGAAAGTAGAGACAGGTTCAATTAAAAAACAATTTGAGTCACATTGATGATTATTAAAACAGTGATAGGAATAATTGACATTAGAAACAGAATTTACAATTAGCTGAATGATAATACAAATTATATAGTTATCGTCATTAGCGTTACAAATATTAAAATTCATATAGTTAGTTTTAGAGCTAATAATCAGTTCGTGTTTACAAAACCAGTTACACAGTATATTAATATCGTAGTTCATGTTAACCACAATATCAAAGTCATTTTTACAAGAATAAGTAAAAGCTGTGTCGTCTGCGGTAAATGCGGTATGACTTCCTTTAAACGGTTGAAGAAATAGAGAATTAATAAATACCAAAAAAAAGTAAAGGTCCTTGAGGAGCACCACTGCTTATAGCTAGTAATTCACTATATTCATCCTTAAATTTTACTCCCTGTTTTCTTTCGAACAAATACGAACGAAACCAATCATTTATGAAACATTTAAAACCAGCATTATGCAGTATTGTTAACAAAATGTTATGATTTACAAGGTCAAACGCCTTTGTAATATCTACGAATAATGCTGAGCAAACATTATTCTTGTTTAAAGCTTCATATACCTCGGTAGAAAATTTAAGAAGTGCCCCTTCAGCAGATTTCTCTTTGAAAAATCCAAACTAGCCATTACTAAAGAATTTCGTTTTATCCAAATATTGGCACATTTGTCTTTACGTAGCTTTTTCAAAAATTTTAGAAAAAACGGATAGAATTGAAATAGGTCTATAAATATTAGTATCGAGAGAACTACCATTTTTAAATAATGGAAGAAATTCGGCAATTTTTAATTTATCAGGGAATATACCAGATAAAACATTTTTATTAAAGATATGAGCAAGTACATCAACTATCTGTAACGAAATTTTCTTTAAAATATAATTTGAGATGCCATCAGAAGACTTAGAATTAGAATTATTCAGATTCATAATATTTCTATGTAATTCGAAAGAGGAAAAAGATTCAAAGAAAAAGCTAACCACTTGAAAAATTTCATCATGAACAGTAGGATTAAGTGTAGAATAAGAATTTTCAGATTCAATTATTGCTTGTTTGAGCTAAATTATACTTCAAAGTGTAAATAATTAAACATTATACGTTAAAGAGCAACACAGATGTTTTACAATCGTATTACGATTTTGCCACAATTATCATCACAAATCAAGCCTTATGAAGTTCTGTTATTTATATTGTTAATATGCATAGGTTTTTAATTAATTTATATTTTCGTCACACCATGTAAATTGAAAATTTTTGTAATTATTCAAAGGCTTCTATATGAATTTTAATAACAACTTCATCAACCTCAGAATTACAAAAAAAAAAAAAAACAAAACAAAAAAACAAAAAAAACTTGATTTTACATTGTAAACAAAAATCTTTTGTAATTTATTGATTTGTATTCAATATAGTTGAATTTGAAAGGATATGTTACTAGGATTGCAAATAATTTGTAATTTAAAAAAAAAAATGTATATTCTCCATATCTCTTTATTTTGCTGCAAATGTAATTCAATTTTAGTTTAAAAATTACTAATGTTAAGAATGATATTGTAAAGAGTAGAGATACAGAAACAGAAAACTTAATATTGTAAATAAATTAAAAAATAAATAATTTTAAAGATTTTTAAACATTTAATTAAAGTGCATAATTAATTTATTAAATTAAGAAGAAAAACAATTTAATTAAAGGTATAATAATAAATTTTTTGATTATGTTCAGTTCCACTTGAAAAAGTTCAGATACGCTAAATGCAGTATTGTATGAAATATTAAAATTCTACCTTCACACAACTAATTTTCTCTATTGGTTATGACATAACTTGGTTCAATCATTAAGTTCAATATAAATTAAAAAGAAAAGGTACGTACAAATATGTGAACCATTTCAAGACAAATTTTTATTACTATTATTTTAAATGACAGATATTTCAAAGAAGACGTAGCGAATCCAAATATTTTTTTTAAATTATTGTAGTTTCCAATTAGAAATTTCAATTTAAAATTTAGCCCTATGTATATAAGTCATTTTAAAATACAAAAATCTTAATTTATTAAATTGCCGAAAACAACACTCCGATTTTTTTTATCTCGTTTTAATTTAAATTTTTGGTAAAAAATTCTTGAAAAAATCGAGTACTCATTATAATATATTCAAATTCATACATCCCAAAGAACAAATTTCGTATACAAGTCAGTATAAGCCACACAAACACATAATATTTAATTATCTAATAATAACTGATAGCCTCAGTTCAATCATACCACGTTGGCATAGTTGGAAGCACTAAGACAGAACTGGAAGCAAATATCGAGGCCAAAAGCCCTCTGATAAGAGGGTTCAATTATGTCATGTGGGCATGCTAAAAAGAAAATCTGTACATACACAGCGAATTTTCGCCAAACAGCCTGGAATTCTTCCAATTGATTGAAAACCCTAGAACCTACAACGCCAATAAAAATATCTCCGGACCCATCAAAATGAAATAACACGTACTAAGTGGTAATCTCACACGACTACGCCTAGGATACACCATCCCAAGGCACAAACACCTATACACAAGTTCTCCACCACAACATGTACTCATTGTCCTAAAATTCTTACCATAAAACATATCCCCACAGAATGACCATCCAACATTCAAATCATATACCAATACAGCTTCGCACCATTACGAGTGCTACTATTTTTAAACAGGGACCTCATTTCACTAATTAAACCACTTCTTATTTACCACAAAATCTGGGATGAAATATAGCAAACCTGAATCAGAATTTCACATCAAGCGAAAACATACACAGATGGATTAAAGAATTTTCACAGATCAAAAGATTCAAGAGTCTTCATATGTATAATATTGGCATGTGGATTTTTCTACAAGAGTCCAGACAACTCACAAATTCTGCAATATGTATTTTTGGAGTTACAACTATTGCACTATTTTATTATTATATTTTACTTAAACTCTAGAGGCCTAGTTTGAAAACACCTAGTTTAGTTAAGATTTTAATAATAGTTATTATTTATTTTTATAACTTGTAGGAAACTGAATAAGATTTGTTATGTATTTTTTGGATGAATTTTTCAGGATTTAAGTTAGCCAATAAGACTTCAGAAATTATATATACAAAATGATAATATGTAATTTTAATTCTGTTTCGTAGCTCATAACATGGCTATTGAGTTTTATAACGAATTGTAATTAATTTTTCGTTTTTCTTTTTAGTTTTTGAAATTGTAAAGGTTCACATCCCGAAAGGGAAAAGGATCTGAAGTTAGTTAGCAAATTTATCTGCAGGTATATAGAAATAAATAAATAAAATCAATTGCTGTGTGGCGCAGTAGGTACAACGCCTGCTTTTCAACCGAAATATCCCAGATTCGTTTCTTGATAAAGACAAAAAATGCTTTATGGCTTTTTTGATGTGGTCCAGTACCTTTTGCAATTGGAAATAAATGACAAACAATTTTTAAGACTAATTTAAGAAAATAATATTTAAGAAGGCTTAAAACTAGTTACTAGGCTTTGTATTTCGACAATTATTTAAGTGATTTAAATTCTTTAACGGCTTGGTTGAATGTTGATATAACAAAAATGAAATATATTTTTTTTTTATACGCAGGCTGGTGGGAATCTTCAAACGTCTTGTGTTAGATTCTTTCCCACTAAACCACACCCTTCCCATATTGCGATCTAGTTCTACAGGATTAATGAATATTTTTTTTCTTGGCTTGATTTTATTTTTCAATCTAAGCTACATCCAGCAATGTCTATCTAATTTTTCGTTTGACGTATTCATCCATACCTCTTGAAGACCCATCGCATCTGCGACGAAAAACTAGCTCTCCAAATAAATTTTTAAGTTATGGAAGATTTGTGAAAAATCTCGTTTCGTTGGTAGTCAGCATAACGAAATTCTTCACAAATCCCGTAAAAACAAATCTATCAGAACGTGGGAGAGGGTCAACCTCCGATCACCAGCGCAACAAATCTACATGAATGTGGGTGATTATTGCTGCATCAACTCAAAAGTTCTTACTCTTTCGAGTTGTCTGGCTATATTTTTATTGTCCAGGAGCTCGACTACTTCCACATTTACATGGTGATGAAGCGTTTTTTCGTGACTTCTTACAAATTTCTGTATTTCTTTATCGACAGATTCTATTTGCAAATATCTATGTAGGTCATAGTTTCTGATGAACCAGGGCGTGTTCACAATGTTTCTTAAGACCTCATTCTGGAACCTCTGAATAATATCTCTATTAATTTTTTTGCTGCATTTCCATAGCTGGATGCCATATGACCATACTGGTTTCATTATTTGTTTATAGAGCAAACGTTTTTTTTGTATTGTTAAGGTAGAACTCTTACCTATGAGCCAGTACATTTTTCTATAGTGGATTTGTAATTCTTCTTTCTTGTTTTTGATGTGAGCTTTTCAGCGCACATTTCGCATCTAACGTCATACCAAGATATTTGGCAGTATTTCTGGACCCTTTATATATACTGGTTTTATATGGACCATTTATATATATTTCATTATGGACCATTATATATACATATATATTATATATGTACTGGTATATGGTAAATTTTTTGAAATTCACATGTACTGACTTAGCTTCATTTAATTTTAGCCTCCATCTTTATGTATAATCTTGGATTTTTGTTATTGTAGCTCTCTGCAGCTTTTCTGTACTTCCTTTATAATTTTCTCCCACAGCCAGAACCGCTGTATCATCTGCAAACGTCATAATTATATTATTTTCTAATGCAGGACAGTCACAAGTGTACAGCAGGTACAGTACCGGATCAAGTACACTTCTTTGAGGAGCCGAGGAACCCCGGCATTAATTTCTTTAAGATTCTTGTTTTATGTAGAAGTATCTCTCTGATAGGTAGCTTCCTATGATTTCCGAATTTTCTTTTATAAGCATTATTTTCATTTTACAATTCAAAATTGAGTATTGGTTGTATGTTGATTGAAATGTAATTGAATATTGATTGAATGTTCATTGATCACTGTTTAAGTAATAATTATATATATAATTTTCTGCATTTATCTGGATGTTTGTAAGTTCGACGGAATACTCCAACAGATATACAAATTGAAATATATATATACAAATTGTAACATCATGTAATTGACATAAACATAATATCTGTTTTTTATTGCTTATATATGCCATCTTTTATTTGTCATTTGTCATCTGTCATCTGTCATTTGTCATATGTCATCTGTTATTTGTGTCATTTGCCCATCATTTCATAATGATTCAAGTGTTAAATGTCATTCAAGTGTTAAATTTAGATGCCACCATAGAACTTTTTACTTTTATTATGTTTTAATTAATTTCATTTTACAATTTGACTTTTACAGTAGAACGCCGCTATGATTGTAAAAATATAAAATTATTGTAAGTTTATATTATAGCATTCATAATTCTAATAAACGTATGCAAATACATATTTTCTTAAACTTGAAATGAAAACTCTAATGAAGGAAGAAATGCTAGATTTATGGCGTGTTACAAAACTAGTAAATAATATAGGTATGGGCTTGATAAACCCCAATGTGGGTTATAACCCCTATATAAATAAATTTATAAATAAAAATTAATATATAGCCCCATATTTGTTTCATCGTTTTCATTTCGGTGTTTTCTAAATGTTTTTTATTCTTAGAAATTTCAATATCTATTTTTTCCGCATAGATTAAGAGTATGTTTACACATCATAATATGCATAATTTTTTTCATTATTGTCCACACACTACCTTCTCTATTACATTTTTATCAATATTCCATCAAGGATTATTTTAAACATTATAGATGTTAGTTTAGAATTATTCATAACATTTTCATTACAATTCCAATATTCCTAGGTACCCCTTTATTTAAATTTCAATTATTTCAAGATAATCTAATTTCTGTAAAATTATTCAGTATGTCCTGATTATTCTACTTTTCGATAGTTTTTGTTTATTTTGTTTGTTGAATTTAATTGTACGAATTTAATGAGTATTTTAAACTCTATATGAAATTTCTACTTGTATTAAAGCAAAAAAAATATAAATTTCATTCATTCAAAACTTTTAAAATTATATTTAAATAAATTAAAAACTTTTCCGAAATAAAAAATTAAATTAACTTTGAAAAAAAAAAAAATGTCCTAGACCGATCTTCTATATTTCTTTTTTTCTAGGACACAAAGTCACCATTCATTCTTATGAACATCAATCTGAATGACTTTCATACAATGTAATAACACAGCAGTAACAAAAATAAAAGTTTTAATAAATTTTTTAACTCATTCGATGGTGGCCTAAAACAGAACAATAATACAGAATAATACAGAGTTACAAAAAGAAAATGAACCCACTTTTTCTGGGTCAACAATGAATAGAAAATTTTAAGAACATCTCACTGCTGCATTATGTATTTTTTGTTTTTTTTCTTTTGGAAATGGAACAACAATGAATTGAAGAAATAAGAACGCCAAAATAAAAGTTAGATGATGTTTTGAAGAAAATATTATTATAATGCCTTGATGAATATTTTTTCAAATGTTTGTTGTTCTTCCTTTTTATTATTTTTAAGAATAATATGTAGGTCTTTTTAAATTATTCAAAAAAATATATATTTTTTTTAATTATTAAAAAAAAAAATGTTAAACAAATAAAAATTATTTCACAAATTCAAAGGTTTCTCTAATAGTATTTATTTATAATCAAACAAGTTTGATGGTGATTTCAAACATGTATGAAATAATTTGAAACTGATTAGAGGTATGTTTTGGAAGCTATTTCAAATGATGACAGTGGGGAGGAATAATCAATCACGGTATGTCGACTGGGGTAGTCATAATCCATTTGTATGGTAAATTGTATCTATGGTCCACAATTACTACAGATCGACTAGAATTGACATGCTAAATCGTATATATCGACTTCTAACAGACTATAGAAGAAAGTGTATGGTAAAAATGGTGAGAGTACCAAATTTTTTTTTTCAGTTTTTACGTTGTTATTGTAATTTGTTGTTTTAAGCTGTTATTATTGAAGGCCACAGAGTCTCCAAAATATATGTACCAAGAACAAATACCAAAATAACCAACTTCCTGCTAACTCTCAATAGAGTAGACTGTAGGAAGATGGTGGGCATACTTACTGGCCATAACCACATGAATAAGCACAAGTGTAGACTAGCACTAAGTGACGACTCAATTTGCAGACACTGTCTGAAAGAGGAAGAAACCTCTACACATGTTGTAGGAGAGTGTCTAGATCTTTCAAGGCTCAGACAACTCAGGTTGTTGGAAACGCACTACATAACCTCAGAAAACTTCTGCAGGATAAAACCCACAAATCTATTGGCCTTTATCAAAAGGGTCGAATAAGTTGAGGGTGAAGGAGGGCATAAAAGGCTAAAAGCCTACATGCCGGCCCTGATATATCAGGGCCACCTCCGTTTTAAATAAAAAAATAAACAAAAAACGCTGTCATTGGCATATCAGGGCCACCTCTGTTTTAAATAAAAAAAAAAAAAGCTGTCATTGTAATTCGTAAGAATCTACTGATTGAATCATTTCGAGCTTTTTACAAAACGGGGGAAATTATTGATTTTAGTGCCTTCAAGGCCACACAGCGAATCCAGAAAGAAGGCTTCTAAATGGATATTCCTTTTTTGCTTGCAGGGTAGATGTTGCCCATTTGGATCCTCTTTCTTCACTCTATACATTCTTCAAACGCCATTAAACGCATGTTTTCCAATAAGGCTATGACCAGTAGTTAGAACACTTTCCTACTTGACCGTCTGAAATCTCAAGCTATTATTGCATTTTTGCGAAAATGTAAATTACAGGTAGATATGCATCCAGATTGCTCCTTTCCGGAAGGATTTTCAAGACACTACTCTTTTTACCAAGCATGCGAGAAAATTAAGAACAAATCGCAGAACAATCTGCATCCCATAAAATACATAAAACAGCCTTTCTAGCTTTTAAATCCTACACCATCGCATCAGAGCTAGTATGGGACTGACTATGTAGGTGTTAAAAATCTTAAGCGAAAATAAATAAAGTCATAATAATATGAGTACTAAGCCATTCAAACATCGCAGGAAACGAAGCAGCAAATTATTTGTGTTTTTGCAGGATCCAATCTGTTCTATGGGATTAACAAAAACACAATCAAAATGTTGGCCAAAATATGTAACAAAAATCTGATAATTTTACGACAACATACCTATAAAATGACCAACAAAAATACCGATCTCAACACACTCCCAGAAAACAATAAAATTAAAATCGTTCTAGGTTTCAACAGGAATAGGGTGTGCATGATGGTAGGGATAATAACTGGCTACTGCCTAATAAAGAAACTTCTATGTAGAGACAACTTAAGCAAACACTTGCACGGAATATTTTAAGTACAGTAAACATTTATTGAACATTATGTTCTATGAATGCAAGGACCTGAATTTGGGAACAGATTTGGTTCCTCGAAAGATACAAGTTGATGCTTAACAAACTATTAAAGAATGTTCTGATTGAAAACATTAAATTGGATATCATTAGTAACTCAGATGAAAGACTGCGTTGCTAGGAACTGGTCTATTTACCTACCTAAGGTACAATAAGCCCATTTACTATATGGAAGTCAATCCGAAATATAATCCAATCGAATTAAATATTGTAAAGAAAATGTAAAATAGTTAAGAATCAAAAATATAAAATGTTGCCCTATAATTATCAAATATATAACGCTGCTAGCACTCAAAATAAGCTCAAATCGTTACTATTATAATTTAATAAGGTATACTATTACAGCCTTGTATGTTGTATTACAGAAATATAGCTGTATATACAGTGTTTATTACAGAAAAATATTTATACAGTTTAAAGTATAGTGAACTTTGATTCAATTTTCGAGCCATACAAAACTATTTACAAGACTTTGATTATATTACTCACTGCCATATAGTCAATATTATTATCATCAGATCAATATTTCAATAGAAATCTATCAATATAATAACATCACATCAATCGATATTAATATTTCCTACTCCTGAGTCCTCAAATTTTAGTGAAAGTTATTTATTAAATAATTTAAGGTTTGTTCTTGTAAATTTGAATAGTGACAGAAGACTAAACTTTCATTACATCAGCAAATCACTGAATTTTACTCATTCAAAAATTAATATTACATATTCGGTATATAATATGTTTAAGAAATCTGTTCCAAGCTATCAAATATATCAAATAGTCTATAGGTACTTTTTTTTTCCTTACTCCTCTTGAGAGCATAGAGCTTCCACTTGACATTTACATCGTACTCGATTTCTAGCTGCTAATTTCACTTGTATTTCCGAGGCAATGCCTAATTTCATTTTTAATCTGTTTGTACTGTCTAAGTAGGGGATTGGACTACTGTAGATGACCACTTTGATAACTCTATGTGCGCCTACGTGGTAAGATGACGTCATAGTTTTTTTTTTTTTTTTTTTTGCAAGTTGTCGCTTTACTATCGGTCTATACTAGTACTCAATTCTGATAAAGCTCAAATATTCGAGATATAAAAGCCAAAATAAAATAAAATTTAATAATTTTTTCCACAATTTTCAAATAAATCGCTTTTAAAAACTTTATTTTAAAATCCCCTTCATATTATCTCCTACATTATCCTCTTTTCAATAAATTTAAATTGTAGTATAAAACCATCAAAGGTCATTTTTTATATTTTTAATCCTATCACCAATTTAATGCTTACAATTTTCAAATCTATTGTGAAAACTTAGGCTCAGAAATAATAGGCTAAAAAAAAAATTAAAAAAAAAAAAAAAAAAACAAGACCAAATTGACAAAAAATGTTTTCTTTTTTGTTAATACTCTAAAACTGACAGAGTATTAGCTTTTTCATAGGATACTTTAAAAGAATTATTTTGTTTGTGTTTTTTTTTTTTTTGTTTTTTTTTTATGCTAGCTTTCAAGAACCAGATTTATTGTTACCAATCAAAACCGATTTGTTTTAATGTTTTGTTTTACAACAAAAAGTTAAAAATTATTTTTTTTTTTTTAAACCACAATTGAGAAACAGGACACAATAAATAAAAAACTAACATAAAAAGGACATTAAAGGATTTAATTTTTTTTTTTTTTTGTTTTATTGTCAGATTTATAAAGTGATTACAACAATGGAAATTAAATATTGAAAAGTATATTTTGTATATTTTTTTTTGAATGTTTTAATTATTAAGTATAAGAATTGAGTTGTTGTTGTTGTTGTTGTGACGATATTTTTAGGTGATAATTGAATTTAATTAATTTTAAATTTAGAATTTTTGATTGTGAAGAGAGAAATAATTAGTACTTAATATAAGAAATTCAATGAAAATTTTGGGTAGTAGTTGGCAGTGGAAGTATTTCAGTTGGTTCTGGAAAAACAGTTAGATTTAAATTGTGCTGTTCGGATGAGTCTTGATAATACTTAGTTCTATTTATTTCATTTATACCATAACAAAATTGTTGTTATTTTAATATTTATTTTTTTATGATATGAATTATTTCTAAATTATATTAAATAATATAAATTAATAATATTTTAATATAATAATAAATATTATATAATATTTTTTAGTTATTTATTTATTTATTATTTTTCATTTCATATTTTTCGCTTTACAATAAAAATAAATTACATTAAATTTTAAAATTACATACTTAACCCTTTCCTACGAAAATCGGTTTTACATAGGGAAAAAATTTTTTGAAGTTTTTTTAAGGTTTTATCTGTTATTCTAAGGCTTTTTGCATTTTGAGAGAAAAACAAAATAATGTGGTACGGATTTGGGAGCCAATGAAGTTTGTACGATATATCGTACACTTTCTGTGAAAGGTACCAAAATAAAATAAAATTTGATAAATTTAAAAATTATTTTAATTCAATTCAAAATAACAAAATTATCACAAAATTACAAATTTCTAATATAAAAAACAAAAAAAATTAACGAAAACTTAACTTTAATTCTATTAAAAATAACAAAAAAAAAAAATAACAATAAGTATATTATTCAAATATTTTTAAAAACAAAATAAAAAAAAATAAAAAGATTAAACGGTAGAATATTTGAGCAATATAAAAAATTTTCTATATATATAAAATTATCTTTTTGTGTGAAAATCTTTAAAGCAGTTATTTTTGCTGGTTATACATAAATGCACATTGCATTTAATGCATTTAAAATATGTTCTTCCTTTACATCCTACATTTTTACATCTTGTCTGCGTTTTTCCTTCGTCATGCACAGGTAGATGATTTACCTCATCAGTTCTTTTTTCTTCTATTGGTCTTCTTTCAAACCGCTTCTTGGAAGATTTTGGAGAGCATTCTAGAGTTGGAAAGGTTGATGTAGGACGACCTCGTTTTTTGGTTGTTAAACTGCATACATTAGAATATACTAAGCTATTTGCAACTTTAATTCTGAAGTGCATTAAATCCAATATATCCTTTTTATCAATTTTGCCCTTTTCGCAATCTTTTCGATACAACAGCCATGATGAGGCCAAAGCAAAATCAATAAAATGCGATGTGACACGTAATGTCCACTTTTTTGATTTTAAAAAAATTCTGTAAAAACCTATCAACTGGTCTAAAAGATCTCCAACACCTCCCAATGAGTTATTATATTATTTTACAACTTGAGGTTGATTAAAGCTTACATATTCTTTTAATTTTTTATCGTATCGTTTTCAAATTTCTAAGAGATTGTATCCATTGAAGTAATTATCAAAAAACATTTTGTGCCCAGGAGTATGTAGACGTTCAGAAAGTTGAAGTACTACCGCCGTAGAAAACCCATATTTCTGTTGTAAGCTTGCATTAATTTCGCTCCCTTTACCTTGGTAAACGAGGAAATCATATGGGAAGCCTGATTTTCCGCATAAACAATAAATGACCAAGCCCCATGGATTCGGTTTTTGTTTATAATAAACTTTGCACGGGTGTCTACCTTTAAATGGAATAATTTGTTCGTCTACACAAACATTTTCCTCTACCTCTTCTTGCAAACACCGTTGTCTTACACAATCAATCAATGGTCTGATTTTGATAAATTTATCGGTACAGTTTACTGGTATTTCCAAATTATTTATGAAATGAAGATGAAGACGCAACTGACTAAATCTTTGTAATGTCATTGAGTTTTGGAAAAGATCAATTTTAATTGTTGGATCCCAGTACAAAGATATTCTTGGGAGTTTCATACAACTCATCATTATATATAAACCAATAAAAATTTTCATTTCCTCAACCGTTGTATTTTTATAATATCTTGTATCATTCTGTTTTGCATATAGATTAATATGAACAACCATTTTTTCAAACAAAGCATCCGTAAAAAATGATGCAAAATATTTAACAGGTTCATATATTTCAGAATAATAGTCAATATTCTCTCTTACAAAAGGAATAGGATTTGGGATGTAGGCTACTTTTTTCCACTTTATGTTTTATTTCGACGTAACTTCGTATTGTTCCTGATTTATAAAAGGTTCAGATGACTCAATTATTTCTATTATTGCATTCTCATCTATCACAAAATTTTCATTTAAATCTTCATTTGAACCTATTGCAATAGTTTTGAAGACATTTGGAATATCCTCAGATTCTTCTGGTATATTACTTTTGGCAGCTGTACCAATATCAAATTCATTTCCCATTTTTTCAGTGTCATTTTTTTCTGCGAACTCTTCGTCGTCCTCAAAATCTGAACAATCAGCACATAACCGCTCTAAAGTGAACCTGATTTGTTCTTCAGACAAACCTTTCATAGTCTTTCAAGTAAAATATAAAATTTATTTTTTTACGTAAAGTTCCTTTATTTATATTTTGTAATATATATCGTACAATTTATTTATGTACGATATATCGACCAAATCCCTTAACCAGATTTTGTACGATATATCGTACACACTTTTTATTTATAATTTAAAAATATTTATAATGCTTATCTAGAAATACTTACAATAAAATACTATAAATTAATATTTATTTATTATAAAAAATAAAATTTTATTGCTCTAAACCAAAAATAACACTATTAAATTTAACTTTTGAAATTATGCTTCACTACATTTCACCATATTCAATGGAAACACTTGAGAAAAAGACTAAATTTTTGACGTTTCGAATTAAATTTGATTATTGGAATAGATTTTTCGTTATTGTAATAGATTTTCTCGTAATTTTTTGAATTTTTAAAAAAGAAACGCTGATCTCCCTGGTAGTTTCGTAAGCAGGAAGATGACAAAAATTCTTGTACGATATATCGTACAAATTTGAAGAAAGGGTTAAGAGAAAAATATAGGAAAACTTTTTATTTAATTTAACAAGTAGAATCGAGTCACCCTGTTATTTTTTTAAAAGTTAATTTTGCTTACAAATAAAATACTATTTTCTATTATGTGGGGTAATCACAAATATATACTACATTAAAAAAATAACTTAAATTTATGTTACAAAAACAAAGTAATTTTTTTAAAAATAAACAATTTTAGCAATGCCAAAATTAGGTTAAAATTAGGTAAAAAATTTAAAAATTTAAAAAATTCATACTTTTGAGAGAAAAAAAAACACCTTGATCAGAACTTGGTAAATAATAAGGGCAAAGGAAAATTAAGAAGATAGGAGTAAAGTATATATAAATAAATTAAGGAAAAAAAAATTTTTTTTTTAGAAATATTTGCCTTCAATTTAAGCGTACTAAAACTACAAAAATAAACTTTAGAATCGCAGCCTGATATAATGTTTTCACACCAAATTATGATTGTAATTAAGGAAAAAGCAAATTAGCCGAACTTTTTACCAAATTTCTTAATCTCATCTCAAGACTTCCTAGAATTTCGGCTAATTTGCTTTTTCCGTAATTACAATCATAACTTGTTATGAAAACATTATATCAAGCTGCGATTCTAAAGTTTATTTTTGTAGTTTTAGTACGCTTAAATTGAAGGCAAATATTTCTAAAAAAAAAATTTTTTTTTCCTTATTTTATTTTCGACTTTTTAGTGAAAATATTTTTTTAATGAAAAATAATATATTTTCAAAGAACAACACATATAATCAAATGGCACTAAAATTCGCTCTAACGCAATTTGGTTATTATTGCTCATACTTCAAATGTGTAATTATATTTTATATTACTGCAACAAATTTTATAAAAATATGTATATTTTTTTAAAAATTTTGTAAATTTACGTATTAAAAAATTTTCAACAATAAAAAATTACGCACTTTATAAAAAGAAACCCTGTTAAATACAAAAAATATTTGACGTAAAATCGTAGATTAAATCTGAGAAAAAGTCTGAAATGTAAACACTCATCCGATTTTATCTACGATAAAATTCGATTTTGTCCGACGTGTAAACGCTGCCTAAGCATAAATTGGCATATAAAAGTATAATATATACATGCATAAATCGAAATTGAACTTTTTTTACATGCGAGAAGAGTAATTTGTAACTGAGTGATAGATAACTGATAGGTTCAAATTTTGTTTTCTTCCATAAATAATGTTTGAATTTTATTTTCAAATAAACTAAGCCATATGATTATGTATGTAACAAATGCAAGCCCTATATGACACATGTACGTGCATTTCCATATACTTAGTGAGAGAAAGAGAAATAATAAAAGAAACCAAATTAAAAACACAAAAAAACATATAATGAAAATATAATTGAATAGTAATAGAAAATGATTGAAATATAATGATAATGATTTGTATTGCACACATTTATTTTGTATTCCTTTTTAGTTTTTTTTTTTTTGCTTCTTTACACCATAGAAATGTCAATAAATATAGTGAATTTAAAGAGAAACCAAATTTTAACTTTATCAAATATCCATATTCCATTATTAGTACACACACATATGTAAATTTCACCTTAGTTGAATGCAAAGAATATCTATGATCTATATTAACAAGAATATACACTCCCATTTTACGACAACCTATTTTTTAAGAAATATCAAACCGAGCAAAATATCATTAGTTAAAAGAGGCAAAATTTACATTTACTTATCGTGGTATACCAAATTTATTATGAGAGAGAAAAGGTACAAAACAGATGTTTGCCTTTTGCTTTATACTGTAAAATAATTTTGCGTTCTCATTATTCTCCTTTGGATTTGTTTACGTTTCCTCCCATTATTTATATCAGGCAGGGTGGCAAAAAATGTTAGTTCTAATTTAGTTTGTTCCCTTATGCGAGGATTAATTCTGATCTTTTATTATTTTAATATTTTAGTTTTAAACATTATTATTTTCGTATATACCTATTAAAAATATTAAATTATAATTACATTACAATAATATAAAATATTATTTATATTTTTGTCAGTAATAATTTGGAGCTACAAACATTATTATTTTTTATTAATTATATTAGTAAACCTAAATATTTATTATATTGGTATACGATTATAAAATAATACTGAGGACAACATCTATTTACAAATCACAGAATTTAAGGAATACGCTGATAACGCTGTTTTAGTTAGGTCTCCTAAAAATCTTATGCATAGTTGATACAATTTAGAAAATAATATTGTTAAATATTTCAACGAAAATTTTTGTCGAAAATATTTTTCAAAATTATAAACTTTATTTATTTAATTTCAGCCAACTTTTTTTGTTACTCTCTTTTGTTTACTATATTTTTTCTTTTTCTTACACGTAAAATTCTTATTATCGTCTATTTCTGACAATGTTTATCAAATTTGCATATGAATTTGTGTGCAAACAAATGAATACATACATGAGTTCTTACTCTTTTTATGGATATACTTTGGTTAAATGGTTAATGAAATGGGTATTTTGTTGAATTGAAGCAAATTGAAACAAACATATAAAGTCCAAGGCAAGTTAATTAAGGCAAATATAATAAATAAATATTATCACAGGAATTGAGAACTTTAACTGAGTACATCAAAAAGGGATTCAACGCTAGAATATAATAACCATAATTTTACTTTCTTACAAAAAATATTTAGTAATCTGAGTTTTCTTATGTTAAACGGCAATTTATTAAGCAAACAACATGAAAATATTAAATAAAAATTACGCAAAGTTCTAAACTGTGGTACAAGGCAGATTGTATTGTTGTTATTGTGTATATTGTATTGGTCTAGGTTTCCAAAATTAAATAGCCGGATCTGATAAAAAAAGTTTTAAAAACTTTGTGAAAATACAAGTACCTTAGCGGAAGTATATTTAAATCGATAAATAGTGGAAGACTGTCTTCACATCTATTTTTGTTACATAAGATACGAAGTATGCGTTTCTAGAACATGTAACAGTAAGTATAGGGTGTAATTTATTATATGTACTACTACCCCTACAACTTAAAACGTATTGAGTTTTGGATTGAAATAGCCAATAGTATATTGTTTAATAATTTGTACAGAACATAGTTTTTTCAGTTCATAAATTACTCTCAGAGTATATCCCGAACATCTACAGTTCCCTACAGAATAGTTCCCTACATTTACACAGTGATCACTCCAGTTAAGCTGGTATTCTAAGTTAACCCCTAAGCATTTAAAATTACAAACTTCTTCAACATTTAGAACTACATTTTTCCAAAAAAAAAACAGAACGTTTTTTTATCATTGACAAACAAACAGAATTTATCAAAAATTTTAACACCTTTGCACTCAGGAGAGTGATATATAAGAAATTACTTTACGCAAACCTTTCTTTTTCAGATTATAAAACATAACCTTTGTTTTGTCACTAATAATATGTTCATGCTGGTTAAACCATTTCCTAAGCATGTCTAGATCATAACTAAGATCAGAAATAAGATCTAAAAAGCTATCAGTACCATAAGAGAAGCCAATATTATCGGCAAAAGGTGTAGGTTGCCCCTTAAAAGGAGCTTTGAGCAAAGAATTTATGTATACAAGGAAGAGAATTGGCCCTAATACACTGCCTTGTGGTACACCTGTGGTAATAAAATCTGGCTTACTGATTGTATTTCCAATTTTAACGAATTGCACTCTATTTAATATAAATTCTGTATAAATTATATTTAATATATGTAGGAATTAATATTAATACCTATATTATACAACTAAAAATTTTGTTATTTTGATTACTTATTTTTATTTATTTTTATATATATATAAATTATGTATAAATTATATTTAATATAATATATATATATATATATATATATATTTATGGTGACCGCCATATTGAATTTGAAAGTTCAAATCAATTTAAAAATTATTAGTACCATTTATTCGATCACAGACGATTACTATTTGCTATGGGCAAAAAACTAAGCCGAAATATAATATGGACAGTAAGCAAATCTTGGAATAGAAATGTAAACAATTAAAATTTTGATAAAAATCAAACGAGACAAAAACAATTTTTTTTTAAATAAAATTGAGAGCATGTTTTATTTCATAGCTCAAGCAAAATCGTAAAAATTGTGATAAAATATCAAAATCGCTATGGTTTGTGTCTCGAATACTGAAATTGATCAACATTGAATTGTTGAAATATTACGAAAATTTTAATTGTATATGTCCCATCGGAACATTGGGAGTTCCCTCTATAACATTTGGATGCAAAATTTCTAAATTAAGATCATAATTTCAGTAATAGAACGTTACAATCTAAGTATGAGACAGCATTCCAAAAATCTTTGTAAAATCGTTAAGCAAAAAATTACTAACCTCAAAAGTAACTACTATTCTGAAGAATTACATAAACACAGCGGTAACTCTAAAAAGGAATGGGAAGTGATCAAAAATATTTTGAATGAGAAAGTTTCCAATACTGTGTTAGAAACGAAATTGAAATAAATGGACTAAAAATTTCTGACAAAACTCAAATTACAAAATGAATTTAATGAATATTTCGCTAATTCTGCTACAAACTTGCTACAAGCATATTTAACTAAATGTTTATTGTGGATTAAACAATGACAGTGTTAAAAATGATAAAATTGTATTAAAATCTTTTGGATTTTTGTATATTTCACCAAATGAAGTAATGTCAGCTATTTTGTCACTAAATGACAGAAAATCATGTACGTCTGACAATATAAATAATTTAATATTAAAAAAAAACTGCACCCTATATATCACAAGTATTAAGTCACATTTTCAATTTATCAATTTATAGTGGAAGTTTTCCAAACTCTCTTAAAAGTGCTGAAATAATTTCTCTATTTAAAAAGGGTTATAAGCTATATTGTTAAGTAATTACAGGCCTATTTAAATTTTTCCTTCTTTAGCAAAGTTATTTGCAAAATTAATTAAAATAAGAAAATTTCTACTTGAATCAAATTTTTTTGATTAAAAACAATTTGGTTTTCTACCTGGCAAATGCACTGAAGATGCAATTTTAAAATTATGTTCTGAGTTATACTCGAGTATATAAGCAATAAAAGATGTACTTCAGCTCTGTTTATTGACATTACCAAAGCTTTTGATATGATTGATCACCAGATTCTTTTAAATAAATTAAGAGTCAATGGATTTTAGGGGTTTTATGTTAGACTTTTTAACTTCTTATTTAACAGATAGAACTCAAAAAGTTAAGCTAAATAATATAGTAAGTCAACTCAGAACTACTAACATTGGAGTGCCTCAAAGTTCAGTGTTAGGTCCACTGTTATTCTTAATTTATATTAATTTTATTTTTTTACAATCTTTTAAAGGTAACAGGTTTTACAGGTGACTGTTCTATATCATGTAGTGAACACAGTCTTAATTCACTAAAACAAAGTATGGAGTTTGATGTAGATTTGCTCAGAAAATGGTTCATAGTTCATAAACTTATAATAAGTGATTAAACCAAAATAAATTATGCTTCTCATTGCAATTGTCATGTTGGCTCACCTTTAAATAGTTTGTGCTCAGTAGGTTGTTATAAAATTGAATCTGTTGAAAAGTACAAGTACTTGGGACTAATTATTGATAAAAATTTAAATTGGAAACCTCATCTAGATAACTTATCAAAATATATGTTGCTATGTGTTAGAAAATTCTATATATTGAGACGATATTGTTAAAAAAAGCTTTTATTAAATATTTATTATGCTCACTCTAAAATAAAGTATGGTATAACTAGTCGGGGTGGTTCATATTTCGAACCATTACTAAAATCTCAAAAATGTATTCTCCGTGTCATGTACTTTAAAAATAGAACCTTCAGTTGTTGGCCTCTGTTCCAAGAACTAAATATACTGCCGTCAGACACCTCTTTGCTCATTACTCATTAATTAAATTTTACAAGGACAAACATCATTTGAGACTTCACAATTCAAACTCGTATAACTTAAGAATAAGTTGTAGAATGATACTCAACATACCTTTCTGTAATAAGACACACTATGAGCTGTTTTACTTTATACTATGGCATCAAAATACTTTAATAAACTTCCAATGAATATAAAAAATTCAAATTGTTTAAATAAATTTGTTAAACTTTGTAAAAAATAGCTTTCAAATATAAATTATTACGATATATTGAACTACTAAGGTAAATTACGTTAATTATAGATTATTTATTCTAGTTTCAAATTGCACTGGAACTATTAGAAGTCGCTTTTCATCTAAATCTTGTGAAATCTATTTTTATTAATGGTTTATCAGTAATATATATCTGACCTGAAGTACCTTGCTTAGAAATTTTCTTCTTCTGCTCTTCTTTAAGACACGCTAGATCTTTCTTAGATTGCGATTACAATTATATAGATGTATATGATAAAATTATGTTCAAAGAAATTTTAAATTACTTATGACTCTACTTATCCACTTTTATTCTTGCAATAAATAAATTTTATTATTAAAAAAAAAAAAATAATAACTTACTTAATTTCTATTGTATTCCATTAAATTAAAAATTATTATTAAATTCGTATTAATCTTTGTTGAAACCCAACAATTAATTTCTTGGAAAAGTAAATTTCAGTAAAATTAAGAATGTTTTAAATGACTATACACCACTAGTGTGAATTCACTACTGTATAGTTTAAATTTTATTTGTATATATATATATAAGAAAATAAAATAAACTTATAAAAAAAAAAATTAATCTGAAAACACGGAATTGTAAATTACAACCAAGAACAATATAATATACTCTATATGAGCAAATTTCTCTTTTTGAGATAAAAATAAATAAATAAAGAAATATTATGATAATTGAAAATAATAATAAATTATTAATTAGCTATTTTTCCAATTGTGTCACAAACATTAGAAAAATATACAAAGCAAACAAAATTAAATAAAAAATAATTTTTTAAATAACAATTTAAGCTCATTTGCATTATTACCAAATTATAATATTACTAAAACTATCCAATTAATCAATAAATTATTTTTAAAGTTCCAATTTAATTTAAGCTAATCCCAAAATAAAAATATAAATTTATAAGCCATAAGTGGCTGATATAATAGGACCATAATGTCAATATACCAGAGAGAAAAAAAATAACCATTCTTGATAGTTTAATTTTTCAATATCAACACACTTTTTTGTCACTCACCATATCGATTTATTATCTTTAATAATAATTTGTTACTACTTTTTTTATTACAATTTTGAATTTTCTCACAATTTTTTTACTACAAAAAAATATTCATTTGACCTTAAACCTGAAAATAAAAGTTCAAAATTTAATACTCAATAGCCATTTTACCAAAAAAAAAAAAAAAAAAAAAAAAAAAAATGGTTCCTTTACCATTTTAGGTTCACAATCAAATAACAAATGACATAGGTCAACGATCATTCAATCAACCTACTATACATTTATTCCATTATATTTGGATCATCTTAAGATCATTCTTTACAACAAAATATAACAATTTTAAGATTTACATATTTTTGTCATTTATTGTTATCTTAAATCGGTCCAAAGAATTCATAGAAATGCTTTTTTTTTTCATATTCCTTAAATATTAAAAATATCCTAGAATTTTTTTTTAAACCTAAAAACTCTAGAATATATTTTTTTAATGTCTTCTTAACATATAAAATGTTAAGTTAGATTCTTAAATCCTTTAAAAGGAATTAAATTAATTCTAAGAATTTGTATTTTTTATTATCTTCTATCTCTTTCTACAGATCACTATATGAACTTTACCTACGTTGTATTATAGCATGAGCTGCTTTAAAGAAAATTCAACCAGAATTATTTTTAAATCTTTAAAATGATAAAATTTTTTCTGTTTTTTATTTTATTTTTTTTACTGTTAGAATATTTTCAAAAAAAAAAAAAAAGAAAAAAAAATAAAAAAAAAACTTTTTATTTACAATGTTTTTGAATAACTTCTGGTCAACATCACATTTATTTTTACAATATTTTTCTTTTGAATAGAAATGAACAACTACAAATAACATCCGTTTGACATCGTCTTAAGAAAAGTCAAAGCATTAAAAGCATTTACAAAATAATACAAAAAAAAAAAAAAAACAAAAAAAAAACAAATAAATAAAAAAATATAAAAAAAAAGGATTCTTTGAAGATTTGGTTTTTCAGAGTGGACAAATTAAAAAGTAGTTGTTTTTTTTCTCTTACAATATTATGGTAAAGTTTAGATAGGTATTATAAACTTAAATGTCCATTTGTGATTTAAGTTAGTTTATAATATAGCGATTAGTAAAATTAATAGTTGGTAGATATGATATAGTGAAAAAATATATTGTTAACAAATAAAAATATTTTTCAATTGAATTAAACGGTTTTAAAAATAAATGAAACAAAAACAAATCAGTCTTCTGATGATGGTGTAATAATCGAAATCGATTAAGATATTTAATAAAGAAACATACCTAGAGGTTTAATATATATTTAATTTGAATAATGTTTCAGCTACAGCATATTCTATAAATTATATTAAAAATATTAGTATAAAACTCAATACATTCTGATTCAATGTTATGATTGAACCTCCGCACCTAGTGAAATCTTAAAAACCATGTCCATTATGTAATTCGAGCAATTTGTTGTCATCAACTGACTAACATTTTATGTTAATTACATCTGGAAGACTATACTCATTTAATGATAACACGGAGGATTATACTCAGGATCACAGGAATTGAGAATACCATTCAAATTAACTGCAGCTGAATTAGACAAAATGAATAGTGAAAGAACGATAGAATTAAAAAAAATGTATACAACAGAATTTACTCAGTGTGAAGAGACGATCGCATTTAGACGATTCGTAGATCAAATACCCACTCTAAAGCCTGTACTATAGCTCATATTTTGGTGCCCACTGTAATCGGATTTCACTAATTGCCACAATAAATACGTCTGGTATGGTGTACTTCAAAATTAATACCAAGTGCAAATCGTTATCATATTAAAATATTGTTGCAAGAGCTAATGGAAAAAAATTGATAGTACTACAAACCTAAGAAATAGCTTTTTTATTATGAATAATGCCATAATTTGATAAAAGAAGATACATCCAAGAGATGATTGCCGATAGTGTTTCTATTTTGAAAATTTTACCGCAATATTTACCACAATGTTTAACCCGACACAGAAAGCATTTTCTAAAATAAAAGCGTATGCACATACGATCAAGCGATTTTATTTTGGAAATGTGATCTTACAGGTTTAATTAACCAACGTGTTAATCAGTTGACAACAATAGAATGGTCCAATTACGTAATGGACATTATTTTTAAGATTTGATCGACATTAAATCAGACATGTATTGATAAAATGACAACGACATCAATGTGAAGGTACGGCGAAGAATATTGCTTGCAAAAAAATACTGCTTCGGTTTATCAAAACATCTCAGGTCAAAGTTTCTATCCCGAAGCACCAAAGTTGAAATCTACAAAACGCTCATACTCTCGGTTCTGCTTTGCGGATCTGCGAATAATGAACATTGCCCAAGGCAAGTGAGCATACAATTGGTGTCTTCGAGAAGAAAATTTTCCATCGATATACGGTTCTAAAAACAACAATGGGGGTCTGGAGAAGAAGATATAATGCTGAACTCTATGAGGTGTACAATGAAGTGGACGTAGTCACAAAAATTAAAGTTAAGATGAAATTGGATGAAAATGCTCCAGCCAAGAAAATCTTCGAATGCCGACGCGAAAGTAAAAAACGTCAGGGTGATAAAATTTTAGTTGGGTCTGGAGTATCAGATATAATGCCGAACTCTATGACCTGTTTAATTAAGTGGACGTAGTCATAAAAATTAAAGTCAAGATGAAAATGGATGAAAATGCTGCAGCAAAGAAAATCTTCGAATGCTGTAAGTACAACACGTCAGGGATGACAAAATTTTAGTTGGAGAGACGAAACATCGGTAGACATGAAACAATTTCGTATCTTAAACTAGAGAGAAAAGCCGCCCGTGACCGAGAAAAATGAAGGACATTGATTAGTCAAGCTCAGAGTAGCCTACATGGTCTGCTAAGCACATCAGTAAAGATATAAGAATATCACTGTGTTGTTAGTTATCGATCCGGTAACACAGGTTTTGAGTTCGATTGATAGCGAATCTAATGCTAAGTAAAGTTAGTAAGAAACAAATTTGATTATCAAATATAACTGAAGAGCTGGATGCATAACGTATACATGTATTTAATAATCAAAAATTTTTAAGCAGAAAGCGTTAGTAATTGATCTGATAGTTCGTCCAGAGATCTGCCACAGACAAACACAGGTTTTAAATTCAATTGATAGCCATTCTAATGCTAAGTAAAGTTAGTAAGAAACAAATTTGATTATCAAATATAGCTGGTTGCAAGAGCTGGTTGCATAATGTATACGTATACATGTATTTAATAATCAAAAATTTTTAAGCAGAACAAATATTAGGTAACAAAAAGTCAGAAATAAGCCCTATACACAAATTCAAAAATAATACAAAATCAATTTTTAATACTTCACAAAATGTAGGAAAAGTGAATTAAAATCACTCTAAAACTAACGACAACAATTTTAAATATTTGACAAAAGTTAATAACTATTTACAGTGTCCTACAAATAGTTTGATCAACCCTATTTTCCGTAACTACATAATATATTTACTATATATCTAATTTTTTCTAATGGACAATATATTTAGTATATTATAGTCCTGCAAAAGAACTCTATAAGTGCTCTCTAACAAAACGAATATATTTAAAAGAGAAAAAAATCTTACAAAACTTGTTTGACATTCTGAATCAAGTATTGTGTATAAGTAATATTATGTACACAATAATGTCCAATGTGAACAAAAAAGATTAATGATTTATAATATAAGATTTTATAGATCGGATTTTACATGAATGGAGTTGTTAAGTTACAATATTAAAGTCTAGTTGTATATTGGATTGTTCTATATGAAAAAATATCTTAAACATTTTATGGAAGTTGTAAAGGAAATATTATTATTTTGTTTGGCTGTAGTATATAAGAAACTTGTCACAAATCACCCTCATCCTTTAAAATAATTTTTGTTTTTTGTTTTTGTCTATATAAATAGAATTTAATATTACTATATATGTATTATAAAAAAATTAATAATTGTTTTGTATGACATTGACAATAATTGTTTCTTGAGCTTACTACAAATTGTTGTTGTTGTTGTTTTGTTTTTGTAATTTAGAAAAAAGGAAACTAAGAAGGATAAAAGCCATGCAATTATTCAACACGTTAAAAAAAATCTTAAAATCTATTATAACAGTAGACTGTTGTAATAATTGTATTCGGATCCAGCATTATGAAAATTTTTTGTTTAAAGGAGAAGATATTATGCTGAACTGTGATAATGTGGATGTAATTAAAAAAGAGTTAAATTTAGCCATTCTCACTGGGTTATATGAAAAGCAATGGGATTAAATTTTCAATCCAAGAAATTTGGTGGGACATAGTTCGCAAACAAATTTTTAATAGCATAATATTGTTACCATATATACCTTAATTGAAAAGATAAACTATGAAGAATGGAAAACAACTTTACTCAAGCCAGAGTACATTCAAGGTCTATACATAGGTTCTATACATCCGAAGACCAATAAAGTAGGTAGTAATTAATTTAGTTTTAGCATTTTAACAGTACATGTTAAGTTTTTTTTTTTCATTTGGTCCCAAAATTTATGTATTTTTTGCCATATATACCGAGTGTTCCATAGCATGCGTATCAGCTTATTAAGAGGGTAAGGAACAGTTATTTTAAAATTTAAAAAAAAATATATCAGTTAAATTTAGGATGCTCTATCGATTGGTGATATTTTCAACTTTCAGAAAGGACCGGAAAAGGTTTTTTTAAGCACAAAATACGTCGAAATTGGCCGAAATCGAGATTTTTAAATGGGAAAGGGTACATTTTTATGCAAATTTGGATTGTACGACAAAAATTTAGAAACTTATGTTAAATGACTTTTTTCCATGAAAAAGTACCTTTTTTCATTAGACAATCTCGATTTCGGCCAATTTCGGCAATTTTTGGTCTTAAAAAACCCTTTTCCGTTTCTTTCCGGAAGTTGAAAATGTCGATAGAGCACCCTTGATTTAGAAAATAATTTTTTTTTTATTTTAAAATAACGGCTTCTTCCCCTCTTAAAAAACTGATACGCATGCTCTGGCATACCTAGTATATAGCCTTTACCACCTTTGAGCAACTAGTTCAGTGTAAAATATTAACCAATTGCTCTGAGTAAAATATAAAGTAGCATTAGTAGAATTAAGACCCTTCTAACGACATCAAACGAATCAATGTTAAGATGCAGCAAAGAATGTAATCCATTGCTGCTTTGGTTTGTCAAAACATCTCAAGTCAAAGCTCCTATCCCGAAACACCAAAGTTCAAATTTACAAAACGTTCATATACCAGGTTCTGATCTAAGAATCAAATTCATGGATACTGCTTAAGGTAAATTAGCATGCACTTGGTATTTTCGAAAAGAAAATTTTTCGCAGGATATATGGTCAAAAAAAGCACGAGATTGGATCTGGAGGAGAAAACATAATGACCCTATGAACTGATTAACCCTATGAACTGTATAATGAAGTGGACGTAATCACGAAAATTAAGGTCAAGCGACTGAAAGTGGCTCGAAGACCTTGATCGGATGAATGAAAATGCCCCAAGCAAAAGAATCTTCTAATCTGGGTCCAACGGTTCAAATTGGGCAGACCCTTCGTTAGAGAGATAAAGTATCGCCAGATATGAAACAATTAATTATGAAACAAACCGTTCGTGAATTGAAGATTATAGAGGGCGTTGATGAGTCAGCCCAAAAATCTAAAATGGTCTGTTGGCCAACCAAGGAAGTTGATAGTAAAATCCTTCTAAAAATGTATTTCAAATTAACACAGATAACCCTATTATCCTTTTATTTTTGTATATTAGCTGAATTCTATTTAACAAAGCTTAATAAAAACAATATAGACCTACATACAATACAAAAATCAAATAAGGGCCTGCTGAATTTGACGTTACACATGATTTAATCACCCAAACAAAACAAAAGCACAAAAATCGCTGTCAAAATAAATAAAACGGAAATTATAACGGAAATCAAAGTCATGAAAAATTTATTTACTTTCTGGATACTTGAAAAATGTTCTAGACTTGACACAATATTGTCCTACATAGACTGCCGCTACAAGTAGTTTCGTTCTAGTTAGAAATGTGATTTTATATCCGCTGATATTTCATCTCAAAAATATGGTCCCCCTTCTGCATCGCATTCCCTAGGGTTTGGATTCGAACATTTTTTTTTACTTGCAGCATTTTTTTTTATTCTCTCTCCATGGGCTAGCGAGTCTTAGTTAGGCTTTTTCGATTAAGTGCATGTTGTTAAAATTAAAGAGTTGATATAATTCGGCGTTATATATCCAAAAACTTTCGTCCAGAATCATAAATTCGATAAAAAAATTTCTTTCGAAAATACCAATTGCATGCTAATTTTCTTTTGGTAGTGTAAACGATTCAAAATCATATAGTAGTAGCGGAAGGATAAGCGTTTTGTATACTTGGGACATAGTATTTCGAAGTAGCTGCTTTAAACAGAATATGTCGTTATCTTTGTTGTCTTTCATTGAGTTTGTCGCCAATAATGTTGCTATCATTAAAATGTCGCGCCGTTATTTTTTATTATCTTTTCTCTAATTTCTAAGTACCTACTTACTTATACATTAATTTGTTAATTTTTAAACAATTTCAGCTTTTTTAACTTTTTTTTTAAATATTTACTTGGGATTATATAGACAATAAATACTATAGACAGCCAACTTAGAACAAAATGCGATATTAATTCTTAATAGTCTTAAACGTCTTTCAATCACGACGAGTGAAGTTTTTAAATTCAAATTGAAATACAACGACCACAACAGCGACGCAATACAAACTGTAAACTCCGTCAAATATAAAATACATGACGTTTTTAATACAATTTTGGTTTGACATTTTATATCAAGAGATGACAGCGTCAACGACACATTCTATTATACTCTTTAGGCAAACCGAAGTAGTCTTTGCATTAATTATTGGCCTTATTTCAACAATGATTGTTATTTTGCCGGTTTATGTTTGATTATTTCTTTGTTTGGCTTACCTCAAAATTACATGAGGCGACATCACTTTTGTGTCCTATATGATGTTGCAAGGTCTATGTATTTGTTCACAGAATATATTTAGTCATTTTTCGTTTATAAGAAGACCTATAATACTTTACCGCTTTTTTAACTTATTTATTTGGGGGGAGAAATTTAACAAACTTTAATGCATTTTTTATCTTCATGCATTTTACGCATGTGTAGCCATGCATTTGAGACATCTGCATTTAACAAACAGCAGAAAATTGGCCATCACACATTTTGTCTCATTCTAATACTTTCCCGGTATTTTTCAATGTACGTATAGGCTTCGATGACTTCTTGTTTAATAATAACGGAACGACAACGGAAACTTAACTAAAATTAAAAGTTAATTTCGGGTAACAGAAATTGTATTCTGAAGAAAAACATGCTAACCTACTCTAGGACCCCAAATTTTGTAAATATTTTTTATTTGGTCAAGATTTACAATTCAAAATGCATGATACAGCAATTTCAAAATACAATAAGGATAATGCTCAGAATTTATTTTAAAGCCCGGAAATAAATACCAAATTGAACATCTTAAACTTAATAAAATTAGTAAAGAAATGAAAACGTAGCTGAAACAGGCCTGCATATTTGTCTGAAACGACTAATACAAATAAGTTGCATACCACTCATAATCTGAAAGAACAACTACCAACATTTCAATATCACAAGATTCATCTCCACAAAAAAAAAAAAAGCAAACTTAAACATTAGTTCCAGAAGAGCAACAAAACAAAATTAGGAATATTAAAAGATAATTTGAAAAAAATTGATTAATCTAAATTTTTGTAAATTTCAAAGAAACAAAAAACATGAATAGAAAATTATTTATATTTAAAAGTTCAATTAAAAGACAGGGAAATACGATAACAAAATATATTGAGTATAATAATTATTAATATTATTAGAATAAAGTCACCATATTCAAGACAATACAATAATGCATAATTTGTCAAGGATATTTGTAAGGATGTTTTAGAATAATTGGGGAAAACAAAATAAAAACTTTCAGAATCGATAGGTTCAATTAATCATTATAAGACTGTGCCCTTCCATATTACCTAAATATAGTTTCAAAATTAGAAAGACAAATTATTTATATAATTGTTAGTTTTAGAACAACAACAAAATAAGATAAAATAAAAACAAAAACAATAATAATAAAAATATAAGATAATTTTAATAATATGAGGGTGATAGAATAAAATTGGATACCATAAAAAAATGTGTTACAACAAATGACTGTATTCAAGAAAGATTTATTGTAATTAATTGTTTTTAAAAATTCTGTATCTATATAATAATAGTTATATAATAAAAACAAAAAAAAAATATTTTCTTTAGATATATGAGTTATTTAAAAGGATTTCCTTCAAAATTTATTGTATAAGCATTTTCAATTTCTTTTGTATGCAATATTATCTACATCCAGGATGACAATATTAAGTATTAAAAATGAAAATTAAATTAATTTCTGGAATTTTCTTATTCGAAATGAATCGAGATTTTGTTAGCTAGATTTTGTTAGCTAGTAGCTAGTTGTCACAGTCTTCTTTCATTTCATTTTCTTTAAATTTAATTTAAATTTCATTCTAGTATAGTTTAGTTTATAAATTCTTTTATTTTTTATTTTATTTTTGTAAATTTTTCTTTTAATTTACTTATTTTGTAAATTTTATCTATTAATTAATTTCACATTTCTAAATTCTACTTTATACTTTATATATGTTAATTATTCTTTAAATTTAATTATGTTTTACGTAAATATTTAACCATGTTAAAATTAGTATATTCTTTTTTTTTTTTAGATTTTAGTTTTCCAAATTAATATTTCCATTTAAATTTGTTACTCCACAAATATTGAATAATTTTAATTATTTATTTTTTGTGAGAGGCAATTCGAAACTTGCTTTTGTAATAGAATGTTTCCTAACTATTTTATTTTATTTAGCTATATTGTTAATTCTGTAGATGTTTTTAATATTGTACTGGCTATTATTATTTTTATCTTATTTTCTATTTTTAAGTTTTTGAATTTTATTTTTATTTTTTTTATAACTTTATTTAAGTGGATTATGAACACAATATAGGTTTTTTCAGGCCAGGTCTGTACATTCTTTTTTTTTTGTTTATTTTCTAATTACACAATATTCTATTATTCATAAATACATTTTTAATTTTTTTTTTATTTTTGTTTTTGTTTCTATATAAAATAATTAAATAGTTTAATTTTTTTTATACATATATTAATTATATGAAGTTATAACTAAATATTTTCTATTTTATTCCATTTCTTTTCTTCTTTTTTTAACATTTAATATTTTTCATTTAACATATTTTATTGATTTTGTTTAATTTTTTGTGTTAAATTGTTTTGTTCATTAGCTTTTAGGAAATTTATTATTTTTTGAATTTTATTTTTATTTTTTTTATAACTTTATTTAAGTGGATTATGAACACAATATAGGTTTTTTCAGGCCAGGTCTGTACATTCTTTTTTTTTTGTTTATTTTCTAATTACACAATATTCTATTATTCATAAATACATTTTTAATTTTTTTTTTATTTTTGTTTTTGTTTCTATATAAAATAATTAAATAGTTTAATTTTTTTTATACATATATTAATTATATGAAGTTATAACTAAATATTTTCTATTTTATTCCATTTCTTTTCTTCTTTTTTTAACATTTAATATTTTTCATTTAACATATTTTATTGATTTTGTTTAATTTTTTGTGTTAAATTGTTTTGTTCATTAGCTTTTAGGAAATCTATTATTTTTCTATAATTGGTTTCATCATCACTCTTTAAAATATCTAGACTATTACTTTTTAAATATTTACCTCTATCTTTTGAATATCTAATACAAGTTTCGAACAGATGCCTAATAGTAAGGTTTGTTCCACAAGCACAATTTGGTGGTGTTGTATTATCAAATATAAATTTGTGTGTTAAATTAGTGTGCCCTATTCTTATTCTAGTAATCACGGTCGACTCTCTTCTGTTAAGTAAACTAAGATTTTTCCAAGGTCTCGTATTTGGCTTGATATGTTTTAGTTTATTACTATCGTCCATTTCTATCCATTCTTGATGTTCTACAATTTGATATATTTTCTTATTTATTACATTTTAAACATCTTCATAATATAAAAGGTGATTTTTATCGTGCGGTTGGTTTACAGAGCTTTTTTCTCATAATATACTCGATTGCATTAAATATTACATATAGTTCAACTGTAAATATAGTGGTATGCCTTTGAAGATGAAATTTGTGTTCTTCTTGTTTGTGTTTGAATGCGCATCCTGCCTCTTGATCTTTGAAAGACCCATCAGTAAATATTGGTTTGTACTATTTTTTCTATAATTTGTCATTTCGAAATCTATTTTTGGATCCGGAACAAGCCAAGGAGGGCTACTTGAGAATTTTTGGGTCTCCATATTATTTTGAAAAGGTATATCATATTTTTCAAAAAATGTTCTTGTTCTTGGGAGAAGTGGTTGGGAGTGCGTATTCAACCTTTTCATTTTATTATGCATTTCATCATTTTAAATTAATTTTATCATTTAAATTTGTTAAAGATGATTTTCAAATGAAGGAATCTTTATTGCGTAATTCAACATCTACTTTTCTCGTCTTTTAATTAAATTTAATTGACCAGCATCTATCAGAATACTTAGAATGGGGCTAATTCGATAAGCCCCTATTGAGATTCGAGTGCCTAAGGTATTAATAGTATCTAGCATTTTCAAATTCATTTTACAAATTACACTATATATTGGGCTAGCATAATCTAATATTGCTAATACAACAGTATTCAAAATTCTTATAAGCGTCTTAATTTACTATAATTGTAATGAATTTTAATATTTAATAAAATAAAATAAATGAAAAAAAAAGATGTCTTAAGCAAGTCACAAACAGTTTGTAACGTTTCAAGCTTGAATACCAATTTCGAAAAAAATTTAAATTAATAAAAAGAATATTTTGTCTACATATGAGAGTCAAATATGAATAATATTTATCCTTGACTTTTTTTGAAGATTTTGAAATCATATACAACACGAATATAAAATTCAAAACGATATCAACTAGTAACTTATTTTTATATAATATTTACCAACCTAACAAAAACCTAAAAAATATTAAAATTTCTAACAAAAAACATCCTAAAAAATTCAAATAATTTTCTAAATATTAACAAGACTACAAAAAACAAAGTTACAACAAAAAAAGATAAAAAATATTTATGCAATGTACACACCAGTACCTACCGGTATTCTTTATTATTCCCCATTAAACCATTTCTCTATATAATTACTTAACTGACCTGTATAACAGTTTTCAATGTACAGGTATATAAAATAAAAAATGAATACAAAAATTTTATTTTCAATTCAATTTGGTTATTCAACTCAATTCACCTCTTATGTTATCCTACTTTACTATTCCTAGGTACCTACCTACTCTATTTTAAATAGAATTCTTTAGTGTACATTTTAAAATGTATTTTTCATTTGATTTGATTGTTTGTCCTTTTCAAATAGGCTCTATAATAGTATTCTTTTTTTATTTTTATATTTTTTGATTTTTTAATAATAATGATAACACAATTCTATTATTCTATACCAACATCTGTTGCAAATATAACACAATTGTAACTTTAAAATACTAAAATGAAATCAATGTTTTTTTTAAATTTAACTATGATGTATTTGAGTATAATGTTTTTGTAAAAATCTATGAATTCCAAATAGAATTTATTATTCATATTTATTTGCACAAATGAAAATTCCATTGACTCAATTATTATTATTTCAATTGACTCAGACTAAATTATTTCAATATAACAAAGAAATTTAAAAATTTTTAATTCATAAAATAGGTTAATCGAAAGAATATATTCCATTTTTGAGAGTAATAATACTCTGTCATTGTGTTTGCATAATGTAACATTATAGTGATCAGTGGCGTAGCGTAGTGTAAATTTTTGGTGGGCAAACTGAAATTTAATAAACAGTAAAAATTAAACAGTCAAATTTTTTGTATATGAATGTTGAAAATAGTCGAATATTTTTCTTTTAATTTTACTTATGCTTATCATACAGATACGCGTTTTTCGTATAGATACACGTTTTATGTATGACAAGCATACTTAGTAAAATTAAAATGAAAATATTTAACTATTTTATAAATATTTTATAAATTGATTGTTATCGATTCTTGGTACAGAAGCAGTCAAAATTATATCAATCTGTTTTTTGGTATACATTATAAATTTTTTGTAGACAATGAAAGTGAAAAATATATATAAAAGTATTGTTAAAGTTATTGTAGTGCCCCCCTTATACTCATTTACATTATTAATACACCTAACCCCCGATTCGACATGGTGGATTAGTTCTCTAAAAGTACCGTGTAAACTGAAACCGTGTAAATCGAAACTGCGTAAATTGAAATCGTGTAATTAAATTCATATTTTATTATTATTATTATTATTGAATTGACAAGTATATGTATGTAAATCTAAATTTTGAAATCAAAAATTGAAAATATTTGTATTCTTACCAATATTTCAGCACGTTATTTAAAATTGGACAACACTAAATCTTTTTCAAAACTAATTTTAAGTATAACACTCAGATTAAATTCAAATATAAATCCGTACTGATATTAACTTTAATGTATAGTGTATTGTATTTGTATAACATAATATGTATTTAAAATTGAAAGCGTATTCAGATTAAAATTTAAAATTCAACGCTTATTGAGATTAAAATTTGGTTAGCTTTTTTGGTTTTTTTTAATTCTAAATTTGAGCGATAGTTTTAAAGTTTTTTTCAAAAATTTGTATGACCGTATTAAACTGAAAATATAAATGCAATTTTTCCGCATTTATCCAATTGTGTGAAACCGAAACCGTGCAAATCGGGTACCGTATGCATATTATGAATATAGTCCGATATAATAAAATTGAAATTGAAATAATGAGTCTTTAAATTTTTATTTTAACAAAGAAAATTTTCTGAAAAACCATATATTTTGTTTGAAATGGTTTTTCACGACGCTGGGCAAAGCATATATTTGCGTATTCTAAGCAATAACAAACAAAAAAACAATTACAACATTTTTTATCCTACTACAAAAAAAAAACTTGGGATTTTGAAAGAAACTACTACGAAAAGTGGGTTTCCTCTTCATATCAATATTTTTTATTAAATCAATCAAAATTTTTTATTTTACTAATCCATATATCACTTCTATTCACGCTTGTAATAGATGAAATAATGAAAGAAACGGGTTCTTCCGGAAGAGGTATAAGGTGGGATCTCTCAAGGACACTTGAGGACCTTGACTATGCGGATGATATATGTCTGCTAGCGCATAGATTCTGCGACATTCAACATAAAGCAGACCTACTTCAGCAAGCAGCGCGCAGAGTCAGGCTAGAAATTAACATAGATAAAACCAAGGCCATGAGGATAAATAACACCAACACAAACACCATAACCATAGAAGGTCAAACAGTCGAATATGTGGAAAGCTTCTCTTACCTAGGTAACATTCTAACAACAAACGGAGGTACAGAAGCAGATGTCAACAACAGACTACGTAAGGCCAGATCTGCGTTCGGTGAACTAAGTCCAATATGGAAGAATGGCCAAATAACTAGAAAAACAAAGATTAGAATATTCAAAGCATGTGTAATGTCAACACTTATATATGGCAGTGAAACTTGGATGACGACAAATAACATCAGTCAAAAACTTCAAGTATTTGCGAACAAATGCCAAAGAAGAATATGCAGAATATTCTGGCCAAACACCATCAGCAATAAGGACTTATGGCAGATAACAGGTGAAGAACCGATAATGCATCAAATTAAGCGCAGAAAATGGAGATGGATAGGACACACTCTAAGAAAACCATCAAATAATATAACAAGAATGGCCCTAGAATGGAATCCCCAAGGGAGCAGAAGGCGAGGAAGACCCAACAACACCTGACTGCGACTTCTGAGATAAAAAGATATGGACGAACTTGGGAGGAGATAAAGACCATTGCGTACAACAGAGAACAATGGTGGAGGCAAGTTGATGCCCTATGCTCCCACGAGGAGTAACAGGAAAAAAAAAAAAAAAAAAAACACAAAATAAATTGTACGAACACTTTTCTTCATCCCAAATCTGAGTTAAAATATCTATAAATTTTTTTGACTTTTGGCTGCAGGCTGAAGTAAAAGAAAAGGAAAGTTTGTCTCGCTGTTACAAATATAATGTACCAACAAATGTTAATAATATATCGTGTACGACAAGGTAATATACTGGGCCCCATACTATATTTACCATGCACTAGTGATATTTCAGAGATACAAAATGCGACGGTAGCTAGTTTTTGCAGATGACACGGCTATATTAGCAGTCGGTAAAAATATAAATGAAGCTACAAATAAATTGCAACAAGCCAATTGCAAAATCTCCATTTGGTGCAAAAGGTGGAGAATTAAACTGAAAGAAGCAAAATCCATGCACGTTAACTTTACAAATAAAAAAGTTGAGTCCCATATTCCAGTAAGATTAAACAATGTCATCATATCATATCAAAATTCTGGAAAATATCTTTGTATGATGCTTGACGCAAAGCTTAGATGGAAAGAACACGTTAAGAAAAAACAACTAGAATTGGATCTAAAATACAAACATTTGTATTGGCTAATTGGGCGAACATCTACGCTTTCAACGTATAACAAAGTTTTGATCTACAATCAGATATTAAAGCCAGTCTGGGCATATGGTATTCAAATATGGGTTTGTGCTAAACAACTACATACATATTCAAACTATCCAAACATTCCAAAACAAAGTATTGCGAAACATTGTCAATGTCCCATGATTTGTTCGGAATGCTGATATTTATAAGGATCTCAGGGTTCCTTTCATAAAAGAAAAAATAAAAAAATTGGCTGTACGCCATAAAATTCGTCTCTCTCAACATGTCAATGTCGAAGTTCCACGTTTAGCTGACTGTCAAAACTTTGTTAGAAGTTTTAAACGGGCGAAACCGTTAGAACTGTGTTAGGATA
Source organism: Argyra leucocephala (assembly GCA_963942445.1). Taxonomy (NCBI): domain Eukaryota; kingdom Metazoa; phylum Arthropoda; class Insecta; order Diptera; family Dolichopodidae; genus Argyra; species Argyra leucocephala. The sequence goes on along the minus strand of OZ012681.1, from coordinate 116,235,374 downwards.
AAATCTTTTATCTTACAATAATTCCTAATGCAATTTTGTTGGATCAAAGATATCTGAAGTAATAGAGCCAAAATTGTATATTAATGGTTAGCCTTAAAGACTAGTTTTAATTTTAACAAAAGAATGGGAGTTTTTAGTGCGATAAAGCCGGCACAGTTCTTCACTTCGTTATTCCCCGGTTCAAGAACAGAAGTAGAAGACTCTTATGATGTTCTTCTTCTATATAGAAAAAAAAAATATATCGTGTCATGCGTTATTTAAAATAGTTGAGTAGAAAATTAATTATAATTTTAAAATTATAAAAAAAAATTCAAACTGAAAGTTCTTAATGGTATCATCATCCATTTTATATTATTTTTTTAATAAATATCAATTTGAATGACTTATAAGCCACTTTTTAAATGTCAAATATTAAACCTCTAGTCCTTTGCGCTTTAAGAGGAAATATCGTAAATTAAATGTCTAAGTATAGTTGTATGTAGATCATAGTGTAAAAATGATTTTGTCCCGACATGAAACAGAAATCTACCTTAAAATGTTTTTTTTTGTTTTGGAATTTTTGTTTTATTAATATTTCGGTATGTTGGGATTTAGTTAAACCTCCCATATACACATAGGTAAACATTATCTTTTTTCATTATAAAATATTATAAGAAAACAAAATTATCAAAGCTACGAAACTTGTGTTTAAACTTGGACGGGAAATAAATTCTATTATAGAACTATAGGTAACGTATACCGAGTCTTCAGACAGAGTAGTATATGTAGGTATAGGTAATAAGCCAAATAAGATTGAAGAAACATTTTGATGTGTGCGATGTTATCTCAGGTGACGTTAAGCTGAAAATACAAATCTTTACATCCACAAACATGCATACATCCAGAAGTAGATTACATAACAGTGAAATAACAGTGAATTGCATAAGACGAAAAGTAAGTTCAATAATCATAGCTTCTGAAGTTTATAAAATATGCAAAACAAAGTAAATAAACTAAATTTTCAGTATAAAATCGCGGTATAAAAATGTTTGAATTGGTTGTTTTATAGCAGGCGTGGCCAAAGCCACGGCCCTTTCCGTATTTTGATGTGGCCCGTTGCATGATATTTATTCTCTGTAAAAAAAAACGTTTACAGAATTTATCACAAAAAAAAAATGTTACTAAAAAATATATAATTATCGCTCTGGTTGAAAAATAAAAACCCGTTATCTCTCTGGTCGCAAAAGAAAATCTCTTTTCCGTGCATATATTCCCCTTTTCATTCATAAGTAGAAAATTTAAATACATAATTCAAAAATATTACTAAAGTAGGAGTGAAGAAAGAATTGCAGTTTCAAATTTAAATGATGAAAAGTGGTTGTTGGACCTGTGTTCCTTAGTAGATATAACCGAAAAAATTAACCAGCTAAACAAGAAGTTACAGGGGCATGATAAGTTAATTATTGGTGCTTGTAATCACATCAAAGCATTCAAAATCAAGCTATTTTTTATCTGAGAACCAACTTAGAAATAGTAGTCTTCACCATTTTCCGTCATTAAAAAAATTTAACAGCAGTCAAACTCCTAATTTTGCGAACGATAAAATTTTTACGATTAAATTAGAAAACTTTCAGCTGATTAAATCGTCGTTTCTCAGCATTTACAAAATATGACAAAAGGTTTGAGATACATATCTTCGTCATTTCAAGTGGACGTTTCCATAGTTCCAGAAGTTTTACAGATGGAAAAAATTAATTTGCAGTGCAACAATGAGTTCAAGCAGATTTATACAACAACATCAAAAATTTACTTTTACAACACGTATATAAAAGCAGAAAAGTATCCTAACTTAAGATTATTTGCTCAAAAAATTGTAAGTGCCTTTGGATCTACATTATGTTTGTGAAGCTTTTTTTTCAAAAATGAAATTTAATAAAACTAAATTTTGCACTTCATTAACAGACAAAAATCTTGATAATCAATTAAGATGTGCCAAAATTGATGTAGTTTAAAAAACATTGAGGGATCGCAAGAAAAAACAAATATCACATTAATTAATATTTAAAGTATACTGGAATAATAAACGATTTAATAAAAAATGTTATGTACTGAAATAATAAAAATGAATGATGCAATAAATATTGATATTTTCATATAATATGTAGCCCTGCACACAATTTTAGAATCAGAAAGTTGGCCCGCAGAGCCATTTGGGTTGGCCAGGCCTAGTCTACAGGATGGATAAAAGAAGCTAAAAGCAGTTGATTCATAGTCGATACTCACTTAGATTTCACTCACCAATAATTACACGTCTACAGAGCCAACATAAAAACCCCATATTTTCTATTTTATGTTCTTGATAGTAACTTAGGTAGAAGTATACCCTTACGTACATTAATTACGGCACTGGAATTTTTTAATTACATTTAGGAAGGGAACTATTATGTTATTTGAGTATTTGTTTATTAATTTTTCAAATACATCAACTAATTAAATGTGGTTAAAACTACTACTAATGCCAGCTATTATCAGGATCTAAATCTTTTTAAATATAACAGTTCTAATTTAAGTAATAGCTTAAACTTATTAATACTTATAATATTATTTATTAATACTTAACTTATTAATACTTTAAGCTATTACTTATTCATACTTAACTTTATAATATTTTAGATATTCTCTGATTTATTTTGTATCAGTTATTTTGTCCCAATGACACTGGGCTTGATCAAAATTTATACATTTTTTTATGCGGTCATTTTACTTTCATCGGAATTGAACCTGAGTACTTTGAAGGGAAGTTGCTCTACCTACTGCGCCACCCAACGTATATGGTGAAGCATAAAACATTATAGACACAAAATAAATATTTCAATGTCAAATTCAATCTTCGACTTCAATACATTGTTTTATATACAGTTATCTAAGTAAACCAGAAATGAATAAGCTTGCAATATTCTACTTATATAAAATAAGTAGCTTGAATAACACTCATACTCCAATTAAAACTTTATTTTTTTTTTGCTATTTTTATCAAATAAACTCCATATATAATAATTTTAAGATAAATAGTTCCTCTTATGATTGCTTTCATCAAATCAACAACTTAACATTCATATCATAGACATTATATACATATTTATTTAAAAAAAAAAAAAAAAAAAAAAAAAATAACACTCAAACCATCATTCCCGACCCACAATTTAAAAATAATACAAAGACTTGTAATTGCTGTAAAAAAATATATTATTTTTGTTTTTTTTTTTTTTTGTTGTATTCAAAACCAACATTAGAAAGGGAAAATTTTGTGTAATACTCCTTGATTTAAATCCGCAAGTTGTTAACAAAAAAAAAAAAAAAAATAATTTGTATTTGAAAAAAGAAACCTCAAGTTTATTTGCAGAAAGTTTTTTACATTTTTTTTTTTTTTTTTTTTTTTTTTTTACTAGAATCCTTGACTTGAATGATAATATTATCCTTTATTTGCGAAGTAAAGGTTTTTTATTGTTTTTTTTTTTTTGTTAATTTTTTTTTTTTGGTTAAGAAATGTACCGTTCCCTAAATAGATAATTCTTGCATCATTCGTCATTTTTATGTCATTTCTTTAAGTTTTTCTAAAATCTCCTTACAGTTATTTTTAATTTCTTTTCAAATTCTTATCACATAATATTCTGGGTCTGGAGTAGGCTTAGCAATTTAGTTTATATATTATTTCAGTATACACATATCCATATATAATGTACGTACTCCTTTTTCTCATTGTGTGTAGCAGCAAAATATAAAACAGTTTTATATATAAAATAAATATAGAGACAGAGAAAATATAAGGACTTGAATACACTGAAATTTTTTAAAAACAGAGCATGTACAACATGTGAAAGAAATGCTTTTTTTGTGTGATGTAAGGGTGGTAAAGTTTTGGCCCGTATGAAAATTGTAATATAAATATATTGGTGTGTTTCGGGAATAGTTTAATGCTATGAAAATTGGGATTGTGGAGACATGACTATGATCTACTACTTTTATCGTACCTTATCTGGTTGCTATAATGTAGAGAAAGAACTAAACAAGCATAATGTCGACAGTGAAAAAATCATATTATGGCTTCGTTATTTTATTAAAACCACTTTTTTTACTTTTATTTGATGCACCTTTTACTTTCTGAATTCACCGAAAGTATAAAATTAATTTTTTTTATCCTGCTAATATAAAATCTAAATACCAGTGGACCCCTGTGCAATTGCACAGCGGTAGTTTTATTTAAAATATTATTAGTTATCAATATTATAATCATTGATTCATATGACTCAGATCGTGTGCAAATTCATCGCATATCGCACTAGATAATAGCACTTCTTACGAAGTATAATTTTTATTATACTTTTATTTTATTCCGAAAAAACTCCGAAAACTTTTAGTGTGGCCGGAAACATCGCACTAAATTAACTGATCGCATTTGACTATCTGTAACATTTTTAGTGTTAATTCAACACAACTAGATATCGTATACTAAAATAGTTTTAGATATAAAAATAAAAAAAAAACGTGGAAAAAAGTAAAAATTAAAAAAAAAAGTTTAAAAATAAATAAAATTAAATTAATAAAATTTAAAGGAAAAACAAACAATTCAATAAAACTAATTAATAAAATAGTAAAAAATATATTATGAGCATTTTATTTGTGTAGAATTTCATATTTGTCATGTTATTCGGTACCAACTCGATTCGGTGAATCTTGTTCCTCTCTATTGGATTTATTTTTGACATCTACTGAAAACCATGAGCTAGTAGAAAAGTTTGGGCAGGTTTCTCTCCCGGGGGTGTCTGATCATGATATGATATACCTGTCATATAAAATTCCTATTGAGATACCGAAAGTGAAAATTACCTATCGTGATTACAAGAATTGCAATATATCCTTACTATTCCATTCTGAAACTAGATTACCGTGGCGTTCCATCTACACAATTAATAACATAAACGATAAAATTGCGTTCTTTAATAATCTAGTTCTCAAGCTTTTCGACCAGCATGTTTCCCTACGTTCTTTTACTCCACGTGCTGATTTTGTTCCGTATTTCTGTCCAGATATTGTAAAAATGGCGAATGATAGAGACATGGCTTATGAAATTTGGAAGAGAACAAGAAATTCGAATGACAGAAATTCATTTAAGAGGCTTAGGAACGTGGTAAACTTGAAGATTAGACAAGCTAAAAAACATTACTATTCTAAGATACTCGATCCTCGGCTGCCTTCAAAATCTTTCTGGTCTAATATCGCTAAGCTTGGAATCAGTAAAGAAAACAAAATTGATAATATGGATAGCTTTGATGTAAACGAATTAAACAATAAATTTATAACTCCATCTTTTAACTTTACTTCATTACTATCCAATGTTGAAAATGTTGATTCGTCTAGTACTTTCTCTTTTAGAAATGTCTCAAATGATGAAGTCTATGATGCTATTTTTAAGGTTAAATCCAATGCTGTAGGACCAGATTTAATTCCTTTGAAATTTATTAAACTGATTATCCCTTCTGTGCTACCTTATATTACTCACATATTTAATTTCATCTTGACTACTGGTCAATACCCTCTAATTTGGAAATGTGCCAAAGTTGTTCCCGTTCCTAAAAAAAATAATCCAACGATTGATGACCTTAGACCCATTAGCATACTGTCCGGTATTTCGAAATCTTTTGAACGGTTATTGCATGCACAAATGAGTCAGTACGTAAGTGCTAATAATCTCTTATACGAATTCCAATCAGGTTTCAGAAAGCAGCACAGCACTACCTCAGCACTCCTAGAATTAACAGATAACATTTACTGTGAAATCGATAAGAAACATGCTGTATTATTGCTTCTTCTTGATTTCACTAAAGCTTTTGATTGTGTTAATCATAACTTATTATGTTTAAAACTTAGCGCAGCTTTTAATTTTGAATCTTCTGCTACTACTCTCATTCAAAGTTACTTAGATAATAGAAGTCAATTTGTGTTTCTAAATGGTATTAAGTCTAATTATCTACCTGTTGAATGTGGGGTACCCCAAGGATCCATATTGGGTCCCTTACTCTTTAGTCTATTTATTAATGACTTACCCCGTTGTTTGTCTGAATCTCATTGCCGGTTGTATGCAGACGATGCTCAACTCTACATCAGTGGTCCTATAGCTGATATTAACCGCTCTATTGCTAAATTGAATGATGATCTTGATGCTGTTGCTTTCTGGTCTCTAAACAATGGTCTTCGATTAAATCCGTCAAAATCCCAGGTTATGTTAATTTATGTTCGTAATATTGATACAACTAATCTCCCTAATATCAAATTAAATAATTCTGTGGTAAAATTTGTAAGTAAAGCTAAAAACTTGGGTGTTGTATTCAATAAGACTCTAACCTGGAATGATCACATTAACTTTATTTCTAGAAATGTTTTTTGTAAGTTACGAAAACTCTGGAAGTTCTCTTTCAATATTAACGAGTGGGTAAAAAAGAAATTAGTTATATCTTTAATCTTTCCACATTTCACTTATTGTGAAGTAGTTTATGCTGGGATGAGTTTGGGCGAGTTTTCCAGGCTCAAGGTTATTTTCAATGCTTGCACTCGATTTGTAACTAACCGTCGTAGATTCGATAGCATCAGTGATGTTTCTAAAGTTTTGCTTGACTGTACTTTCGAAAACTATCTAAACTATAAGTAGATCTGTTTTATGAAAAAAATCCTATCTAAAAATACGCCGGTATATCTTCTTAAGAAAATAACCCCTGGACGATCATTAAGAAGTGCAAATTTAACTATTCCTAGACACTCTGGTAGATTAAGACATCTATCCTTTTTTGTAAGGACTGTCGGGTTATGGAATTCTTTGCCGAGCGTAGTCAGGTGTGTGTTCTCTATTTCTAAATTCCTTGAGCTTTGTTGGGTATATTTTAAGGAAAAAGTGTAGTCATTAATTAAGAAGAATAAAAATTTTGTAGAATAATGCTTGTTAGGTGTGAGACGTCTGAAAGATAGTTTTGTTTGGAGGAGAGATTTTCTTTCTTTCTTTTTTTAAATTTTCTTTTTAAATTTTCTTTTATTAATTTCTTTTCTTTATAAATTATTTTCATTATTGTTAATTTCTTTAGGTTAAGGTTTAATTTAATTTAATTTAATTTAAGTTAATTTAAGAATGATGAATTTGCTACACATTATACTTTATATACTCCTATAGAGACTTACCGTCTCATGTATATGTACGAAATAAAACGAATAAATAAATAAATAAATAATTAGGATTTTGACACTGTTGCTTGATATTAAATTTAGAGGTAAAATTTAGTGCCATGAATTTTAGTATTTTCGGAGTAAACAAGTGTGAAGTACTAGTGCTAGTGCGAGGTGTAACAGATTCGGATGCAAGTCTTCCACCCATTTTAGATTCTCAATTTGTCATGCAATTTTCTGACATTTATGTTGCCATGTCGTTTCGTCAACGTCAAAAATTTGATCATTTTTATCAAGTTAGCATAAAAAAATATCAAAAAATTATTTGATTATTCAACGCATATCACAAACTCTGGTATATATTTTTTTTATTATTGGTTGTAATATTTGCTAAACTTGTTTTTTAGTGAAATTAAAATTTTAATAATTTACAATGAATAGTAAGTTGTGGTTAAAGTTATTGCTTTTCTTCATAATACCAGATAATATTTCTGTATTCTTATTCTACCCTTCTCTACCTCCTAGTTAAAGTGACAATTTTTATCTTCTAAAATATCGTTATAAATAAAATTTTTAAAATGTCCTTTTATAGAAACAAAATTGAAATTTTGAAAACTGAAAAATCGATTATTGATTTTAAAACCGGAATCGGTATTTTTGTCGAAAAAAAAAATGTTGAAATAACATGTATTTTTCCAACATTGAAGTTCGACATTGTGTTTTTTTTTTCAAAAACCGGTCTTTCAACATTATTTGTTCAACTGTTTTCCCTATTTGCCATATCTATTTTTTCAACATCTTGTTTTCCAACATTTTTAGACCCACAACCATCCTGAATATCTAAAGCTGTTAAAAGATAAATGAAATTTGCTGCAATATTGTTAATGCAAATCTGGAATATTTGCGATTTAAACAAATATAGTGAACATTAAAATAAGTTTAATATTAAAAGGTAGAATGACAAAACCAATATCTAAATAAACAAATTAACAAATAAATAAATATACACCATTTGAGTTAATATAAAACTAAATAAAATTGATAATAATTTAAAGTTTCAGAACTGTTGAAATTTTAGAAAATTGCAGAGAAGAAAGGTTCATCAAACCCACATGGTTTGATTCTACATTTGGCTCGTTCGATGGTTTGAGCCCGTGTTTGTTACATCATTATGCTGCAATTTTCATATTGAACAAATTTAATCATCTCCCCCCGAAATTATTTATTTATTGACCTCTTTAATTATCTTTTACATACATTATAAAAATTTTAAAAATATATTTCAGACATCATTTTATATAGCTACTTCAATAAATTCATTTTTAAAATCATTCACAAAAAAAAAAAGAAAAACAGAAAATGTTTTCTACCCCTTATTTTATCACAAAATAACATCAAAAATGATAAATGTTTTTCCTTTTATTTTGACATATAAAATAAACAACTAACTCTGTCGTTGTACACTAACTTCCGCTATTTTTAACATTATATTTGTCAGTTGATTATATACATATAAAAATAAAAGGATATAGAAAGGATAAATAACTATGTATAGAAAAGAATAATAATAATAAAAATAGTAAAAATTTTATAACCCATATCAAAGTTTGATACACGAAATAAAATTCAATACGAATTGCATGTATGTCTTCCTGCCTGCCTACTTACGATTCTATCATGCAAGAAAATTCTTGACTTTAAATTTATACCTATATATATATATATATTGTGTATATATATTCACACATATGAATATATATACATAATTTAAAGAACACTTCAAAGATAAAAAATAAAAATGAAAAAATAAAATAAAATACACATCGTATGGTATATCTCTTCAAAAATTGTTACTGTTATTACTTGTGCTGGTGCTGTTCATACTCTGATTTAAAGATTTAAACACAATTTTCCTCTTCTTTTTAATTTTTTTTTTTGTTATTTTTTCTGCTGTGGCATAAAAGTTTGTTGCCCTTCTTTTTAGAGTTTGTTCTGTGAAATGAAGTGATGTGGTGTTTATTTATCCTTATTTTTATTTTATTTTTCGTTCCTCATTACTTTGTTTTATTATGAGAAAATGAGACTTTTAAAAAATGAAATCAAATGAAGAAGAAAACATGGTTATTTAAAGAAATTGCTTTTTTCTTTCAAATTTTAAATTTAATGAAATTTTAAAATAATTTTGTTTAATAATATTAATATTAAGTTATCTTGTTAAAAATACAATTAACCCTCGTTTGCCAACAAGTATAATATTGATCGCAAATTTTCTGCCCTATCATGTAAAATGAAAAATGTAAATACTTGAAGAGTTATATATATTAGAATCGTTTATCTAAAATTTAATAACCATCTTTGACCTCTTGACTTTGATTAAGGACATTTTTAAATTGAAATTAAGGAAAAATAAAAATTTATAAGGGTAGCTATCAAATAATTTTTTGAATTTATTAATCTGTAATGTTGTTAGAAATATACAATAACGTAAATGTACCTATCACCGCCCTAGTACATTATGCCGCCCGAACCCATTAAATTTATTTTTGAAATAAAAAAAGAATATTATTTCCTCGTTGTAATGCAAAATAATGCACATTTGTATTCATATTAATAAATAAGTTATTGATAGAAAACTAAACTAGGTAGACATTTTAGCGAAAATATTGGTTCAAACGTTTAAATTTTTTTTTATTTTGTTAAGACCATAATAATTAAACTATAATGTTCACTTATTTATTTTATTCAAATAATTGTAAAAGATATTTTATTAAATAGATTATAATATATACTTTCTTCAATTTGTAAATAAAAAATATTTAAAATTGCTAATTAGTTTTGAGCGCGAATTAGGGACACGTAAATTTTTGTTGTACGTATTTACGATCGACCGGGCGGAATTAGGAAAATGATATATCGAAATAATTAATTAAGTTATTCACCTAGTTTTGATTATATAAGGATGCAACTGGACCATTGAAATTGAACAAACTAAGCTGGACCTAACTACGACATATAAATTTAATTTCGCATATGTATTTTTTTTTACAACTAAATTTTGAGTTTTTATAAAAATTTGTATGAAAAAGTGGGTCGGTAATACGTTCAATATGTCCTAATTCCGAACTAAATAGGCAGGTGTAGGCTATTTTCACTAAATTCATACCAAGTTTATATTTAAAGAAAAAATTATATTTTAGTTGTTGAAAATAAGCGAATATTTTCCTTTTATTAGTAAACGAAATACGCGCATCCTGTATGATAAGCACATTTAGTAAAATTAAAAGGAAAATATTCGACTATTTTTACTAATTAGATAAATTTTACTATAACGCTAACCCTAAAGAATAAGTTTTTCCAAAACTATGTTTTATTTATATTATACTTTGTATAATTTAAAAAATCTCTGGAATTATCTTGCCTTGCTACGAAAGTTTTATTAAGGTGTCCATTATAAATTATCAAAATAATTTCTTTGTACACATTTCACAATAAGTTAAATAGAGAAGTGAAAAGCATGACCATGTCTGGCACATTTGGAGATGGCTTGTAAAAAAAGATATTCTAATATATTGATAATAGGCAGTGACATAGTCTGCAAAATTGAGACTCCAGTGTTAATGAACAGCAGAGGACAATATAATGTACCTCAAATCATACAAATAAAAAATGCCAAAACTAAGAATTAGTAAATGTTATTTTTACTTTGTATGTATATGAAATATTTTTTATTTTTATTTATTTATTTCAAATGTGCATTGTTATAATATTTAAGTTAATTATGTTATATCAATTGATTATTATTAATCAATGGTTATATTAAATTATTTTTTTTTTGTTTGAAATACTGAATCGTTGCATTGTTTAATTTTTTTTAATTTTGATATTGAAATAAATGTATATTTTTATGTGTAAATATAATTTTACTTACATTATAAATATTTATTTTTTTTTTTAAATTACTTAAGTATAGCAATATTGATTTTTTTATTATAATAAATATTTTTTATAATTTAACTAAGTACTAGTTAATTATTTAAAATATTAATTATTAATTTTACTATTAATAATTATTTTAAATAGCTTTTTTGAATAAAATCGTAAATAAGTACTGCGAATCGCAAATAGGTTCAAAAAACGGAATTGCGTTTATATAAGGGCGGAATTAGTTCAGATTGAAATTGTTGAGCGGAAATACGTATAATCAAATTTTTTTTTAGCAGTTATGATATTTTATTATTTATTTAGAAAAAATTAAATTATAATTAGATGAAAATATTTTTTTTTTTAATTAAAAAATACTAATTATTATAATTTGAAAAAAAAAATTAAAAAAAGCTTATATTTTGCTTATGTTATCAACTTAAACTAATTTTTCCTTAAAAAGCGGAAATTGGTACATTTACGTTATATAGTAGATATAAGAACCTATTTCAAATAATATCTATAGATTTAGATTTTAGATTTAGATTTTTAATTCATTTATTTATATTATAGTAAAATACAATACATAAAATATACATTTACTAAATAAGAAATAATAAGAATAAATATAGGAGCATTCGGATATTCATTAGAAAATGTGATGAATGAAACTGTAAGCAAAAATACAGGCATAAAAATGTAAAATATTGTTGGGTACATACATAGTAAAGTTATATATATCTTAAATAGTTCCAAATGTATTACAGAAAAACCTCAATAATATCTATTTTCGTTTATCACGGTCATATACTTGCTCGTACCATATGTAGCGGCTCATTTGCACATAATTGCACATGGGTTAACTGCCATTCAATTGTTTTAACTCTTTAGCAGAAATTAGCCATACATTTTTCTTGCATATTTTTATTATATTTAGTAAAAATAGGATAAAATTAAATTCAATATTAATCAAATTACAAAATAGCTTCAAATGGCTACTCTTGAAGGGAAAATATTGTGTAAGGTAATTAAATAAAATCTTGAATTGGAACCACAGACACAGAAGACAGATTAATTCAAAGTATAAATCTGTTCATTTGAATTAAATGGTGCTTTAGGGCCCTATTACACATCAATCATTCGTCAATATATTATCAATCATTGACCGTTGATTGACCGTTAATTGATGAGAAATGATTGATGGTGGTTCTATTCTCATCAATCATGTCATCAATCATGCATGCAAAATTCCCATCAATCATGCCTGTCAATCATCCCATCAATCAGCGGAATTAAAAATGGCTTTTTAGGGAATGTTCAGATAAGGTTATAATATGAATTTGTGATGTAATTCTAAAAAGAATAATTTTTATATTAATTTTAATAATCATAGCAATTATTGTAAAAAAAAACAATTGATATATTATTCAAATGTGCAAAAAAATAATTTGTTGTTTTTTATACAAAACATTTACTTTAAAAATTCAATTTAAGACGAAGTCAAAAACATTCCTCCAGAAATTATATATTCAATATTGATATATGTTTCGAAATTATCAACATATTCAGAACAAATATGTCTTTGCAAAATGTTAAAATTTGTATAAAAAAATTGATTAGTGCATGATTGATTTGTCATCGGTCATCATTCTTTTCATCAGTATATTGTCAATACATGGACGAAAAGATTGATGAAAAGGATGATGATGTGTAATAGGCACCTTAGAGTTGTGATGTACAATTTTTTTTTAACTTGGACCCAAAAATGAAATGCTTAGGATGACGTGCAAATTTATTTAAAAATCATATTAACCTGATTAAAATAAAATATTTATTTTTTGCTTAGATAAACATAAGGGTTAACTGTGAAACAAGCTGTAATACTGCATTAATTTTTTGCCATACAATACAATCTGGTAAATTATCTTAAATAGACTCAAGCTTGAAAAATGATATCAAATTATTCAAATTTACTTTCAAAATTAGTTTTCAGTTCGCCTAACTTGTAAACGACTTTGTGAGAAATTTGCACTACCATCATGCCCTATACGCCTTGAACAACACTATCAAATTATCCAAATATATACTTTGAAAATCAGTTGTCAATTAACCTAACTTATATACGACCTCGTGGGAATTTTATGGCGTATATAATCGTCTATCTGAGCATGTCATACGTCGAACTGTAAATAAATGTCCGATTACATACTTACTAAATAATACAATAACACTAGCACGTCGACGGAATATGGGTATATACTGAAAATAATATTATCGCTGTTAACGAAAGTGTGGAAGAAGATCTAAAGCCAACAGCTATATAGGCTAAGATCCCAGAACAGATTTAGCTTTGTAAATTACCTTAATTTTATTTAAATAAAGAAAAAAAAAAAAAAAAATCCATATTTATCGGTGCATCTCATCAGCCGGAGGAATTGTGATTCTGTGTGTACCTCACTTGGAAAATGTTGCGCAAATATCTTTATCTACACCCTAACACAATCTAGATGGTGCAGAAATTAAATTCTTGAAATCATTATAATAACTTAGCTAGTTATGCTATTATCGCCGGTTGAACGCTCTATTGTCCTACTGATGATCTATAGGTTGGAAACTGACTCGTTGCTTTATCCTAAAATTGTCTTATTGATTAAACGTTTTGCAAGTTGGAAACTAACCAGTTGTTTTATCGTGAAATGGTATTCAGCTATAAGGCTATTTTTTTGGTTCAATGATAGTTACATTAAGAATCACAATTTTCATATTCTGAGTGTTCCAGAGCATGCGTATCAGTTTTTTAAGAGGAAAAGGAACCTCTATTTTAAAATTTAAAATAAAACCTTATTAAATAAATCGTGGGTACTCTATCGATTGGTGATATTTAAAACTTTCGGGAAGGACCTAAAGATGGTTTTTCAAGCCCAAAATTCGCCGAAATTGGATGAATTCGAGATTTTCAAATGGGAAGGGGTACTTTCTTATGCACAATTGGATTCTACGTCAAAAAATAAAAATTTTTTTTTTTTTTTTTTGTTTTGTTTAAACGTTGTAGGGACCCAAAACTGAGATAAAAAAATATGATAATATATGAAAAACGAATTTATTTATAAAAATCATTATCATTAATTTTAGGTTATGAAATATTGAGCATTTCATTTAGCATAATTTTCTTATTTTTTGTCGTAGAGTCCGAATTTGAAAAAAATACCCTTCATCCCCGAGAATTTTAAAAACCTCGATTTCGGCCAATTTCGGTGATTTTGGGGCTTGAAAAACACATCTCAGTCCAGTCCGGAAATTGAAAATACGGCTTACACTCTGATCGTATCATCACACCTCATTTCTTCAAAAACAAAGCCAGAGTTCATATTCGGTCAAAGGATATCGTTGTCACACTATGACCGATGATTTTTTATTTCGAAATACGGATGACATTAACCCGAACTAAATTTGAACAGAATGGCACTATGTAGCTGATAAAACAGTAACAATTGACACATTGTATACCAATATTGTTAATAATATACGTGACATACGGCCATTACTGATAAAAAATGTAAAATGTACATTCTCTCGGATAGTAAAGCAACCATACTAGCTATATTAATTACCTAGCTATATTAAATATACCATCACATCAAAGCTAGTATGGGATTGCTTAGATATATTCAAAACACTGGCAAAAACAAATATAGTCACAGTAATGTGAATACCGAGCATTCCGGTATTGCAAAAAATTAAGCTGCAGATTATTTAGCTAGAAAAGCATCGGACACGCCTTTTATATGTCCAAGTCCGTTCTGTTCAATTGAGCAAAGTAGAGTTGGGTAGAGCAAAAAGCTAAGGATTTCTGAGCCAACGTTCCTGGAAATAATCAAGCAAAAAAGCTCATGCCTGAACGCTCGCTCAAGAAAACCAAAACAGTTCTCAGTTTCAATAGGAAACAGGTACCTATATCTTGGCAGGGATAATAACAGGCCACTGCCTAACAAAGAAACACCTCTATAAAATGGGCCTAACTAAAAATAACCTGTGCAATGCAAATGGCTCACCTGTAGCAGACTTCGCTACTTGCAAACAGCGTTCCCCGAACAATGGGAGCTATCCAGCATACCATGAATATGCTGAGTGAAATCACAAAATCAGGTATCCTTAATGACTCAAAGACTTAAAAACCGGGTTATCACAATAAGCCCATTTGTGCCTGCGGTGATGTAGGGACTGAATCCTTCTCGGAATAAATTAAATCTAATCTAATTTGACATACGGCCATCAGTGCTCGAAAAAGAAAAAAGTAAACCCCAAATTGAACGTTTAAAGCACGCTTGGCCCCAAATTTAACAGCCACGCTGACTATATGACCAAAAGCATTTTCAAATATTAATACCATGTGATATGAATAAATAAATAACCCAATTTGATTATTATTTCTTTTGTTGTGTTATTTTTACAATTTCAAGTTCTAATGGGCTTAAAAAAACACACGATAATTATTAAAAAATAATCGAATTATCTTTTAAGTCTTTTTTTATATTATTTGAATTGACCCATAATCATTTTAAATAGCAATATTGCTGTATACAATAGGAAAATTATTAATTCAATTTACACTTAATAAAAATAACAAATAAATAAATTAAATTTTTATTACCATAAATCAATTGACTTATAATTTTCTCTAACTCTAATAAATCACTTTCCCTCTAAATCTCTTTTTTTTATCAAAATTATGTCAAGTCATCGCCACAAAAAATTATAATAATTTTTCCAATACTATTTAAGTATTAATGATGAGAGAAAATTTATTAACTTTTTTATGCCATACACCATAATTTGTTTTTTTTTTTGCAATGACTTCCGTATTCAAGATTACAATAATAACATAATAAAAAATAATAACCGCGTAAACTTACTTATTAATTAACACCTTAACATTTTACAAAATGCCCATTATACAAATTATTTTCCCATTTTTTTGTTTTTATTGTTTAGTTTTACTTTTTCTCTATCTGATCTAAATTTAGATGGAAATTTCAAAATTACCAAATCATCATTTGACTTACCTGTACGTGTACCTCAATACAAACATTGTTTTTGTTTTTGTTTTGTTTTTGTTTTTTTTTTTTTTTTTTTTATAAAACATAAAAATTGTATTCTCTTTGGATTATGATTCTCTTTTATCTTACATAATATTCAGTACCCAATTTAATAGGATGAGAAAATTTTAGATTTTCTATGAATTTTAAAGTTATCATTATTATTATGATGATCACCATAAAATTAAATAGCACTGATGACCTAAAAAAGAATAAGTTTCTATGTTTTATGATGAGTACTTTGTTGTATTGGTTTACATGTGTATACTACATATGACGGTCTAATAAAATTATAAGACTTATAGTGGAAAGTAGAACAACGCAAAAGTGTAGAAGTGAAACTAAAATGAGCCCTAATATATTTGTTTAGTTTAGCTTGATTTAAAAATAGGTGGTAGTCACGACAATCCATCACAGCTATTATGCTAGTTGTGGGGTCGTAAACTTTAATATGTTACCCAAAATAAACAATAAATAATTTATAATTAATATGTCAGTATGCTAAACTCAAGGCTGGTCGATAATATATAAATTGATGAAAATAATTATTGCCTATTATTGAAAACGGCGTTTCAATTGCGGCTCGGATATTCCTTCGATTTTGTAACATTGATATTATTGAAATCGCGCGTTTCGAAAATGAACCGGGAAAGTTTATTTGTATTTTTGAAAACATTGTAGAAACGAGGTTCATGCAAATTATAGTATTTCATATCATAATAATTTTAATGAATTATATTATAATATTTTTAATGAAAGCAAAATCTAACTATATAATATAGACTTACAATAATTTTATATTTTTACAATCATAGCAGCGTTCTACTGTAAAATTCAAATTGTAAAATGAAATTAATTAAGACATAATAAAAGTAAAAAGTTCTATGGCGCCATCTAAATTTAACACGTTAATGATAAGACAATCATTATGAAATTATGGGCAAATGACACAGATAACAGATGACAGATGACAAATGACAGATGACAGATTACAGATGACAAATGACAGATGGCATATATAACCAATAAAAAACAGATACTATGTTTATGACAATTATATGATGTTACAATTTGTATATATATTGGAATTTGTATATGTGTTGGAGTATTCCGTCGAACTTACAAACATCCAGATAAATGCAGAAAATTATTATTTAAATATTATTTTTTATTTATTTTTGTTTTATATCAGAATTATTTAGAAATATCGAATCTGTTTTTTTTTTATTCAAAGTGAAGTTTTACATTTTTAGGTGAATAACAATTTCGAGTAATCGTAGAGGATTTTATGAAAATCAAATTCTTAATTCTAAAACATATTTAAACGAAATCATAAAAGTTCAATCATTTTTAATGAAATTATACTTATTTTGTTAACACATCTTTTATTAAATAAATTTTGAATATTTTGTTCAAACAATTGTTTTTACTACTTTTAATTAATTAAATTAAAAATACTCTTTGCAATGTTCTTTACATTTCTTCAATTTATTCATTTATTAGTAATCAAATCCAGTTATGAAATATTTTATTCTCACTAAATTAATATTTATTACGTACAACACTGACAGATAATTTTTACCGCTTAGGTACTTGACCAACCGATGTTTTCAAAAATACCAAACTATCTTTCGATCGAATCGAACACAATTTTACAAAATACGAGCCGCGATTGAAACGTCGTTTTCAATAATAGGCACTATTATGTTCATTGCGTTAAGCAGATACTAAAAATGATAAGCCATTGTAAACTATTAGTTAGTCGAAAAAAATTTGGCTAAACATATATATATATAAGTCTATCCACACCACCTTTTTTCTGACGAAAGTAACGGCCATAAAGAAAGCCTTAAGCTGACGGAGATCCAGCGTATTATCTGTTAGAAATATCTGAATACTCACAGGCAGTCAGACTCCAATTAAAGCACTAGAATCGATAATCATCAACTCAAAAACCATGTTGGACTGTTACAATTCTAAAACAAGCTAGCGAATCGATTCAATATACGATTACGATGTGTAGCGGGATACAGTTAGATTCCGGGTAACTGTAATGCAAATCAACTCGTTAGAGAGAATACATGCTTGACAATCCTTCCGGATATGAACAATGTTGGTGCACAATTCTGGTACAGATACAATTATAGCTACAAATTTCAGATGGTCAAGTACACCATGCCGCAACATCACCAAGCAAATCTAGTTTATGCTGAACCTAAAGTGACCTCAGTACCATAGTAGGGGTCATTAGAAAATCTGGTAAAACATTTTATAAATAAATTCTAGAACAATCGATTAATTGGCTTTGGGCTTAATAATTTTTATAAAATCGAGAGATGAATATTTTTCTACAAGCAAACATCATTGGTAAAGGTTACCAAGCACTGATATTAAAAATATAAATTAATACAAATATTTTTGCGTATAACAACAAGTAGTAGCAAGTATAATAATTAATATGAAAATAATAATTACTTTTTTTACGTACCTTCAGGAAATTCAAGCTGTTATGGTATCAAAAAAACATCAAAAATAATTTTTTAGAAACTCTATCATAACGTTATAATAATGAGTTTTCTTTTCTTTTTTGTTTTGTTTTTTCCCTCTCTATATAGAATATGTAAATAACTAAAATTATTTATTTGGTTAATGATGCGCGCTAACCGTTAAAGAAACTGTAATGTTTATTTTATATTGCGAAATCATTTATTAACGATTCAATGAACAAAAGATCAAATAAACCAACCACCAATGACTGGAGATAATGAAACCAGAGACAAAATATATTTAAATTAAAATAATAATTTATTCAAAAATCTAAATTACTGACCACAATTAATATAAATATTTGATTGACACCATAATGAATGAGATTTAAAAATTAAAATTATTTAACAAAACAATTTAATAGAAATATCTTCGAAAATCGATAAATGGAACAAATTTTGCTAATTTTTTAAATCTGTTAGTTATTTTCAGCCTTGAAAACAGTTGGTAATGCAAGATAGGTGTGTTTTTTCTTGACTCCCAAATCTGTTTACCGATTTTAATTTTTCATCCGTGGATCAGATCAACACATTATGTACGAATAATTCTTGAACAATCTACTGAACTTAAAGCATCGCTACATCTTATGTTAGTAGATTTTTCTTTGATAGTGTGAGCCGCAAGTATATTTGGAAATCACTAGTAGGAGAGGTATTCTAGAAAAAAATTATAATCATATTTAAAGAATCCTACAAAGATGCAAGATGTTGTGTCTCACATAGAGGACAGCTGACAAATTGCTTCGAGATATGTGAGGAAGTAAGGCAGGGCTGTATTTTATCACCTATATTGTACTTTCGTACGTATCAGACACTTTGATTACGCTGACGATGTGGTTTTATTGTCACATACGAATGGGGATTTAAATGATATGTGCCAAAAGCTATATGCCACTGGAAAAAGTGCAATCCTCAAAGTCAATACCGTTAAAGTTAAAATTATGGGCACAACTCGCACATCACAACATTCGATCCCTCATGAAGAAACGCGAATCAAAGAGGTAAGTAAATTCCTGGGCAGCATCATGCCACTAGATGGAGGTTCCTGATTTGGATATTGAAGCCCGCATTACCTCGTACTGCTTTCAAGATGCTCTCAAACATATGGGTATGCAAACAACACATCGCTGCGCCCTAAGATAATAATCCTTTAATGCAAATGCAACATCTGTACTCTTCTACGGCTGCGAAATATAGAAAGATTCAGTAAATATCGGCAGGAAACTTCTAGAGTAAATATATAGATGCATCCTAATCATCGGCCACAAACCATTTCCAACAGAACGCTGTGGCAAAAAACGAATTTAAAATCAATAGACGTGGCAATCCGGTATATGAAATAACGTTGGATTGGGCAACAACATCGCAATGTTCAAAATGAAGAACAATCATCCAATATCCGATAAACCTGACAATAATGTTCCAAATGGAATTATCAGGGTGCACGTCGCGTCAGAAAGCCGAAGAAAATATGAAGAGCAACAGTAGTAATAGCAGAAACAGGTAGCCAACAAAGAATGTGGTTACATTTAAAGAGGTTAGTCGCAGATAGGAGCTGATGGAAAAATTAGTTACTATCCTGTGCCCATTTGATGGGGTTACAGCACAATAATAATGATAAACTTTTCATTCATCCATACGATTATACGAAATATATTTCAAGAACTTTAGTTTTTAAGCAATATGTGTAAGAGCTGATCCCGTATATAATCAAAATAAATTAATATGTCGAATGAAATAAATCTGTCTCTGTTTCCTTATTTCATTCTTTTTTTCTCTCTAAAAGAATAAAAGTTATACACAAATTAGAAATATTTTTATTTATAACGACCCTCTAATTAAAGTATGGTGATGCTTGCAATAATATTTATTTAATTTTTATTTACTGTACTTTACAATCAGGCTAGCAAACCTACTTCACATGGGAAGAGTAATTTTTCTTTCAAACCGTTCTAGCTTCTCTTAATATATTTTATTAAATTATAATATATTTTCATTTTCGAGGTGGGTATAGAAGGATATATAGTATCCAACAGTATGTAGACAACGTATGAAACCGAGAATCATTAATAATGGAAATGTTAGACAATACCTAACATCGCTAAATCATCGTCGAAATGTAGGAGTGGTCTCTGTGTTTTGTAAACATTTATTGGGTAATTTCTGGGACGAAATCAACCATTCTAAATAATCGCATAGCAGTCATCTCCCGTCATTTTGTAGTCGAGCCTCTAAACTGAACCTCTTAACTGTGAAACACATTGTCATCCATTGTGTTACCCAAAAAAACGATTTGGAATTTTTCTTCGGCTCCTGAATCTTCAGTTCGTTACAATGAGAGGGTTATATGTACAAAATACTTTTTATATTTTCCAAATTTTCATAATCTTTAAAATTCTAATAGGTACTATTCCTATTGTTATTTCTATTTTTTTTATTTATTAAACTATTTATTCTCTCTATATTATCACTTATTCTAAATTTTCAAATGTAAGTTTTGTAGTACATAACTACTTTTGCTAATTGAACTAAAACTTACAAAAGTGATTATCCCATTGTTTTTGCCATACAAAGAAAACATTTGCTTATTTATAGAAATAGGCATCGATTGTATTCGAAAACGAACTTAAGTCTCAATGTTTCACCTATGTTATGATAGACCCTCGTTTTTTATTCTACCGGCTTATTTTAGCGAAACAACAATTTTCTAAATATTAGTTTTAAGTTGAAATAAGAGTTATAGTTCGATGGCGTAGCTTACTTTCAATTTAAATATTTTTTTTTTAATTTGTCTTAGACAAACTCAAATGATTTAAGTTTTTTCAGCTTCTTGACCAGATATTTATTTCTTTATTTATGTATTTATGCTTAATACAAACACATTACAATATACATATGTAAGTATACAAAAGAAAACAAACAAAATATAATTTTAAGCTTGATCTTATTCTAGATCTTAATATTCAAATTGACATTTAAACAATTTTGTAATTTATTACCAAAGAATGTTAGAAAATTATAAATTTATACTGAATTTAATTGGGCTGTGTTTAATGTAAAATGTGGTGTTTTTGTTTGTTTATTAACATGAACATTCTATTAACAGGGTCATATTTACCATAATTGGTATGATGAAATATTGGACGAAAAATATTTTCCGATCTAAAGCGGTTTCTGTTGTTAATATGTA
This sequence comes from Argyra leucocephala, assembly GCA_963942445.1. Lineage (NCBI taxonomy): Eukaryota > Metazoa > Arthropoda > Insecta > Diptera > Dolichopodidae > Argyra > Argyra leucocephala. The sequence continues at coordinate 116,213,430 of OZ012681.1, read as the reverse complement.
AATGGATAATATCAGCAACCTCCCTTCTGGATTCTAATGATTTAAGATCCAATAACTATAAGTTGGCAAAATAACTGAATTTGGCCATTGCAAATTACGCAGTGCGAATGTCAATTGTATAGCTTCAATTCACTGAATATGATTAAGGTAATGGGGCGACCACACTTGACTGGCATATTCAAGATTTGGTCGAACGAGAGACGTAAAAAGTGATTTAAGGACGTATGGATCGTTGAATTCTTTAGAAAATCTTTTGACGAAACCTAGCATGGAGTTAGATTTATTTATTATGACGTTTAAATGTTGTTTGAAACACAATTTACTTTCAAAGAGAACACCAAGGTCTTTAAAGTGTGAGAGTCGTTCAATAGATTTATTTTCAAAAGTATAGTCAACCATTAATGATTCAGAAGAGCGAGAAAAAGTCATTAAAGCACATTTATTCATATCTAAGGTCAGATTCTTAATTTCTGTTCCTTGACCACATAATTCTTCTTCGACCAGATAACTGTACCAGATACCTGATACTTTTTATTTAACGGGCAGTGCAGCTCTCTCTACTTTATTCGTCTTGTTTTCACATATTCCTTCCATTTTCATTTGCTGTCCAGTATAATATCAAAATATATATTTAGTCAAGACATTATTGTACAATACATCGTCGGCTGGAAAAACGTTTGTTGAATGTGCATTTTTGGGCATATTGAGTTATTAATTGATACTTAGGTTTTAAAAGTTTCTCTTTCATTTGATCTAATCGGTATTTTAATAGCAGTTCTAGATCTCGAGATTTTGAGTCATGCTTTTGTCGAATGTAGCCAATAATTATCAAAAAATAATAAACAAATGTCGTATGTGAAACATTCAACAAAGTTCTATGTTAAAAACTGATTTTTTCGTTTAGGAAAACGATTGTTGAATGTGATCAAATTCAATCACATTCAACAAAACCATTTCTTTTGTGTATAATTTTCAAATGTTCAATGTGTGTAGCAGTATTAGTATATACACATTAAAATACAAAGTAAAACGAAAAATAAATTCAGTTGTGATTCAGCTTTGGTTGAGTGAAGATCAATATGTCGGATTATTCGTCTTCGCCACCAAATCTAACAGAAGATCTTGTAAGGTTTGTTAGTAAAAAATTTTGAGATATTTACTTATTCTAATTTGATTTGTTTGTTAATTTTATTTGTATTAGATTACAAGATATAACTTTTGGATGCGATGAAAGGGAAGTGTCGAGGAGGAGTGATTCACGTAAATAAAATGAGAAAGTTTTATATAAACAACATTTTTATTAAAAAAGATTTTCAAATTGTTTCAACAGGTTCAGATTTCAGTAATGATGATGACGTCAGAGATCCAAATTACTCTCCTGAACAAAATATCAACGATTTTGTGGAAAATATCAATCCGTCCAACCATGAGGGAAACTATTTTTGTAGTGACGAAAAAGAATTACCATCTTCAATTTTATGTTCATCTCACAACTCCACTGAAATTTCTCGTAAAAGAAAGCGTAACCCCGCTCTTTGGAAAGCTAATATGCAAAAGAAATTACGTCAAGGTGGACAAGAATATGCAAACCGACAAGGGAAACTTATTCCTGCCAAATCAATTGGACCATCTTGCTCTGGAACGTGTTTTTATCAATCTTGAAAAATTTTTTCGGAAGAAGCAAGAAAACCTATTCATTGTGATTTTTGGAAATTGAATGACGAAAAGAAAAAAGAGTTCTACAGCAATTATGTTAGAGAAAGAGATATTAAAAGAAGACGTTCGAAACTAAATGCGAAAAATGAGAAGACAGAAAAGATATAGTGTTTGACTATTATCTTCAAAATAATGACAGATTAATTCAAACCTGTAAAAAATTTTTTCTTTCCACTGTAAATATAAGTGAAAGGAGAATTTATTATTATTTTCAAAAGTGTTTTAATAAAACCACTGGCATCCCATTACCTTCCAAAAAGCATTTGACAGGAAGAAAAAAAATTGGAGACGACTATTTAAATGAAGTTAAGGAACATATTGCTAGCTTTCCAACGATGGAATCTCATTACTGTCGTTCTTCGTCTTCAAAAAAAATATTTAGAAAGTCATTTAAATGTTACCAAAACAAAAATATGAAAATCCTGTAACCATCGATGTTTACAGAAGGGTGTTTAACTATGACTTTAATTTATCGTTCTACTTACCTAAAAAAGATCGATGTGACAAATGCGAGCTATATAAAAATATTGAAAATAGAAATGAATATCCAGAATACAAAAACCACATAGAATTAAAGCAATTTGTAAAAGCTGAACGAGATCACGACAGGAAAAATATTGATCCTAAAAAAGCTGTTATATGCTTCGATTTACAAAACTTTATTACACTCCCGAAGGGCTATACTTCTAATTTTTACTATAAAAGAAAACTGACTGTATTTAATTTAACCGCTGTAATTTTGATTCTAAACAAACCAAAAATCACTTTTCGCGCAATGTGAAGTGAAGCAAATATGGGACGATCAGGTGATAATTTAGCTTGTGCCTTGATTAAAATCTTAAAACAAGTCTTACAAACAGAAACTGATATTGAAGAAATGGTTTTATGGAGCGATTCATGTGTGCCACAAAACAAAAACCAAATTATGGCAGTGGCACTAATGCAATTTTTACACGACCATGACATGCTGCAAAAAATAACACAGAAATTTTGCGAACCTGGACACTCGCAAATCCAGGAAGTCGACTGTGTTCATAGCGTTATTGAACGAAGTGCTGTTGATATTGAAAAGATATTATCTGCACCCTTGAGGCATTCTGAAGTAAAATCTATCAGCCGAGAAGAGAAAGATGATTTAAAATCTATGCTGCCATACTTGCCCGAAACGGACAAGGATTATTTAAAAATTTTACTTAAAATTTAACAAAACTGAACTTATTGTGATATTTTATTTATTTTATTATTAATAAGCTAATTTAACTTAACATTAATAATATTACAGTAGTACAAAGAAGATTGATACTGGAATTTTTCGTTTATTTTTTATTTTCGAATTTTTTTTTTATGAAGCAGAATAAGCTCATTAGTTTTATAAACGTTATTGTTGAAATAAAGTACATTTTCTAAAAAACAAATTTATGTTTAAATTTAAATTTTTGATTGATATACAGGTAATAAAGTTTAATCCCTTCAAAAATTATTATTCCCTTTTACGTTATATTTTAAGATTAAATACTAAACTTCCCAAGGGAAAAAACAAAGAATTCAATCATTAAAGGAAAGAAAAGTCAGAAACCCTCCAATCACACCTTTATTTAATCCTATATATTCTTTTCAAATCTGCAGCTTACAAAGTCTTGTTATAAAGTTCAGTTCAATCTGTTATACGACAGAATTTCAAAAATTAAACGTTAATGGCGCGAAATCCTTTCAAGACTGGAGCCTACTGAGAAATATCTTTAATATTATTTTCATCTCTTTCACTCATTCTCGAGGAGCAAAAATTATAAAATATTTATGCTTTTTTACTGAATCTTTAAAAAACTATAAAATTTGTAGGTTTAAAATGGAAATTCATGGCACTACAACTGTATAAACATGAGAAAATCACATACAACAAGAGAAAAACTTTTAAAAACAAAAAATTTTGCACATACGACAAATCCATCCGGCACTTAACAGCTTTTAGGTCCAAAACTAAGCGTGGGCGGACCATTCGACAAGTATGAATCGAAAGCTGATTTGATACGTTGTATGTTGTAAAATTGAATTTTATCGTCCAGTTTTTGAATAACAGCAGCTCAAGCCTTTAACATCGTTTTTCTGGAAACCATATTTCGTCACATTCAACAAACGTTTTTCCAGCTGACGACATATATAAATAATACGATAGACCTAATAAAATTCTAATTTATTAAAATAAAATTAATATTTCATAATATATTATAATACGAAATTTTCAAATAATTTTTTAACATTTTGTACGAGGAAATGTTCAATAAATCTCTTTTGAAAAACATTAACCTTAACAATTGCCTATAAAGATAAATTACCTTTATAAATAACTATTAAAACAATTTTTTATGATAACAGGTAATAAAAATAAAGTCTGATATATGAATTTGTTATAATATTTTCATTATTGTCATACATGCTCGTATTTCCTTAAATTTTAAACCAGGTAAAAAGGAGGTAAAAAAAAAAAAAAAGAAAATCTAGCAGACAAACAATTCATAAATTTTCTTTTAAGGATTTAAACAGTAAATGGTTATAAAATAAAATTTATTGTTAAAAGTAATAAAGTTAATATCAGTTACTTGTAGAATTGTAGAATAAAAGTAGATTGACTTACATTTATGTAATCACTATAAATAATGTGCATAAATGTATATGAATATTAAGGAAAGTGTGTTGGTGTATGTACGATTGTGTTACAATATTGAATAATTGGAATTTTGTTTTTTTTTTTTTATTAGGAAAATAAAAACTGAAATCACATTATGATTTTATGACACTGTCATCAATAGATTTTGATTTTATATTATAAAAAAATATTTTTTCAAGTGATTTATTGAAATCGTGATAGGCTGTGAAATGCAATTTTATAGAATAAATTATAATCCTTATCAACTTCAGTTAGGAAAAATTGAGTTTTTACTAAATAATACGGAAAGTTCAATTGTTGAATCAGCACGGGCTTAAACAAGTATGTATTGAATTTGGCTTGTGTTACATTTTAGCTTGCGTTACATTTACTTCAGAAGATTTCTTACTTCGTAAAAGAGGCTAGGCTATTCCTAATTTATATAGAATATATTTTTTTTTAATAAATGCTTACATATATCTACTAAACTATCGACGTAGATATATTTCCTAATAAATATGTATGTATGAGTTAGAAAAATATACCTTTTAGTATATAAATATTGGGGGGCTTTTATAATAAAACCTTGAGGTATTTGATTTTTAAAGAAAGAAAATAAATATTGTTTTTTTTCCAAAATTTTCTACTTTGAACTACAGTATCTCCACAACGGCAGCACCAATCATCATCAAATAAATGTTAAGATATGCTACAAACCGTTGTCTTTCTAGAATGTATATATATATATGTATTCAATAAATCTACAGATATAACGGTTCTTATATATAAAAACATCAAAGCAATAAGGATATTTTCAAATGTTCTTTTCTAAATAATAGCTAAAAATATTTTTTACGATTAAATGAAGGTTTTTTTTAATTTTGTATTTTTTTTTGTGTTTTCTGTCTGACTTGAAAATTTGGCACTTAGCATATTCATATTCTATCTAAGCACTGACACATTTGTGTTAAGCTAGTTGTAATTTTTTATATGGTATGGTGTCAAATTAAATTAAAAATATGTTTAAAAATTTGTTGATGAGACTTGTAGTACTAGAATAAATTTGATTTGGGCGACTGGGAAAAATGACTGGAAAATAGGCGTATTTATTTCATTATATTTAATTTATTTGGCTATATATAAATGTGCAGCTGAATAGTTGAATCGGTATATGGGATCGGATATTGATCAACGTTGTATAATATTGAGAACTTAATTAAATTTAATTTATTTTTTCAGCTGTACATAAATTCACAACTACAAAATGGACGCTTTATGGCTATCTTTGAATCTATACTTTAAATATCTGCTTATTCTAAAATTTATTCTCTAAAGTTGTTTGGTTAACTGCAGGATATATTCCTGTCGTTTAATAACGTTTTTTAAAATAAAAAAATAACGATAAAGTTTGTTTTCTGTTTGTTATCTATCGTATCGTATATAGTATAGTATGGAGTGTTAATCTGTCTCGTGCCACACAGCGTATGCCTTGCTCGTTCATTAGTTGTAGTATTTCTCAGTTATTATCAAACTCGGTTGTTTTGTAAGCTTTGGCAGCCCAGTAGCATGTGTTGTATAGTTAAATGTTCGTTACATAGGTTCTGCATATTGGTTTAGAAGTTTTATCAAACAGGTACCAGTGAGTTTCATTTTAAGAAATTATAACAAACATACTGCCTTTACATCTGTATTCATAGTTCATACTCTATTGTCATAATAAAATATCACAGTTATTTTAAAACTGGTAAACTAGCATTTATTTTGAACTTAAACAGACGTTGCGGGCTAGTCATGGAATATGAATTTTTTCCCGCATAGATTCAACTCAATAAATCAATTTGAATTTTAAAGCATAATAAAACGATGGATTTCGCTAATGTTGATGATTGTCAGACCACCAATCTGTTCATGCTCAAATGACTTCTAGAGACCATTTCTTTTTAAGTTTGATAAAGCAAGAAAGGTACACAGATAAGCAACGATCATGGGTAATAAATTCCCTAATATTGGTTCAATGCTTAATGAATATGTTCATGCTTACACAACCCCTAGAAGCCGTTTATGTTTACGCTACGGAGCAAGAAAGGAATACACATAAGAAACGACCATATGTTTCGATTCAATTGAAATATATTTTTTTTAATTTAATAAAATTTTAAATTTTCAAAACCAACAGGAATTCCCAGGCATATATTCAAGGATTGAAACCTATTCATCAAAAATGAAAACCATGAAAACAAACAACCAATTCATCATTTTCCATGTATAGAGTTTTCAAAGCCTAATCAATTCTGCTTAATGTAAATCTAACATCTAAATTATGACACCGTAATCAAAAGGTTGTCAATCGTAATCCCGTTTTGCAAATCCGGTTAATTAAATTCTGATTTTTTGTAATCCCAAGCATGCTCAAAAGGTCTTTTATCTTAAAAAAATCGTTATTTTTACTTCTTTTAAGATTTTTTAGCAATTGGTGATCCTTAGAGAAACTTTATTATGCATATTCAGTGTTATGCATTGTAGTTACACAATTCAACTGCAATCCTTTGACTCTAGTCCCCCTGATGAATCTACTTTTTCCAGAAATTTTGCAAAGACTCTGCTGTACGTATTCAGAAATACCAATTTTTATTTTTTCGTTACAACAACAGTTCCGTAATAATGCCGTTTGGTATAGTGAGAAGTTTATACATTAGCCAGTGCATATACCTGGTTATTGTTCTGTTATGTAATCACAAAATATACATATTTGTAATAAAGAACAGAAAAAGGCTATATATGACCTATAAATCAGTTTTTTAATAAAATGATTCACTTTCGACTTATTTTTTTGTTTTATTAAAAAATTGCCGATATATTTTAATGTGACTTATAAAACGACATCGATTGTATCGAGAATTTATTACTTTCTTTCAAAAATATTGTTGACTATAACAGAATTGTGACTACAAACGTTTTTGACTATAAAATACATAAAAAAATATTAGAAATGATGATGAAAGAAAAATTATTGATTAAAAGTGAATTGTGCGTATAACCAGTTGTGAGTATGATGATGTTATGATACATATTAAGATTAAAGAGATATAAGAATAGGCTAATAGCAGAAAAAAGTTAAGCAATACTTACCGCTGCAAAACTTATTTTTCATCTCGAGACCTTTTAAAAATCTATAAAGCATATATACGACCCACGCTCGAATATAACTCACATTTATGGGCAGGTGCACCAAAAACTGCTTTAAATTTTTTGGACAAAGTTCAAAACCGCGCCATTCGTCTTATAGACGACATCAATGTGACCTCATCCCTTATACCACTTGGTCGTCGTCGTATTGTTGGAGCACTTACTCTATTTTATAGATAGCTGCTTGGTGTTGGCACTTGTTCCGAGGAATTAAAATCACTTCTTCCTCCTCTTAAGCAATTCCATCGCACAACACGAGAGGCATCAAGTGCCCACCCTTTCACAGTGGAAATTCCGAGATGGTTTAAGTCCGGTTATGGAAATTCTTTTATAGTAAGAACATCTCGATTGTGGAATCGCGTCCCAATCGAAGCATTCTCAATGAGAGAAGGATTTTTTATTTATGATTTACAGAGATTTAAGACGAATATTAACAACATTGTTCGCTCTTTCCCACAAAACTTTTCTTCTTCCTTTTTCTTTCCTTTCCTCTAACTATCCTTTCCTTTTGCAAGTTGTCAACGGTACGCAAGTACTTAAAGGTTTAAAACCTAAGTTTTGGCTATAATATAAAAAAAAAAAAAAATTCCAATACTATGACAAAATACTTAAAAATAATAAAATACATTAATTTTTTACAGTTTTATATTTTATTTCATTTTTAAATCACTTTTTTAAAGCTTTTAATTAATTTAAATTTAAATTTACTTTAATATTTTACAAAAAAAAAATTTTAATTAATAATACAGAAACATAACTACAATTTAAATTACGTAAAAAACCATATAATTTTTTTCTTCGGGAATAAGAGTTCATTAGTCGATCTATCATGGTTTTTTTATGTATAAAAGACAAAAAAGAGGTGGTTTTCCTGGGTTTAGGGCCCTCACTACAATTGTTGGTTTCAGCGCGTATCCTTCGAAGATTCCAACCTACCTACAGAAAAAAAATAAATAAGATTCATATAAATTGATATGAATCAATGATAATGTTGTTATCCAGGATTTTTTTAATAAAGTTACTACTGTGAAATTGCACAGGGGTCCACTAGTTAAAATATGTTTTATAATACTTTTTATTCCAAAGTAATCGTACAATAATAATAGCCCTGCAAATATTGTAAATAGATATTGCAATAGGTTCTACACCCTCTGTATAACATTTCAGTGTTGGGTTTTATAATCAAAGCTGACTGACATATAGCTAAGTTTAATTGTTGACATTAAATCAATTATTTTCAGCTCCTACATTACAATATAATTTTATTTTTTTACAATTTTGATATAATTTTATTTTTAAATATTTAGATTGATTTAATTTATTTAAATCTTAAAGTATGCTGAAATTTTGTAAAATATTGTACTTTAAAAATTTCTACATATTCATTTATATGTTCAAATTTCAGCTTCAAAATGATTGCTTTCAAAATATAACAACAACAAAAAATCGAACCCTAAATTAAAAATTGAAATAATTTTGATTAATTACAAATTTTCTAAAATAAAAAAATTAAAAAAAAAAAAAACAATCTATTTACAATCTAATAAATAAAACGAGTATACTTTAATACTTAATAATAAAAGACACATTTAACATGTCTAGACAGTTCATTTGTTTCACTTGTTTTTTTTTTAACTGATTGTAATACCATCAAACAAATCTGAAATTATCAAAACGACCACTACCAATACCATCATCAACACCACCTACATTATATTATAATAGTACACAACAACCTACTTAAGAAAAAGAAAAATTATCTCAATTTAAGACAAATTTTTATAAATAACTTTTAATATGAATATTACCATTATTGTATATACATAGTTCTCAATTCACTTCAATTACAACAAAAATAAAAAAAAAAACGAATAGAACAGTTATTCTTATTGAAAATTGAAAATTGAAAAAAAAACAAAAAAAAATTGTATTTTCTTTCCCATTTTGAAATCTATAATCAATCAATTTAAAGAGACGAGAACATATCGAAGAGCAAATAACAAAATATTCTAAGAGTCTGTTGGAAAGAGAATCAATATTTTCTCTTTTATATACAAATTGATTGAAAAATTAATAAATTGAAATGGACAAATTTCATTTTTATTTTTTAAGAGGGGTACATTTTTTTGTGTGCTATTTGTTCTCATCCGATTATGCACCGATATTATAGGAAAAGTTATTTTCATTTATCTTCTTTTCATTTATTGTATACGACCTTCTATTTTGATCTTAAATGTTAGGAAAGGAATAAAAAAAAACAAAAAACAATCAATCCATAACTTTATTTGCCCTTTAAACATTAATAATTTATTTTTTTTTTTTTGTTTTTTGTTTCTTTTTTGTATTTTTTCAAAGTCTTTGAAATATTATGAAAATAATTCTTAAATTATTTCAATTGTATACGCTCTTAAATTTATTGTTAAATTTTAATTTAATATGTTTTGGGTGAGTGATTTCTTAAATCAAACCATTGAATCGATTTATTCTTAAGACATGTTTTACAAGTTCTAGTGAATCTTAGTGTGCGCTCGAAATGGTCCATGTCTGTCCCAGCATGAAAACTAGGATTTATCTAAGGCAAATGTTAATATACCTTCGTAGGATCAAATAACTATATCTCAAGGATAGCTGGTATTGCCAAGTATACCGGGTGTTGCTGAGCATGCGGATCAGCTTTCTAAGAGCAGAAGGAGCCGTTATTTTAATATTTAAAAAAAAAATTATTAACTAAGTCGAGGGTGCTTTATCAATTGGTGATTTTTTCAATTTCCGGGAACGACCGGAAAAGGTTTTCTTAAGACCAAAAATCGCCGAAATTGGCCAAAATCCAGATTTTTAAATGGAGAGGGGTAATTTGTTATGCAAATTTGGATTTCTATGACGAAAAATAAGAAACTTTTGTAAAGTAATAAAGTCTATATTACTACTTATATACTAGAGACTTGCGGCACCTACGCGCCTTCTACATAGTGATGCCGACAAAGCACCTGCTGTAGTAAGACTAATCAGACCTATTTAATTGTTTTACAAAAGTTTTTATAAATAATTTAGGAGGGTCAAAATTTGTATGCCTGAAACGTATTCGAGAGAAAACATTTAAAAAAAGGATAAAAAATTTACTGAAAACCATACAGGACAAAAACTAATAACAAACTTTCAACACAAAAATTTATGATTTTAATATTTTTTTTTAACCCATTAAAGCCGGCTCATTGATCCCGTTGTACAATCATTATGAAATATTTTAAGGATGGTCATAGAGGTCATAGAAGTTGCCTGTGCTTTTTAGACCTCTAGCTTTTGGCCACGCCATAGATTTGGAATGGATATATTTAAATACCCTATCGGCGTTAGCGCTACTATATTTTATATAAATTTTTTAGTTTTTTTTGAAAAAAAATTAAAATTTTATGGATTTGTTATTTCATGCTCTATCTGATATCTATTGATGGATAGTGGATTATATGACAAAATATATATAATTGTTCTGTATTGTAAGAATCAAAATGTTTTTTAGCTTTTTCAATTATCTCGTGGTTTGAAGTTTGACCGTTGTGTTGTCAGGTTTTAGAAATTCAAAAGTGAATTGATAAAGTTACACAGTTTCAAATGTAGTGTTATGTTAAACTAATTAGTAGGCTAAGATTTATATAATTCTGTTTAAAGTACTATGATGTCTAACTTTTGGAGTCATGGCCCAATGTTCCATACAAAGCGGTACGACCGAAACCATCGCAATGATAACAATTGACCAGCCACTGCTCATTCATGAGTATAATAAACGGATGGTTGGTGTTGATCTGTTTTAAAATGCTATGAACATTTATCGAATCAAAGTTCGTGGTAAAAAATGATATCGGCCATTGCTCACAAATACAGTTGATGCGGCAATGGTGAATGCATGGAAGTTGAATTTTTCTGCGCAAGGTATGAAAGTGTGACTTCTATGCACTATTAACACTACCATAAGTAGTCAGCCGTCCATGTAGACGTGTACTTGTTCATGCCCAACAAATGGTAAAACCCACGGATCGTGTCGACCATAATAGTGGGAAAAAAAACCTTTACGCAGTCTTTGTAGACAATGCGGTATTAAACCACAATTCGCTTGCAAAAAGTGTTCGACTACTTTGCATCCCAAATGCTTTTTTGACTATCCTAATGATGTACCACGAGGCAAAATAAAAATTAAGAACGCGAAGCAATTTACAAAATAGTTTTTAATATTTAATTTTACAACACTAATATTTAATTATGTACTTTACTTTTTTAGATTTATTCAATAAAACACTGTGAATTGTGCCTTACTTTCATAATAAAATAAATTGTGTTTTCACTAATTGTTATAAGAATTTTCATACTTTAGACGGTTGGGTACTTAAATACCCATAAAGGTAAATTATCTCTAGAAACGAGGTAAGTACTCCAATCAAAAAAAAAAATTATTTTATAAGATTGAGGAAGTTTGAGGTTAAGTAATCTTTAGAAATTTTCCCGACTTTTCCATTTTCCAATTTCCCAAAAACCACTTTTTATGGAAATTTTCGGGATTTAAAAAATCCTTAGTTTTTCACTCCCACTAACCACGACAATTCTTGAGAATTTTGATTAGGTCACTGAAAACGAATTATGGTCCCGCCCTTTTTTTTGTCTAATAAAATCAAAACTAGTTCAATATCTATTACCTAACGGCAGATATAGCTATTTTAATGCACTAAGGTTTTTGGATATTTAAAGACCCAATAGGCGTTAGTAATGGGTTAATTTAACAAAAATGTATGTACATTATACATATACATATGTACGAATTTCTGCCACATTAATACTTTCAAATATTAGGTTTGTTCAATTAACTGTTCTAGAACGCTCTAGAAAAATTGATAGCTATCCGAATTTTTTCTGAATTTTTGCCTGAATTTTTCTAATTTTGCTAATTGATGCATATATTATTGAAACCCGAATTTAGCTGACGACAGGAAAAAAAAAATTCTTGTTTAACTATGGTGTAACATCCATATAAAAAAATATTTTTTGTTGTTTATAAAAATAAGCAAATTTTATAATATAATAAATAACAAAGAAATATTGTCTTAATAAAGAAAAAATTTTACTCAATAGAGAATTGAACTTACATAAAATTTGCGATATTAAAATAACGGTGGAACAAACTGAGCTAATAACCTATTAAATTTATTTCATCAAAATGCAAACATAAAATAAAAATTTATTTTGATCTACACAAAATCCAATAAAATAAAATGAGTATTTCTATTCTATACCCAAATGGGATATGCACAATACAAACGCACACAATCAGAGCTTTCGTAAAACGGAAATGGTATACATATTTTAGATGAATACTCAGAGAATGCGTATTCTGCTCTAATATTATTATTGAGTGTTGTGTAAATCAATTTATGCAGGTTTTTTGAAAGCAATTTATATAAATAGTATTAGATAAAAACATCAAAACAAAAAGGATGCTTTCAAATGTCCTTTTCGCGCCTTAATAAATTAAATGATAAATAAGATCATGTGATGTTAAAGAAAACAAAACAATTTGCAAAATGTAGAAGTAATAAATAATTATTATATTTGGTTAACAGCAAATTCAATACAGTAAAAAAACCTATTCGTACATTTTTCTTAGAGAATTATTGAATAATTTATTTCAATGTTTGTATCAGCTGAGCGAGCTTATAATTCATTAGTCAATCTAACGTAGATCGGTTATAATAAAATACCTATATTTTTGCTTTAATGGGATTTAATATAGATTCGATCCCACACTATAATGAAACTTCACTACTCCTTTTTTTTTGCCTTTTGAGGCCTGCTTCGTATAGTTCGAAACAAAATTAAATTTAATCGTTTAGGTTTATGCAACAATAATTTATAGTCTCGATCAACTTGACTATAAGTTTGTTAGTGATGATGGGATTATTAAATAGTTAGATGATATTAACTGCTTAAGTGTTGTTACATTCATTTTTTCTCCAATGTTACAAAATAATAAATTTTATTTTTTTGACTGATTTAATATAAAAATTAAGACTTGTATAAATTGGGGATTCTGAGAGAGATGTTGTATCGGCGTAGAGCCTAATGACCATATCCCAAGGATAGCTGGAATTTGCTAACTTTTCAAAAATATATACCTTTAGTGGCACATCTTGTCATTTAAGGAAGAAAAGGACATTTGAAAGTATCCTTGTTGTTTTGATGTTTTTGTATAAAAACCATTATATCTGTTGATCCATTAGATATATCATAGATAGGTCATTAGGTCCTACGCCGATACAACATCTCCCTCAGAAGAGCCCTGCAATTCACTTAAGGGAAGCTTCTATATAATCTTAATTGTTGATTTCAAACCGCACATTTAATTGTACTAGCCAGCTTGCTAATTAGGTTCATTTCTATCTATCTACAGCTCTCCATTTTAATTAATATCAATTTTGTCTATTATAATCTATCCAATAACCAGTATGATATCCAGTATGATATAGATGGTAAGTTGATTTCACTTATCATCTCAGATTATGATTTAATTTTTGTCATTATTCGTTTCTATTCTTTCTCCAATTATATGGCCTTTTTTCACACCACCATTTTTAATATTTTTTTTTTTTTCAATTAATTTGATTTGCAAAATGAATCGATTTTCACAGTATGTAGTTGTTCTTGTTGAACATACGATCTTCAAGAAAGATTTGACATTTTGCTGTAATTTAAAAATAAATTTCGTTCTATTTTGAAAATCATTTCATTTTTAATTTTTTTTGTTTTATCTTTTTATAACAGTAGACAGCAACTGTTCTCAAAAACAAACATAGATTAGTAACATATACACACATGCATACATATAAACATTATATTAAATTTTTATACTTAAATGTAGAAAACTTAAAAAAGTTTTTCGATGCAATTTTAGAAAATAAGAAATAATAAAAAAAAACAAAAAAAGAAATATGGGTGATGTTAACAAGTTAAATATTAAGAAGGGGAGTTAAGAGACATTGCATAAAATGTTCACAATTTGATATATTACTTACATATATTTTTTGAAACTCCCATGAGAATGAAATGAGTTTTTAGAAAAAAAAAAAATTATAGTAATAATAAAAACAAAATTCCTCTCTAAAATACCAATGACCTTGTTTTGAAGGATTCAATTTATATATTATGATTGTATATATAGAAAGTTAGATACGATTTTTATTAACTGGGGATGTACTCCTCATTTTAATTCATGTCAATTTTCTCTATTATAATCTACCCAATAATATAGTATGATAGTAAGTTGATTTCCCTCATGAAAAGATATGTCAGCAATTATTATTATTTTCGAAAATATATAATTAAAAATATATATATATATATATTTTTATATAAAAACAGATTAAATACTCTCTTGATAGTTTCTATTCTTTCTCCAAATATATGGCTTTTTTTCACACCACCAATTTTAATATTTTTTTTTTTCAGTTAATTTGATTTGCAAAATGAGTCGATTTTTAGCTCTCTTGATAGCTTTTACAAATTGTGGGGCCTAGTAAAATATAATCTTACTAATCCAAACAACCTAATAGGATGCACTTACTTCTAATTTAATCAACAAAGTTTGAGATGACCTTACAAAGTTAAGGCGAAAAAAATGTATAGTTTTGAATGAAGTTAACTGAACTCATAGTACACTGAGCTTTACAACCCTATTAGATTCGATAATTATTATGATTATTCACAAGTCCTAATTGGATTACGTGTTTGTTAAGCAAGCCCATTACAACCCTAATCTTCCTTCTAATATGTATTGAATTTAAATTTTTATATTAAGTATAGCTGGTAACTCTACTATAGAATTTGTATACCTCGAATGTAGTTATGTAATAAAGAAAAAGTATGGTTGAGTGTGTAGTAAAACATAGAGATGATAAAAGGTTTTGTTATTGCAATATAAGAGACGTATTACTTTTTATGAAGCTTTCAGTACTTCCTGTACACAACTTACAGGACCTAATATTATAAAACAGTCAGAGTTCATTTTGTCTTCTTGTGACAGTGTTAATAATAGAATAAATCTCACTAATTGATATACGAATGTTTTCTACATCTAAGCTAAGATAGATTTATTAATTGAATATAGTCTTTGCTAGTAATAGAGTTCAGTTCAAAAAGCTTGTTAACAACCTATATAAAAAAAAAACAAATTGTACGCAAAGTAAACTATACCCAAGAAATTTGTACGGAAAAATAGAAAAACCCTGGAATTCCTAATTTAGTTATTCGAATTTATATAGCTTCAATATTCTACATAACTCTTGAATTCAAAATCCCTAACTTTGATCTGGGTTCAGTGTAGCGATTTTAAACTGTTTATTACGATATTTCAATTGTATGAAAATTTTTAACAAACCCCTATAAAGATAGAATATTATCTGCTTTAGCTCGAGGACATATTATATTCCAGCTTCATAGTGTTAGAAGCTATAAAACAATGTAGTTGCATTTTTAAAATTGCAAATAGGTATAAAATTAATTAATACTTAATTTGTCTTCTCCACAGCACATATTCGCTGTTTTCTAATGTTTCTTTATGTTTTTTTTTTTTTAAAATGTTCTTAATTTTGTTCAGACGGGGAAATTTTGCTGCAATATCAAATTTTCTTTTCCACTGTATTGGGGAATGTAGGTCTTCGGCATGTCTAATTGTACACAGGTTGCGCTAATTGCGTAATTGGCTATTCTAATATTGCTATTATATGTATTGCAGTCCCGATAGTTTAGTAAACGAGATAGTTCATGGTAATTGAATGTAGCCTTGCCATTGGGTTACCATTATGGTCCTTAGCTTGTATATTTTCTTCTGCCCACCTATGCACACAATGGTAATGATAGACAGTATAATCGATAGACAGTAATGTTTGTAATATTTTTCTTCTTCAGCTGCCCACTATACTGGATGTTTGAGATCACATTTCTAAAGCAGTAATTAGTGTTGAATAATTTTCGTATCGAATGTTGTTGATATTAACACCATTTACTTTTACTCCAATATTTATGTTATGCATTGTTTTCTCATATATTGTGTTGGAGTACAGATAAAACAGTAACAACTTTATCGTTTGCCTTATCGTTTGCGTTATTATTCTAACTTCAATATTTTTTTGATGAATTCTTTTGAAACTATATATAGGCGTTTTGGTTCCATTACAAGTTCTTGATCACTAAATGTCTTTTATAAATATTCATCTTAATCAAGAACTTCGTAAGCTTATTATGTTGAACTGTGTTAAAAGCTTTTTCATAAAATGTTAAGCAGTAAAAAATATCCTTATGAACTGTCAAGACAGTTTTGAATCAAAATGTGGCGGTCGAAAAGAGCTTCCAGAGTACCAACCTGCTCAAAGGCCGAATTGTGCATCACTAGTGGTATTTTACATTTCTTATAGATTACGTGAAGAGCTTCCAGAGTACCAAGGCTTACTCTAAAGCCGAATTGTGCATTACTGATTCTACTTTCACATTTCTTATATAGATTCGGAAGTATCAATAATTTTTAAAAATTTTAAAAAATAATTTCAAAGACAGTTTGTTTAATGAAAGGCTCATTTAGCTTATAAGTTGATGATTGGATTATTTTTTAATTTAATTTTTTAGGTATATTCTGGTATCTGGTAGGTCTGGGTATATTCCAGTACCATAAATTTTGTAATAATGTACGGTATTTTTTCTCATATTAAGTTGATTTACAAAATAATCAAAACAGAAATTGTAATGTTTTTGAAATCAATGATATTTTCTAGAATTGGCCTTAGTTCGAATAGTGGATCGATAAATGAAGAGATTTCCTTATTGGATTGCTTTTCTTGATATATTTTCTCCCAGTTCTTTTTATTCATGAGAGAAAATTGTCATATTCTTAATCGATGCATTACCAGAATATTTTCTTGTACTCATTCGGAATATAATACTATTGTAGAGCTTAAATTGAATTGCATAAGATGTTAGAAGAATCATGTTATCATGTGTATACCAGTACAATAATTCAGTAAATATACTTTTTTTTAACAAACTCCATACAAGTACTTTGATTCCTATAGATCATAAATTAATAAATAAATCAAAATTAAATCAAAATCAAATATTTGTAAAGTACATCCAACTTTGACTCACTGGGTTTTAATTTCATTTATCTGGCATGTTTATTTCAATATTAATTTATAATGTAATAATTATAAATGTCGCAGTTCCTCAAGGCTCTGTACTAGGCCCAATACTTTTTTTAATTTATGTCAATTCACTTTTTGCTCAAGCAAGATACAGCTCTATCTTATTCAAATGTAAATTATTTTAATACCTTTACCGATATAAATTTTGATTTGGATATACTAAGGGAATGGTTCAAAATGCATAGACTTATAATAAGTAACAAAACAAAATTTATGTTTTTTTCATCTGTCAGGAAAAGTATGTGAAAATTTAGTCTATGTAATTTATGTGAACATGATGTGTCTGATATTTTGTTTAATGGGAACGTGTGGATAACTTCAAATATTTAGGTATCCCGTTAGATGCTAGACTAAACTGGAAAGATCACACAACTTATCTAAAAAGATACCTAAATAAAGCAGTTAGGAAACTGTATCATTAACACGCTGGGTGGCGCAGTAGATAGAGCGCCTGATTTTCAACCGAAAGGTTCCAGGTTCGATGAAGCAACAAAAAAAAACGCTTTATTGGTTTTTCGACCTGGTCTAGTATCCTTTGTCATTGGGATATAATGCATGACAAAAAATAATTGAGAGTATTATCTGGTAACAACTTAAAATAAAATGGAGCTATTCTATTTAAGTAGTTCCTGACAATAGTAGTAGATTTTCATATTTAATGAGTAGAGCTAGTAATTTGTTAAATAAATACTCGAAATATTGTAGATATTGTAGTGTAAAATTGCAGTATCGTTCTTAATTAAAAGCACGAAAAGGTGATTCTACCCAAGTTACTGTCAAGAACGTAAAAAAAAAAAAAAAAAAAAAAAAAATTTATATTGTCCTTTCTCTGTTTTAAAACTTTTTTACAATGGCTTGATTAAGTCTAAACTTCAATATGGTCTGTGTTGTTGTGGTGGTACCCATTATAATAAAATTCAGCCTTTGTTAATTAAACAAAAACAATGTGTACGTATTATTTGTGAGGTCAGTCGTAGAACTCCCAGTTTTTATTTTGTCAAAAATCTAAAAATTCTTCCCCTAAGTCATCTATACTATTTTAAAGTACTTAAACTATTTTTTTAAAAATCGGGCTTTAAATTCGAGATTGTTGGTAATATTATAATTTTTTAATTGCATAATTTGCGTATAAATAACAGAAATGTTGTAAATGTGTACCCAAAGTCAAAAAATCTCATTTTCGTCACTTTTTTACTGTAACTGCATCTCAGCTGTTTGATAAATTGCCTAAATGCTTTAGAACCCAGAGAATACAAATTAAATTTATAAAGCAAATAAAATTCTGGCTATTTTCATTTTCTTATGCACAAATTGAATCAATATTAATAGCCATAATTTAAGCTCACTTTTTATCTGTTTTATTATTTTTTATTTTTTTTATTTATTTTTTTGTTATTTTTAATGGTTTTTATTCAAATTGTAATTCATTCTACTATACTATATTTTTATTTTATTTTTATTAAAAATTTAAAATCTTTTTATGTTTTTTTTTTCTTTCTTCTTCTAAATTAAATTAAATTAATACTTCTACAATTAAAAATAACATTATATCAAATAATTATAAAGTAATTTTATATTGTTTTTTTTTTCCAATAAATACTATTATACCTGTTATTTTAATAAAGTAAGACATTCGTCTCTTGCACTGTGGCAAAAGAATGTCTTTAACTATTTTATTCAGAACTTGAAGCTTAAAATTGACTAATTAAGGATATATTATGTATTAAGTTTTTTGATTTTTTTATATTATATATATATTATTCTGCATTTATCTGGATGTTTGTAATTTCGACGGAACGCTCCAACACATATACAAATTGCATATGTATACAAATGCATATATATACAAATTGCTTTGATGATTTTTTTAACTCCTGTCTACCATGCTGAACCTTTGCAGAAAAAATTGATTGCATGAACTGTATTTTTTTAATTTAGTGTTAGTCTTCTTCGCAAATAATAAGGAAAAATAATAAATAATAATAATAATATAAATAAAACAAACAATTTTTTTGATTTATAATAATAAGGACTAATATATCAAGAGTTTAATATGGTTTTAATCAATAGTTTAATATGGTATAATAACCAAAAGGCAAACAGCATTTAACACAAAAAAAAAACATAATTCACTCAAAGGTTATTCTTATTACTTAAAATTATACATAATAATACACATGTGTATCAGCATATTTGTATTGTATAATATTATACATTATACTACTTTATTGCTTATACCTTTTATTTTTGTCATTATTGTGTGCGTAACTCACTTCACTCAAAAAAAATTATTTTTTTTATTATTTGCTGTATCTGTATTCTGTATGTTCTATATGCTCCATTCCAAAAATATTATTTTATTTTCAGTGTTAAGTGTTCACTGTTCACTTCACTGTCCAGGTTCACTGTTCAATCAATAGAACTTGATAGAAGTTGAGTAGGATAATTAACTCTACTTCTACGTCGGATAATAAAACATTGTTTTTTTTAAATTGAAAATTATTGATGAAAATGTTTTTGTATTTTTTGTAAATTTTACCAATTTAGATACAAAATTTTGAATTATTTTTTAAAAATAACACAATACCATAATAACAGTTTATTCATATAGCAAAATCAGATCCCTATACATTATACAAAAGACAAAATTTATATGAAAATAAGATCCCATTTTTAAATTTGCTCTCCCGGAGGCCTCAATAACGCTAATACGGTAAAATTTATACTAAATGGAACCCAACTAACGAATTATAACTAAATGGAAGTGAGTACGAGTATACCATACACAAATACAAACATTTTATACAAATTTGTTGGTATGGTACTTCATTTTCTGTTATATAAAAAAAAAAAGATTAGTGTTAGGCCAATATAAACATAAATAAAAATAAATAAAAAGTGATATAAACATAAGTACTGTAATTTCGGAATAAAGAATCTAATGAAAGAAAAAAAGAAACTAGGATTTATTTTGCTTCCGTCATTTATGACGGGTTACAAAGCTAGTTTTATAATAATTGTATTAACTTTCTAATATATTTTTACTTTACTATATTTTATTGTATTAATTTTCTACTATACATTTGTGAACAATTATTAATTCTTAATTCATAATTCAAATGTTTGTTTTTTTTTTTAATAGTATATAAATTAAATGTTATTTAGTATAAGTTAAAAATGTAATCTGAACTATTTTAAATACTAATTATTAAATTGATTAAGGATACATTGTACAAAAAATTAATTTAATTTGTATGTATTCAAAATTTGTTACTAGCGTTGTAATTCTGTTGAAATAAAGACTATTTTATTATTATTTTATTATTATTATTTCTGTCTGTTTTCAGCCGATACAAAAAAATTTACTATCCCAGTATATTATTGTTATTTTTTAATTTTATGTTTAAAAATAAAATTTATAACCACTCTCCAGGATAATCAAACTCATTATTAAAACAAATTTTGATTTTTTATTTTCTATTTACTAGACCTACACACTTTTAAGCAATATAAAATGTGACTCTTTTAAAGAGGAAAGTGAACCTATTAAATAAGTTTAAGTTAGACAGATTTAACCTAGAACTGTGGTATAATTTTAATTTTATTTTTAATTGAAATTTCCTGAATTGCCTCTGCTATCACATAGACGTCTAATTAGAATGCTAATCTAGATTATAGTAGCAGTACTTTATTAGTATTATAAAGCAAAAAAAAAATATAAGTCTATAATTATTCAATTTAATTTAAATAATTGTGTAATTAGGTTTTATATCGCCACAGTATTATAATTTAAATTAATTTGAATTTTCTAGGACTAAAATTATAATAAAGCAATTGTTCAAGGATTATGTTAGGTCGTAAGATGAATTGCAAAAAAAAACAAAAATGATTAATTTTTCGTACATAGTTGTGATTTGTAAAATGAAATTGTTGGACTTGTAAGTTCTTTAGATTGTCCAAATTATTGTAAAATATTCTAAGATATTTCAGTTATAGTTGTGTTAGTTCATTACAGTGTACATTTTACTATATTATACTGTTGATGTTACTGAAGTCTTTGGATATCGAAATGATATAAAAATATAAATATTAATGACTGTATGTTGTTTTGTCCCAAAACTCCTCCGAAACGTATTGAAAAATTTCACCAAATTTTACAGAAAGGTAATTTACTACATAAAATCAAACCGTTAATTGCCATACAACTCTTGCCACACATCAACCAAAGGTATTATAGACCTGTAACAAAATGTGTACTATGATATTCTATCAAAACTAAAAATACACGTATATTTTATCGTTTTCCGAAATTCGAACGGGTTTTGTAAGCTGCCATACAAATCCTTAACATTCGCCAAAAATATTTCAAAAGTCAATGGCGTTGCAGACCTTAAAATAGAATATGGAATTAATGTAATGGAATATGAATTGATTAATTAAATTAATTAATTAGCCTGCTATATCTAAATTGTTATACCGGAAGTTGTTTTCACAACAGGGAAATGGTTATCATAGACGATATATATTGTCCTAGGTATGTTTTGGTAGACATACTTATATTGATAGACTTATGGATGGACTTATGAATAGACTTATATATTTTTTTTTTTTTTTTTTTTTATATTATAGCCAAAACTTAGGTTTTGAACCTTTAAGTACTTGCGTACCGTTGACTATTTGAAAAAGGAAAGGATAGTTAGAGGAAAGGAAAGAAAAAGGAAGAAGAAAAGTTTTGTGGGAAAGAGCGAACAATGTTGTTAATATTCGTCTTAAACCTCTGTAAGTCATAAATAAAAAATCCTTCTCTCATTGGGAATGCTTCGATTGGGACGCGGTTCCACAATCGGGATGTTCTTACTATAAAAGAATTTCCATAGCCGGACTTAAACCATCTCGGAATTTCCACTGTGAAAGGGTGGGCACTTGATGCCTCTCGTGTTGTGCGATTGAATTGCTTAAGAGGAGGAAGAAGTGATTTTAATTCCTCGGAACAAGTGCCAACACCAAGCAGATATCTATAAAATAGAGTAAGTGCTCCAACAATACGACGATGACCAAGTGGTATAAGGGATGAGGTCACATTTATGTCGCCTATAAGACGAATGGCGCGGTTTTGAACTTTGTCTAAAAAATTTAAAGCGGTTTTTGGTGCACCTGCCCATAAATGTGAGTTATACTCGAGCTTGGGTCGTATATATGCTTTATAGATTTTTAAAAGGTCTCGAGATGAAAAATAAGTTTTGCAGCGGCTCAAAAATCCTAAACATTTTGCGGCGCTTTTCGCAATATCGAAAATATGCTCATTCCAGTGCATATTTTGATTCACTCGCATTCCGAGAATGTTCAGATCTTTGAGTCGCTGGATACCTTCATTTTGAAGCCGGAGAATTGGTTCGAATGTTGTTAGCTTGTTATTAACAAAACAGCTTTGAGTTTTTGAAGTGTTAAACTCGACTCTGTTAGCTTTACCCCAGTCGACAATTTTGGCAAGGTCGTGATTGAGCGCGCCGGCCATCATTGTTCTTTTGGAGGTGACTGCGGAAGCTGTAGCATTAGTTTGTTTTAGAAAATCATATGATGCTACTAGAGTGCTGTCATCAGCAAAACTATGGATTGGATTGAAAGTTAATTTGAGAAGGTCATTAATGAAAATGAGAAATAGGGTGGGGGAAAGGACAGAGCCTTGTGGAACACCAGCATTGATTTGAAGTTGGTCGGAAAAAGAACCGTCAACTGAAACTATGATAGATCGATTTAAAAGAAAACTTTCAATCCATTTAGAAAAGGTTGAACCAAGGCCTATAGCGTTGCATTTTGCTATAAGAGCAGAATGCCAAACTCGATCAAAAGCCTTAGATATATCCAGAGCTACAACAGTAGCTTCACCAGATTGATGCAGGCTGGTGTTGAGCTTCTCGCAGAGGCATGTCATGAGATCACCGGTGGAACGTTGGGCTCGAAAGCCGTATTGGCTGTCATGAATTATACCTCTACTGTCAAGATATTTCTTCAGCTTATGATTAATTAAGATTTCCATCGTTTTTGAAATAATGGAAGTAATAGCTATGGGCCTATAGTTTGAAGGATTGCTTTTGTCACCTTTTTTAGGAATAGGATAAACTTGGGCAACTTTCCAATAGGAGGGGTAAGTTCCTGACGAAAAGGACAAATGGAATAAGTTGCGCAGAGGTTTAGAAATAGCGAAGGCAATGTGTCGCAGCACAATTGCAGGTATACCATCAGGACCGGTAGATTTTTTTATATCGAGATTCTTCAAGACTTTTGCTACAGCTCTTGTTCTAAAGTAGATCCTTCCGAAGGAATTAGGAACAGGGATTGATGAAGGATTTTGGGCTGTAGGAGGGAGTGTGGAATTAGCTGCAAATAATTTTGCGAAGAGATTAGCCTTTCCAACAGAATCTGATATAATAGTACTATTATTATCAATCATAGGTGGAAACGAAGACTTGCAAAAATTTTGCCTAACATTTTTAGCAAATGTCCAGAAAGACCTGCTGTTGTTGGGGAGATCAAAGATTTCTCGTCTCAATCTTTGGTTATGCAGGAATTTTTGCTGATTGATAATTTTTTTACATTTATTCCTAACCACTTTATAACTCTCATACGTATTGACTGTTTTATTGTTCTTGTATTTTTTGTAAGCTTCTTCTTTGGATTTCAGAGCTTTGCTGCAGAGGTCGTTGAACCAACCTGAGGGATTTCGTTTTATACTTCTAAGGCTATTTGGAATGAAAGTTTTCATTCCTAATAGAATCCTCTTGGTAATCACCTCTGCAGCAAAGTCGACATTTTTATATTGGAAACACAACCTTATAGATTAATAGATTTATAGATAGACTTAGATTGATAGACTTATGGATGGACTTGTGGACTATGATAAATCTCTTGCATGGATTCTTGGTATTGGTTTTCTACCACTTTAAAACAAAAAATTCAATATAAAACAGTTTTTATTCTATCAGTTCAATTCACACAACTAGCTACAACAACCAACCAATAGTTAGTTGAATATAATTTCCATTCCAAAATCAAAACAAATCGAAAATCCAATAAATTTTCTACAAGTTTTTTCGGGTAACACCCGAATACCATTTCTAATGTTGAACTTATATTAAAAAATTCTGTACACTTCAGATAAGCAGAGCTAAAACATAATTTATGAAATTAAACTAGGAAAACAAATTGTTGTCCAACCCGAATACGGTTTGTTTTCAGCTTTTAATCATCATCATTGTCCTGTAACTGTATCCGTCGGGTATTAGGTGGAAATAAAATATTTCCATTGGGTCTTATGGGTCTTATGGGTCTTATGGGTCCTTGGGTCCGCGGGTAACCGCTTCAATTGTGGCCACGATCTTTGTTAGGTACTTGCTTCGGTTAAGACTGTTGCTCCCATACTTTTTAGGACTTCCGACTTTTCCTAGTGTCATAGAGTCTTTGACACACATATTTAAATCTTAATTCGTATGTGACAATAAATACACATCGTTGGCCTAAATCTAAGTGACTGATATGTTCGAAAGGATGACACTGGATACCGTTGCTCCGGTTTACACCCACAGTAGTAGTAATTATGTCATACATTACTACTATAATCAATATAAGTGATAAAATGCAGCCCTGTCTTACTCTCTCATACATCTCGAAGAAATTTGTCAGCTATTCTCTATGAAAGACGCAACATGTTACACATTTACAGGATTCATTAATTAAAGCTATAATTTTTTTCTGAATTACCTCTACTCTACTAAGTTATGCCCAAATATACTAGCGGTTTACTCTATCAAAGACTTTCTTAAAATCTATAAACATTAGATGTAACGGTGTTTTAAATTCAGTGACATGTTCAAGAATTATTCGTGATGTGTTGACATGTGATCCACATACGAATGGCAACTGCAAAGACCCGTTTTCTGACTTTATTCTGCCTGTAATCCTTTCAATTGTTATTATAGCCATTAGTTTTGAGAGAAAACTGATAGTAAAATTTGCTAGTTTTTGAATTTATTTATGCATTTTATTTTTATAATTTTTTCATTCGTTTGGATAATTTTCTTATAATCTGGAATAAATGTAACAAAATATCGGCCGATACATTTGGTTCAGGTTTTAGGAATGCGGCGGGTATCTTATCTACACCTTTTTTAGAAAAAAATTTCAGATTTTATGACGGTTTTACTTGGGGTTCTAACATCGATACCCACCTAAGTTATCTGCTTATTGTTGGTATACGGAAGCTGATGAATACATTTTGTTCTACGGATAGTTCATTTAACAATCTACAAAAAATTATCTACCTATCTTTATAATTGATCATTCATAGATACCATCATTTTTAGATTTTATCTCGTTTTTACTTGAGGCTGTCACATCCATACATCCCATACATACATCTTGGAGATGCATTTTGTTCTACGAATTGTTCGTTTAATAATCTACAATGTTCCACCCATCCTCGCTGCATTTAACAATCTACAAAAAATTATCTACCTATCTTTATAATTGATCATTCATAGATACCATCATTTTTAGATTTTATCTCGTTTTTACTTGAGGCTGTCACATCCATACATCCCATACATACATCTTGGAGATGCATTTTGTTCTACGAATTGTTCGTTTAATAATCTACAATGTTCCACCCATCCTCGCTGCTGATCATTCATAGATCCCAATAGCCTTCTATGATATTTTGTTGTTGTAATAATTTGAAATTTAAAATCCTAAAAATTCCATTGAAACAAACAGAGTAATAAGTATGATTTTATTTTTATTTTTTCAATTTTATTTGAAAATTTTCAACCAAGCTGTGCAATTAATTTTAATTCACATTTTCGACTATAATAAAAGTAAAATTTATTTTCTTCATCATTGTCTTCTTATTCTCTCTTCTACCTCTTCTTTCGCTAATCAACTCAAAATAACTCATTTTATTAATTTACATTCTTGGCATATATTTCACTTCATCACTTTCTTAAAAATTTTCATTCTGTTATAATTTTTGTTTTTCTCTGGCATTTTTCTTTTAAAACTGCAATCTTATTAACTTAATTTTAAATCAATTAAGGAAGTTAAGGGAGACATCTTTATTTTTATTACCTCTTTCTTTGGAAAAAAAAAGAAACAAAAACCAAAACACAAAAAATTAAATTTTAATTGTATAAAAATGCACAAAAATAGAAAAAAAAATAAAAAAAAATTAAAAACTTCACATCAACGCTATTACGTACACTAACAAAGTATATTATTAGAATAATATTTCACCACAGTTAAGTACTCATTGTCCTGTTCTGTTTTTCTTATTATGTTATTATTATTATTTTTTTTTTTGTTATTCATTTTTTATCTTCACATTAAGTTGAATGCAAATCGATTTTCAATTAAGTTTTCATCTTCTCTATTTCCAGGACATTCTTTTATTTCTTCATTTATATTGTATATATGTATATTATATATATATATATTATATATATATTTTGTTGCCAGCAAATGAAGTTCTTTTTATTCAATATTTTTTTGTTTCAGCTGCAATACGAGTCGGTATAATTTTCAATATCTTCTGTTTCCACTGAATATGATATTCAATTTTTTAATTTTTTTTATTTTTTTGGAGTCTATGTCTGGCTGTAAAAGTTGTATTAGAAATGTCCTAGAAATTATTTTTTTAAAGTTGTACTTCTGTTTTTGTTGTTTTACTTATTTTTGATCACTCTCCGAATATCCTGCCTTTAAAAAGGAAATTATATTAATAAAGTTTTGTTAACGGATGGTTCGAAAAAAATAATTTAAAATAATTTATTGTCCAGTAGTTTAGTGTACATGAAGGGGTATAATTATTTATAGTTCGACTA
This sequence comes from Argyra leucocephala, assembly GCA_963942445.1. Lineage (NCBI taxonomy): Eukaryota > Metazoa > Arthropoda > Insecta > Diptera > Dolichopodidae > Argyra > Argyra leucocephala. Next base: position 116,185,780 of record OZ012681.1, on the reverse strand, counting down.
AACACATTAAATGAAACACTCACTACACCTACAGCGTAATTGACATTTTTTTTTACCAAAAAACTGAATATCATCACATATTTTGAACTTTGTACCATTATTATTTATTATATTTTTACTCCCCATAATTCAAATTATATAAAAAGTGCTCACTTGAAGCATGAACATTTAATGAAACAAAAAAATTTAGTCTCAAAGTAAATAAAATTAATCTAACAAGCACTAATTGAATCTGGAGAGCTGCTGTTGTAGCCCTGGGTACATCCAAATTGAATATTCTGTTATCCAGCGAATATCCAGTATCAAGTGAAGATGCTTTTGTAGCTCTGGGTATGTAACTAAGGCTTTTGATCAAGTTTGGCATTCCGTTCTCATAGCAAAATTCAACACTATAGGCCCTGGCTTAACCTTTTGAAAATGGATTGAAATTATTCCTTTAAATCGATCTATCAAAGTTTCAATTGACGGTTCTTTTTCCTACCAACTTCAAATCAATATGTTCCACTAGACTCAGTTTTTTTACCTACCCTATTTCTTATTTTCATTAATAACCTTCTCAAATTAACTTTCAATCCAATCCGTGCTGTTTATTAAATCCTATACTCCAATCCAATCCATACTACTTTACTGACTTAAGTCCATACTTACTTTACTAAAAAAAAAATACGAATACTACAGGCTTCTGCAATCAATTCCAAATTAACAATAATGCCTGACCCGCACAACCAGCAGATTGCCAAAAAGTTCCGACTACAAATAGAAAATTTGGCGAAAATTCTAGACTGCAATTATTTCGGTAAAGCAAATAGAATCGAGCTTAACACATCAAACACTCAAATCTGTTTTGTTGGTAATAAGTTAATATCATTTGAACAAAATCTCCGGCTTAAAATTGAAGATATTTAGCGACTCAAAGACTTGAACATTCTCTGATTGAATCAAACTATGCACTGAAATGAGCATTATTGTGCTGCCAAATGTTTGAGGTTTTTGAGTCACTGCAAAGCTTAGTTTTCATATCTATAATAACATATGTCTTACAAATCTATAAAGCATATGTATAAGACCCAAGCTCGAGTATAACTCACATTTATGAGTATGTGCACTACAAAGTGTTTTTAATTCAAAACCGCTCCATTCGTCTTGATGTTGAAGCACTAAGTAACCTTATTCTATTTTACGGATATGCACTTGCGCACAGTATGAACGATCACAAATATTTTAAAATAATACTAAATTCAGTACAATACTAAAGCAAGAGATAAATCAAAGTGACGAAACAAAGTTGAAACCATTTCGCAGAAATTTTGTATTAACACAGGGACAACAGTTAGAGAACAGCTGCAGAAAACCGATAAGAATAGAAGAATATTATTGTCATGGGCTTATTTTATGATAATACATTTACTATTTATGAAACATAATTATAAAAGCTATATCATTCCTCTACAGTAGATCTCCACATCGAGTTTATCAGAAATTATTTGTTACACATTTTCTACAATGTAAACACTTCATTTATTAGACCTTGTCTATACTGTATAAACACTTTCAAGTGAAGAGATATTTATTTGTACATACTCTTCCGAAGATTTTGATGCAATTCATGAATTTTTATATGTGTAGCTTGACGTCATTTGATCCATCACGTTCACTTTAAATTTATAGAATTCAACAATCGTTAGAGTTATACTTGTATGTCAGCTATTTAGAATTGCATCATTATCATATGATAAATTATTGATTGGTCACCGTTAACTCCAGCACCCACCCTTGTGTTTTCTCATAAAAGTGGATATAGCTTCAGGCATATTATTCAAAAAAAAGTTCATTTTCTGTAAACGGTTTCCATGGTTAAAGTGTTCTTGTTTGATATAAGATAGAAATTAATTAGTTCATTTGATTGTCTTGCTTTTCTATTTATTTCACGAATTAGAATAGGAAGCAAACATTTTAAGCAATATTTTATTAAACTCATCGATTGAATTCATAATCGATAATATTATGATGGGTTCTAATTCAGGTAAAACTGTGATATGTTCTTACACCGTCTTTTCCAATGAAAAATTCTTACAAAACTTCATCTAATTCTAATCAGCATCACTTGAGTCAATTAATATATAATATATTTTACTTCTTCATTAAACCGAAAGCCTCAACAGCTACTGGTTATATAAAATTGGCCTTGATTTAAATTGTGGCCAACTCAATAATAATAATAATAATACTTGCTACCAGAATCAATTCATTTGAATTGGAATTATAATTAATACTAGAGACGCCTATTTAATAATTATAATTCAAGTTAAAGCCAAATTTAACGTTTTTAACAGAACAGAGATTTAAATATACTGATATTTTTCACTATCAATGAATAGGTATAAAAACAAACAATAATAATTTTATTTACAACTTACTACGATACATATTACATTGTATATACCTAAGTACCTGTCTACAATTAATCATGCAAATAAAATTCATATGATATACCTATTCTATACCACTCTCTTGAAATTTGTATAAATAGGATGGTGTACTGGTGTAGGTGTGGTTGTGGTGTGGTGATTTATTTTCTCTTATTTTTGGTGAATAGATTGAATAATTTTGAGGTGGAACGTTGACAACAAACTCTATTAAAATATATGATGGGGTACGCAATAATTGGTCTTAAATAATTTATTTTCCGTTTCGCTTTCAAATTCATTATCTTCGATTTAAATTTTTTTGTCTAATTTTTACATGAGTTTTTCTTTTGAAGTAAGTGTACCGATTTAGGTAGCCACTTCTACCTACCTTTACCTACCTAAATGAACTCCGGTTATTATTCGTTTGTATTTTAATATGATTTCAACGTTAATAAAATCTCAGACATCCACAGAGTTTATCATATTCACTTTCACCATCATTCATTGATTTTTTTCTTGACAGATATCGGACTGGTTATAATTACTTACATCGACTGACTATATTCTAACTATAACTACTTCATCGCAGTAAAATAAAGTCATACGTACTAAAGTCATAATGGCCTTATTTCGCTTTCGAATGAGAAATAAAGTTATATCGCACATTTTTTTCGGGCGAATACCCATTCATATGCGAAATAAAACCATATCGTTTTTCTAAAATTTTACGAAATGAAGCCATATAGTAAGATTGTTACAAATATATTTCAGAATATTTTTACCCGGTATTTCAGAGCATCCGTATCAGCTTTTTAAGACGTAGAATCCTAATTTGCATAAAAACGTACTCCTTCCCATTTGAAAATCTTGATTTCGGCCAATTTCGGCGATTTTTAGTCTTAAAAATCCGATTTGCTGTCCTTTCCAGAAGTTGGAAATACCAAAAACGGCTTCTTTCTCCTCTTAAAAAGGTGATACGCATGCTCTGGAACACCCGGTATATATGTATATGTCAGATTGTGCATTAGGAAGGATTTTAAAGTCGGCTTCAAATTCAGATTTATACGCCTTTTATAGAATATTTATACATATATAAATATGCAAGATTTTGAATTAGCAGGAATTTAGAGTTGGATTCAAATTAAGGATATGAATATTTTTATAAAATATTGTGCGGTTAAAAGCTAAAAGAAGAAAATAGCCTTATTAGTTATATTTAAACAAATAAAACTAGATTTAAAAAAAATAAAATAAAGCCATATGGCCATATGGCTTATACCGAAAATACACTATTTTGCCTGAGCTACCTGTCTTCCTGAATTATTATCTTAAATATTTTACCACGTCATTTTTCGCATTGACCTACCTGAAATCGACTGTTCTAACTGTGTAGTACCATAAATAATATAACTGCTTAAATTCTTGGATTATATTATCTCAAATAATTTTCTTGATAATATCAAGATTATGCCAACAGCCACCATTTCATAAATCAGATATCATAAAAGATAAAAACAAAAATTGTTTTTTTGTATAGCAAATTTTCGCTAATACCGCTTTTCGACTTAATCGTAAAAACTTTTCCAAATTTTATAATACTTAACTTTCTTTGTTATAAAAATCAGTAAAATTAAAGTCTTGTATCAGCTTTGTATTTTCACATTTGCACCTCTTCTAGAGCTTATCTCAAAAACTTTTTTAAAAAAAATATTTTAACTTAAGTTTATTAAGAATTTATTATGAATCAACGATCTTAAATTCTTAAAGAGTTTAAGACCATTGTATAACACCACAAATTCAACTTATATTGTAGGAGTTATAAAAGTAAAATTTTCAATATAATTTTTCTATCTCTTTCTCTCTCTCTCAAACAATAAATAATCGACAAACAAAATGAAAGAATAGAAACAGTTTGTATCCGCAACTTGATAACATAATTTTATTTTATTTTTTTTTTTCATTTGTTTTCAACTCATTTTCAATACTTGAAAATATTTTTTGAAAAGTTTTTCTTTCTACTTCTTATTGTTCAAATTTTCCAACCAAAAACAAAAACAATTTTTTTATTTTGTTATTGTTGTTTTTTTTTTTTCATTTCACTGCAACTTATTTGCCTTTTCTGGTCAGTTAAGTTTTGCACTACATACCAAAATAATATATACGATAGTATATTAATAAAATTGAATGCTCTATATAAAAATATAATATGTATATGTATTGGTAATGAAGAAATATTGTGTGGGGGGAGGAGTGGGACATTACGAAGGACATTATAATTTCTTTTCTAACACCTATAAACATCCAATAAATTGTGATACATTTTTATTTGTCATTGTTTTGTTGTACTTTTCTTATAATGGAATACTATGCCGACTTTACTATTGTATATATACATAAATGTAACTGTACTAAAAACGGTAAATTCAGTATCTTTTTGGTTCATTAAAAGGTCATTTATTTGGAACATAAATTTTATACTTTCTTATTATTATATCGACAGCTAGCTTTCTCCAAAATAAAACTTTAATTTTTTATTTTACTTTTTATATTTTTCAAGAAACTATAAATTATATATTATAGTGTACTAGATGTTTGTATCTATGTATGTGTCCTGAAAAGGACAATGATACGAATTAAGAACAGAAAAATGTTATTCTGGAAAAGTAATACAGACCGACTTTTTAATGCTTTTCGATAAAGTTTTTTTTTTTTTTTTGTTAATTTGTTGTTGAATAAAAACAACAACAAAAAATAACAACAAAATACAACTAAAAGATTATAATATTAAAGTGCAGAAAAAAATAAAGGATACTTACTATAATGAAATGCTATTTATCGTACAAAATTATAATACTATTAAAAGAAAATTAAATTAAATTTTAAAGTTAAATTTATTCGAATTTTAATTATAAATTTACTTGTATTGCATCAGATATTGATTTTTCTCTATATAATTTTTAGTAGTGCAAGTTGTTATTTAATTTGAACACTTTAAAATTAACTTTGTGGATTATTGAAAATAAAGTTAAATTGAAATTTTTAATTCGTTTTATTTCAACTTAAAAACATGCATAAAGTTAGATATATTGATTTAGTTTTATGTAACCACTTGTCGCTTTAGGAGAAAATTTATTGTTGGTGGCTAGAACAAAAACAAAAAAATATTATTAAGCTTATTTCTACAACAAATTAGACTGCTCTACAACAATCGTACCGTTATTGTCATAAAACAACAACTAGGCTATCATTCTACAATAAATTGTAAACACATTAAGATTAATTAGACCGTTATTATTGTTCTACAATAAATTTGACTGTTCTACCAAAATTGTAGCGTTATGTCATTCAACCCGACTTGTCATTGTACCCAGCCGTTACTATCGTTCTACAACAAATTAGACTGCTCTACAACATTTGTACCGTTATTGATATTCTACAATAACTTAACCGTTACTATCATTCTACAATAAATTAAAAATACATTAAGAAAACACGATATTATCATTGTACAACAAATTTGGTCGTTATTATTGTTCTACAATAAATTAGACGATTCTACTATAATTGTACCGTTATGTCATTCTACAACATATTATAAATTCATTAAAAAGAACTATCATTCCCGACTGTTACTATCGTTCTACAACAAATTAGACTGTTCTACAACACTTGTACCGTTAATTGTCATTCTACAACAACTAGACCGTTACTATTATTCTACAATAAATTAAAAAGACATTAAGATAACACGATATTATCATTGTACAACAAATTATACCTTCATAACAATTGTTCTATAATAGATTATACTGTTCTACCATAATTGTACCGTTATGTCATTCTACAACATATTATAAATTCATTAAAAAGAACTGTGATTGTACCCGGCCGTTACTATCGTTCTAAAACAAATTTGACTGTTCTACAACAATGTACCTTTATTGCCATTCTACAACAACTAGACCGTTACTATTATTCTACAATAAATTAAAAATACATTAAGATAACACGATATTATCATTGTACAACAAATTATACCTTCATAACAATTGTTCTATAATAGATTATACTGTTCTACCATAATTGTACCGTTATGTCATTCTACAACATATTATAAATTCATTAAAAAGAACTGACATTTTGTACCCGACTGTTACTATCGTTCTACAACAAATTAGACTGTTCTACAACAATTGTACCGTTAATTGTCATTCTATATAGATCAAAATTAGACCGTTACTACCGTACCATAACAAATTATAAATACATTAAAAAGAACATTTACTGTCGTTGCACAACAATTGTTTTGGGCCCCTACTGTGCATTGCTACTTTCGCTAAACGAAAATCGCATTCGAAAATTTGGCACTGCGAAATTTGAAAACGCACGGTTGCGAATGCGAAAATAAAATGTTGATACTGCGCTATCTTTCGAGTATTTTTTTGACATATCTCATTTGATAGCCATTTTATTTTTGGATGTGTTGTGATAGAGTTTTTAAATAGAAAAAAAAATAGAAAAGCATAATAATGTAAATAAAAATATAAATATTTTATTTTAAAAATTTAAAAAGTAATTAAATTTTTAGTTTTTTTTTTTTTTTATTAAATAATTAAATTTAGTTTAATTTACTTTTATTTTGTTTTGGTATAGCTATGTATAAAAATAAAGGTAAATATTTTAATTTAAGAAAAACTACAAGACCATAGCTGTTCCAAACAATGGTAAATTTTATGACTGCTCATCCATATTTCCAGCACACTGGATTTATCCCCTCAGTGTTCTTCTTTGAAGTGCATGCACCTTATTTTCTTCTTCCCTATCGCTAAAAAAAAAATAGCTGCACATGCATTCATTTTATTTTTATTTTTAATATCAATATTAAACATTACTTTTTACCCAAAAAGTTTTTTAAAGTGAAACAAAATTTGACAATGAAATGAAATGTCAAAAACTTAAATTTAAAAACTTACAATGGCAACACTATTTTCGAATGCGAATTTGATACACGGTATTAATTGATTTTCGCATCGCAACTTAAATTTCACAAATTTTTGCGATGCGAATTTTTTACACAGTTGAACACCTGTTATTGTCATTTTCATTGTCACATACCGTTACTGCCATTCAACAACAAATTATAAATACATTTAAAATGAATACGGTACTGTCATTCTACAACAAATTAGATCATTACTATTATAATCTTAGATCATTACTAATATAACAAATTAGACTGTTCTAAAACAATTATACCGTTACAACAAATTAAACGGTTACTGTCATTCTGTAACAATTCATATAACATTCTATAACATTGTACAGCAATTTTTAAAAATATACTATCATTCTAAAACAATTAAACGTCAGTGTTGACAGTTATAGAGAAATTAAGAGAAATTAAATAGTACATAAAATAATCACAAAAGAAAGTATTATAGACTATAGTACTAGATAGAGGGTACTAAAAAGAAATAACTATATATTAACATCATCTAGGTCTCTAATCCAATCTTATATTATTTTGAGTAAATAAGGTTTGTTAGAAATGATGGCAATTTCATTATCGATTTTTTAAACTATAATCAATAAAACAATAATTTATAAAATAATTTAAACTATGTTTAAACAAAAAAATAACAATGTCACCAGATGGTAACTAAACTGCAGCTGGTATTTTAATTACTATAAGAAGCATATAGATCAGGCTGAATCAAGTTATTAAGTAATTAAGTAATTGAAATTAGCAACTGCTAAAACTGAAATCATTATGTTAACATAGAAAAAAATACCAATGCAAGTAGGTGTAGAACCAATAGTGAGCAAAGAATCTACAAATTACTTAGGACCAGATTGGCACCAAGCTAACAATTTGATAACAAATTCAAAAAGCAGCAAATAAAGCAGCATGAATCCACAACCGAACAAACTTATGGCAATCCATTTATATGAAACTGAAATTTGAGTACATACGATGCACAAGAGGTACTGTAAAAATGGACAACAGCGGTAAAACGAATAGAGGGGCTCTCCGTGATTGATCTGCAGGTGCAAGAACTAAGAAATATATGTTTAATATTAATGTAGTGGACGAAAGAAGAAACACAATCATAAGATGACAAGCACACTTTTTTTTTATTTTAGGTTAAGCCATACACTAGGTTTCAGACGATATCTTTATACACGAATGTATAGCTTGGACTAATTGAGGATTATATATGTATAGCTTGGACTAATTGAGGAAAAATATCCCTGTGATCAGTAGGGACATTTTGAATAAATTTATTAATATTACTCTTGAACTTTTGTAGATTGTACGCAGGTATATTTTTGCATTGGGAATTCACATTCAGGATAATTTGACTACAAACGCATTTCCATAGCCGGTTTTGAGCCACTACAATAACGATCAGTACGGCAAATAAACAAATAGATTAATCCAAGTCAAGTTTTTCATCAAACAGCCCCTACCAGGATACTGATACTTTCGATCCTACCTTTACAAGATAACCAAAGTAAACAATCAAGAATGTAGTCACTGCAGCGCAACACAACCTATCACACTTTCTTTCGAATATTAGCGGAACCAGAAAGAATATGTTTAACATTAGCAGTATATGAGTATTAACAGCAGAAATTATAATTCCTGTAATGCTTGAAAACAAAAAAAAAATGGAAGGTAAGAGCTAAATACATAGAACTAGTACTACGCAGAAAGAAACAGTTCAGATAATTAAATAATTTAAAAAAACCGGATAAGCACAGCCCAACTTGAAGTAATTGGAAAGCAGTTCCGGTTTTATTTTTATCGTGGGAAATAGAGGTGGTGTTTTTAGTGACTAATTTGAATAATATTGAAAGAGTGTCACATATCCTTGAAGTGCAAACCCTTAATATAGACACCAAATGTTGTCACCATCTACCTACGAAAACAAAAAAAAAAACTGCAATTGGTATAAGATATTGGGACAGGTTATTGTACAATGTTCATAGATATATCAAGCAATTTTATTATTTTGTAATTTCAGTAAGAATATTTATTAAAAAATTTACAGTTTATTTGCCATCATGAAATGTACAGAGTCTCGAGAAAGTAAATAAATTGTGAATGTTCTAAAGGTTAGCTTATTGTATTACAAACCATATGCAGAGTTTAAAGACCCAAAATTAAGAGAAAAAAACTTGATAAAATTATTTTTATTGATAGAAGAAATTAAGTAAACATGGGCCTAAAAATCTGATGATTTATATACACGAAGTCATGGCAACACTGTTACATTGTTACAACAGGCCCATTTACACCGGTTGTGCCAGAGCATGCGTATCAGCTTTTTAAGAGGGGAAGGAACAGCTATTTTATAATTCAATCAAAATTTTATTAACTAAATCGATGGTGCTCTATCGATTGGTGATATTTTCAACTTCCGGGAAGGACCGGAAAAGGGTTTTTTAAGACCAAAAATCGCCGAAATTGACCGAAATCGATATTTTCAAATGGGACGGAGTACTTTTTTATGCAAATTCGGATTCTACGTCAAAAAAAGATAAACTTGTTCGTATGTGCTCTGGAACATCGGTATATTGTGATAGCCTAATTTAGAGATTTTGATATACGTATTAATTAAAGTTTTCAGTAAAGGTAAAGGATCAATATAATAATGAAATATGTGCATATAGATGAGCATTCAGTGCTGAAGGTTATATTAAGTTAAAACTTGTTAGATATTTCGTTTGTACATTTCGAATAACCTTTTACATATCGTATACATAGTAATTGATCATTTATTTTATTTAATTAAACTTTTTTTAAAAAAATTTTGTAAAAAATTTTTTAACTTTTAAAAATTTTTTATTTTTGTTTTTAGATTTTTCGCACTTTTTAAAAATTTTAATTATTTTATTTTACTTCACTTAAAATTCAAAAATATAAAATAAAATAAACGTTAAAATTTATTTATTTAATCCAAAAATTATAAAATAAAATTGGAGATATATTTTGAGTACTGGCAGTGCTGCTAAAATTTCATAAACTTGTAAACTTGTATTTACATTTTAGTATCAAAATACTTACAAATTGCTTACATTTATATTCAAGCTTACCCATACAAAAATCAGCCATTTTATATAAAATTGTGATGGGCCATAATAAAAATAAATATTAATTTACAACATAAATTAATTTTATTTGTGATTTATGTGTTTTTATCAGTTTTTTACAGAATATTTACGAATTCATATTAGTAGAATTAACAGAAAAAGATAAAATGTTTTTATTGTGTAATTATTGGAATAAGTGTTACAGTTACCACTTATAATTACGCCAAAACTCATGGTGGCATATTTATTGCTTATATTGCTGTATTTTTAATTGCTACCTTTATGTTTGCTCGTACACTTTATTATTGCCGTCTTAAAGTTAGTGCAATTGATGGACCGATGTAAAATCATTCCTTTTAATTTCAGTTTTACAAAAATCTAAATATATTAAAAATTTTATAAAATTTATTTATATTTAAAGGACATTAATTTTTTCGAGCTAATTTAGAATTTCTCTTATATTTTCTTAATTTCTATTTTTTTTTAGAATAAAATGACATTCATTTCAAAATTTCTGATCAGAAAAATCTAAAAATAAATATTCAAGAATTTAACATTTTATTTCTTTTTTGCAAAATAAAAAATGAAGAAATAATAAAAACAAACACAGCGTGCTTATTATTATATTATTATTACTATATACATACACAAAAAAATCTATTAAAATTAATTCACTCATAAAAACATTATATATAATGATAATACATATTATATAAAAAAAAAAATGTTGTTTTATTTACTTTTATTTGTGTACAATAATAGACTTTTTTGTAAATGATTTATAAGTGATTTGTAAATGATTTGTAAATGATTTGTAAATGATTTGTAAATAGTTTGTTTATACATATATCGTTTACAATAATTCATTACAGTAAATGTTCCGTGTAAAGCAAAATTGTTCCCCAAGATATATACTAAACATTTACTGTATGTTTACATAACGTTTACCATTGTAATTTTACCATTAGAAAGTAAATTTACTGTAAACGTTCCGTAAAAGAAAATTGGTCGTTGTGTTATTATCATTTTCAACTGAATCGAAAAACATTAGTCATGTTATATATATTACATAGCACAGTGACCATCTAATCTATATTAATATATATAATATAAACCACAACTTCGGTCTCTAATCCAGTCTAATAATATATGAGACAGTAAATTTTGTTAGAATTGATGCAGCTTAATAATATTTAATAACATTTGTATTTGTATTTATAATGCTTATTCATTTATAAAATTGTTTCTATAACCCTCTCTGTATCTGTATGTAATATCCACATTTATTTTCATTCTTTTTTTGCATCTGAATATGGATTGGCGTTAAAGCAATATTGCCAATATATTCAGATGATTTTGGAAATTCAGATGATGATGAAATTAGAAAATAATATCAATTTTCACATTACATGTACAGAGGCAAAAACCAATTTTTGTAAAACAATTTTTATAAATTAAGACATTATAAAAGATAATACAATAAATGTTAAAAAATAAAATTTCCAATTATATTTTATCGAACCTGGGCCCTTCCAATTAATAGTCTAATGACATAACTATATCTGTCGGCAAATTTTCTTATAATATTCTACCCAGCTCTTATATATTTATTTGTCATCATAATTTTCAGTCTTTGGACAATTTCTATTTAGAAATTAATTTTTAAAATACTCCACTTTCAAAAAATGTACACTAATTAAAATTTTTATATAAAAATATCTTCTTTTTATTTGTGTTAATAAAAACATTTCTAAGAAAAATTCACTTTTAATTAATTAAAATTTTTTTTTAAATAAATATTATATACATCTAATATCATTTTATATATATACCTAAATATAATTAAACTAGCATAATAAGACAAAAGCCTTAGAAATGAAAATTCACAAGTTAAGAGAGAAAGATAAAACAAAAAAAAAAAAACAAACAATCCCCTAGACAAAGTAAAGAATTTAAATCGGAACATGTTAAATTACAGAATTTTGTAAGTTATCCTTATAATTACAAAAACAGAAAAAAGGATACATTTTTTTCTTCTTTGAAATAAAAAAAAAAAAAATTATTTTTTATTTGACACATCAAGGATGTGGTTTTTGTGGTTGCTTCCTTTTTCTGTGTTATTTTTTTTTTGATTTTGTTCGTCCTGAATATAAAGAAAAATTTTTATTCTAAGAACTTTAAAGGTTTCTTATTGTAATTGGAGTTTTTGTTGTTGTTGTTGTTGTTTTTTTTTTTTTAATTTAAAATAGAGTAAAAAATATAATGTAAAGAGGTTGTTTCCATGAATGAGGAAATGAAAAATATAAATTAAATATTTTGAATAGACAACCGGAATACTTGTGGTCTCTTAAGATACAACATAAAAATAAAATCAATATTTTTGCATTGATTTGACTTAATTTACAATCAAAATATTTCTCTAAAATAGAACTTACGATAAAAATTATTTTAATGGATAATTTTGTAGAATTGATTTTGACCAAAATTTAATATATGGCTTTTATTGAATCACTTTAACACACTTTAACAACTTTATCAAGAAATTTTATTTTAATCTACGGATAGTACAAATGTAAAATTATCTTACTTTAATTCAAAACTGTTATTTCATATCTTTTTTTTTTTTTTTTATTTCCCAATGCAACAATACATTCTGAAGAAGACATTCAGTAGTTTTTATGACATTTTATTAAGCAGGTAAATTGCACTGACTAGCGAATGAGATAACCCAGTGGTCAACCATGCATGATGCCAACATATTATACTCCATTGTATTTCTTAGCCCCCATTTGATTGTTCCTATTGTCTACTGGGTAGCTGCAGCATGCTAGGACTCTTAAAGCGACTTACATCACTTGCTGCTTGCCAGTCTGTTTGGATGTGCAGCTAATCTTATCTGGTACTTTCCGCTTGACTGAAAACACTGTAATATTACAGTATTTGAATAGTTAGCTACTCCCCACAGTGTTGGATTCCATAGGTCCATATCGGTTTCAAGACAGCTTTATCAATCAGTAGCTTGTTTGCCAGTGACAACAGCGAGTTGCGGCCAATCGTCCAATACAATTTGCTTACAGTTGCTTCCTTTTGCTATGGATATGAATTTTTCATGTGACTCTCCTGTCCAAGTGCATACCCAAATATTTTTTAGTCTCTTTTTGACGTACTACTTCATTATTAAGTACAACCACCGGACAAGCTTTGATCGACAAGTGTAAGTGTGATATGTGCTGATTTTACTCTTGATTCTCCACTTTTTTAGCCACTGCTGAATTTTATTTATACTGTGTTGCAGAATCTCTGAAGCATACCCTGGGTTACTATGTGAAGCCAGTATGGCCGTTGTTATTATTTGAGGCCAGTATGATCGTAGTTATTATGTGAAGCCAGTATGGCCGTAGTTACTATGTGAGGCCAGTATGGTGATAATGATTAGCGAAAGTGGCGGTGGTTGTTTTATTTGTTGTTGGTAAGTTTGCACTATAAACGAAATATAAGACAAGAGCTAAGACGCTGCCCTGTAGCATACCTGACATAATTTTATTAGTTGGTGTATATACCTTGGCGCTTCATCAAAAAGTGTCTTTCGATAAGATATGGCCGTAGCAATAAATAATAGTTCTGTGGTAACATTTTTTTTTAATTTGTACTGCAATTCTTTATGCCAGACTTTATCAAATGCTTGACTAATATCTAGAAATATCGCTGAACAGTACTTTTTTCCCTCTAGGCTTAACTTGATTACATCTGCTATTCTATGTATTTGCTCGACAGTTGCTTGTTCATTTCTGAACCCGAGTTGATGCTGTGGAACAGTTTAGTTTTTTTCTAAAATCGATTTTAATCTTTCCAAAAATAGTTTTTCAAATAGTTTTGGGAAGCAAGGTAGTAGGCTAAACGGTCTGTGGGATGTAATTTCTTCACTTGGCTTACCTGGTTTTGGTATAGGTATTATTTCAGCAATTTTCCACTGGGATGGGAAGTAGCTACATCTTAAAACAGCATTCATAATATATATATGAACAGCATTCACAAACAGCGTAGAGTATTCAATTAAACGATTCCTACTATACCAGTACAAAATAAAAAAACTAAAAAAGCCTGAATACGAGCTACGTAACTCCTACTATACACAGATTTTGAAATAGTTAATTATTGACTGACATATTGTATCGGAAAATTTAGCTAACAAATTTGGTGTGTATTCTGTTTTCAATACCTATATATTATAATGTAATATTTCAGTTGTGTAGATGTCAGTACATCCGAACTCTGTATTTAAATGTAATAAAACTTAAATGTAAATGTAAAAATTAAATTGAATAAAATTGAATTGAATTGAATACCTATATACCTGCCCTGGTTCACTCTAATCACGAGCTCTGTGTCTCCTTATATATTTTTCAAAATTTACATAGTATCCGAAAGACCAGAAAATCCTGTAAGACAACATCATTAAAACCAGCTCTATATCTAACAATTCTGAAATAAATAAATCTGATTACACAAAATACAAGATTTCTGGTGTTTCAGGCATTAACAAAAATAAATTCAATAGGTCAATGTCTGATTTAAAATATTCATAATAATTGACTCAAATAAAAAATAATAACAGGAAATAATTGAAAAAAAAAAATAAATAAATAAATTTGAAAATAAAAATAATAATAAAAACAATAATAACAAAATTTTGCATTTAATTCTCAAATTTGATTTTGAAGACAATTTAATCAAAAAACGAAGTTTATAAACAAAAAAAAATTAAAATGTTTTCAAAATTAAGATGAATAAAAAAAAATTCAATAAAAAATGTAAAAAAAAATAAAATTTATTTTTAAAAAGGATATTTGCGGTATTTAATATGTTATTTTATTTATATTATGTAATGAGGTTAGCGAATATTCAATGAAATTTTATAAAAAGTATTTTACATGTACAAAAAAAAACAACAACAAAAATTTGTGTAATTTTAGAACCAACATTGTGAAGTATTACAAATTCCAATCATTGTTTTAAATGTAAATATTGAAAGCTATAGGGTTTTTGGTATGGGATATACTGACAAAAAAAATGATAAAATATGAAATTTATTAAATAATAAAATTGGAAACATCAGAATGTAATCAAATTAATTGTACTATTACAAAATATCGTGATCTAAAAAATGTCATTGCAATCGAGAAAAATTCGGAAATTTTTAGATATTATTCAAGCGTTCGTTACAGTCTGTTTAAGCTCAATTACCAAATCCATATTGACCAACAGGAAATTTATAGTAATATTTTATCAATATCTATCGATTATATGCCTCTATATTTTTTATTCTACAATTTTTATTTAGTGTTAACTGTCAAAAAAAATGGCAATATAATTGAATTTTTCTACACAACAGTTTTTGCTCTAAGAATTTTTCCTCAAAGACTTATATAAGATCTATATCAAATTAGATCTATATAAAATTACATAAATTGAATTGAAAATTAGAGTAAATTCTATATAGTTGAATATTTATAACAAAGTTCAAGTAAATCATGCGGTAAATTTATAAAATATCCTATTATTGATTAAATCAACTGCTCTTCATAATAATTATTATAATTAATTATTTTTCTCACATTAAAATGTGCTGAATAAAATTTCACATTTTTACATTAATTTGCCAACAAAATTTCGAAAATTTCATTT
The DNA here is from genome assembly GCA_963942445.1 of Argyra leucocephala. Lineage (NCBI taxonomy): Eukaryota > Metazoa > Arthropoda > Insecta > Diptera > Dolichopodidae > Argyra > Argyra leucocephala. The sequence continues at coordinate 116,169,590 of OZ012681.1, read as the reverse complement.
ATATTTTTTTTTTATATAAAAATAATATAATACATAATATAATATGTATATGTGTGTGTATGTGTAAATAAAATACCAATAATATAGTACATATTTTAAATATTACACTTTGTCAAATTAATTTCGAAATTTCAGAGTAACCGCAATTAAATATATAAACATCGACATTTTTAAATATTTACATTATTATATATTAATATATATAAATATATTAACATATATAATATTATTATATTATGTATATGTATACATATTACATTTTCATATAAATAAAAAGTGTTTGTAAATATGTTAATTATTCCCACAATATTTATATTAATTAAAAAAAAGTTAATTATTGTTATATACCGGGTGTTTGAAACGGGTGAAGTAACCGTTATATTGAAAATCTCGATTTCGACCAATTTCGGCGGATTTTGACTTTGAAAAACCCTTTTCCGATCTTTCCTGGAATTTGAAAATATCACCAATCTATAGAGGACCCTCGAATTAGTTAACAATTTTTTTTTTAAATTTTAAAATAACAGATTTTTACCCCTCTTAAAAAGCTAATACACATACTCTGGAACACCCGGTATATTATATACACATAATACACATATAGGATGGGTACGATTTAACCTGAAAATCTCTTTTAACGGGTGATTTAAATATTGTTCTGGACGTGGAGATATATTTTTAAATTTGACCTGTCCCCGAATTACCTACACTACAGTGTATTAAATATAATCAACTAAATACAGCTTAGAAGATGTTATGGCACAATACGAATTTTTTTTAGAATTAATTTTCATTAATTTTGACTAACAAAATAAAATTATTACCAAATTCAACCTTATGTTTATATTTTTCTTAAATACTCAATCCTCAGACATTAGATTGACATTTACTTGAGAAACGGCAAGTCTGACATAAAATTTGCCTATTTAAAATGTCAGTAAAGCATCAAAACATCATCGCTTCTACTATCATATAGAGTTTAACTCCAACATACTCAATGCTCAACAAGATGCTCAAAAATTCGATATAAAATTACTTGAGAAACGGCAACCTGTCTGACCTGAAAGCTGCCTATTTAAAATGTCAGTAAAGCATCAAAACATCAACCGCATGCATCTGTCGTATTGAGTTTAACTCCAACATACTCAATGCTCAACATAATGCTCAAAAATTTGATATAAAATTACTTGAGAAACGGTAAGTCTGACATTAAAATTACCTATTTAAAATATCAGTAAAGCATCAAAACATTATCGCCGCATCTATCGTATCGAGTTTAACTCCAACATACTCAATGCTCAACAAAATGCTCAAAAATTAGATATAAAATTACTTGAGAAACGGTAAGTCTGACATTAAAATTACCTATTTAAAATATCAGTAAAGCATCAAAACGTTATCGCCGCATCTATCGTATCGAGTTTAACTCCAACATACTCAATGCTCAACAAAATGCTCAAAAATTATATATAAAATTACTTGAGAAACGGCAAGTCTGATATGAAAGTTGCCTATTTAAAATGTCAGAAAAGCATCAAAACATCATCGCTGCATCTGTCGTATCGAGTTTAACTCCAACATACTCAATGCTCAACAAAATGCTCAAAAATTAGATGTAAAATTACTTGAGAAACGGCAACTCTGACATGAAAGCTTACAATAAGTAATTAAAAAAAAATTAAGCATATTTTCCGAGAAATACAACTCTTTTTACAAACATTTTATTTTATTTTATCACATACTATTTTAAGTTTGAACAACTATTACTTAAAAACGGTCAGTCTCATCCAATCCCAATAAGTACATACTGTTAGACAAGTACATTAATCCTAAAAAATGCATTTCCTCAGATTGCATATCTTCGGGGCTGTTTTTAATTGGACACTATTATTAGAGATTATTTTTCCAATACGATTTTATTTAACCCACTGCCTAGGCTTGGGTTTTATTTAAAAATAACCGTTTAGAACGATTTTTGGTGTGGATCCATTAAAGATCACATTAAAAAAAATTTTAATGTTAACACAAAAACATTATTTTTTAAGTTAAACAAAACCACCCTGTATAATATAAATATTTTGTTGTTATTATATTTATTTAATATAATATAATAATATATAATATACAAAATATTTATATTATGTATGACTATGATGATTTCAATTAAGAATAATATTAAAATTTTAATTAAAAAAAATTGTACATCCTTTTTGTTCTCATCATTTTCTCTGATAAAAGGAAAAAAAAAATTATTTTACCACATAATTTTTAAAATATCAATAAACACAAAGACGGTTACATACATGTATAGGTAAGTCTAGATACATAATATTATTATATGGTCATTAAATGTACAATATTTTTTTAATTTATTATAACTAATTATTAAAATATTAATTTTATGAAATTTTGTTTTTTTTTTTTGTTTTATAACAACAAAAAATAATTATTATTCAACACAAAATCACATTTTCCATCACAATTAATTTATATCCGTTATGTGATAATATTTTAAAATTACAGTTGGAAGACCACTGTTTAAAATTATATTTTTAAAAAAATATAAATTTTTTTTAAATAATTCTGAATTTTAAATTTTTTTTATTTTATGTGAATCAAAAAATGGATTATGTCCAAATTATGTATTCCATTATATACCAATTATTCTAGAGTCATCCTAATAAGGTATTGTTCTAAAGAAAAATATTATCTTTGAAACATAAACAATCATTTTATCAATCTACTTAATCACTTATGTTTCTAATACTTCGTGATACTGCGATTAAAATAAATATTACAGAGCCAGCCCAGAGTTAGCCAAATTATCTTCAAACTCAAATAAATAAATTTAGAATTATGTGGATTAAATCTGAATGGAAAAATGGATTAAAAGGAGCTTTAGCTCTCCAACAACACATTTTTAGATCATATTTTTGTAGACAACCAGATTTTTTATTAATTGATTTTGAACTTAATTTCGATATATAGCGTATATCTAACGTTTTAAATACAGGCGACGATCTACTATGAAAACAAAATCAATTCTCAAATCGCCATTAAATTGTATTTTATACTACCACAATTTTTCTTACAGTAAGAATAATGGTTAAAGATGAGATGTATATAATTCACAATTTGTATTCATTCCCACTAATCACCACTATCATTGTTACAAATTTTCGAACTGAAGGATGATCTCTCCTTGCATTATAGCAGTAGTTATATTAATTCAGTTTCAGCATCAACCCTTCAGTATCGGGATTAATGAGAATAGAGATAATGGGATTAATGAGATAACAGATTTTCGTTTATTGGCCACAGGGTTCACTCAGTTTTTGTCCACTAATATAATGCCTGGGGCAATTAAAGAGTTTCCATTGTGAAAGACGTGAATATTTTTAATCTAACTTAACATTTTAAACGGCTTTAACCATGTTTTCAGAGCTATTGGTTAAATAGATGCTTGCGATAAAAATAATAAAAAAAAATCACATATACATAAACCTCTACAAAAATTCGTATTAAGCATCACAATCTAAATCTCGATCAATTTATGTCTACCTATCTTTAGATCTAAACTGTTATATTATTAAAACCAATACAAGCTGAAACCAATATTTTATCTACAGGAGCAGAAAGCATGTACATAACGGTTTTTCTTATTTATATTTTTAAAAATAATGAGATTAATCACAAGCTTTTTTATTCCTAGATTGCAACGAAAATGATAGGTAAACTTGCTAGAAGTCAGGTAAAAAGAAATTTCAAACAAATTAAAGCTGAAGAGAGAATTGGAAGAATATTGACAAACGCAATAATTTCACAACTATTGTTTTTTCTTTAACTTCGATTTCTCTGTCTAGTCTAATATGTGACAACCTTTATGATAGATTCACTCCTAAGGTTTTTGCTGTGTTTAAACAAAACAAAAAGATACAAATTACTTTTAATTAACAGTTTATATAAAAATTTTTAAATTGTAGCTTTAAAAGAATTTCAAATTATTCTACATCATACCGCGTCATATAGATCTATTAGCCTTTTACGAACACTAACTAAATTGTCTAAAAACATCCTAATACTAATGCCAGAGATCAAAAAAAGAAGGTTTAATCCCACAACATAAATTTGGATTTCAAGCCGAACACAGTGCAAGTATAACTGCACAAATCAGAAAAGTCTTTGCAAAGAAGATATTTTGCAGATATTTTGTTCAGCCTTGATATCGCATAGGCTTTGAATAAAATCTGGCATGATGGTTAAAACTTTAACATTTAAACTAAGCTTGCTCCTTTGGATCCCATCAAATTATTGAATCGTACCTAACTTATATGCGATTTAAAGTAAAATGCTTAGCCGTCTTCCTTGATGTCGCATAAGCTTTTGATAAAATCTGGCACAACGGTGGTAACTTTAACATTCAAACTAATCTTGCTCGTTTGAATTCCATCAAATTATTAAATCATACCTATTTGATATGCGATTGAAAGTAAAATATAATGATATTATTTAACTAAAGAACATGTTATCGAAGCTGGTGTTCCGCAAGGTTGTTTACCCAGGCCGCTTTTATATTATTAATCTATACCGCCGATCTACCTAATAGTAATAAAATACTAACATCCACATTTGCAGATAATACATCTATTTTGAGCTATCAAATAAATGCTCATGTTGCTTCGAAATATATTCAGGGCTATATTCAACCTATTATAAATTGGTTTAATAAATGGAAAATAAAAATAAATGAAAACAAAAGTATTCATCATGTCATCTTCACTCTAAATAAAGACACATGTTCCCCTGTAAGAATACATGGAATCAAAATTCCATAGACATAATAATTAAAGTATCTCGGAGTCCGCCCTATGCCCTACGGATGAGGTTGCAGGACAATGATGATAATCTCGGAGTCCATCTCCATAGAAGGCTAACTTGGAAAAAGCATATAGAATTGAAACCAGGACAAATGAATATAAAAATAAATAGTATGCTTATGGCTAATCGGCAAAAACACTCCTCTCAATATTGACTATAAAGTATTTACTTTTTTCAATCTTAAAATCAATCTGGTCATATGGCTGTCAATTATAGAAATGTAAATCAAAAAGTAATGTGGAGATCAAAAATATTAAAAATCATTATCAAAATTCCTTTGTACGTAAAAAATATGATCGGGAATCCAAACACCAAAGACTAACAAAGAACACTATATTTGCAGAATGTCAAACCCTTCTAACTATCTTTTATGCATATACCTTTAACGAGCACATTAAAAGATACCACCTTAGCAGTGTATGTGTAGTTAACCTGAATAGATGTCTAATTACTGGATTACACGTCTTAAACTTTAGTATGTACTAGGATTTGAATTAAATTTGTTCCTTTTGAATGAAATCAATTTCTAATGGGAAGATTCAATAAATATCTACTTAAACTGTTACACAAACAAAAATATCGCGTGTGAAAATGTATTCCAAACTTTACAGTTATATACAAAAAACAATAGCTGTGCAGCTTCTAAGTGAGAGTACTACATCTTCCCACTTCAACTATCTTCGACATTTTACCAACCAAAGATTGACCCTTTTTTTTATTTCCCTCCAAAATAGACAAATATCCTGCTGCAATTTTTACACTATTCTCGTATTATTTTTTTTCATCAATTATAAAAAAAAAAAATCAATTTTATTAACAAAACAATAAAAAATTTCTTCCCAAGCTGCCCTACTACGCTCCCAAACAATGACAAATTACTGAAATTTTAATTCTTATAAATAAACATTATTATTTTTTTGATTGTAATCACTTTGTTATGAAATCAGCAGTTAAATTTTAAATAATAAGTTAATACCTGTGTCTTTTTTATAGTTAACAATTGTCACGCAATACTAATTAAGGCATGTATATTATATAGATAAAAATTTAAATATATACACACATTCATACACAAAAAAAAAAAAAATAACGGAATATAGGTAGGTATGATGAAAACGTGAAAATAGTTATAAAACATAAAAGGATATTTAAACATTAAGGAGTTTTTAATGTGATTACAAGACAAAAACGATTAAGAAAATAATATTTACCATGATTTAACTTAGATTAAAATCACATGTAGCTATGTGTTATTAAAGTGATTTTTTTTTTTTAAATATTTATAATGAATCGTTTTTTATTATAACCTGTTGACTTGACATTATTTTACAAAGTAAAACAACACAGGATAATTACTTTATTGACTTGTTTTTGTTTGTTTTGATTTTTTTATATTACTGTACGTACAACAGATGGTCAATTAAATTAAATAAAAAAAAATGTATTTCTCCCATTTTTTTTTTTAAAGGATAACAATGAGAAATGTTTAACCCGAATTTAGTATTATATAATATAGGTCTAATGATCCTGAAATTTTTATATTAACGATTTGAATCATAATAATCGATTCTGAAATCAATAATTAAAACTATATATAATAGGATACGATTTGAACCCATATAGTTACTCTTATGAACCCATAGTTACTTTTATGTACCCATTGTCACTCTTATACGGCCATAATTACTTACTGCTTTATATTTAACACCATTTATGCTCAGAACTACACATTGGAAATAAAAAATAATATCGCACAATTTTAGTTTTGTAGTGTTATTATATTTAGTGACATCATATTTTTGACCAAGCTTTTTAAAATGGTATTCCTATTGTTTTAGTTATCCATATTGAATCTATAATTTTTGATTTTCAGTGACTGTCTTACAAATTCATTAAATCAATTTCATTTCAAATTTAATCAGCACAATCAAAAATGCAATTTTTACACATTTAATAAATTTTAAAAACTTTAACCCAATTTTATTTATCTGTTATAGGTTTTTACTAACTTTTTAACATAATTATATTTTTTTTATCAACAATCATGAAAATGTTGAGAACCTTTTTTTGTTTTGTTTTGTTTTGTTTACAAACGAAAGAAAAATATTGTTTTTAAAGTCAATAACCTCATTATTTCAAGCGTGCATTATTATTATTTTATTGTATTGTATTGTTTCTACTCTCACTTAGAAATTTATAGAACATTTACTTTTTACTATAATACACATCCACATATGCATACATACCTATGCGAGCATATCATAATTTTGTATCTGAAATTGATTAAATTGTTACATCTGGAAATGTTTGTAAACAAAAGTATGTAAGCATTTTTATTACAACATAATAAAAATGTTACTTTAACTGGAATAATAAAAATTCTAATTGCGCATTGGAAAATTATCAACATTTTGTTTGTTTATCAACAAAATATGTTGACGTTTTATTAATGTTGCTAGATACATACAGTTTTGTATATAACAATTTTTGATCAAAACGAATGAAATTTGTTGCTAATCAAGTAAGGAGTTAATTAAATTTTTTTTATTTATTTATTTATTTTTATTTTATTCATTATTGTCAATTTAATTTTACAGAAGGTACTACACAAAAAATAATAATTCATTAACTTACAATAATTAAAAAAAATATTTTTCATGAAATAAAATAACGATTGTAACATTGTGTTGATAGAATATGAATTTGTGACAAATATAAGTGGAATATAGATAACTCACAATATTTGTTTATTATTATTATTTTTATTATTATTATTATTATTATTATTATTATTATTATTATTATTATTATTATTATTATTATCATTATTATTATCATATTATTATTATCATTATTTGAAAATGTTGATTCGTCTTGTACTTTCTCTTTTAGAAATGTCTCAAATGATGAAGTCTATGATGCTATTTTTAAGGTTAAATCCAATGCTGTAGGACCAGATTTAATTCCTTTGAGATTTATTAAACTGATTATCCCTTCTGTGCTACCTTATATTACTCACATATTTAATTTCATCTTGACTACTGGTCAATACCCTCTAATTTGGAAATGTGCCAAAGTTGTTCCCGTTCCTAAAAAAAATAATCCAACGATTGATGACCTTAGACCCATTAGCGTACTGTCCGGTATTTCGAAATCTTTTGAACGGTTATTGCATGCACAAATGAGTCAGTACGTTAGTGATAATAATCTCTTATACGAATTCCAATCAGGTTTCAGAAAGCAGCACAGCACTACCTCAGCACTCCTAGAATTAACAGATAACATTTACTGTGAAATCGATAAGAAACATGCTGTATTATTGCTTCTTCTTGATTTCACTAAAGCTTTTGATTGTGTTAATCATAACTTATTATGTTTAAAACTTAGCGCAGCTTTTAATTTTGAATCTTCTGCTACTACTCTCATTCAAAGTTACTTAGATAATAGAAGTCAATTTGTGTTTCTAAATGGTATTAAGTCTAATTATCTACCTGTTGAATGTGGGGTACCCCAAGGATCCATATTGGGTCCCTTACTCTTTAGTCTATTTATTAATGACTTACCCCGTTGTTTGTCTGAATCTCATTGCCGGTTGTATGCAGACGATGCTCAACTCTACATCAGTGGTCCTATAGCTGATATTAACCGCTCTATTGCTAAATTGAATGATGATCTTGATGCTGTTGCTTTCTGGTCTCTAAACAATGGTCTTCGATTAAATCCGTCAAAATCCCAGGTTATGTTAATTTATGTTCGTAATATTGATACAACTAATCTCCCTAATATCAAATTAAATAATTCTGTGGTAAAATTTGTAAGTAAAGCTAAAAACTTGGGTGTTGTATTCAATAAGACTCTAACCTGGAATGATCACATTAACTTTATTTCTAGAAATGTTTTTTGTAAGTTACGAAAACTCTGGAAGTTCTCTTTCAATATTAACGAGTGGGTAAAAAAGAAATTAGTTATATCTTTAATCTTTCCACATTTCACTTATTGTGAAGTAGTTTATGCTGGGATGAGTTTGGGCGAGTTTTCCAGGCTCAAGGTTATTTTCAATGCTTGCACTCGATTTGTAACTAACCGTCGTAGATTCGATAGCATCAGTGATGTTTCTAAAGTTTTGCTTGACTGTACTTTCGAAAACTATCTAAATTATAAGTACATCTGTTTTATGAAAAAAATCCTATCTAAAAATACGCCGGTATATCTTCTTAAGAAAATAACCCCTTGACGATCATTAAGAAGTACAAATTTAACTATTCCTAGACACTCTGGTAGATTAAGACATCTATCCTTTTTTGTAAGGACTGTCGGATTGTGGAATTCTTTGCCGAGCGTAGTCAGGTGTGAGTTCTCTATTTCTAAATTCCTTGAGCTTTGTTGGGTATATTTTAAGGAAAAAGTGTAGTCATTAATTAAGAAGAATAAAAATTTTGTAGAATAATGCTTGTTAGGTGTGAGACGTCTGAAAGATAGTTTTGTTTGGAGGAGAGATTTTCTTTCTTTCTTTTTTTAAATTTTCTTTTTAAATTTTCTTTTATTAATTTCTTTTCTTTATAAATTATTTTCATTATTGTTAATTTCTTTAGGTTAAGGTTTAATTTAATTTAATTTAATTTAAGTTAATTTAAGAATTATGAATTTGCTACACATTATACTTTATATACTCCTATAGAGACTTACCGTCTCATGTATATGTACGAAATAAAATGAATAAATAAATAAAATAAATAAATAAAATTATTATTATTATTATTATTATTATTATTATTATTATTATTATTATTATTATTATTATTATTATTATTACTCTTACTATTATAATTATTATTTTTACTATTATTTTTGTTACTATTATTATTTCTATTGATGTTATTATTTATATTATTATTCATTTATTATTCATACCTTGGTTATTATTTACAGTTTTTATACAATTTTAAATTTTTATGGCTTATACTATTATATCTACACCTATTATTAGTTATTATTCAGGCTAGTTGACTAAAATTTATCTATATTTTAATTTAAACTTAGTTACTTTCTAGCAACTAGAAACATTGTCGGTTTTAAGCTAAATATATCATTTACAAGCATAGCATTAATTATTTTAATAACAAATATACTGTGTAATATACAAACCTTATCGATTTTTTTTATTCACAACAATTTTTATCGTGGGGTTCCAAACTTAAAGCAAAAGTTTTTCAATGGATTTGATTTATATATATATAACTGTTATTAATTTATAATGGTATGCTTAGATGCATATCAGCAATGATTACAAAATTATTTCACTCATGCAAAACTAGCCCATTTTATATTTACACCTATTATTAGTTATTATTTGGGCTAGTTGACTAAAATTCATCTATATTTTAATATAAGCTTAATTTCTATCTTGCAACTAGGAACATTGGTTTTAAGTCAAATGTATCATTTACAATTGTCAATGTATCAAAATCTTTTACGAAATAGTTTATTAGTCGAATAAAATTTATTTTAATATCAAATATACAACAATTTTTACCGTGGGGTTCCAATCTAAAAGCAAAATACCTATATATTTGTATATAATATATACTTGTTATTAATTTGTAATTTTATGCTGAGATGCATATCAGCAATGAATACAAAATTATTTCACTAAGGAAAAACTAACCCATTTTATTAATATGGTATTTTTAAATTCTTAAAAGTAAAAAATTAACTCTTTAATGTTCGGTTTTCATAATATTTAATAAAAAATTTCAATGAGTTGACGTGTGATAAGAAAATTTCTTATTAAATATTATGAAAACCGAACATATATAAATTTTTCTCAAATTTTACCAATTAAAAATTGTTTATTTACTAAACAATAAATTTCCTTAACTTATTGATTTTGTTACTTAGACCATTTTTGTGCTATGATTACAAAAACCTTGAAACATATTGAAACATCAATTCATAAATTTCCACTTATTTTTTAAGCTTATCAATTTCTCAAAATAAAATAAAAAATTCATCAAAAAAAAATTTCATCATACTTTTCTTAATTTTCTTCATTTCCTTTTAAAATTTTCTATAGCTTTTAACTAAACACATGAAGACAATTTTCCACACACACATACATACATTGCATACTCATTTTTGAATAATTTGACGTTTGAGAACCAAAAAAAAAAAAAAAAAATTTTCAATAAAATAAAAGTAATTCTACTACATGTATATATATGTATATATATATATATATACATTTATATATATCTATATATATATATATAACAATTCAGACTTTATTGCAAATATGTTGCAAAAAATACCTCTTTACCTCTACCAATATTACTTCTATATATTTTTTTTTTCTTGTTTTATTTAATTTGTGTTCCAACACAACAGCAGCGCCAACACATTTATTTTTTTCTTTTTTTTTGCATTTTATATTTTCTTTCTTTCAAAAATTATAAATTAGAAAATTTCATTTCCATTTTAGAACTGCATAATCTCATGTGGTTCTATAAAATTTATCAAATAAAAAAAACAAATAAAACCAAAGTAAAAAAAAAAATTATCAAATAAAAACTATAAATAAACCTAAAATAAAAAAAAAAAAACAAAAACATAAAAAATAAAAATAACAAATTTGGTTGTAAATCCACCTGTGACGATAGTAAAAAGAAAGGTGTAAAATAGTAAAATGAACATTTGGAGAGCACCGATATTTTACAAGCACCATCATATTATATTCTACACATTACTATACAATTTTTTAAATTAAATTGTAATATATAGAAAAAGAGGGGGAGGGGGATTTACAAATAAAACTTGTAAGAAAAATTTATTGTGTTGAATTATTATAGTGGAATTTGCGAGAAAAAAAAAAGATTTAATATTTTTCAGAATTTATAAATAATTCAATAAATTTGAAGATGAAAACAAAATGGTTTTTAAAGATTTTCCAAAAGGATTTAAATTTGTTATAAAAAAAGGATATTCTACAAAATACGAATTTTTCATTTTTAAAATGATATTTTTTTGTTTTTTAACACATTTTCACACATTTTGAAAAATAGAATTTGCAAATTATAGAAAAAAATAATCAAGCAATTTTAAATTGATTAATTTTAACACTGCAATGCAATGTTAAAAAGAAAATGTGTGTGTGTGTGTGTATGTGTGTTTTAATTAGAATTAAAAATTCAAATATTCTGAATGGATATTTTCATTTTTGATTTGTAGTATCTAAAAAACAAAGCAAAAATCAAATATGTTTATTTGATTTATGTATATTAAATTGAATATTTTAAAATCATCACAAAGGTGGTAGGTAATAGCTTAAAGCTTATTTTGATTAAACTGAATATGTGAGGCATTAAGATTTATCGGTTTAGAAATAGCATTCTAGTATTAATTATTAGTGACAGTTTACTCGCTCATAATAATTATTTTAATGCTCTTGCAGTTTTCAACCTAATTCTAATAAGCATTCAAGTTTGTCTTCAAATCCCCAAAACAAAGTCCTCAATATAAAATCTCTAGAAACAAAGTCCCCTATGGATAAATCAAAACAAATTATTTTTTTCAATTTCGGAAAAAGTACAAATTTATGTTTTTGTATACAACATGAGCTAAACACAACTAGCACACATTTTTTCTCAACTCTAAATATTTTTTCAAATTTGGATTTTTGAATTCAACAGAGGCGAAGACAAAACAGATAATATTTTTAAATCAAAATTGATAAATATAGACAGTATCATCATCGTATAGCGCTACAACTCTGGATGAGCTTTGGTTTTCATCACATCAATAATCTTTCAAAACGGTCGATCTTGTCTCCAATTTTAGATTTATAAAGATTTTTGAACATTTGACTTACCATATTTTCTTTGGGTTTTCTATACCCCCATTATTTTCGGGCTTTCCGTTTAACACCGTTGCATTTCGTGCATTCTGACCGTCTTAGTATTTAGGTCTTTACAATGTCTTCATTCTTAATTATATTATTAATCTCAATTTTATTTCTAATTTATATTATTCAATAATTTTGGGCTGAGTGTTTTTCACAGAATTTTTCTTTCAAATATACGTAGGCTGTTCTCGTAGGTGATATTAGAGTTTTATATTTCGTCATCTTAGGTTTTCTCGATATTTATTTATTTATTTACAGGCTTAATTCAAGCGAGTTACATGTATTATGAATTTAAACAAATTTTAAAATTAACAATTTAAATAACAAAAAATTAATATTAAAAAAGTAATTGCAAAAATTTTGAAATAAATTAAAATGTAAATCAATGGTTACTAAAAATTATTAAAAAAAAAAAAATTGAACAATTTGCAAAATATAATCAATAAAATAATTAAATAAATATACCGCTTTTTAAGAGGGGGAGGAGCCGTTATTTTAGCTAAATCGAGGGTGCTCTATCGATTGGTGGTATTTTCAACTTTCGGAAAGGACCACTAATCGGTTTTTTAAGATCAAAAATCGCCGAAATTGGCCGAAATCGAGATTTTTAAATATTAAGGGGTATTTTTTAATGCAAATTCAGATTCTACGACAAAAAATAAGGAAATTATGTTAAATGATTTTTTTTTGTTTTCTTAGTATTTTTCGTCAAAATTAACAACAATAAAACAAATATGCTCAATATTTTCTTTTGGTAAACTAAAATTAATGATAATCATTTTTATAAATTAATTTGCTTTTCATGTTATCATATTTTTTATCTCAGTTTTGGGTTTCTACAAACTTTAAACAAAAAAAAATAAAAAAAAAAAAAAACATTCTTTTAAACTTCCCATTTGAAAATCTCGATTTTGGCCAATTTCGGCGATTTTTGATCTTAAAAAACCGATTTGCAGTCCTTTCCGAAAGTGGAAAATACCACCAATCGATAGAGCATTCTCGATTTAGTTAACAAACTTTTTTTTAAATTTTATATAAATAACGGCTACTTCCCCTCTTAAAAAGCTGATACGCATGGTCTGGAACACCCGGCATATACTTTGATTGTAGCGAATTTCTGTTTGCATAGTGACATTCCTGTTTCTGTCCTGTATTCTGTTATTAGTGCAATACTGTATACTATTATCGATTCTTATTGTTGTTCTGAGGTATGTGAAGCTGCTTCAAAATTGTACTCTCCGATTGTTATATTGTGAATACTTCTTATTTGCTCTTTTCTTGACATTTTTAGATATTTTGTTTTACCTTCGTTGATTTTTAATCCTACTTTGTTTATCTCGATTTGTAGTTTCACAAATACTTTTGCCATTTACATCTGTAGTTTTTTGCCATTATGTATTTGTTTATTCAAAAAATAGTCTCAGAAGATCTATAATATAGTTATATAATTCCAAATTATTCTCCATTATCAAACATAACAACAAGCAAAGAAAAAATTAAATGTAAAAACAAAAAAAAAAAAAACAATTAAAATGTTTTAAACAAATTTATTAAGAACATTGTATGAGTTATAAATCGATAAGCTAATAATTTTCAAGATAAATATATCTTAAATATTTTTTTAATTTTATATTGTTGAAATCTTTAACACTATATGATGGTAATCTGTTGTAGGCTGTAGTTGCAGTATTAACTGTTGGTTCTAATCCATCCATTTAGATTGACCAGGTATAAATCTTAAATTATTTGCATTTCTTGTGTTGTAATAATTGCGTACATCAATGTTGGACATTAGAGACATGTTCGATTTGATGTTTTTTTTTTTCTAATATTATTAATGTGCAACATCTGATTAATTTCTTTAAAATCTTTTATTTTTAAAATGTCGTACTTTTTATGTATTAAATTTGTTGATGTTCGGCAGTGAAGCAGAAAAATCGGTTCTTAATTGCTTTGTTTTGGATAATCTGTAAGGCATTCTTTCATAATATGTATTTCCCAAAACTCTAATACCATATGTTATTTTACTATGAAATAAAGTGTAGAATATATAGATGTCTTTGAGTTACGAGGAGCATGTGAATCTAGCTTACTAAATAAACCTCGCATTTTGATTGTTAAATTCCTTATATGTTCATTCTAATTCAAGTCACCACCATCCATAATTACGCCAAGATATTTGTATTTATTAACCCTCTCATTGGATTATTGTTATATTTCATTGAATTATTATTATATGACACCGTGTAATTGTTTGTTGTTTAGATTTGATCATCAGTTTAGTTTTATTTGTATTAATTGTGAGTTTGTGATGATACATCCATTTATACACACATTTCATATTTTCATTTGCCTTGGATTCGAGAATATTATTACGGTTTAACTCCGAATATATTAGTTCTAGATCATCTGCATAAAAAAAGAAGCTACTTACATAGCAGGAAAATAATGCTAGTCCTAGTGAATTTCTTTGAATGACACCAAATTCAACATTATTTTGCTTACTTTTAAATCTTCCACATTCAGAATATTGTTTTCGATTTTTCAAATAGTTATAGAACCAATTATATTCTTTGCCTTGACCACAACATTCAAACAGAATTTTAAGCAGAGTATTTCTGTCTACGGAGTGAAAAGCTTTCGTCAGGTCAAAACAAATTACACCAATCTTATTACCACAACTAATTGCAGATTGCATATGTGATAAAACGTCAAATAGGACTTGTATTAGACATTTTTATAAAACCATGTTGCCGATTACAAATTAAATTGTTTACTACCAAATGATTTATACCAATTGATCATTAACATAATATGTTTAAATAATTTTTCCTAATACTGAAGCTATTTATATTGGTCTAAAATTATTAATATCAGATTTATCGTCTTCTCTTTTATATATAGGTATTACTTTGTTGATTTTTAGTATTTCCGGAATGTTACTTTCTATTAACGACTTATTTATCTAGTATGTAATAGGTTCAGCTAGCTCAGATTTTAACAATTTTACAGTTGATGTTTTGATGTTATCAACACCAGCTCTGCTATTCATTGGTAGTCTTTCAATAAGTTTTTTCACTTTATTTACTGTAATTCTTGTAAAATACATTCTACTATCAGTTCTAAGTCGCGGTGGTATGAAAAGTGGTATGAAAATTTTTACTTTTACTATTATGCTATTATTTGGTTGCCATATTGAAGGTATTGTTTGAAGGTAAGGTATTGTATTAAGTTGAATAATAGTGTGAATAGTGCATTTCCTGGTCGTACTTCTGTTTCTATTTAAAAAAAAAAAACAAAAGATATTCCCTTTTTTGCGAAGCTCAGGTCTTACCGACCTTTTCAAAACTAAATTTAATAAAAATCGATCTATTGAAAAATTGGTTTATTATCTGGGGTCGCCCGTTCAGCTCCCAAATCTATGTACCTAATGCTATATATAGTTTCAATTTTATTAACTAGATTTTAAATTTGCTAAGAATTTTAGTTTTAGAGATATTTTCTTTGTGGATGTTGTTTTTGGGGATTTTGTATTGCATTTGAGTAGGATTTCGTTCCAATATTGGATATTTTTTGTACGTCTTCTTTTAAGTTTATGGTAATCAATCGTTCTACTTATTGCTAAGTATCTTCTGAAAATACTACTATACTTATATGTTGTCTAATTATGTTATTATTTGGTCGGAAAATTTTAAATTTTAAAATAATTTAATATTTTGAAAGTCCAGTTAAGTCTCACCAATTAATATTTTTCTTATATAAATTTGTATATATTCAAAATTCAATTTAATCAAACCTACTTATTTAGAGACGTTGGGATAGATCTAAATTTATATTCCATTTTGATTATTTATGCTATATATACACAATTATTTCTAATTTTAAGGTATTATTTGACTGGCTCGTTAGAGATCAGAAAACATTGAAGGTAACAAAATCTGAATAATAATGAAATTTTAATTGCCCTTGACAATTATAATATATCTGGGATAAAATGATCTAAACTGTTTAGATTTAATAGATTAAATCTATGTTAAATAATAAATTTCAAAAACATGTTCTCACATACTCTGGAAAAAATTAATCGATTTACGCAAATGGATCAGTTTTTGGTGGACTAATATTTATCATACCCGATTCGTGTACATTGATTTTGATCGAATTGTTATATTCACAACATTATTTTTAAATTTAAAAAAAAAAAATAATTATATTTTATCGAATATGCTGCTCAGGCTTTGGGTGAAATATTTTTTACAATAAAAATTATTGTAATAAATAATAATGCCCTAGTGGACAACTTTACGTATGTTTCACTAATTTTAATTAATATCTTGATCGTTTTCGGTTATTACGCCATCATTAGGAGACTTATTTAATTAAATATATCTATAGTTAAACATTTTTATTGTTAAAAAAATAAATTGATTATTGAATAAAAATATTTTTAGAATTTGAGTACTATTTTAAATTTTTATTATTTATATACAACAGATCTAGTGTAATAGTAGAGTACTTCAGTATTTTTAATTTGTTTCAATATCGAGTCTCTGTAATTTCCATTGATACTTTAAACATAACATCTTTTGTGCCTTTTTATGCATAATTTTTTTTTTTGTTAATAGCGAGAAGTACCATGTAACCTCTTCATTTCATTGAAATTTCCCATTTGTTTGTTTAGAACTGTTGGTTTATGTCCTTGCTGAACGCTATTATTCTATATTAAACATATTCAAAACACATTTTTTTTTTCGAAAAATTTATTTACTTGCCCAATATAATATGCAGATACAATCTAAGCTAACGAAGTTCTATTTACTAACTTATAAAAAATTTACTGCCTCATATAACTAACAACAAATCTTGTAAACAAGATTAAAGCCCTTTAATAATTTCACTTAAAATTGATTAAATAAAAAATAACAGAATAGGTATACCATTGCTTTAAACAGAAGCAAATAATCGTATTATCCTACAAAAAATATCCCTAATCTTAAATTTTTAAAATTACAAAAGAAAACAAAAACAAAAAAAAAATAAACTGTCAAATTTCAATGACTTTAAAATGACTTCTTTTGACACCAATTAAAATAATAAAATAAATTCGAATCGAACAAAAACTTACAATGGGTCTTTTACCTTTCAACATTCTTTTAATTTTTTTTCTTCTTTTTTTTAATAATAAGTCATAAATTTCCCTTTTCATAAATTGTCATAATTAAATGTTTCAAAGTTTTAAAGCAATACAACAAAAAATAACTAAACACAACGGCAACAAAAGTAAAAAAAAATTCAAACGATTATCATTCTAATAGATTGTAATGTAGACCCTCCCGACAATTCATGTTTTTGTTTCTTTCTGCTTATATTATAGTTTTTGTGACCATTTTCATTCATCCTTTACAGAAAAACAAAAAAAAAAAAAAACAAAAACAAACAAACACAAAAATATAATAACTAAAAAATAAAATAAATAAAATATAATCTCCTGTTCTCTGTTTATATGTAAAGACAGTAACTGGAAAAAGTATTAGTACACTAAAAAAAATGTTTTTGGAAATTGTGTGATGTTGGAAAAAAAAAAAATATGAAATTAAACTAAAGCTTGATTTTAGCAAAAAATTTATCTGGATATTTTTCTATTTTGTTCAATTTAGGTTCGTACGGGCGTATAACAAAATGAAGTGAAAATAAAAATTAATGAGAGCAAAGAAGAGTAATATTATAATTTTGTTTAAAAATAAAAACAAATACAGTGAAAGTGTTCGGCTATTTATATCGATATATCTTAATATCTTTTCAAATCAAGGATCAAAATTAGAAAAAAAAATTAAACATACACGATCTCTAATGAATTTATTTTTATATTAATTTTTATTTGTATTGAAAAGTACACTGAAATGTTGGTGTATTTCAACAATGAATATATTTTTTGATTTTGTTAATTTTATCTATTATTGTTTATCAATCATAATATTATATAAATATATATTTAATTTATATATTTACGTGCATATGTATATCTCATAATAAATAAACAAACAATCTATCAAAAATGGATTGTTGCCTGTTTTATATCTTCAAAAAAATAAATAACTACAATTTAAATACGACTTTCAATCAAATTTTGAGAAAAAAAATATAACGGTATTCCGTAGACAGTTCGCGATTTGTAATTCATAACTAATATATTATTTTATTCTTTTATTACTATTATTTTTAAAATTTTTCCTAGGTTCTGTGGATCTATGATTGATTTTATTATTGTACGTTTAACTACATACTTATTTCAATATATACCTATACATTAGTCTACCTATATTAATATTCTGATTATATTATTCATAATATTAGGTATGTACATCCATAATTCACATTATATTTATATGTAGATAATTATTCGTATAAGTTATTTCTATCAGGTAATTGTTTCAAGAAGCAAATTGTTTTAAAGATAAAATGAGAGAGTGGGTTGTAATATGACGACCCGCTATATAAAAATAGATAATATTTTAAAAATTTGTATTATATCAGACTTCTTTTTATTATTATATATGTTCTTTGGTTTTAGCTGCTAAACATTTTAAATATAATGAAAATATTTTGTTGGCTCTAAAAAACATGAGATAACATGAGAAATTACTTTACTTTATAGCAGAATTCAATTCGTATGATAAGAACAGTAAATATCATTTATGGGTGATTTTTATCTCATGCATGGAATTCAAATTTTCACACTACATTCAAATATTTCACCCACATTTGATTGGGACATTTTGATTATTATACTTAGAGCAATTAATACTTTTAAAATATCAGGGGTAGTTTCTTTATACTGGCAACATTTTTTTAATAATTTTTTGAGTAAATGTATATAAACATAAAGTTATTTTTTTTTTTATTTTCAAGATATCTTAGTGTTACGGCGGAACTGTTTAAAGAGAGTCATTATTTATTTTAGTTCAATAGAACAATAATTTCATTTCCATTAAAATATATATGAAAGAGAAAGAGAGAGATCTTCAACGTTTTGAGAGTATATGTTAAAGGGAGTAAAAGGTACCTAGTTCATGGGTGGTCAACTAAACTTTCATTTTCGATAAAAATTTGGACAAGATTTTGTCAAGCTATTATAGTGAAGTTTATGGTGAACCGCCAGTCCATATGTGACATTCCATCTTACGTTAGATATAACTTTATAGATATTGGATAGATAGATCTCTTGGAAAGAAATACGCTTTACATCATAAAAGAAAACCCAAACAATTGGTAGCGTTCTTATATACATATAATATGTCAAAAATATGTTCATTAAACTGCATTTTTTGGCTAAGCTGCCTGTCCAAAATATTTTAGACTTTTGGACCGTTACAGATGTTCTTCTTAATATCACAGAGTTAAAAGGGTTTGTTTTACTTTACAACTTTTAGTTTTCTATGTAATAAATTCATATATGGTTCCGTTGTCAAAACAAACTAATTTTGCTATTTAAATAAAAATTCAATTGTGTTTTAAACTGTGCCATAATACACAATGTACTGCACTTTATTTCTAGTTTATTTATTTTTTATTTATTCATTATAATTCTGTCTAAAAGCGCTTGAAGTTCATACAGAGTATACACTATAAAATATTTACAATTTTCTCTAATAAGTTAACAAATTTAAAAATTAAAATTATTAAGTATACAACAGCAGTAAAGCAATAATCAAAAAATATCAAAACTTCTAAATAAAACTCTACATTTACATTTTATAAAAGTTAATTAAGATTTATGGTATGCGTATGCTATGTTATCAAGTGCATTATTGTTGGTAGAAATTTATTGTTTGATTGGTACTTCGATAGCATTTTTGGGACTGTTCGATTGTTCGAAAAAAATCAAGTGATGTGAGGTATGTATGGTGACACAGCCAGCTAAAAATAATGTTAAAATTGCTCAATGAAAACTAGCTCGCTATCGATTCGAGAGAATTCATCTAGATTTTTTCCAACTTAGTGGGAAATATTTTATCATACTAGTTGACGCTTATTCAAAATAAATTAGCTCGCTATAGATTCGAGAACATTCCCCTAAATTTTTTCCAAGTTGGTTGGAAATATTTTATCATACTAGTTGACGCTTATTCAAAATGGTTGGAATCAAAATGGTTGTGATATGTTGTCGACAGAAGGGTATAGTGTAACAAACTGATTAAAATCGATATTCAACATGTTTGGTCTGCTTGGTCAACATGTTTGGTTTTGTATTCTACACGTTCTGTAAAGTTAATCACATCAAAATGAAGGTATCTACACCGTACAATGCAGAATCGAATGGCTTAGCCGAACGGGCACTTCAAACATGGCACAAAGTGATTGACAAAACTAGTGCACACTTGGACTGGAAGAGAAAATTTGAACACTTTTTGTTACACTCACAACACTCCAACGCAATACTCATATCCAATATCGCAATACTCCAACCGCATCAGGTAAAACTTCACCGTCATCACTTATATTTACGTTCAAAACACGGACGGTACTTGACGCTGTAGTAGAAAAAAAAAGGATGAAACAAAGTTTGCATTAAATTCACAAGTAAAACAAAATAAAAAAAAATCAGGGAGTAGCTGGTAAATTGGTTAAGTCAAATCAAATTGTATTTGTACCAGCTGTAAATATCTTATATCAAAATCATGCCAAAGATATTGTTAAATGGCTTCCAGCCACAATCATCGAAAGATTGAGCAAAGTCGTCTATGTGATCACCATAAATGCAATACAAGAAAAGCCAACTAGCTGACCAACCAGCCACAACAACCAGCTGACCAACAACCAGTCACACCAACCAGCTATTGTTACATCATGGGATTAACAACCAGAGGAAGACAACACTCCAAAAAGACCAAAGAAATTGAAAGTTAGTCCTCACCCTCCGCACGAGTTTTTCGTCCAAGAAATAAAATCAAACACAAAAAAATTATTAACCTTTTTTTTAATTTTTTTTTTATATAAAATTTTTTTCATTATAGATAATGGATTTTATTCTAATGAATTACAATTTTATTTTTATTTTTTAAATATTTCGATTGGGATTACAATTTTTTTTTAAGTATGTATTATTTTTTGGTTTTTTTTTTTAAGAAGGAAGAAATATGGTATATGTTAAGAATGTATAGGTATATATAATTGTTATAAGAATAGTCTTTTAGTTTATCTAATAAACGCTCTACCCGGGAATTTCCGTGTTTTACTTAACAAAGTTAACAGTACTGAAAAACAATACCTTGAAATTAACATTTATAACTTAACGCCAACACGCTTATATACTCTGTACGAGCTCGTTAGCTACCGTTTTGAAACAAAACAAAATAAAAAACAAACACCAAATCAATTATACAAATATTTTCTGTCACAATACTTTCGGTTCTAACTGTATATTATATATACAGCATTAAGATTACCTTGTTATAAACTAATATTTAAAGATATTTACAGCAACAACAACAAAAAAAGGTAAACATAAAATATTAAAAATCTTTTGAACTCAACTCTGAACCTTCATCATAAAAAAATTCTTTACCAAAATCAAATAAAAACAAAACAAAAACAAAAATAAAATTAAAATAAAGGTACACATACGCATACATAATTTAAATAGAATTTATTTCTCGGTTGTCTTCTTTAAAGGTGCGTACGATCATTCATACCTATTTAATGGGATAAAGGTAAAAAAAAAAACAAAAATAAAAAATTAAAATTAAAAATTAAAATAATTTTTTTTTTTTTATAGGTGAAATCAGAAAATCATTGAATCTCACCTTTAAATGGACAAAAAATAACAACAACAAAAACATATATAAGTACATATATACATTTCATTTTATATTCATGAACCTAGATGGTGGTATAATACTTACCAAGATATATCCTTAGTTAGGGATACATAAAACAAATCTGATAAAAATTGATTTCCCTTTCTATGATGCTAAAAATGACATTTTGAACTTATAAGAAATCCCAGGGAAGATTTTCTGTTTTTTCATAAACTTGAGACATCGTCGTAGGTGTCTATCAATCATAAAAATTCATTTCTTATATCCTACTACATAAATGATTCTGAAGAGGAATTTAAACATTTCAGTTTTCTGTTCAGTTTGCTTCAATTTGTTTTTGTAGATTTATACTCTTTCTGATCGATTTGACTGCTTGTCAGATGTAAATTTTTTTTTTTTGTTATTTTTAAAATGTCAAAAAAACTAAATCCAGGAGGAAGAATTTCATTTCAATTCATTTTTTTTTTTTGTAATTCAATGGCGTGATTTTATAAGCAATTGATCATTCCTTTTTCTCCTTAAAAAAAAAAGTGAAATGTAAGAATTTAGTTCCTGTAAATGAAATAAAAGGATGTGAAAATATAAAACGGAAATACAATTATTATTAGGTAGGATGTATAATTGTAAATAAATTGTCAGATAAAGTTCAGTCAAAAATATTCGATTAAGATAGGTTAGGTTTGGTTTGGTTCGTATTAAATTAAAATATTCAGATTTTTAAATGAAATTTTAAAGTAAGGGTTGTTGTTTTTTGTTTTAAATATTTTTATACGTCGCGGTCTCTTTAAAGATTTTCACATTTAATTAACATTTTTAAACTAAAATCAACAACAAATTACAGTTGATGTAGTTAATTTTTAGATCTGTGTCAACAAATCATAACGGCTTATGTCAACATAAGAAAAAATCTAAAAAAATTAACCACTTTAATTCAGAATTTCCAAAAATATTTCCTATCAAATAAGGTTTGATTCTGACAACTATAAGTCACAATTTCGCTAGGCCCGCTTATATCAATATGAGGTAATGTTTATGTGCTAATCGCTTAACTTAAAATATTATATATATATTATTCTGCATTTATCTGGATGTTTGTAAGTTCGACGGAACGCTCCAACACATATACAAATTGCATATGTATACAAATGCATATATATACAAATTGCTTTGGTGCTTTTTTTTAACCCCTGTCTACCATGCTGAACCTTTGCAGGAAAAATTGATTGCATGAACTATATTTTTTTAATTTAATGTTAGTCTTCTTCGCAAATAATAAGGAAAAATAATAAATAATAATAATAATATAAATAAAACAAACAATTTTTTTGATTTATAATAATAAGGACTAATAGAAATTTAATCAATAGCTTAATATGGTATAATAACCAAAAGGCAAACAGCATTTAACACAAAAAAAAACATAATTCACTCAAAGGTTATTCTTATTACTTAAAATTATACACAATAATATACATGTGTATCAGCATATTTGTATTGTATAATATTATACATTATACTACTTTATTGCTTCTACCTTTTATTTTTGTCATTATTGTGTGCGTAACTCACTTCACTCAAAAAAAATTATTTTTGTTTTTTTTTTGTTTTTTTTTTATTATTTGCTGTATCTGTATTCTGTATGTTCTATATGCTCCATTCCAAAAATATTATTTTATTTTCAGTGTTAAGTGTTCACTTTTCACTTCACTGTTCAGGTTCATTGTTCAGTCAATAGAACTTGATAGAAGTAGAGTAGGATAATTAACTCTACTTCTACGCCGGATAATAAAACATTGTTTTTTTTTAAATTGAAAATTATTGATGAAAATGTTTTTGTATTTTTTGTAAATTTTACCAATTTAGATACAAAATTTTGGAAATTTTTTTTAAAAATAACACAATACCATAATAACAGTTTATTCATATAGCAAAATAAGATCCCTATACATTATACAAGAGACAAAATTTATATGAAAATAAGATCCCATTTTTAAATTTGCTCTCCCAGAAGCATCAATAACGCTAATACGGTAAAATTTATACTAAATGGAACCCAACTAACGAATTATAACTAAATGGAAGTGAGTACGAGTATACCATACAAAAATACAAACATTTTATACAAATTTGTTGGTATGGTACTTCTTTTTCTGTTATATAAAAAAAAAAAGATTAGTGTTAGGCCAATATAAACATAAATAAAAATAAATAAAAAGTGATATAAACATAAGTACTGTAATTTCAGAATAAAGAATCTAATGAAAAAAAAAAGAAACTAGGATTTATTTTGCTTCCGTCATTTATGACGGGTTACAATGCTAGTTTTAAATATGTTCCTACAATTGGCCATAAAAACTTATAAATTTTGATAAGCGTTTCTTACAAATTTGGAATATCATTCTCAAATTTTCCAAAAGTACCTATTAAGTGTTTAAACGGCTTATTAACGGCTACTTACAAACTTAAATGTATTTTATTTATTAGTATAGAAATAATATATTAATAAATTAATAATATAACGTTATTTATTAACACTCTCACTACCGCTGAAAAAATTGTAAAACTTTAATATTATAAATGTCACACGAAAATATCTAACAAAAATTATTTCGCTCGTGCAACAGTCAGACAAAAAGGCTGAAAAATATTCATTTATACAAGCCACTCTAATTTGCTAATTAGTTTCCCTAAATCAACCAAATAAAAACAAAATTTAAATAAAAGGACAATTAATAAATTATCTAACATTTATTTTAATTATATAAAACAAAAAATGAATTATAAGAAATGTGTTACTTTTTAGTTCATTTTTGTACTCTTTTTATCACAAAAATTAAATTATAGTAATTCAGTTAATTCAATATTTTAAAACATAAAATTTAAAAAAATAAAAATAAGCGTAAAGCATTCAGCGCACATTGTAGTTGGACCACCACATCCACCACAATATGTTTTCACTTTCCTAGCTGCCTTTCTAGCTTGATCTCTCCCATAAAGTAGTTTTATCCTTTTGTAGCAAAATGAACACAGTTTTCGATCCGTATTTTCTTTTCCTGTCACACGTTTTTGTGGAATATGCATTGGTTTACCATCATTACAGGTTGATTTATCGTTTATGTTTGGTTGGAGAAACTTACCGCATACATTTTCACGAAACGATGTGATAGTCATTTTATTTTTAGTCAGTTTATTGTATGCTATGCATTCGTTAACAACTGATATATTGAGAAGAAGCATAAGTGCTACCTTTCGATACCATTATTATTACCGCGATGCAAATGACTAGCGTAGGAATCCATTTGATCTAATTTATCAATTCCAATTTCACCCTTATTGTAACAAATAATCATTTTGGGCTTTCTTACTACCTCTTTCGTTTTTGATGTTGTTTCTTCTTCAAATTGTGGACCATAAATTGTTCAAAGCATTAAAACATCACGCTTGTCCTTCCACCTTAAAACTGTAATGCCATCATCATTTTCATAATATACTGATTCAGGTTTTTTAAGTTTTTTGTGTAGCACTAGCATATAGGCTTTGACAAATATTTTAGGTTGCATCTTAGAGTACCAACCAAATGGGTTTTCTTAGAAAGTAACTTTCGTGCCAGTGGGACATTTGTATAAAAATTTTCTGTGTATAATATACATCCTTTATCCATAGCTGATCGAGTTAAATTTAATACAACATTTTCTGCACTATTATTTGCCCTATTTTGTGTTATACCGTAGTAAGTATTAATTTTAAATGTGTAGCCATTCCAAACACATAATTTAAAAAGCTTTACTCCGTACTTATGTCTTTTACCTGTAATGTATTGTCTAAATGACAAACGACCACTCCATGGAAACATCGATTCATCAATAACAATATCTCGTCCCATGTGCATGACTTTTTGATAGTTATTTTCTAGCTTCTCAAGAAGCTGGCTTAATTTATGACCTTTATCCAATTTATTTTCTTCGTCGTTCTTACTAAAATGTAAATTTTTCATAATAAGAAAAATCTTATTTCGAGGCATTATTTTTGAAACATCATTTCTGTATAATAAATCCGAGCTCCAATAATCGCTTAATTGAGGTATTTTCTTCAACCCCATCCACATTATTATACCCAAAAAGGTTTTAATGTCTTCGCTGTTTATTGGATTCCCCTCAGCCATAGCAGATCGCCTTGTTACAATTTGATGATCCTCTGCATATTTATTTGTACTTTCCCAAATCATTTCCAAAATATCATAGCTTATAATCAGTTGAAATATGTCAATAGGCTTATGATTTCTATCTAAATTATCTGCAACTCCTTCTTAGACCAAAAACTCAAAACTTTGTTGTCCACCTGAATATTGTTTCCAAATTATTTCTTTTCTTTCTCCAGGAATTATAAATTTCAATCCTTCTAAATCGCTACTTGTACATTCATTAAAATTTCACAATTTTCAGATATTTCGCCTTCTTCGTTTTCTGAGTCTCCACATGAATCCAGCTCAAAATCTAGATATCCAATATCATCGCAAATAAAATCCGTAACTGAATCGTCATCGTTGTCGGATAATTCCAACAAAGTACAAAGAATATCCTCTTCATCCATTATTCTAAAAATTTATTTTGTCCGTTAATTCGTGTGACACTAAGTATATTAATAAAACTTACCATCAAAAATAGCAACTGTCACTCCCAAACGTCTAAAAACTGGTGCATTTCCTGCTTACTATGTTTTTAACTGTTATTTAAATTTTAAAATTGATTTTACTCTAAACATCAATTTTAAACATAAACAAACGGATTTACTGCCACAGAAATAATAATTAATGCTCACATTAGTCTCATTCTTAATTGCATTTTAAATTTTCTAAGACAAAGCAGTTACAATTTTTATTACATAAAACTAACCAAATACTACGAATGAGAACTTCTATGTTTAATTATTGACGTTTATTTTACATCACTCTAAATCAGCTAAATATCCAAATTAGGGATCTCGATAAAAAATTATTTCGCCGAAATCTCCAAAACTTAACTTGTTTACCTTATTCAGGGTATAGTGACAATAAATTTGTTTTTTTATAACGTCAGGGTTTTTACATGCTAGCTCCATCTAATTTCATCTATTGGCCATATGTGTCGATTTTGCAGCGGTTATTTCCATTAGGATCTAAAATTGGTCTATTTAACATTACTAATCTACTGCTTATACTTCTTCTGTTTATTTACCTTCAGCTATCACCTTTTCCGACCACCTTTAAATGTGTCCAAAAGGTTAGGTTAGGTTTGCGGCGTTTCATTTTTTTTTTTTTTTTTTTTTTACACTCTACAGTAACTTAGGTAGAATTACCTTTTCGTGCTTAATTAAGTACGGTACTGCAATTTTACACTACAATATCTACAATATTTCGAGTATTTATTTAACAAATTACTGGCTTATCGACTCATTAAATGTGGAAAACTACTGCTATTATCAGGAACTAAGCCTTCTTAAATAGAATAGTTTCATTTTTATTTAATTTGTTACCAGATTATACTCTCAATTATTTTTTTGCCATTTATTATATCCCAATGACAAAGGGTACTGGACCAGGTCGAAAAATCCATAAAGCATTTTTTTTTTTTTTGTTTTGCTTCAGCGGGAATTGAACCTGGAACCTTTCGGTTGAAAGGCAGGCGCTCTACCTACTGCGCCACCCAGCGTTTAAATTAAAATATTCAGATTTTTAAATGAAATTTTAAAGTAACTTTGTTTTAAGTATTTTTATACGTCGCAGTCTCTTTAAAGGTTTTCACCTTTAATTAACATTTTTGAATTTGCATTAAATTAAAACTGTTGACGTAGCTATACATAATTATCACTCTCATTTCAAATAGAATAAACGATATTTATTACAAAAAAAAAAATCTGGATATAAATAAATCTACCCGTCTGAATGGTATTCATGTCATAACCCTAAGACATATATTAGGCCATATTGCCGTTGACCATTTTCTATGCTGCTTTATGTAAACTGTTTTATTTGTCATCTTCTTCAGGAATATATACCCATCCCAATGAAAAATTGTCCTGACTTAATTTATTAGAGAATTAGGTAACAAGAAAAAATCCTTCAAACTACAGACCTATAGCTACCTGTCATTTGCATTCTCTCAAAAACAATGGTAAAATTGATGAATAAAAAACTGAGGAAATATTTTAATAGCCGAAAAGAAATAGCTGCAAAAATTTTAAAACCCATACAAATTGGTATACGGAATATAATATATGGATACACAATCATGGGAAATATAAACAAAATCCAAGTGAGCTTAAACCCCGAAACCAGAATAGCAATAGGAGCGCTACGCTCGATAAACATAGCGGCACTAAATACTTAAGCTGGGTTCCCATTTTTCAAGGAAGTAAGGATGCAAATCTGGATAAGAACAATTAGCAAAGCCTATCTCACATGGAAACACTCATTACACCCTTATTATGGTCAAAGCAACTATTCATACAGAGTTGAGAAGCCCGAAAACAGTGGTACTAGAGCAATAAAAAATACAATATCAAAAAAAATTAGCTAGAACGTCCCTAAAAGCAAATAAAAACACAATGCGCCTGGACTGATTGGAGAAAGTGGTTAGGTGATAGCCTAGCTGCTCACAATAAAGCCGAGACAACAACAGAAACATTCGGTCAACTCTACAAGAAACTAAAATAGAAAAAAATAGAAACAAATCAATTTACACAGACGCTTACAAAAGTAAAGAAGGCGTGGGAATAGTAATCCCCAACCAGGACCAGAAAAATAAGTTACCCTCAGTATACCCAATTTATGCAGCGAAAGAAAGTGAGCTATATTAGAAGGAATCAAAATAGCTGAAAGGGAATTAATTCTAATTTTTTTTTAATAGTATCTTCTAAACAACTTTCAACACAACATCTTCAGCAATTCTGTTAAACAATGTCAGACGCTGCAAATGCACACACATTTGCTCAACAAATTCGTTGCATATTAAAAATTTGTTCTTTGATACCTTTTCCTTAGAAGAATACATATTGTATACTTCCGCTATTTGTTGTGTTAAGCAGTTTTTAAGTATATAAAAAATACTTTACTAGCATATGGAATCAGCACTCTGATGTGTGGAAATTCGAACATAGCGTGAGTGAGCCAAATTATAAAATTGTTCTTCGTTATAATTTAAAAAAAAAAATTTATTTAACAAAATCCGACAAGTAGTTATGATATGAAAACGATATTTTAGGGGCCGAAAAACCAGTATTTCAGATATTTTGTTGCGGTATTGAACAATTATGAAAATAATACCGGCATTTCGGTATTTTACATATTAAATATTTTTTTAAATTAAGCTGCGTGTAGGCCAGTAAAATTAGCTGTAGAAGTATTATATCGTAAAGATAATTGTGATTGCAGATGCTACGCTAAACTTTATGACGACAACTGCTTACGAAAAAAATGGGATACAAGTATTCAATTACGAAAATATCGTATATCTAAAAGACGTATACAGATCTATCACAAGATAGATAATGTATGAGGTCATGTCGAGGTCATGCTCTTCCCGATATCCCGACCTCATTCCAAACTTCTAAAAACTACTTAGAAACAACAATTGTAGAAAATTCCAATAACACAGATGCAAATAACAACAATGAGGATTTTACCATCCATGGTATGTCCTTATAGAAAAAGTATATAGCTCTTAAAGAAGTACAAGGGATATTCGTAGTGAATTTGCAGAAGATATTGTGATCGTGGATGAACGATCCCATCAACTAATGTAGAAGCAGAGATAATCTTTTCAACGGCAAATTTACTTTACATTAATATTACATGCAGAATGGCTGATAAAACTATAGATAAGCATTTTTTTTTGTGATCTCATTTCTTAAATAAATAATATTGTTCCAATATGTTCATTGGAAAGTTTTGCAATCATTAAAAAATATTTATTTACATCATTATAATATTTGTACTTAAGCCTGATGAGGTACAGACTGATAAAGGCTGATAAGTGATAGTCTGTTAATTTTAAATAGTATTATATCTGATATATTATGAACTAAAAAATGATTTCTAATAGCGGTGTACCGGTTTTCGTAAAGCAAAATACCAAAATACCAAAATACCGGTATTAATGCTTTCGTCTTGTATTGTAATCACTAATAAGGGGTATTTATGTTTTTTTTTCACTAAATCATACTAATTGTAAAGCTCTTCATCAAAACATTAATATCTTCCGAATTGTAGTGAGAAGTCTATATTAGTCCATGTCAATCTGTTATATAATTTTAAAAATTTTAAATATGCGACTGTTACATTAATTTCAATTAACCAACAGGGGCTCCTAGTTTTTATAAATTTGATACTGAAAAGTACATTAATTAAGGAGTTTAACAAAATTCTAATAAGTACGGAACGAAAAAAAAATAATCCAACAAACAACAAAAACAAAATCAAGGTGTTATAATAATATTTTCACCCGGAATCATATTAAAATTGACGGATATATTATAATATATACGTACATTATGACCAAAAGCATATGTTATACAACAACATGGTATGTAAATTAGAAATTTTTGAACAAAATTTTAATTTTTTAATTATATGGTTTTTATTATATTTTATGATGTTTTATTATATAAACTTTTACGTACCTATTGTTAATAATTTTAGATATACAAAAAAATTATTAACAATAAATAAAAATTTACAATATTATAATAAAACATTATAAATAATATCCATAAAATTAGACCTTCAAAAGGTTAAATTAAAATTTATATATTATAATTATTTTCGAGTCCTTAAATACAACTTTAATCAAATAGACATACATATAATGTGAATATGAGTTATGATTATATACCTGGATACACATAAGTATATTTAAATTTTTACATAAAAACAAAATATTGTAATTAAATGAATATGCATATATATGTTTTTTTTTATATATGTACATACTCGTTCAGATATTGCTTTGTTTTTTTGGACTACATATGGTGCACGTGTGCTAAATAATTATATAGAAATAAATTTAAATAAAATTGATAAAATAAAGGATGTTTTGATGATATTTAATTATAGGATTACATTATTATGAAATTTTTTGTTAATATTTATTTTATGGTAATTTAAAATTAGCTATAATTAGATCACAAAATCTAAAAATGTCCACACGCTTGTGGTTTGTATTTAAATTTCAGTCATTCTTATTTTTATATAGTATAAAATTGTCTGTTACTAAAATTAGATTTAAGATTTTGTAATAAATAGCTTTTAGAATTTAACCACCTACTATACTTGAACGTTACTTGTCTAACAAAAGTTAACCTCGGACAATCAATATTGGACATCGCTATTGCGATATGATGGTCGGAATAATACGAATTTATCACAGAAATAATTTTTTAATACTATGTGAGTAACTAGTAAAAGTTGACTTACATTTTTGCAATTACAAGTAATTCCCGTTAGGTCAATTCATAACACTTTTTCCCGTTTCGATTACATCATTAAAAAAACATATATACATATAAAAATAAATAGACACTGGCAAGTTAATGTAAAAGTATATAAAATAATATAATTTCGATAAGAGTAAGTTCATAACGAAATAATTGTGAAGAAAAACTAGTTTTCTTGTAAATCAATTAGCAAGTAGGGCTCCGAAAATTGTTTTAAAATAATAATTTATTTCTAGCCGAGGAAAAATATTGCACTAATAATTTCTGTAAAGAAAACCAGTACTATAAAAATTTCAATTTTTATTGCACGCAGGACAATTTCAAGGACATTTTCATTTTACAAGTATAGAGAATCTAGAAAAAGCCAATTGTATAAGTCTGTTGTTTAATTTTTGTTAGCTTATTTATTTATTTATCTATTTGCAATGAGACGACAAGTCTTTATAATAATATGAAGGTTAGGTACATAGATACAGATTATGATTGAATCATAATGACAACTATAATTATTGTAAGTTGGTTTTAAAAATATCAAACAAAAAGTAGACAAGTAAACAAAACTAAATTAATATCAGAAATAGAACATACAATAGCAAAATTGTAATTGTATTCATCAACATATCATTTGGATTTTTTGGATTTTGCTCAAAGCATTCACTTTATACATTTGTTGGACCAATTCACACGGTGCTGCAATTGTATGTTACGAACTATGTGCTGCAATGCTTCACATGTTCACAATGGGTGCGTTCAGTAAAATCTAGCCCTGTTATAAATAGCAGCGATGTAATAATTAGCGCTGCTTTGTTGTACTAAACGTTTTGCAGCGAAATTTAAAATGACATTTGTTTTATGTGACGTTTGACATAAGAATTTTTATTAAATATAAATATAATAATATAATAATAATATTAAATATAAAATTTTTAATAAAACATATTTTTCAAATTTAATTATTTAATATTATTATAAAACTTTATAAAGTACTAAATTATTTATTTTTGCTTATTTATTATTATTAATTTTATTATTATAAATTTTGTTTAAATTCACACACCACTCACAACAAATTTTGTAAACAAATAAATTTTATATTAAAATACTAACACAAAAACTTCATTAAAATGTCACTGCTCAATGTAGCAAGATTTTTTTCGCTGCAAAATTTATGCAGCGCTTTAATCTAACGCTACATAAAATCACCGTTCAGTACAAAATTTGCTAGAGCGCTACAGTAATTTTGCAGCGCTAGACTGTATTGACCAATATGTTTACAGTAGTTGTCAACAATGTATGTGTGTAAAATACTTTTCATTTTAATTCTTTAAAACCTGCAATAAACATGGCAGGGTTACAGTAAAATGTCTGTTGCAAAACATGTTATAATATATTTTTCATTTTAATTCTAAACAACGTGAAGTAAACATGCCTCATTTTCATTACATTTGTTGTTAATTTGCATAACTGTTATACATACATTTTAATTTCCATAAAAAAATAGTTTAAATAGGTGTTATGCAAATGCAATGTTATCTGTTATGTTAAATGTATATATTATGATGTTACATTTATATAAAAAGAATGTATAATAAATAAAATGTATGAGTGTTAGTAGTTGCCACAATTTATAATTCATAAGTAGATTAATAAGCATGTGAAACATCAAACTACTCGAGACTTGAAATATATAGGATGTTTATTGTTAAAGTAGTTTATAATACGTCATTTCTTGTCTATGTTATGTTTCCCATTAGATCATTTAAATTTTTCAAAAAATAAAACAAATTTAGAATAAAACAACTAGAGAAAAAATCAAATATTTTCGTATTTTTTGGTGATGCTAGCATCGTTACAAATTTTCAAAAATTAACATAATGAAAAAATAATCCAAAATCTTCATTTATGGACAGATTTCAGTGTTGTCTCAGTGTTTTATTTTTTTTAAGTAATATTCTGAAAGATAGTAACAGAATAAAATCGTTTTGAAAAAATTTTCGTATTTTTTTATAATCCTAGCATCGTTACAAATTTTCAAGAATTAACAAAATGAAAAAATACTCTAAAATCTTCATTTCTGGACCGATTTCAATGTTTTTTCAATTGTTTTACTTTTTTTAATTAATATCCTGAAAGATAGTAATAAAATAAAACTATTTTGAAAAAATTTTCATATTTTTTTGTAATGCTAGCATCGTTACAAATTTTCAAAAATTAACAAAATGAAAAAATACTCCAAAATCTTCATTACTGGACCGATTTCAACGCTGTTTCAAGTGTTTTATTTTTTTTAATTAATATCCTGAAAGATAGTAACAGAATAAAATCGTTTTGAAAAAATTTTCGTATTTTTTTATAATCCTAGCATCGTTACAAATTTTCAAGAATTAACAAAATGAAAAAATACTCTAAAATCTTCATTTCTGGACCGATTTCAATGTTTTTTCAATTGTTTTACTTTTTTTAATTAATATCCTGAAAGATAGTAATAAAATAAAACTATTTTGAAAAAATTTTCATATTTTTTTGTAATGCTAGCATCGTTACAAATTTTCAAAAATTAACAAAATGGAAAAATACTCTAAAATCTTCATTTCTGGACAAATTTCAATGTTTTTTCAAGTGTTTTACTTTTTTTAATTAATATTCTAAAAAATAGTAACAAAGTAACACCATTTTGAAAAAATTTTCGTATTTTTTGTAATGCTAGCATCGTTACAAATTTTCAAAAATTAACAAAATGAAAAAAATACTCTAAAAGCTTCATTTTTGGACCGATTTCAATGTTTTTTCAAGTGTTTTACTTGTTTTAATTAATATTCTAAAAAATAGTAACAAAGTAACACCATTTTGAAAAAATTTTCGTATTTTTTGTAATGCTAGCATCGTTACAAATTTTCAAAAATTAACAAAATGAAAAAATACTCCAAAATCTTCATTACTGGACCGATTTCAACGCTGTTTCAAGTGTTTTATTTTTTTTAATTAATATCCTGAAAGATAGTAATAAAATAAAACTATTTTGAAAAAATTTTCATATTTTTTTGTAATGCTAGCATCATTACAAATTTTCAAAAATTAACAAAATGAAAAAAATACTCTAAACTCTTCATTTTTGGACCGATTTCAATGTTTTTTCAAGTGTTTTACTTTTTTTAATTAATATTCTTAAAAATAGTAACAAAGTAACACCATTTTGAAAAATTTTTCGTATTTTTTGTAATGCTAGCATCGTTACAAATTTTCAAAAATTAACAAAATGAAAATATACTCCAAAATCTTCATTACTGGACCGATTTCAACGCTGTTTCAAGTGTTTTATTTTTTTTAATTATTATCCTGAAAGATAGTAATAAAAAAAAACTATTTTGAAAAAATTTTCATATTTTTTTGTAATGCTAGCATCATTACAAATTTTCAAAAATTAACAAAATGAAAAAAATACTCTAAACTCTTCATTTTTGGACCGATTTCAATGTTTTTTCAAGTGTTTTACTTTTTTTAATTAATATTCTAAAAAATAGTAACAAAGTAACACCATTTTGAAAAATTTTTCGTATTTTTTGTAATGCTAGCATCGTTACAAATTTTCAAAAATTAACAAAATGAAAATATACTCCAAAATCTTCATTACTGGACCGATTTCAACGCTGTTTCAAGTGTTTTATTTTTTTTAATTATTATCCTGAAAGATAGTAATAAAATAAAACTATTTTGAAAAAATTTTCATATTTTTTTGTAATGCTAGCATCATTACAAATTTATAAAAATTAACAAAATGGAAAAATACTCTAAAATCTTCATTTCTGGACAAATTTCAATGTTTTTTCAAGTGTTTTACTTTTTTTAATTAATATTCTAAAAAATAGTAACAAAGTAACACCATTTTGAAAAATTTTTCGTATTTTTTGTAATGCTAGCATCGTTACAAATTTTCAAAAATTAACAAAATGAAAATATACTCCAAAATCTTCATTACTGGACCGATTTCAACGCTGTTTCAAGTGTTTTATTTTTTTTAATTAATATCCTGAAAGATAGTAATAAAATAAAACTATTTTGAAAAAATTTTCATATTTTTTTGTAATGCTAGCATCATTACAAATTTTCAAAAATTAACAAAATGGAAAAATACTCTAAAATCTTCATTTTTGGACCGATTTCAATTTTGTTTCAAGTGTTTTACTTTTTTTAATTAATATTCTAAAAGATGGTAATAAAATAAAACCAATTTGAAAAAAATTTCATATTTTTTTGTGATGCTAGCATCATTACAAATTTTGAAAAATTAACAAAATGGAAAAATACTCTAAAATCTTCATTTTTGGACCGATTTCAATTTTGTTTCAAGTGTTTTACTTTTTTTATTTAATATTCTAAAATATAGTAAGAAAATAAAACGAATTTGAAAAAATTTTCGTATTTTTTTGTAATGCTAGCATCGTTGCAAATTTTTAAAAATTAACAAAATGGAAAAATACTCTAAAATCTTCATTTCTGGACAAATTTCAATGTTTTTTCAAGTGTTTTACTTTTTTTAATTAATATTCTAAAAAATAGTAACAAAGTAACACCATTTTGAAAAAATTTTCGTATTTTTTGTAATGCTAGCATCTATACAAATTTTCAAAAATTAACAAAATGAAAAAATACTCCAAAATCTTCATTTTTGGGACAGATTTAAATTTTTTTTCAAGTGTTTTACTTTTTTTAATTAATATTCTAAAATATAGTAAGAAAATAAAACGAATGTGAAAAAATTTTCGTATTTTTTTGTAATGCTAGCATCATTACAAATTTTGAAAAATTAACAAAATGGAAAAATACTCTAAAATCTTCATTTTTGGACCGATTTCAATTTTGTTTCAAGTGTTTTACTTTTTTTAATTAATATTCTAAAATATAGTAAGAAAATAAAACGAATTTGAAAAAATTTTCGTATTTTTTTGTAATGCTAGCATCGTTACAAATTTTTAAAAATTAACAAAATGAAAAAAATACTCTAAAATCTTCATTTTTGGACCGATTTCAATTTTGTTTCAAGTGTTTTACTTTTTTTATTTAATATTCTAAAATATAGTAAGAAAATAAAACGAATTTGAAAAAATTTTCGTATATTTTTGTAATGCTAGTATCGTTACAAATTTTTAAAAATTAACAAAATGAAAAAAATACTCTAAACTCTTAATTTTTGAACAAATTTCAATTTCGTGGGAATACCACAGTTTAAAATTTATTTTAATCATGCTTAATGGTATCCTAACAATACCTCCGAGTAATCGCAATAGTTAAAAACCATCTGCTGGACCTTAAAGTAATTAAAGAGTACTAAAATTCTAATTTGACATTTTATGTAAGATTTTTTTTTTATTGACCGCCAAAATTTGCAATAAGTTTTATTTTAATTTTGTCGTGAGTTTTCTTATTATTGAAAGATAATTGCAGGTAAGATATTATATTTTTTAGTGTTTTGGAATCGTTTATCAATATTTTATAAAGATCAGATAAAAAAAATTATATTCGTAGTTGTAAAAGAATGAAATATATATGGTATCTCAGACATACCACTAAGCAGAATCAAATGTACCTAACAAAAATATTAGGCCATATTATAATCACATGGACTATGCAAACAAAGCCGATATGTTAAAAAGTGTATACGAAATAGATAGGACAAGTCGCAAATGGTGGCCTAGAATATTTTGACATTTCACTGATGTCTCTGTACTTAATTCTTATATTATTTACAAAGCTAAAATAGAAGAAAAAGTCATGGATCTAAAGACGGCTCGCCATTTTAACTGGTCTAATAGGCGCTGGATCAAACATTCATAAAAAAGGACGTTTTTCAACTGATCAATCACTAACCACTACAAACCATATGTTTCGTATATGGCCACTATGGAACGTCAAGGCGGGGCTTTGCAGTTAGTCTGTTAAAATACATAGAATACATTGATCATGTACAGTATGCCAAGTTGGTCTCGTCTATCTGACAAAAGAAATTGTTTTTTTAAATACCATAAAAAAATTAAAATAATATTTTATATGATTCTGCTTAGTGGTATCATAGGATAACCACCTTAAAACTCTACTCTTGAAATAAAAATTAAAAAAATCAAAATTATTTTACTTATTTAAGGACTTTTTAGGTACTTCTACAACAAAAACATGTTGAAAAATATTTAAAATGAAAATGCTGCCTTGAAAGGGTTAATTAATATTGTGAAAGATAGTAAAAAAATAAAACCATATTGAAAAAATTGAAAATTTTCGTATTTTTTTTTTTGTGATGCTAGCATCGTTACAAATTTGCAAAAATTAATAAAATTAAAAAATACTCTAAAATCTTCATTTTTGGACCAATTAATTAAGTCAAGATAGTCAAGATTAACCAATCAAAAATATATAATTGTATTATTATCAAAATTGTTAGGTATATACTTACCAGCACTAGTCCCGTTTGACTGGTCAGTTTAGCAATTAACTTTAAGTATTTTTTTTATTGTTTTTTAACATATTTAAAATAAAAAAAAATTTAAATTCTATCATACTCAAAATTTTTTAGTATAAAAATAATTGAATTTTAAAAAAACAACCTACATATAGGATACACCAACCTACTTTAATTTTTATTCGTTCTTTACTTAGGTATTTCATTATTAATATTATTATTATACTTAGTTGGGGAAGCAATTATATTAAACCTCATAACTTACAATTACCGTAAATAATAAAATTTAAAATCTTCACCCTAACCGAAAAACCAAAAAAAAAAAAACAGAAAAAAAAATAAAGGATAATAATGATATACGAAAGAAAAAATAAATGAGCAAAACAAAAAAAAAAAAATTATAAAATGAAAACTCCTGAAGCTTAATTCACAGGGTTCATAAAAACTTAATTAGCCTGAAAAAAAGGCAAAACTTTTTCACATATTATACTTTTTGCTTTGTTTTTAATTTTTTTTTTTTCTCTTTTTTACGCTGTTACTACTTTCAAATACAAAACTGAATTACGAGCAAAAACCAACATAAAGTGTAGAAATAAAAAATAAATGTTTTTTTCTACTTCCAGGATTTATATAGGTAAGTATATAGTATGTACATATATATATATATATATATATTTTTTTTATTTATATAATTTATGAAGCTTTAAATGTTAACTTAAAACTCATATGCACACAAATAAAATCTTATACATATGTTTGTAGTGGACTGGATATCCTATCATAAGATATGAGAAAATATTTGAGTGTAACGGTATTTTTACTTGTCCAGAAAAATCTAAAAAATATTTTTAAAAAAAATGTTTTTTCTCTACTCTTAAATTGTGATTATAAAATCTTCCATATTATGAATTTCGTCTTTTTTCATAATTTTGTTTTTTATTTTATTTTCGTCCTTTTTTAAAGCAAGCAACAAGCCACAACAAAAAAATTCAACCACAATTCGATTTTGTAGATACGCGAACTTATCTTACTGTAAAATCTTGGTTGCAATTATTTTTATTTTGTATAATTTTAGTGGAACACTTTAAAATACAAAATATTGTTAATGTCGTTTAACCGCGTAATAATATAAGTATAGTTTAAAGATTGTGTGTTTTAATCACACCAGTGATTCCTTGTGGATTTTAATTTTTCTTTTTAAAGATAAGCTGAAATTTAAAATAAAAATTTAGAAGAAATTTAGAAGAAAATTTAGATAGTTGTGGGTGGCGTTTTAAAAAACTTTAAAACCACTTATATCCAGGAAAGTTGTCTTTAAAAGGATTTGGCCTAGGTGCAACATCAAGAAAATTTTTCAACACGTTTTGAATGTCGTCTTTACTTCGAGGAAATCCTTTTGCATGATTTGCCAAAAGCCATTCAACAATTGTCAGCTCTTCATCCACTGTTAAGACAGGGTTCGGGCCTAAAGTGGACTTTTTTGTACGACAATGTATATGGTTTTGTAACGTAGGTCTTGGAATGTTATATTTTCTTGTTGCACTATGTATTGACAATCCTTCCTTAATTTCAGCGACTGCCAACTGAATTACACTTTTATCATATTTTCTTAATTCCGACATTGACTTTTTTTTTACTAAAATTTGAATTAATAGACATGTTTCCATACATTTTTTTAATCATGATGGCAAAATGTCAAAAAAGTTCCCGCCAAAATTATAAAAAAATGAAAAAACAAATTATTTGAATAAAACGTTAACTACGATTGAAAATATACACACAGGGCTCATTATTGATGGATGTCTCGAAAAGGGTGATTTTACCCTATCAATTTTTTTTTCACTATTATGCAATTATGCAATTCAAATTGTCTGAAGATATGTACCACAATAGGCGTTTAAAGAAATAGTATTGGGAATTAATAATTACCATCCTGTTTGTTTCCACTTTGATACAACTTTAGAATTTTCAAGGATGGACAAATAAATGTCTTCCTATGAATCAAAATATAGACTGTCAGATATTGCTTAGAGCAAGGAAATCAGATGTATATTATAGACGAAAGCTTGCATCATCTTGCTATGTGGTGAGATCATCCTCCAGTGGGTTAGTATATCCATCACCGTTAGTAAATAATGCTAGTAAGAGATAAAAATAAATTGCTAGAATGCTATAGGGAGTAGAATGTTAAAAAGATAAATTCAAATTTAAAATGAAAGTTGAAAAAAAACTAAATATCAATTCAAATAACTATTTATAAATTATACAGCTTTAATTTGAAGC
The DNA here is from genome assembly GCA_963942445.1 of Argyra leucocephala. Taxonomy (NCBI): domain Eukaryota; kingdom Metazoa; phylum Arthropoda; class Insecta; order Diptera; family Dolichopodidae; genus Argyra; species Argyra leucocephala. Next base: position 116,128,795 of record OZ012681.1, on the reverse strand, counting down.
TTTTTTTACTAAGATCAAAATAAGCTGCTCTCAAGTTAAATTCACGTAACATTCAATACTATAGTTAGCAATACTTAGCAGGTCAACGGAACGTCAATTATGCGGATTCTCTCTAAAAGTTATTAAATCCCTTATTTTAGGTACCAGCGGATGTTCGCAGCAAAAATTTGGTGGATAAACATAATGTCAGATAACAACCGATGTTGTTGGAGTGATTTTAAGTCTATCTAAAGCAACCCAGCTTCGCAAGGAGAAAGTTTAAAGGGGTCAGATTATGAAAAAAGACGTAAAAATTTACGCTGAACTGCTTCAATTCGTGAAATATCAACATTACGATATGGATACCAATGCTTGCGAAGCATATTCAAGTGTCGGTTTAACATATGTGATATATTTAGATGTTTTGTAATGTAGGGATCCGTAAACTCTTTGGCCCAGCTCATTATAAATTCTAGCATAGAATTAGGTTTATTAATAATGGAATTGAAATGTGCTTTGAAATTGAGTCTGTGATCCAGGATAACACCTAAATCACGGTCCTATTAAAGCAAACAACCTGAAATTTAGAGGCATTTAATTCGAGGTTGTTGGTGGAGCACCATTAGGTAAAACTGTTAAGATCATTTTGAAGTAGGGTACAATCATCAACATTGCTTTGATAACACGCTGGGTGACGCAGTAGGTGGAGCGCTTGCTTTTCAACCGAAAGATCCCAGGTTCGATTCCCGATGAAGTAAAAAAAAAACACTTTTTCAATGGGATACAATAAATAACAAAAAATAGTTGAGAGTATAATTTGGTAACCAGTTAAATAAAATAAAGCTATTCTGTTTAAGAAGGCTTAGTTCCTGATAATAGTAGGAGTTTTCCACATTTAATGAGTAAAACCAGTAACAAATAAATGACAAATAAATGCTCGGAAAACATTGTAGATATTGTAGTATAAACTTGCACTACGGTACTTAATTAAGCACGAAAAGGTCATTCTACCTGAGTTACTGTCAAGAACATAAAAAAAAAAACAGATAAAATGGTTTACCTGGTCTGATACCATACATTGTGGGGAATCATTGGTTGCATTGGAATCATTGGCCACATTTGAGACCAACAAGTTATTTACTAGACTATTTGATTAAGAATCTGATCTTGTTTGGTATTTGCAGCTGGCACTTCTGATTTCCTCCTTCTGGCATTTCTGATTCATCCTGTAGGTCTTGATGCAAAATATCGTTACTTACGACACATGGTCCGCGTGCTATTAGTCTTAATACTTTTGATTGGAATCACTGTAATATTTAAATATATATATAGAATTTTTGGCTAGCCTCACCTCCGTGAATCGGAATCCAACTGTGGGGGACGACTTACGACTTTAAAATAGCTTTAGAAATTCTCTATCGGCTTTAAAATAGCTTTATAAATCAGGGATTCAATATCGTGGGATTCTCTATCGGCTTTAAAATGGCTTTATAAATCAGAAGTATGTTTTTCTGGGACATATGTTGACGTGCGACTAATGATCAAATATATTTTATTATTTTCAACCCAAAATGTTTTCTTTTGCTTCGAATATGGATTTTACATATAAGTTTTCTAACAAAATGCATGCCCACGTACTTTACTGTTTCTTTTTATGGACCTACTTCGTTATTTAGCACCACCGACGCACAAGTTTTTCTCTTCAGGGTAAATGTGACATGTTTTGATTTTGCTCCATTCACTCTGATTGTCCACTTCTTTAGCCACTACTGAATTTTATTTATGCTGTGTTGCAGAATCTCTGTATCATGTACTGGGTTATTATGCGATGCCAATATGGCCGTATCATCAGCGAAAGTGGCGGTGGTTCTCTTATTTATTGTTGGTAAGTCCCTGTAGTACGCTCAGCATAATTGGTTTGTTTATAGGCCCTTTGATTCTTCTATGAAAAGTGCCTTTCGATGGACCGCCATAATAAATAATAGTTATGTGGAAGAAAATGTTTCACTTTGTACAGCTGTTCTTCATGCCATACCGTAAATAAATATTCAAAAAAAAACCACTGAACAATATTTAATTTGGTCTGAATAGACTGAATCTGATTACATCTGCTATTCTGTACATTTTCTCAATAGTTGCATGTTCATTTCTAAAGCCGAATTGATGCTCTGGAAATATTTTGATTTTTCCAAAAGTCGGCTTCATTTTTTTTAAGAATAGTCTTTCAAATAGTTTAGATAGGCACGGTAGAAGGAAACACGGTCTGTAGGATATATTTGGCTTGCCTATTTAAGCTTGTTAATTTAAAATAATTTAAGTAACAAATTGTTTTCAGATTAATTTAAAACATCTTAATTAGATTTTAATGCTGAACATGGTGCAAGTAATCGTGGTACATCGTAAAACTATCAAAAGCCTGGAAATCGTGTAAAAACCTAATAGAAGACTTTTTTTTTTCTTTAAAGGCTTTTTTTATTGACTCTACTATGCAGTTTTTAATAGTCATCATAGCCATAATAATAGTCTAATAAAAGATTAAGTCTAGCTCTCTAGATACGGCACACAATGTAAATATTGTCAATTTTTATCTTTAATTTATAATGTTTTTTAATTAGAAGTAAGCTGTAATCAATTAGAAGCATTTCGAGGTGGTTAATTCCAAAACACAGACTAGGGAAATTTCAATTTTAATTCAAATTCAAATTTGTATATGAATATCTATCACAGTTAGAATTAGTCATCTCATTAGGCACATACCCTAAGTTTACGTTAACATTTTATTGTATTCGTTTTCTCAATACTCGACTTTAACAAATTCAATCGTATGAGCTTTTAATTTTTTCTAAATTCCTATTTTTAATAGTGTGCATCTTTATTTGAAAGACTCTGATATACAAAATTTATAGAAACATGTATGTGTAGGTGTAAATAAATTTATTTACATATCATAATAACTGCTATTGAAATGGTAATGGTTATATTTCCTCTTGATAAAAACGTGAAATAGTTTAACATTCATATTTTGTTGGTTGTGGTAAATTCTTGTTCAACATTACTGTATACCAGGCACGAAGCGTCCATATATTGAGTTGAATGAGTGCTTCCCCAAATGAAATATTATTTATTATTTCTTACAGCTTGATATAAAATTTATATTTAATTTAATATAAAAATTACTTAAATACAAAAATTCAAAACGAATGAAAAAAAAATTTCAAGCAAAAATTATATGCATTGATATTAACTACATTATGTATGTTTAGAAAATAATGCCTATATAAACATAATTATTTTCTATTATTCTTTCAATCATACAAGCCAACAAGAGATATTCAACAACCACAAATTTATAATATTTGAAAATAATGCCTATTAAAAATCATTATTCTCTTACCAATATGCTATAATAATTATACATTGTAAAAAAATATAATGACAACTTAAATATCATTCTCCTCAGTTCTCTTCGCATTTAAAATATACATACACTCAAACACACTGTCTGTATTTAGTTTCGTAGCAACAACAACAAAATAATAAACGAAGCGACAATAAAATAAAATCTTAGAAGGAAAAAAAATTGAATTTGAATGAGTGGCTGATATTCATTCCAAATTTACCTGATATAATTAGAAAATATCTGATAGAAAATATATTATCTAGGGAAACAACAACAAAATATCGCATAACACAAAATGAATTTACAAATAAAAAAAGTATCAGGGAATGAATTAATTTTATACATTATTGTGGTTGTTGACTTAAATGAGAATTAATATTTATATAAATAATGTATGTAGTTTTGGGTTTTTTTTAGAGAGTAGTATTGATTTGTGTTAAGTAATTCTATAGTTTTTTGTTATTGAATGCAACATTGTTTATTTTCAGCCATAATTTTGTTTTATGCAGTTTTGAAACAATTTGTTAACAATTGTAAAAATTTAAAATGTTTTTTTTTATTATTTATAAATAATTAAAATAGATAATTGTAATTGTGTTATTGAAATTTTAAGAAAAAATCATTTTCGGTTAGAAGTTTTGAGGAAAAATTATTAATTGTTAAAGATGGTAAACCAGTGCTTGCTCTACTAATAACAACAACAACAATAAAACGATGTAATCAGCATTTTTCAGTAAAATCTTTTAATTCGTATATGTGGTATTTTCCAACATAAATATAGAAAATTCGTATTCACACTTTTTTACATTCCTTTCTTAAAGTCAGAGCTTAAATTAAAGTTATATTTTCAGATGAAAATTTAAATAACAAAAACAGTATATGCAAATATTAACATTTTTAATTCAAACTGGATTAAACAGTTCTTTTAATAAATATTCCCAACTTTGTAAATTTATAATAACACTTCATAATAACTGCTTCAGTTGAGCGATCGTTTTTCTGCCTAAACAGAATTAAAACTACTTTGAGAAGTAGATGTGAGCAAAAACTTTGACTGTCGAAATTAGCAAAAATTTCAATAGAAAAAGAAAAGCCAAAGCAAACTGATTCCTTTTATAGTGCTTCCCCAGTTGAAAATTCCACGCCCCGTCACTGCTGTATACATACATACACAGAATTGCATAACATTTATATAATACCAATATGCAATAATTGTGGGAGAGAATGATGCAAACAAAATGAATCTCTATGAACAATTATGAATCAACAACTTTAACTTAAACAAAATAATAACAAAAAAATAAATGAAAAATAGTTGAAGTAAAAGTAAAATTTATCAAATTTAATAAATAAATAGAAATTTATTTGTAAATGTATGAATGTATGTGAGTATACAGAAATTATGGCGGTGCGGTTCTTGATGATTTATCATATTATATGGTCTTGAAAAGATTTATTAGAATTTATCAGAACAAATTGTAGTGTAAATGTGTATTTGAATATATCAGAACAGAAATATTTCGAAATTGAACAAATTAAGTAGAATTTGTCTAACTCAAATACCTACATATTAATTAATAATAGAAGTTAATAAAGAGATGTTTAAAGTTGTAGTTCAAACTTAATCTAAGATGTTTTGTTTAGGTACGCTTAATTTATTCTAAAGTAAACATTTTGAATATCTGTTTTTACTAAAATGTGTGAAAAATTGTGTTTGGTGTTTGGTAAGGTTGTTTGCAAAATTTTAGCAGGCTGTGAAGTTGTTTTCGAATTTAGATTGTGTTAAAGTTTTATAACAACTCGTGAACAAAGTGATCTTTTTTAAAGTCTGTCTCTTAAGTAATTTATTTGTTCAGAAGCAGAAGTAAGCCTCACAGATTTTATAGACCCGGACCGGTATATCTATTGGTAATAAAGGTATTCGAAATCGGAATCCGTTTCTGAAATTCACCGAATCCCGATTCCCCGAAATTCACTATTGAAATGAATAGTCTTGATTTTAACAAAAAATAGTGATCATTAGTTACATCTAAATAGTTTTGAAATAAACTTTAAAAATGATATAGTTTCGTCCACCGGTGATGGTTGTCAAATAATGGTCAAATTTGGGCGCGAATGCCCTGTAATATGTCAGCTTTGTCTTGATAACTGAATTCTCGTTAACAATCAGTTGTTTTTCTGTAAATTAAAATAATGATTTTTTACTTAGAATCGGAATCGGATTTGGCGGATTTAAATTTTTACAGTTCGGATTGGGCGAATCCAAAAAAGACCGAGTTTTAAGAAACTCTAATTGGTAATATTAAACTATCAATAGAAAAAACACTGAAGAGGGAAACAAACATTCTATGGTAACGCATTGTAGGCCGCAGAGTCTCCATAATATATATATCAAGAATAAAAAACAAAATAACGAATTTGCTGCTATTTCTCAATAGTACAAACTGCAGGAAGATGTTGGGCATAGTAACTGGTCATAGCAACATAAATAAGCCTTGAATTGAGGTTTATCAATTAATATTAGTCTTGAATTGGCCTTGAATTGGCCTAGGGTCGACTAAGTTGAGCGGTGGAAGAGGACATAAAGGGCTAAAAGTCTACATGTCGGTAATGACATATTAGGGTTACCCTCGTAGAAGAGACAAAAAAAGTGGAGGGGTGGAAAAGGACATAAAGGACTAAAAGTCTACATATCGATCCTGACATATTAGGTCCTGATTAATATTAATCTTGAAATGGCCTTGAATTGGCCTAGAACCGACTAAGTTGAGGGGTGGAAGAGGACATAAAGGGCTTAAAGGTTTCATATCAATCATGACATATTAGGGTCACCTTCGTGAAAGAGAAAAAAAAAATTTAGGGGTGGAAGAGGACATAAAGGGCTAAAAGTCTGTATGCCAGCTCTGACATATTAGGGTAATCTTCGTACGGGGAAAAAATCCATACAGCGACTAAGAAACCCCCAACTATTTAGTTGTGTTTTGCAATGTCGAATTTATGATCATTCCATATCATTTTTCGATTTGAGTACATTCCTAATATCCTTAGACTTGCAAACCGCTGAAGTTTAACTTCTTGAAATGAAAGATCAAGATCAAAAATGGGCATTTTTATAGAGATAGTAAGTATACAGTTCTTAGTTTTCGGAGTATTAAACTTGACTTTGTTTTTCAAGCTCCAATTAGGTATTACGACCAAATCATGTACTTTGGAGCTAGTCATTTGTAAATATCAAGAAATATCGTAGGTCAGAGAGCTGATCATTAGTGAGCAAAAGCGTTTATTTAGAGTTGATTGGACTTAAATCCACCAAATAAGACTTGAATTGTACGATTCGAAAGTACTTTCAATCCAAAAGCAATTCGAACCTTCAATCAATTTGAGGGAAAAATACTTAACCCAGACCTATGGGTTAGCATTTTGCTAATAATATAACACACTATTCTCGATCAAAGGTTTTAAAAATATCGAAAGCCACTATATTTGCTTCACCCAAACTGTGCAAACAAACGTTTAGCTTCTCGTTAAGGTATGCCATCAAATCACCGGTGGATCGGTGGGATTTAAATCCATATTGCTTATCGTGGACAATACCTTGTTTGCCTAAATATTTGGTCTTGTTTGATAAGATCTCTACTTTGGAGAGGATTGTTATTATAGCTATAGCCCTGTAGTTAGAAGCATAGCTTTTGTCACCTTTTTTCGGAATTGGCTTAATATGCACAATCCTTCATTGTGTTGGGTCGAGAGTAGGATAAATGGAATAAGTTGCGTAATACTGTCAGATTTAAGCTTAGAGTAAGAACATAAGACGTCTATTGCTAGACGAAGGCTTGCTTCATTTAACTGTGCAATAAGTCATGATCCAGAAGGGTTAGTAAAACACCATTGATTAGAAAAAACTAAAAATAAACTAAACCAGATACATGCTGTTAGTAGAAGGGTTAAAGTCATAAGTTAATACCTATGTCAATAGTTATACATTTATTAAAAATACTTCCGAAAGTTATGCCGAAAGTATCAGAGCTAAAAAGAACAACAGTTGCTAGTAAGTCTCAGTTGTACGTACATTAAAACGTAATCTTTTTTAACAGTTAAAATACTTAGTTGTCGATCAAAAGAACTAGAGTTCGAATTTACCTCACAGAGCATTCTAGTGATTGGCATTCTACTCATTGTTAGGTGTAATATTAATTCCAGCCGCCGGAGTAAGGTTGTTTAAGCTGCTAACAACAACCTTAGTACCAATGGTTTTGAAATTCAAACTATATAGCTAAAACAGTAAGGTCTATACTTTCAACGGTGATGGCTCACTTAAATTATTTTAAAAGCATTAAATTAATTTTTCAGGATTAACTGAAAGCCTAAATTAATCCTTAAAATTAAAGTTTTACTTCAACTTTAAAAAATAAATTTCAATTTCGTAGACACACTTTTTAACTTAAACTATTCCCAAAAATTTTACAACAAAACTCTGCAATATCAACTTTTATTTTTATTTGATTTTTTGTTTTTTGTTTTTTATTTTTATTTAATATCCGACAAAACTGGATAACAAAAACTTTCACAAGTATTTCTAGAAAATGAAACTCCTATATTTATCTTAATTGGCCTAGAAAGAGAAGTTTTTTTTTTATGTTTTTATTTTTTTATTATTATTTTTATCACTTTGATGATCATTGTAAATATTTACGTTTTGGAAATATTTGAAAAGGAAATTGATTTTGTCATTTCCTAGAAAATATATTTTTTCACTTCTTTCAAAATATCCTTACAAATATTTCAATCTACCAAAATATAAACAACAGAATAATGATAAAAGGAGGTTATAAAAATACATATATATATATTATATATATACAAAATATATATATATATATAAAAAAAAATTAAAAACAGAAAAGTGGGATAATTGCAAAATAGCTTGAAATTATTTCCGAATAAATATTGGAAAATTATATGCATGTACAAAAGTAAACAATAACAACAACAACAACGATTCATTGAATTTTCTACTCGAATAAAAGTTACCATTAAAAACGTATTTTATTTTTAGATTCATCAAGTAGAAATTCCAAAGAAAAGTGGTTGCTGTTAATTGATCAAACAAAATTAAAAAAAAAAAAAAAACAAACTAGAAGGTGGAATAAAGAAAAATTAAATCAAGTGTAAAATAAATCAAATTGTTGGAATATGAAAATAAAATTGGGCCTAATATTTTAGACTTTGATCATGGTTATAATAAAAGCTAATTCAGAATAAAATTGACTCTTTCTCTTTGTTTGAAAATGATAACAGTATGTAAGGCATCTTTTCCCGGGTCTTTTATTATACGCAAGAGAGGCTCAGTCACATAACATTGTAATTTACAACTCAAATTCAAGCCTATATGTGCAGACGTACACACACATTTCAAATTTATTACTCAAAGACAAGCTTTTTAATTAAAATAAAGTAAAAAATCAATTTTCGAAACAAACAACAACAATGAGAATTGAGCTATTTAGGAGTGAAAATTGATAATAGATTTAGGCTTTTTCTATCTTCCAAACGTCTGATTTAAAGCCTATGGAAAAACCTCATGAAAGCTTGATAATTTCGCTCTCTAGTTTAACATTTATAGTTCTGCCAACAAATTCTTCCACGAAGGTATACTTACTTACTTGTTGGGTGCTACAGACCTTGAAGATCTTGGGTCTGATACAAAATAGTCCTGCACTGACTTCGGTTATGAGCGGAATCTCTCCAGTTTTTGATTTATATTTTTTTCATATCTACTTGATGTTGGTTCTTGATTGTTGATGTTGGTTCCAGATAAACTTCTTAACTAACTCAAAATTATATAAGCCGACAATGATGTTGTGTCCTATATAATGGTGTGAGGACATTTTATTTGTCGACAGCATATATTTCATTTTATTTTCATTAAAAAGATTCGTTTTACCTGCTTCTTCTTCAATCTGCTTCGATCACCGCGCGTTGTGATATTCTGATAATATCAACATTGTCAGCGAAACCCAGCAGCTGCTTCGATTTGTAAAATATAGTGCCTTGTGTGTTCATACCGGAACCTCGCAATACATGCTCCAACACCAGATTAAAGAAATTACATGACATCGCATTGCCTTGTCGAAATCCAGAGTACGTTCGAAATGAATCAGAAATATGTCTACCAATCACCACAGCACTCCGGATGTTTTCGAAAGTAATTTTTGACAAATGGATAAGCTTGGTTGGTAAACCAAATTCCGACATTGCTTAGTAAAGCACAGATCGATGTATGCTGCCATAGGCAAATTTCAAATTGATAATAAGATCGATTACGCGCTGGGTGTCGCAGTATTTAGAGCGCCTGCCTTTCAACCGAAAGTCCCAGGTTCGATTCCCGACAAAGGCAAAAAATGCTTTCTAGATTTTTCGACCTGGTCCAGTACCCTTTATCATTGGGATAAAATAAATGATAAATAGCGAAGGCGAAGTACTCTACAATAGATATAGTTCATTTAAGTTCATTTAATTTAGTCTATACCACAAAAATTCTACAGAAAAAGCTGTGATCGTATAAAAATATATGTGTCTGTGATCTGTGAAAATATGTGATCGTATATTCCGAATCTCTGTGTAAAAGCAGTTAGGATGTTCATCCCATAGGCTTGAATTATATAAAAAAAAAAAACAAAAAAAAAATGGTACGTCTCAATTTGAAATTCGAGGGCTTTCTTCAGAATATGCCTTGATGCGAACACCTGGTTGGTGATTGATTTACAAGGACGGAAGCCGCACTATTACAGCGTTACAGAATATTGGACAGGAGCCTATACGCAACGTTTAATAGGGATATCCCTCTATAGTTGGCGCAGGACATGGAATCGCCCTTTTATGAATATTGGATAGATATTGAACTTAACCTCCAGTCATTAGGCATGTTCTCCTCCATCCAGATTTATTTGATGATTTTGTGCATGAATTCAATCATTATTTCACCTCTTATTTTAAAAAGTTCAGCTGGCAGGTTATATTATTCATCTTTGCTGTTCTTTAATTTTCAAGTGGCTGCTTCCACTTCTAAAGAGATGAGTGTATCTGTATCTTCAAAGTTTACTAGATTTGGGCTCGGCGTATCTGTGTTTTCTATGTTTGCTTCGCTCCGCAGGTTCTTAAAGTGGTGTTTCCAAGTGATCGGCCCTTGTAAATCAATTACCAAATTTCCCACAAAAGTATATAGTATACATAATTATTTCTCCGAGGGTTCCGGATGGTAAAAGCAAATAAAGCTGACGAGTTTGAATGTATGAAAAAGAAAAATAAGCCAGTTAGATTAAACGAAGAGATATTTTGTTACATTATTACAGTTACATATTTTGTTACAGTACATGTACAGACTTTTGTACATTAATGAAAAAATATTGTTTTCAATGAACTAAGAAAACCTGGTTGGTTAGGCGGAACTAAAAATTTCGTTTATAAATAATTTGGTTATATTGGACCAATATGTCAATGAAGTAGTTGGGCCGATCACTTTAAAAATTAACTTATATATAATTGGAAAATGTAAATGTAATCGATAATATGAAAATATCGAATTAGTAGGTGATAGTTGAGTAATTCTCGAAAATTTCCCTATTGCAAAAAATTGGTCCATGAAATTTAAAAACGGAGTGCCACAAAAAGTAATTTTAATTGATTTATAAAAGTTGATTAAAAAATTATAATATATAAAGAGCATCTAATCTGAGTTTGAATCCTATTATGTGTTATATATCATAAAATAGTAATTTTATTCCATACTTTATAACTCACAGTTATAGAATTATATCTATTTTTTAGTTAATATGTTGTAATTTATGGACTGAAAATGTGAGTTAATTTATCAATAAATAAATAAAAGAAAAAACAAATACAATTAAAAAAATGTTATAATTTCAGTTAAATAGTAATAATTTTATAGAATATGGAAATAGCCAATAGAGCGAGACGCTCAGTACATTTGTACAATATAAATTTGAAAAATATTAAATAAAAATGTTGTTGGAAACAAATTTTGTCGGATTATTTTCACCTCCCGATTATTTTAAATCAAGTAAGTTGATTCCATAAAAAATATGCAGACTGTGATAAATTCAGTAAATAAAATCCGAACAGTAACTTCGAACTTTATTAAGCTTTGCAACTTCCTATTCTACTCTAAGACTTCAATAATATCTCATATGATCAAGTCAGTTGACTCCATAAAAAATATGCAGACTGTGATAAATTCAGTAAATAAAATCCGAACAGTAATTCCGAACTTTATTAAGCTCTTCAACATCCTATTCTACTCTAAGACTTCAATAATAGATTTGAACATAAAAAAATTTTGTATTTTATTCTTTCAATATGACTCATTTACAATTTAATTAAATCATTCCAAATCTAAATTGCTTTCTCCTACACTATAAAAATCTTCTGATAAAACTCTGAATTTTTATGTCATAAAAATAAATTTATCTTAACACACATATCTAAAAAAAAATATTATTACACTTCATGACTCCAATTAAACTACATATACATATATACATTTACTTCACCATATTATATACTCGTATGTACATAATGTACTTATTACATTTTTATTTAATTTTATTTTATTAAAGAATTTCATTTCATTTTATTATGACAATTTTCTATTAGGCGACAATATGACGCGACATGACAACAAGTGATTATTTATAATATCCTAGAATAAATACAGCAACAACAACAAAAAAAATGAAATATTTCAACCTATACATTCGTACATAATAATATAAGAACTAATTTTATATTATACAAAATGATTGCTTTTACGCTATCTAGACTTTTATCTTTTATTTCAAACAATAATAACAGTAAAATGAAAAGCTTTAGGTGCTAATGACCTAACTATTGTGCAATAAAAATTTATAATATTGATAAAATATGTATGAAAATATCCTTATATGATTGTCACCTATACATATACTGGTACTGATTTTCTTATAATAATATTCATATTGTCTAGAATATTACGAATATGAATAATTTGTATTAGTATTTAAGCCAATAATTACCAACTTTTGTTTCGAATCACATTTAAAATAGTATAATTAACTTATTTAAAAATAACAGTCATTACAAAGTATGATAATTTAGGATAAGTTTCGAATAGCTGTCGCATCTGATTTTGTTTCAATTTTTAATAAAGAAAAATTGATTGCAAGTGAAACAATGTTGATGATTAGTCTAGCAGGGTACCTTACACTGTAAGTAAAACTGGGCATAATATGTCTATTATATAAATATTAGTAGGAGTATCACGAATGATATCCCAACACAAAAACCTATTAATAAAAATTCTGCCATATAAAAATTTCACCATTTAAAATCTAGTCTTTGCTGGAACCCTGAAAATCCATCTTTTTGTTACTCTTTTTCCAAAGCAAAAGATAAAATAAGATTGTGAGTTTGTAAGTTTACAAGATAGTGAGCCATATTAATAAGCTGAAAATTTATATGGCGGGGTTCTAAACATTAATACAATTTTTGCTCTATTACTTCAGATATCTTTGATCAAACAAAATTTTGTGGAGCTTTTTTTTGTTCGTCTTTTATGATAGAAATTTTGTTATATCTATGAATACCAGCATTGTGAACTTTGTTTTTGAACGCTTGCATAGTTTGAGTATGAAATTGTTTAGCAAACCCTATGCTATATAATACCATGACCATGACCTGGTTTTAAAATTTGATTGTCTTCATTAAAATTTTGTTATATGTCGAAAGCGTAGAGGTCTACCCAATTAGCCAATACAACTGAATGTATTTCAAGTCTAACTCTTGTTTTTTTTTCTGCGCATGTACTTTTCATCTGAGCTTTCCATCAAGTGTCATACCATTACCAGTCATTTTGCAGAATTTGGATATGGTATAATATTGTGACTGGAATGGGACTGGAATGACTATTTTTGTATTTGTAAAATTAACATGTATCGGGTTTGACTTTTTAATTTAATGCTCAAGCTTTTGCACCATAAACAATTTTTATTGTTTGCTTGCTCCAATTTATTTATTGCTTCGTTTAAATTATTACCAACCACTAATACCGCAGTATTATCTGCAAAAGTTGACAGCATTGCATATTCTAGCTCTGGGATATCACTGGTATATAGTACATGCCAATAATACCCCCTTGGTGTACTCTTGCATCAATATTGTTTCGCGAAGCGTAATATTCCCCTTACTTAATGTTGGAATACACTTCTTTGTAAGTAAGTTGCAATGTTACTTTGACATGGAATATGTGTAGGATACGGTACAGCTTGTAAATAGATGCCACACTTTATCAAAAGCTTGTGCAACATTAAAAACACTGAAGTGCAGATTTATTTTTCTTTTAGTGCCTTTTCCCTGATATCAGTTACAGACTTGTTCAACAGTTGAGTGTTGTTTTCTAAACCCAAATTAGTGATTTGGTATGATATTTCTATTTTCTATTGTTGGCTGCAATCATTTGGCCCCATTCGGAGACTTTCCTGGCTTACGAATCATTATAATCTCCGCCATTTTCCAAGTAGATGGAACATATTTTAGATTATTATTTTCCTTAGAACTAACAAAGGTTAATAGTAAATAATTAAAGCTTAATAGTAAATAATCTAGCTCTTCACAGATTACTGGACCGCATTTCCCTCAACATTTGTGATTCTGAATTTGTAGTTGTTATAAAAATAATATAATATAGATTGAAAACGAAAACAAGGCGGTCTGACAAATTCGTATTGTAGATTCTAAGATATCGATTATGGTCTAAATTAGGGCTTTGACGGCGAACAGATACTTCAATTTTTGACAAAAGTGTTTGTTAACAAAAACTAAGATGTACACGAAAAAATTTGTATTAAATAAGCGCAGTAGTTTGAAATATGTTTGTGGCGTTGGCAACGAGCTGCAAGCTGCGGCTTAAAGTGCAAGTTTTTATCTCATCAGGAAATTATAGTCAAAAATAGATTTCAAGATTTGTACCCAACATTAAAACGGACAAAAATCAACGAGTTAATAAAAACCTATTAAAATTACGAAATTTTATTAAATTTTTGACAAATAAAAAATCAAAATACAATTTTACATATCTAACTTAACAGAAAAATTGTTTATGTTCTATTTTACTACCATAAAAAAAAATAAATTTAAAATTTAAAAGCTTTTAACATTCTAAATATCTATGTAGAATATATATATATACAAATGTAATCCTTAAAATGTTATTAACTTCAAAAAACATTATTACAAAACAAAATCCTGCTATTTACTCATAAAAATAAAACTTTTTCAATTTCCTTGCTTTAATTTAAATGTTTTTGAAGTTGAAATAAAACAAAATTATTTTTTTTAGTTTTATTTTTTTTTTTTTTTTTGAAATAGAAAACATTTCCTATCTAATATTACCAAATTTTTTGACAGGATCAACAAATATTGTAAAATATTAAAAATTGTATACTCCTAATAGAAAAAAGATTTGCATACTGTAAACTTTTCTAAAAAATAGTAAAACTTCCCAAAACTAAAAATTCCCCCAATTTAACTCAATATGTTTACAGAGTTTTAAGAGTTATTATTAAAAAAAAAAATTGAATTTAAGACAATAGGAGAATTTTTTACCAACAAAATTTTTTTAATTATGCTTTATTTTTTGTTTATTAATAATCATGACCAGTATTTAGTCTAATAATCAGTATTAGAGGAATAAATAGAGAAAAAAATATAAAAATGCTATTCAATTTTTTTTTTTCAATATTAAAAGCAATATAAGGTAGGTTGGTAGATGAAAGTGACCATTCCAGTTACTTCTAGGATTTTAATCAGTAATTTTTAAAACCACGATTCGCATTCGGATGAACTTTTTGTTGTTGTTAGTTGTTTTAGGCAATTACTTGTCCAAGCCGACCGATATGGGGCAGTGGTTATATCATCGAACTGCTAATCAAATGGTCTTGCTCTCGAATCAGGGCATGGGTATTATAAGAAGATTTTTAAATCTTTCTTTGAAATTAATTTGAAATAAATTTTGGTTGTTACTAGAAATTAAAATTGGAACTAGTATGCTAAACAGTTGTTTTTTTAGAATGATATTAGAACTGAATTAAATTAAGACTGAATCCAAATTTTTATTATAAATCTGAACTTACTTTAAAATATATGAAATTTTCCACATTTCAATTATTTCAGATACTCCCATATATCAATACAAAATTCAAATGAGAAAACTATGAATAGCTCAAGTTATAGAGGTCGAGTAGTAAAACGATTAAATTTTTTTTTTTTTGGTATTGGAGTTTGCTATGATATTTTTTAACTTTAAATAACCCTTATTTGAACATTATCTATCATCATCACCATAAGTAGTACCTACCTACCTACTAGTGGTAGTATTTAGTAGTGGCTACCGGCTGTATTTTCAATTTTTATGAATTTCATCAATTACGGATTTATTTTCTATAAATTTTATGGATCCCAATTTAATAATATGCGGGAAATAATTTATCTGACATCATAGCTTTGAATCAACAACAATACCAGCTTACTTATAGTTTATTTAACTCAAGTCAGAGAAATATTGTTCATATAGTTTAGCTAAATTGAATATAATGTACTAACATAAAGCTAATTTAGGTCACGTATTATAGCTGACATAGTCTATAACCAACTTAACTGAAGTATACAATGGACATAAGATTAACTTAATGGTTCAAATTTATAATATAGTTAGTTCTATAATAAGCTAAATTATTGATCCGGACCCAGGTCAATATTTAGTATTAATAATATTAATTTAGCGAACTGAAAATCCTTTAAAGGGTTAAACTAAATCGGATTAGAGTAATAATGTCTAAAAAAATATCCACTCAAGCTAAAATAATGTGTTCTTTAGATTTTTTTTTTTGTTACTGACGTACTCAACTAGCTGTTATAATATTTGGTGGATTTCAGACTTACCGTTTGCCGAGTAAAAGCTGTCCAAACTTAAAATTTAGGTATAATAAACTGACATTTTTGTGAAAATATTTAAAATTGATTATATCCAAAAAAAATCGTTAATTTTGTTTTATCATATTGCATCGAACCATCCTTTACAACTTGGCGATACGTAACTTTCAAGTCACACTCTCCGTTTCTCAGCTAAAGCATTATTTAAATAAAAACCGAAAGTTAAATATTGTAACAATATTATTTTATTAGTCAAAAATGATATGGGGGACTCTGAGGGAGATGTTGTATCGGCGTAGGACTTAACGACCCAATATCCCAAGAATAGTTGGAATTCCTAGCTTTCCAAAAATATATGTCCTTAGCCCTGCATCTTATCCTTTCAAGACGAAAAGGACATTTGACAGTATCCTTCTTGTTTTGATGTTTTTGTATAAAAACCGTTATATGTGTTGATCTATTAGATATATATATATATTCAGTTATATATTATTCTAGAAAAATAACGGTCTAGAGCATATTTTAACATTTATTTGATGATGATTGGTGCTGCCGTTATGGAGATATTGTAGTTCAAAGTAGAAAATTTCAGAAAAAAAACAATATTTATTTTCTTTTTGAAAAATCAAATACCTCAAGATTTTACTATAAAAGCCCCCTAATATTTATATACTGTTGCAAAGGTCTATAGTTTACAAGAAATAAGCATTGAAAAGATTGTTTTTTTTTTCCAAAATTTTCTACTTTGAAGTACAATATCTCCATAACGGCAGCACTAATCATCATTAGGTAAATGTTAAAATATGCTCCAAACCGTTATCTTTTATGTAACTGAATATATATAAATCTAATAGATTTACAGATATAACGGTTTTTACATAAAAACATCAAAACAATAAGGATATTTTCAAATGTCCTCTCGTCCTTAAAGGATAAGATGCGCCACTAAAGACACATATTTTTGGAAACCTAGCAGTTCCAGCTATTCTTGAAACATGGTCATTAGGTCCTGCGCCGATACAACATCTCCCTAAGAAGAGCCATGATATTACTGAAATTTGGGTACGGCTTCGCCTGAGAAACGGTACCGGAGTAAAAGTAGATCCGTCTCCACCATCTCCACTGGTTGACTTATTGTAGCAGGATATTATTTTTCTAATAAAGCGCAGTATAGGCCAGATTTATTATGCTATGTTACATTTCGGTCAACTCGAACATCTGACATTTGACCCTTTAATTGCTTCTTTGCGAAGCAGTAGATTAAAAGTAGCTAAAAGTATAACCATATTAATCCTCCCCTTAAATATTTCCATGGTATCATCCATCATAGTCTTAAAACATCAACAGTGGGATATAAGATGGATAAACAATTCTAAATATATTTCAACAGTTTTATATAAATAAATTTCAAAAGACTAATTACTGAGATATAAAATGGCCCCTGACACTAAACCACGAAAGCATCAAAACAAAATATACACTGTGTTAGATGACTTAAAAAGCAAATTAATTACCTGTGGAACGTATAACTATTAAAAATTAAAATACCCTTGGAAATCAAACTTTATTATTATTATTATTATTATTATTTTTTTTCTTTAATGTAACGCTCCCAGTATTGTAATAAACTTAATTATTAAATAAATTATCGCTGAGCAAAAAAAAAATAACAACCACTACAAAAAAAAAAATACAACTTAAACTCATAAACTTACAAAGAAAAAGTTTTCTGTATTTTTAAAATTTCTCCCTTAGGGATTTAATTTCTCACAAACTCACAAAATGAAGATGATTCTTATGACAAAAAGATTTTATTTTCAACTTAAAATCACATTAACATAAATACGCAAAAAGTGAAACAAAAAAAAAAACAAAATAATAAGATTAAAAAAAAATAAAATATCCTTTCTTTAAATCCTTAAATTTATTTTTATTTTCTTCTTGAATCCTCAAATTTAATGACAAAAACAATATAAAATTCCGCACTTCGCTAACAATAATTAGATAATAAAACTACAAATAATAAACGAGTACCTATCAAAAATTTAAAAATTAAGACCTGAATATATGGGGACAGATTTGGGAATGAAAAGCTATAATTGGCCATCGAAAGAGGATTTTTAGAGATTTTTAGGCGTTTGTTTATGTGATTTAAACAATCTAAGCGAATAGGGGGTCACTGTCGTAAGGATGGTAGACATATATGAAGTATATTGCATTTGGCAATACTATTTGTAAACGTTAAATAATATAATGTTAAAGTAGTTGTAAGTTTGGCCGATAGGGCAAGAATAAATATACAACAATCTGTGAATTGTTGAACCGGTGAAATTGGTAAGATAATCGGACTCTGATTTATGTAAAAAAATAGAATAAAATTCTGGTCAAATTATAAAAAGCTAGTTTAGACAAATTCACTAGTAAACTGAAACGGAAAGGACTCTTGGAATGCTATATTTTATTAACAGGCCTGTAGGCTTGTATTTGTGTTTAGTTATTCATTTCATTCTTGTTCTTTTTTTTTATATTATTAGCTAAAACTTAGGTCAAAAAAATCTTTAAACTTTCGCACCGTTGGCTTTTGGAAGAGAAAAGAAAAGGGATAGTTAGAGAGAAGAAAAGGAGAGAGGTTCGGTGGGGAGTTACGAACTATGTTATTGATGTTCACTTTGAATTTTTGTAAATTAAACAAATAAAAACTACCCCTTCTTGGGAATGCTTGTAGTGGAATGCGATTCCAAGTTCTAGAAGCTCTGACGATAAATGAATTCCCTAACCATAGTCTTGAACCATCTTGGTATTTCCACGGTGTAGGGGTGGGCATTTGCAGCGTCTCGCGTTCCTCGACGGAATTGCTTAAGAGGAAGAAGTAGTGATTTTGGTTCTTTCTAGCATGTGCCTACTCACACGAAATATCTATAAGATAGGGTTAGTGATTTACATTATGAATGAGGCAAATACCGCATTGTTGTACCCTGTCAAGAAAGCTAAAAGCAGTTCTTGAGACGCCCGCCCATAGATGTCGAATTGTACTCCATCTTGGGTCGTATATAGGCTTTATAGATATTAAGCAGATCTGTAGGTGCAAATAATGCCTTACATCGATTTAAAAAACTTAAACATTTTGCGGCGTTTTTGCAATATCGAAAACCAGAGCATATTTTGATTTACTCGCATTCCGAGAATATTTAAGTTTTCTAGTCGCTGTAAGCTATCACCTTGAAATTTTAGAATAGGTTCGAATGGCGTTAGTTTTTGCGTAACTAAGCAGCTTTGAGTTTTGGAGGTGCTAAACTCAACTCTGTTTGCTTTACTCCAGTCGGAAATTTTTACTAAGTCATGGTTTGACCATGCCGCTCTGTATTGACCGAGACCATGTCGCTTATTCTTGTTCTCTTGCAATGGAGCATTGAATTTTTTCAGAAAATCGTAACAAGTGTGCTGTCATCTGCAAAACTATGGATTGGATTGAAAGTTGTTTGGAGGAGATCATTAATAAATATTAGAAAAAGAGTTGGAGAAAGAACAGAGGCCTGCGGAACACCAGCATTAGTTCGAAGTTGATCAGATGAAATTACATCAACTGAAACTCGAATGGCCCGATTCGAAAGAAAACTTTTAACCCATTTAGTGAAAATTGAACGTAGACCTATAGCATGACATTTTGCTATTACAGCACTATGCCATACTCGATCAAAAGCTTTTGAAATATCTAAGGCCACAACAGCAGCTTCACCAGACTGATGTAAATTGATGTTTAGGTTTTCGCAGAGGCAAGTCATAAGATCACCAGTTGAACAGTGGGCTTCGAAGCCATATTGACGATCATGAATTATACTATTGCTATTAAGATATTGCATTAGCTTCTTGTTGATCAAGATTTCCATAGTTTTGGAGAGAATGGAGGTGATAGCTATGTTTTGTTTTTTACTACTTTATGCCTAGTTTATTATTTTTACATTAGGCTAATTACCAGCTGCTGATTTATCAGTAACATGTATAAACATATTGTAAGCTCGGCGTTATGATATAAACAATAATTTTATTTTATTTTATTTTATTTGATTACGTACAAGGTATTATTTATTATTTAAGGTTGTTAATTAAATTTTACATAGAAGATTTTTACACGTACGCAAATATTTCTACATAGTTTGAAAGAAAAAGTCTGGAATAATAATTAGGAACAGAAGAATATTAGAAATGACCCAATTATATGACATCATCGTAGTCTTAAATATGTTTCTAACTAAAGTTAGTTAAATTATTAGGGATTGGTATAAATGCTAATTTGGAAGTAAGACCTAATTTCACTACGACATGGCACACTCTTACATTTATATACAAGTATACTGTATAGTAAATTCACACTTTAAATTTTAGCGTGAACTGAAGGACTTTAAAAAAAAAATAATTTAAAAACTGTTTGTTTTTTCATTTATTTTAACATTAAAATTAAAATGTCTTTCAGTACTACTACACAACTTATTGAGCTCTGCTTCATACCAAATTCTTTAAACATTTTCAAAAAATTTGTTTATTTTTAAAAACATATTTTTATTCTTATCATTTTCATTATTCGAAATTTATTTATTTATTTTTAGTATTTAACAATAACAAAAACAAAAATAACGTGTAGTTTTTATTTTATACTCTATGAACAGCTCCAGGACACTAAAAAAATATAAATTTTTCGATTTAAATTTTTTTTTTCTATTTTTCAACATTATTGTTTTTAAAAATTTGCAAAGTTATAAACTCTTAAAGTAGAACCATAATAATGTACATACTAAAATTGTTAAAAACAAAAACATCGCAACAGGATATAGTAGATTAGGATAACCTAATAAGGAAGTAATTTAAAATTATAAAAAAAAAACAAAAAGTATAATAAATTGAAAAAATGTAGGTATTATTATGAAAAAAGGATATTTTTTGAAAATTCAAACTGTGCTCTGCATCTAGTGAAACGCAAAATGAAAGAATGGACAGCAATCTACATTTTTGGAAAAATTTATTAAACTAGAATCCAAGTATGAAAATAAATATTTTAAATTAATATATTTTTTAAAGTCTTGAGTAGATCAAGGACACTGAAAACTCTTATTTAAGCTCAAATTTTAAATTCTTCTATAGCAAATCGTCGACTGAGTACTATTTTGATCTATACGCCATTTAGTTGGAACACAGAAAATAAATTTTAAAGCTTAAGAGCTTACATTTCACAATATGTGCGATAGAATTTTTAAATTATGATAATCCATTAATGGTGTTTATAGAGTTTTGCATTCAAAATTTTATATAATTTGAAATTAGGTATGCCAAGTTATAGACATTGAGTTATATAAACATGGTAATTAAAATGTTGGTCTATATCAATTTTTTTTCACTAATTTATAGCATTGCATAGATCAAAACATCTTGGATATGGATTAACTCTAAAGCTCATAACATGAGCTTATCAGGCTCATTTTTTTTTTAAACCACGTGTTTTCTAAATTTTTCGTAATATTGTAACGATTCTTCTTTCTAATCTTCATTTAGATCAATATTTATATATTACAATTAAAAAAATACATTTTTTTTTTTTTTGCTAAAAAAAAATACCACGTAAATTCATAACATGAGCCTGAGGAGAGGCTCTCATATAATATTTCATAAAAATTTCTTAATAATGAAACTTTTGACATGAATAAATGATGATGAAGTGACTGACGACATAGAATTCGATAATGTGGCAACTGACTCTGAAGAGGATCATTTATCTGAAGCTTCAAAAGCAGAAGATGAATTAATTTATGACTCTGATGATAACGGTGAAATTATAATTTCTCATGAAATTTTGTTTGCTTTGTCTAAATTAATATTTTGCGCTGGATACCGACTGCGCCATGTAATATTTATTATTTTATGTCATATCTCATTGAGAGTTCTTTATTAACTGACTCATGTCATTCTCCATGTGCATTACAATTACATACAATCAACTGTTTACAGTATTAATATACTTATACTAATAATAGTTATGGGAACCGTAGACAAGTATCACTACACCATTTACCGCAATTGCATGCCTTCTTCGAAATCAAATAACCAAAGTTATCGATCGTTTTAGAGGCCTATGGTTCAATTATATTCAAAGCTATACTATAGGCGTAAACCGCTTTGACAAAATTTTATGTTTTATTAGATTTGATGAAAAAACCACAAGAAGTAATCGTCGTAGATTTGACAAATTAGCCCCAGAAGACGTGTTTGAAACAATAAATAAGAATTTGGGAAAATATTATATATACCTTCAGAAAATCTTGCCATAGACGAACAATTGATGCCAATATATTGCAATCAAAGCCTGATAAGTACGGTATTAAAATTTGGTGGCTTTGTAACTCTCAGACGGCATACCTACTCAAAAGAATTCCATATACTGGGAACAAAGATAATAACAGAGCAACAGGACTTGGTCAAAATGTAGTGGAGAATTTGTGTACACCCTATTTTGGAACTGGACGGAATATTACAATGAATAACTAATTCACAATGTTAGAACTTGCAAAAAGTTTGTTATCTAATGGATTGACGATTATAGGAGCTTTACGTCGAAATAAAACATATATTCCAATTTCTTCCAAGCAAAATCAAAACAAAGAGATGAATATTATTTAAACAAAAAATATTCCAATAAAAGAAATTTTTTTCTAAAGCTCTTGGTGAAAGTTTAGTAAATTTTCTTATCAAAAAGCGTGCTAGTACTAAAAAGCTGCAATTACCACCATCTCGTAATGCAATTTCTACAACGGTAGCGTTTATTTTGTTAATTTTGTTATTTTTAAACATCTAAAAATTAATTATTTGAAATAAAAAATTTTAAATTTATTAATTATTTTTTTCTATTACAGTATAAGGTTAGCCTGCCATGCTCATGTTATGAATTTACGTGAAAAAATATGTTATGAGATTTAGGGTTAAATAAGCATGAATCAAAAAAAAATATCTTAGATACACATCCATAATCCCTGTGGATATATCATAAAAACAAACATATTTATTAAGAATCATAATCACTAAGAAATTTTGATCCAAACGCCACCGAACTTGGATATTTATCAAAATGGCAAAAACAAAGTATATAGATCAAACTGACATCTAAATATCTCTTCAACTGAAAAAGATAGATGTGAATTGACACTTTCTATCGACAGAGTATACACTCCAAGACCTAGGAATTAATCTCTAGGCCCAGAAACATGAAAGTGGCGTATTTTAGTCATCGGTTTTGGTCTGTCATGACTTACTTTAGTCATCGGCGCTTTTGGCAGTGAAGGATCTTCAAGTCAATAGAACATTTTTAAAAAACACTGATGCTCCCCAAGGCAGTGTATTAGGGTTTTTATTATATCTGCTGTTTATGGCTGATATTCCAACAGTACTAGAGTTAAAAATTGATGACCAGGATTTACCAGGATGGTAAAATAGCATTTTTCAAGAAACCTTCAAAATTATTTAACCAAGGCTACGAAAATGGCACGTTCAACTAAAGGGAACGGAAAAGTAAATGAATCAAAGCCAACTAATATCTTTTTTACTTTAAAGAAAGGCAACTAATATCATTTTTACTTTAAACCTGTCCTCAAGTCAAAACATCCCACAACAAACTGATATACAGTACTTCGATTCATTCAGAAAAAAGGCTAAGCTGGCGTAAACATATTGCCAGTAAAAGCAAACAGGTTGATATCAAATTCAGAAGTTTTTTTTTTCTCCTTATTTCTCTTGAGAGCTTCAGGGAAATTCAGAAATATGTACTGGTTAATGATGGTTGGTTAATTAGTTGGATCACTAACTCTATTATAGATATCTAGTGGGAGTAGGCACATGCTTGGAAGAACTAAAATCACTACATCCGCCGCTTAAGCAATTCTGTTAAGGAACGCGAGAGGATGCTAAGTTTGTTTATACCAAGATGGTTCTGGAAATTTACTTATAGTCAGAACTTCTAGAATGTGGTATCAGATTCCACTACAAGCATTCCCAACAAGCGGTATAGTTTTTAATTGTTTAATTTATAAAAATTCAAAGTGACCATCAATAACATAGTTCGATATCCCGTCGACCCCGTCTCCTATTTCTTTTTCTTTTTCTTCTCTCTAAATATCCCTTTTCTCTTCTTTTCCAAAAGCTAACGTTACGAAGGTATAAAGGTTTTTCAGACCTAAGTTTTTGCTAATAATATAAAAAAAAAAAAAATGGGAAAGACCACACAGTTATTTTTAACAAATAAGGTCTTAATTTATAAAGTCATAATAAAAGCTATTTGGACATATGGAATCTAGCTTTGAGGTTCCGCAGCGAAAATCAATATGGCGGTAAGTGCTTTTTGTTTATTTTTTGCGGTATTATTTCCAGTGCAGCACAGTGGAAAACTACGTTAAAATTATCTCTGTATATTCGTAACAATATCGTCAACGGGTGGGGGTCTGAATCCCCATAAACAAAATCCCCACATCAAAATTCCGAAACGCAAAATCCTCAAACACAAAATCCCCAAACAAAAATCCCCAAAAAGTCCCCAAATGAAATTTGTAATAAGCCCCAATTTTATTTTTAAAGTCAGGGGGCCAAAAAGGGGGTCAAAAAGCCAACAAAACCCCTGTACTCATTTATTGGAACCCTGTTTTGCCAAAGGCACAGTTTTAGAAAAAAATATGTTTAAAAAAATTATTTTATTTGTAATTTTGCCAATATAAATTAAGACATTTTTTTTAGGGATTTTATTTTTGGAGATTTCGTGTTTTGGGATTTTTTTTTTGGGAATTTTGTGTTTGTGGATTTTGTGTTTGGGCCTTTTTAAAAGTCTGGGGTTTTTGTGTCTTGCGGATTTTGATTTTGGGTGTTTCGTGTGACTCCCATCGTCAACACGGCTTTGTGTGGCCAAATCAAATAGAAGTTTAATATATAGAGAAGAAAATTCATATGATCTAAAATTATACTACCAAAATTTTGGCGGTATGCGTTCACAAATTCCTGCGTTTTATCTTGCAGTACCACAAAACAATTACAATGTAATAGTTATTACTGAAAGTCTGTTAATCAGTTATTTGTGTCTTCCGACATCTTTATCCTGACATTGACATCTATTCGGTATAAAAATATGACGGGTATTTGTAAACCTAAATGAACCAGTTTTAACAGCGGGGATGTATTTCTGACAGTTATTTTTATCACATATTTTTGTTATTTTTTTGTTTTTACTTATTATGCAAAAATGATTCTATTGATGACCGCACTTAGACTATATTTCTTACAAAATTAATTAAAAGTGAAAAATAGTGGCTGGGAGACAAAATCAATAAATAAATAAATAAAAATTATTCAATGGCATTTGGATCACCTTATGGTGGATATATAAAACAAATTATATTGAAAAATATCCACCCAATGCAGAACATGACACCGAATATTAAAAATACACCCCAAAAACACTAAATTACAAAATTATTATACCCCTAAACTACTATACCCCTAATTTATATTACACCACTAAATGTTTTACTCAACTTCTCAAGCCCCTTAAAGGATTAATATTTCACTCCTATCATCACTCTTTTCATATCTACTAGTCCACTAAACTTAGAGTCACGATATCAAAAATATTGGTTTGATTTGGTAAGTCATTCAAAACTTTAAAAAAAGTATTAAAAATGTAATACAAAGTTGGAACAAATTGAAATTATGTTCAATTTTGCCAGTTAAACTCAAACTATGCCACTTCCACTAAATCCCGCCATTTCTTATAGCGTCTACTTATTAAAAATTAAATTTAAAATATTTCTCTTTTTATGTATTAAGATTTTTAATGTCCGCCATCATCAGAATATACCACAAATATAAATATTTAGATCCCCATTATCATTTTAAATATCCTTTTGGAAGTACACTAACAATGCATAAAAGTAACAACAACAACAAAACCACAAAATGACAATTTTTCTTCTTATATTTTTTTGTTTTTTTGTTTGTTTTTGTTTTTGCACAAAAACAAAAAAAAATTCTTAAAATTCCCCATAGTCTATCAAAATAAATGAATAAGAAAATCAACCACCTCTAATATATATATATATATATATATATATATACTCCCATGACTAAAATATATTTTCAAAAGTAATTACAATTATCCTTCTTACTGTAATTTAGCTTTCAAAATGGATTTTCATCAAATTGTAGACATCTATGTACATATACACACGTACATATTATTATAAACATATATATATATATATATATATATATATATATTTTATATAATATATAAGTGAAAATATTTTGTGTTTAAATATTCCCCAGTTTCTTAAAAAAAAACAAAATTCGACTTTTATAAAACAAAAAGAATGGAAGAAGAAAGGACACTGTGGAAAAATTAAAATAGAAATAATTTATTTTTTCTTTTATTTTATTATCCTTAACACCTTGTCCAGAATATAATAATCTAACTATTTTTATTAGGAAAATAAATGTATATATATACACAATATATATATATAGATGTATGAAGAATTAGACTATTTTATTAAATCTGACATTCAAAATTCTAAACACGTTCTTTGAAGAAAAGCAGCTAAGAATAGGACAGACAAAAAATGTGAAGAGAAATCCAGTCATTGATATGTCATCAGAAACGAAGATAACGTCTTGTCTTATTGGGTCTATTTTTTGTTTTTTTATTTTTGTTTTAGTTATTTCTAATATTATTCTATGTCAGTAAAGTAGAAGTGCAGCAGTATTTTCAAACGAAAAATTTTTGTTAAATTTTCTTATTATTTTTTTGTTTTGTTTTTTTTGTTTTGTTTTTGTTCGAGAAAATTTTTTAGATAATAGCTATGTGTGATTTGTAAATGAAAAAAATTGAAATTATAAAAGAATTGAGGGTTTTAAAGAAAAGTTAATCTGCTGACCTGATGACAGTTAAATAAATGAGATGATTATTTAGAAGAAAAGGATTTCATTTGGAAAAAATTTACTTATGTGAGAAAATTGAATTTGGGTTTAATACAAAAGTAGTTAAATTCATTCATTTATTAACTATTTATTATAGTACAAGAAATCATGATCTTATTAAAACCCAAATTCTGTTAGACCCATCTTGCAAGATCGCGTAAAAATGTAGAAATATCTGAAGAGATAGTTTTGTATTGTGTTAGACACCACAGACGCGATAGCAAATTGCCACGACGGCAAATGTCAAAACAGTCTCGTGACTAATTTCTGTTAGACCTTTTTTGACGAGACGGGATACCCATTTTTTATATTGTCAAAAATTGGAAACGATAGAGTATCTCGCCAAAGTACTTTTGTGTTTGTTTATCAAAAAGTTGAATTAAATAAATAAATTTAATAGATAAAATAGTTAAGTAAAGATTTTTCATTATATATTTGCATTATTATTAAAACTGTGTTTTTGTTTCGAAAAAAAACCATCTTTACTATTACTGTTTTACTACTCTGTTTTTGTACTATGCTAACAAATATTTCAAACAAATATATTTATATTTATTTTTTATTTAAATAAACCCCACTAATACTTTCCAAAAATTTTATACACCATATTTTGATACCAATAATTTTTGTTGACAGTCTATCGCGCCGCTTACAGTGTCTAATAGAAATGCATATTCAGCGAGACGAGACGAAATCAATTTTTTCTTTTCGTCAACAATGGGTCTAAGAGAATATGGGTGATAGACTGTTTAATTATATGAAATGGAGTAAAAAAAGATGGTCTTATAGAAATAGATCCTAATTGTCGGTCAGATGTTTAAGCCAATTTCAATGGCGGGTATATAGTGTAAATAGGTGAAACTGACAGTTCCACAAGTCGTTTTTGAAACAATAATAAGCTTTCATTTATCATGAACTATAAGCAATATTGTATTAAAAAGATTTAGACAGATTCAAGAAATTTTTTGTTCAAGGTCCAGTTTAAAAATAATACAATTTGTTTTTATTTATTTTTATCTGTACTAGCTATATATAAAATTGAATATGTTTACGCCCAGAATGTATTTCCGACTTCCAGTTGACCTGGGGATTTGAAATATACCACAATGGTAGGGTTTAGGGTATAGGAAAAAATTGAAAAGCTCCAAAAAGTTATCAGGGAAGGTAGTTATTTTAGATTTTCTTTTTTTGCATGACGTCACTGTGTGTTTGTGTGTATATGATAACCAAATTCGAAACACATTTTTATAACTTTGTATTTTTGTAACTCTTTTTAGTATTTATTCGTAATATAAACAA
The DNA here is from genome assembly GCA_963942445.1 of Argyra leucocephala. Taxonomy (NCBI): domain Eukaryota; kingdom Metazoa; phylum Arthropoda; class Insecta; order Diptera; family Dolichopodidae; genus Argyra; species Argyra leucocephala. The sequence continues at coordinate 116,100,135 of OZ012681.1, read as the reverse complement.
TGTATCCATGATACAATTTGTACAGTAATATATACGCAATTGACGCAAATGACGCAAATGAAGCAAAAGACGCAAATAACGCAAATGACGCAATTGACGCAATTGACGCAAATAACGCAATTGTCGCAATTGACACAAATTACGCAAATGACGCAATTGAATCAAATGACGCAAATGTTTTCATTTCCAGAACACCATTAATTCCATCTAACTACCCTTTCCAATTTAAACAGCTTCAATTTCCCATAAATATATGCTTTGCCATTACCATAAATAAAGCACAAGGACAAACTTTAAGTGTAACAGGAATTGGCTTAAGAGAGTTATACTTCTCTCATGGTCAATTTTGTGTGCAAGCTTACTCGAGAGTAAGTAACAAAAAAAAATATTTTTATTTTAAGTCAAGGAAATAAAACAAAAAATTATTGTGTATAAAGAGGCTTTAATTTGACCTTACCATTAACGCAACAATCATTGGCCTAATTCACAATTTGAAATTTTATGTGTTTTGTGCTGGTGTTGAACAACGTCGGGTTACTTTTCTAGTTTATTATAAATCTCTGAGATAGATAAGATAGTTTGAAACACATGTTACAAAATATTTACAATTGGACCTAACAAATCCAAATTTGTTTACTTGTAAGGTCTAAAAATTTATAATTTTTAATGATTAAAGAAAAATTGAATGCTTGAATTTATTCTTCATTATCCTGCGACCCCATAAGTACAACATAGAGCCGAAATAACGTCCTTCAATAGTCTCCTATCTGCGGTTAACCTTTGTAGTTTTTATCATGTTCTTTGTTTAGTGCTTGTTCCGGCTCCGAGTGCTGTTCTTTGTGTTTTTCTCAAACTTGCGCACTAAAATGGCAATTTGACAATTTTGACGGAAACTATCCATGTTTTATAGCCATACAAGACAATCATAATTCAAATCAATCAAAACAACCAAATAAAATCAAAACAGCCAAACTGACATCACATTTGAATTGAAAAATTTTATTTTGATTCGCAGAAATGTTTTACTATCATATTTTTGAGCACTTTTTACTTCTTCATCACTTGCTAATTGTTCCGTCCTATGCCCCACGGATATGGTTGCAGGACATTGATGATGATCGACAGCAGTGCGGTTTTTGCTGATCCGGGTTTTAATATGCAGTTCGATAACTCCATCTGATCACACGATGCTACCCAGGTAATTGGATTTACTCACTTCCAGCACGATATGATCAATTCGCCACCTCGTTCTTTCATAAATGGTGTTTTGTTATGTGAGAACTGTGGACATGACTTTTGGTTTAGTTAAATTGACTTTTAGTCACATACAGTTCTTGGCACATATCATTTAAACCTTATTTCGTATGTGATAATAAACACTCATCGTTGGTGTAATCTAAGTGGATCATATCATCTAAAAGACGTTACTGGATACTGTTGCTCACGCTAAACCCACAATAGTAGTCATTATGCCATCCATTTTTATTAAAAACAATATGGGTGATAAAATATGGTCTTGTTTCAGCTTGGATGTATAAAATATTATGTTTTTGTAAAAATAAAAATGGTAAATAGCTAAATTTACATATTCTTTAATTATAAAAATAGTAACAAGCGGTTTTAATATTAAAATATTACAAAGTTAATTTTAACTTGGATCTCGTTATAACCGATGAGTAATTTATATCCGTTATTGTACAACGTAAGTGCGTATGATAAAATTAACTTATCTATTTGCTTTTATCCAACCTATATAGACCAACAAACTAAATTTGTAACTACAAACTAAACAAACTAAATTATAAAATCTCAATATTAAATGGAAAATTCACTAGAACTAGTTAATCCAATATTATTACATTGCCAAATTTTAATGAAGTAAATAATTAATTCCCCTTTAATGTAATCGTAGAATATTCTACATAAAAATTTCCAATTCATTTTCAAATCATTTTTTTTTTACCAAATTCCAAATTTATGTATGGGTGGGCGTATATCCTGTTGTTATATAAACTCGTTCACTTTCTTTATTATATTACTTCCCTTTCTTGTTTTCACTACAATATAAATGAATAAAAATTAAATTTGAAAAGAAAACATGATGAATTGATAAAAAATTAAAGCCAATTGTTACATTTATATATAATATATTAAAATTATTTTATTTTCTTGTTTTTTTTTAATCTATACATACATAAGTATATATACAAATAATGAGAATGTAAAAAAACAATATAAGATAATACTAGAATAGTCTACTCCTCAACAACATGAAAATAAAATAAACAAAAAAAAAATTTTCTTTAAAACGATATATAGTTGAGTGTGTGTGTGTGTGTGTGCAATTTGTGTCCAAATAATGAAAGGATAATAATGAAAATGATGGTTAAGATTAAAATAACAAATTTTATGTTCAAAAATTAACAAACTCATATATGTTGTGTGGAAAACCAAAATAAAAACAAAATATCATTCTCATGTCTTTTAATTGAAGGACTATATAATTTCTTCCTTTTTCTGATTTTATTATTATTTTTTTTGTTTTTTTTTTTTTTGTCTTCAAAATAATTGTATATATTAGTTTGTGAAAGATGTATCTAATATTATAAGATAACTCAATTAACTCAGTAAGCATAAAAATAAATTTATTTTGCAGGACAATAGGAGTTTGATTAAGAGTTCAAGGGAAAATTTACTATGCATATATACTCGTACTTACGTACATACTTGTATGTATTATAGAAATGAAAAAAATAGAATACATCCTAATTAAATTAATTAATTAATTAACCTACTGTGTTTCAAATATAAAATAGACATTAATTTTTTGTTGTTGTTGTTAATTTAGTTGAATTGTGGTTAGTTACAGAAAAGATGTTTAAAAAACAGGACAGAGATAATTTAAAACTTTGAAAGTTGAATAAAATAAATAAATTTGTATATGAAATGAAATGATTTTGAATACTAATTTAGGATATGATTGTGGGCAACGAGTAAAATATTATCACTTTAAAACTATTTTCACCATATTTTTGTATTTTAAATATATTTTGAAGTTTTAAGTATATTTTTAGTAATATTTAATGAATTATTTTATATACAATTAGCTGATAAGATTTACTATAATAAATATAATATTAATAAATGATAATAATATAAATGATAAATAAACAAATTAGATTAAATCCTTTCTCAAAAAGCCACACAAAGTCACCCCTTGGAATTATGACTATTGTAACGTCTATTTAAATAAAATCATTAAATCTAAAACTGCCCAATCATTTAAATTTGAAATAGTCAATAATTATGATATCTTTAATCTAATTTATTAATTAATATATCATACTTAATGTAACATGAATATAATGTATTAAGCTATTACTTAAACAACTCAAAATATCTGGATCTATATAATATGTCTGCGAATATGTTTGAAAATATTGTAATACGAATTTGAGCGAGCCAATATCAACGGTTCTAAGTAAATTATTACAAGAAGGAGTGGTTCCAAATGAACTAAAAATTGGAAGAATTGTGTCTAGAATCTTCAAAAGTGAATAAAAAGTGTTTTCGACAACTACAGGCCGATCTGCATTACACCTGTAATATCCAAAGTTTTAGAAAATATTGTACATAATCATATTTGTAAATATTTAGATAAATATAGATTTTTTTCTAATAATTAATATGGCTTCAAAAATAAATCTAGCATAGTTACAGTAATAGCTAATATTTAATATGATAATATGAGCAATAGTTAATATGATAACAAAAGTTCAAAATTATAAAAATAATCAAAACATATAATGGCATTAGTATTTATAGATTTGTCAAAGGCATTTGATATACAGTGGATCACAATATGCTGCTTCAAAAATTGCATTGATTTGGAGTAAGACGAAATGAATGTAAATGGTTTCAAGCATATTTGAAAGATCGTTCACAATTTATTAAAATTGGTGATTTGAAAAGTTTTTTTTTTGTTTTGTTTTTTTTTATTTTCCAATGAAACATTACAATCTGTCCCAAAAGGAGACACTCAGTAGTTTTTATGACATTTTTTTATACAGGTAAATTGCACTGGCTAGCGGAGGATGAAAAGTAGAAATGCAGATTTGAAAAGTAGAAATGAAAATGTGAACTTTGGTGTGTCACAGGTTAATAATTGAGGGCCTTTATTCCTCACTTTATACATCAGATAGTGTACAGCGAATAAGTACAATAATGTCGATACATTTTTATTTGCTGATGGTATTTGCATAGTAGTTATATCAGAAAAATACAACTACTTTCAGTGTAAAATGAATACTGAATACCAAAAAATATATAAATAGATGTCCACACAAAAACTGACTATAAATATAAAAAAAAAATTAAATATATGATTATTGGATCATCATGTCCAAAAATTAATACTGAGTTAAATAATCAAATCTAAGAAATGGTTTTAGAATATAAATTAGACTGTGGATTGATAAAATGTTAGTGCTCATACATCTAAGCTATGCACAAAGCTGTCTTCGGTAACAGGTATATCCAAGCGAATATCTTCGTTAATTCCTCATGCTACGAAAAAATCTGTTTTCTATACTCTATTTCATAGTCATATAGATATCTAATTGCTCGGACAAAAATTTATATTTTAATTAAATTTTATTTTGCATTTAAATTCACATGCAATTCATTTACATTTTCATTATTCAAAATTGACAGATGTAATTTTCACATATGCATATACAATTACATTCACAAGTCATATTTAATATTTCAACTAATTGTTATGTAATTTAAGGACTAAATACTGTATATTATTATTAAATTTAAATTGTATTGTATTGTAATTTGGAACTTATTATTTAAGTACATATAATAATTATTAATAAAAATGACTCCTACAAGTTTATAATATTAAAATCAAATTAAAACAAGATATACCAATAATGAAAATATTGATTTATAGACAGGGGGAGAGTCAAAAATAGAATAAAAATGTTGAACAAATATTTATTAAATATAATTATGATATAATTAAATTGAATATGTGATTTATTATGACCTACAATTGTAAAGTCAATACAAATTTAATCTCAAAATAATTAAGTTAGTTAAAAATTACGATTTTTAGGCTTTAAGAAAGCTTCCAAAAGAATACAAATTCGTGTAAAATCAAGACATTTTTGAATAATTAGGAAAGTGCATGAACTAGCTCATAGGAGCATCACATTGAAAATAAATTAATCAGCCAGTCTATTTGAATATAGTATTTCAAAATACAATATTTACCTATATAATATCTATAACTCAAATGCTGAAGCTGAACTCAAAACTGAATTCAATTTTTGTGCTAACTCACAGTTGAGTTAAATTCATAAGCTAAAAAATTTTAACTACCTCATGTATGAACGAACTCGTATTTTGAATTCAATATACCCTACAACAAATTCCAAGTATAAAATTGTTAAAATAGCTCAAAAATTGATATTTTAGAATACAAAAATGTATGCATTTGAACTCATTTAAAATTAATCCCAACTCGAATTCCAACTAAATTTTTGAGCTAGGTCACAGTTGAGCTCAATATTTAAGCTATTTCAAAATGTGAATTAATTTGAATTAATTTGAGAATTTGCTTCAGCTAGCTCGGATGTTATAATATTTAAGTTAGCAAAAATTTTGAGTTTGGTCGAAATTTGAGCTTATTACAACCATGCTACCTGTCTTCTCATCAATTCAACTTTCATCAATTTGTTCATTATAGTTTGGTCATTCTTTTAGCAAGAATTTTTAATTTAAAAAATCCTTTCCCAGGATATACTTTTCCTTCCCTCCATATATCCTTTTTTTAACTGTTTATATATTATATAAAACGGCAAAAATGTACTACAAACATTATTATTAAAAAAAATTATTCCGAGTTGTTTTAATTATTTAAGTAGGGGTAAATTAGTAGACAAATTAAGACTTAATGTATTGTGTAGTGGCAGTTAACAGAAATTATTCGCTTTTAATGCCTGGTGTACATTATGCTGATCATCCGTGTATCAGCATAGTGTAAAAAATTATGCTGATGGATGTTGCTGATAAATCAGCATTTACACTCACTAGTTAATTAGTTTTACGTCTGGTTTTGTTTAGTGATAAATTCATTAAAACTAATACACATAACTTCAAACATAGAAAACTAATACTATTACAAAAACTATAAGTCTTCTTAAATAACGTAATTCCATTTTTATTTAAGTCAATACCAAATTTTGCCCTCAACAAATTTTTCAATAGACTTGATACTCTTGTCCAAATAAATAAATTTTGTAATGACCTATTAGGTGTTCAACGGACTATTTTAGATTCAAAATTGCTTCAGATTGAATAAAATTAAACAAAAAAATATATTTTAAATTATTATAAATTCACAAAAAGATCAAATCAAATATCGTAGATTCATTCCAAAAAATGGATATTAATCAAAAATTATTAATTAAAAAGTTTAATTCTAATCCAAACCAGTAGAGGAGACTACCTATTCGACAAATATATTATTTATTTTGAATATAAATTCTTTACTAATGTTAATTAGTGATTCAACAGACCAAAAATACTACACTAATACTTTTGCAACTTACTTCTACTAATTACTATTTTTAAATGGGGTTCTATTCCACACCAAATAGAAACATACCAATTGTAAAAAAATTTCAAAGCTAATTTTAATAAATACAGATTTCAAAGCAAATGTTTTTTTTTTTATATAAAAAAGACATCTTAAAGCAGATAGATTCAAAATTCCAGAGAATAAACAAAACAACAACAAAATTCAATTATTTAAGAAAATAAACAGATTTTTTTTTCAAATGAATCAAATAAGGTTAAAATACAAAATATGGTAAAAAAAGAGAACAAAAAAAAAAATGGTCAAAAAGAAAAAAAAATAAAAGAAAAACAATAAAAAAAGGAGAGTAAATTTGCATAATTTTTGTCCTTAAAAAAAAAAAATAAACGAAAACAAAAGTAAATGAGCTTTTTAAAAATGAAAATTTTCTAAAATTATCATATTGACATAAGCCACACAAGTGAAAATGGACCCTCATCAGAAGGAAAAAAAAAAATAAATATATAAATCTGTTTTTTTTTTTTTTCTCCTATATACATCTTTAATATGTATTTATATAATATAGGGATAGTGAATGGAGAAACGTGACTTGAATTGAATTTTTTTATTTGATATTCAATATTTAAAATTAAAATAAAATAAAATAAAAATTTGTCTGTTTATTTTTATCTTTTTCTTATTCCATTTTTATTTAGAAAACAAAAAAGAATTTTATTATAACAAATTTGTTGATTGTATAGGTCCGGTTTACAGAGATATATTTTTATTTCAATTATTATTTCAATAAAGAGTTAAATAAAATACACCTGAATAGAAATTTACGTATTAACATATTTTACACAAATACAATGATAAATATTCCCTATTATTCTTTATCAATTCAATTTACATTCATACAAACATAATACATATTAACTTTATGAGCAGCATCTTAAAAACTGAAATCTCTTTACAATTCATTTGATTTTACAATTTTTATCGAAATTTGAATTGTCTTATTAAAACATAGGAAATGAATTATTTTAATCCTTTTTATCCTTTTCAATTGATAGATAGACTATTAAAAGCATCCTTTTTATAATAAAATTAAATTTCCAAAAACAAGGAAATCTTGAATTTAAGTTCAAGGAAGTCTTAAGTGTTTGGAATTTAAAGTTTTAATCCTTTTCAATTTACAATATTAACTATTTTTATTATTGTATAGTTAAAACTGTGAAAATAAGGAGTTCACTTATTATACTTTTTCTAAGTATTTAGTGTCTTATATAGTACAAAAAAAAAAAAAAAAACAAAAAACTACTTTGCATGAAAAAATCAAAAAAGTAATATGAAAAAAAAATTGTTATGAATCTGACCTATGGGTTCCATACAAAATGAAAACAACATTAGATAAATAACATCAGATTCAGAATATTAGAGAGAAATAACAAATAAGTCTTGCTTTAACTTCTCAATCATCATATCAGCCATAACAATTTGCCAGTGTCACAGCAACTATGCCTCTCAGAAAGCAAACTCAACTAAACTCCTTGTATATTAAACAAAACAAAGAAACAGAAAATCAATATGGCAATTTTATCATCATCTGATATAAAATCAAGTACAAAACACAAAATTAACATTTCCTTACTTCTCTTAGGAACATTGGGTTTCCATTCGACATTTCCATCGTACTCGATTTCTAGCTGCTGTTTCCTCTATCTGCGGCATCTACAGTGGTAAAATGACGTCATATTTCTGCAAGATATCGCTGCCAATTTATCCATTCCTGACATTAAGATTGAAATGACGTTACTATGTTTACTGGGTACGTCACGTCACTTTTTTTTGTCAGATGTTGTTGACAATTGTGTAATTATTATTATTATTATTTTATTATTGGTGTGGTTGTATGAAATATATGAATATTTATATATAGCTAATTTTTTATTTTTTTTTTTATTTATAGTTAAATAAAAATAATTTATTATTAATTTTATTATATTTTATTTTCTATAAATTTTATATATTGTTTTTTGATATTTTTTTAGTTATATTTTATACCCCTCACGTCAAAAACGAAAATCTGACTACAACTTCATAATTGAAACACATTTCTGTGCTCCGACCGATTAGACCACAATGTGGAATGGATCACTAGATGAACATTGAATTTAGTAACTTCTAATTAACAATGATGAAAGAAATATTACTTACTTAAGTTGCCAATACACTGGAGTCGGTAACCATCACACACTAAATACACTAAAGCACTGGAGTCGGTAACCATCAACTCAAAAACCGTGTTGGCTTATCGCAGTTCTTTGGACAAACTAGCGGATAGGTTCAACATATTGTTACGATCGATTCCAGGACACAGTATATTCCGGGGAACTGCATGGCAGCTCAACTTGCTAGAGAGGATACTATATTAGAAATCCTTCCAGAAAGAAGCAATCTGGGTACACCTCTAACTACCAGTAATTTATTGCTTGGCAAAGCTGCAATAAACCCTTCAAACTTCAGATGGTCAGTTAGACCAGACTGCAACTTCACCAAGCAAATCTGGGCTATGTTGAGCCTGAAGCGATCTCTTAACCTACTAACTCTGAAAAGGTGTGACATTAGCACTACAGTAGAGGTCATTACGGGTCATTGTCTGATTGGTAAACATTCCAGAAGACTGAGTATCCCCTCAAACGATTTCTGCAGAACGTGTAGAGAGGAGGAGTAGGATGAAACTGTCCAACACCTACTCTGTTCTTGTCCCGGTCTCCACCATAAAAGGAAAACCCATTTAAGAGCCTTCCATCTGAACTCGCTGGATGCTCTTGAAAACACTAGTGTCAAAAATCTCCGCCGCTTCGTTAAAAGCTCGAATTGGTTCAACGAGTAGAGTTTAACACGAACAAAGCTCCCGTGGTATCACAATGGACCTTACCGGTCTAAGTGTGTCGCCGTGGTGTCGGCAACCACTACTACCAACAGATCTAAAAGGTCCTTGACCTAACTCATCAGCGCCTTCTATTTTTTCTGGTCATGGTTGGCTTTTTTTTAGTTGAAAATACGAAATTGTTTTAAGTCTGCCCAGACTTGGTCTGTCCCGACTTCTGTTGACTTTAATTTTCGTGACTACTTTCCATCTTCGTTTTCAGGACCATATATAACAGGTAAAAAATTTTCCATGATTTTAAGGACATACTCAGTCTCCTTGGGCAGTATCGTTTTCATTTATTTATTAATTTCTACATTCACAATCAATGCTTTCAAATAAAGACATTAAAACAAAGTTGGATTACAATACGTTATATACCTACACAGATAATTTCTGGGAATTAATCCAACAAAATTTAATTAAGGTTTATTAAGAGTAGTGTTATCGAATGTGTGTTACAAAAACAATATAATAATAAACAATGTTAGTTCGGTTAAACATCCTAGTTTTATAACATGTTTTATTTTTGAACTTAGTTAATTTAAACTATATTGATAAATGTCGATGACGTATGGAACTATGGAATTAGTAGAATATGATTGCGACTGGTTGGAAAATTTGTCTCTCTCAAAAAGTAGTAATATATAGAAGATAAGCCAAGTTTTACAAGTAAATACAAGAGGAACTGAAACTCAACAACAATAACAAATGAAATCAAAATATAATTTCGAAAAATTAATAAATTGAGAAAAATGGCAAAATATTCAAATAGCCTAGTAATATTTGCTTAAAATAACAGGCAATATCAGACTAATCATCTAATAGTAAACTAATCAACAGGCTTGTGTTAAATCAAAGTTCAAGTAGAGTACTATATCTGACTACTAATTAGAAGTCATCTGACTACTAATCAGAAGAGCCGAGATTCAAGTGTCACTCAAATGTTTATTTGAACATCGATCATTGATGTTTATTTATTTTATTTTAATTTGTTATAATATTGAAATTTTATGAAATTTATGCAGTGTATAATTTGATAACATATACTTTAATTAAAATAGAAGTATCTATTTATGAAGGTCTTGGTCCGAATAATAGTAGTGGTTTTCCACATTTAATTAGTTTGATATAGTAGAAAATTAATAAATAAATAAATACTAGTAAAATATTACTTAATCTCGCTTAACGATGATTCTACTAAAGTTTTAGTGCACAATATTATGGATACACTCATGGAAAAGCATACTATTAAATTTTAATAGTACAGTTATTGATTCAATAGGATGGGTATCAATAGGTTTTTACTATAAAAACAATAGTTTTCTGTTTAAAACAATATGTTTTCTAGTTTTGATTTAATAAGATGCATACTATTATTATATTAATAGTAGACTGCATTAATGTAATTAGAAATACTATAAATTTAAAACTGTTCTACTCATTGTATTTATTAGATTATATTATTACTTCAATATTACAAAATAGTTAATTTTTAATAACATTATCAGAATTAACTTAAGGGTATGGTTAACCACATGTACTATTAAATATTGTACGCATACTATTGTTTTTATGGTTTTAAGCCATAATACTGGCACTGTGTCCTGTATTTGCCCTGCTTTTTTTTAATAACACATATATATTCAACAGTATATACTATACAATCAATGATACCAAATCGCACTAAAAATAACCTAAGTTTATAGGACCCAGTAATGCAATATTTGTTCAAGAGTAAAAATCTGTTGAAAATGATAATATCACCTGTTTGAACTTGATTTGCTTGCATTGAAGGAGAAAAAAAAATAAAATATCAAATAAATAAATTAAAAAATTAAAGTTTAAAAGCAAAATTTAAAAATAAAGATAAGAATAAATAATAAATAATTGAAATAAAAGAATAAAAAGAAATTTAAAAACAAAAATAAGCTTTAATAGTGCTTAAGTTAAATGTTATAATATAGTTTAAGACAAAATCTATTTTCGATAAAAAAATTTTACTAAATTAAACTGAAAAGTTAATAAATTAAAAACTATATTTGAGTGGACATTAAAAATAAAAATAAAAATAAACGTTATTCAAATAATAGTGCTTAAACAAAATATTATAATATAGTAGGAAAAAATTATAATTTTCTTGGATATTCAATAATTACAACAACAAAGTTAGATATTCAAAAAGTTTCACTTTAATAAATCGAAAAAATAGTTTTACACAAAACTGGGCCTTATATCTTATGAAAACAGTGGCATGATAATTATTTTAACGAGTATTTTCAAGCCTATATTGTAATTGTTATAATTAATTAATCTTTATTTATTTTTATTATTTGTTAAATCTAAATTTAATATATTTATATGTTTAATATTAATTAGTTATTACTGTTATTAGTTATTTTGATATATTTAAGCTATATTTCTATTTTTATGATAAAGTACAAACAAGTTTGTTAAAAAGTACAAGTAAAAGTAAATATTATTTATAGAATAAAATGATTTAATAAATAATTAATATTGTTTCATTTAATTTTGATTGCTTTATCCTTACATAACAAAAATATAGGTACTAGAAAAATAGGATATACATATTTCATTAAATTAATATGAATTATAAAAATAATAATAATATTTAATATTAAAATTAATGTGATGCTCCTATTATAAAAAAAAAAAGTATACCACTTCGACAATACCATTAAAATAATAGTGTGTATACCATTAAATTTATTAAATTAATATTATTAAAATTATTATTATAATAGGATATACTATTAAATTATAATGTGATGGACTATAAATATTTACAATTTACAGGACAATAATATTATACTAATGGTACATGTAAACTATTGATTTAATAAAATTCAAATTGTTATTTTAAAACTGTGTATCCCATTGACGAATTTAAATAGTAAAATCTAATTGAAAATTACATTCAAATATATTATGGTTGCAGGTTATGTTCTTAATATTGTGTTCAAAAATGCTAAAAATATACCTAAAATAATAATTTTTTTAACTGATCAAAAACACTCTACCTCTTCATATACAATTTGAACTCAAATATACATTTATATTTGGACATGTAATAACTTTATCAATATTTACTTCCGTTTTATAATAAACCTTACACATTGTGTATACAAAAAAATGAACACAATTTGTAAAAAAAAATTAATCCATATTGATCAAGTTAAAAAAAATATTAACCCTGCAAAAAAAATAACAATCAAAATCATTACCATCATGCTATTAATAATAACAACTACATACAAACAAAAAATATTATCCTTCTACATAATACTAGTATAATAATATAATACAACATATTATTACATTATTATGTATATTATGTAATAATTAGTTATACAATAACATTTTCTATATTAAAATTATAATCGGTATTTATTTTTTTTATTAAATTAATTTAATTAAAAATTATTTATTTGCAATATTTGAATAATTAATATTAAATAGTGAATAAGTTGTTGTTTGTTTTTTTTTTTCTTTTATTAAAATACAATTAATTTTAATCATATTAAATATATATTTAATTTAAATTAAATTATTAAAATTTATATTATAGGTAGATATATAATATGTTGAACATTAACTAAAATTGGATTCTTATATAAAATATAATTTCAATATGAATGCCTAGAGGCTGTTTGACACTTTATAAGAAACTCTAAAAGAGAGTTTAGTTAGTTTTCTATTGAAGAATTTGTAATTTTAGTATAAAATAGTTTAATTGAATGTAATTTCAGTGCAATATTGTAAAATATTCGTTTCGATTAACATATTTTGTGCTATATATTATATAATATGAAATATTTGTTAAGCGAATCGAATATTTTACAATATTGCACTGAAATTACATTCAATTAAGCTATTCTATATTCAAAGTACAACTGTTATACAGAATATTTCATATAGATGTGTCGCTAATTTTAAATAATATATAATTTTTGAAATAGCAATAAAGTCATTAACTAATTATCTGTAATAATTTAAGTTTAGTTCAATTAAGATCATTAGCATAACAAAAAAACATTTCTTTAACTAGAAAAACGATAAAAGGATTTTAACGCCTCCAAAACTCAAATTATGTGTGATATCTCGTAATACTAGCGTTTTGACATCATATTGATATTCGAAGGTATACGTGAAAACTCTAAGGTGGTTAAAAACCAGCTATAGAAATTCGTTTACTGTTTAATTATACGTTTACTGTTAAGTGTGCTCACAAAATCAAATAATCAACCAACAAATCAAATAATCATCAAGCTCCGATCAAAATATGTCTAAATTGCATTTATATTAAAGACGATATTTCGCATGCAGTTCTATTGCAACTTTGTGCAGAGGCGGCGCTTCAATAACTGCAAGCGGTGCAATTGCACCGCGTGAAAATTTGTGTGACAGAAATTTTATTATTTTTTTTTCAGCATTTCAGTAATGTTCTAAAAATATACAGGGAGTTTCAAAATTCTTTAAGCAATTCATATTACTATACAAAATATTATAAATAAATTCGAACCAGGTTTCAAGATTGTTATCGTACTAAATTGAAATTTTTATATCACATTTATAATAATTTTTCTTGATCCTTTATAACATAAAAAGTGAAAAGATAACTGCAACAAATCAAATATTTTGCAATTATGTAGATTATTTTTGTTTAATAGTTATTAAGCCAAATAGATTTAAGCTTTGAAAACTCTCTGTAAAATGTTATTAAATAATTGTGCGAAAAAAATCATATTTAGCCATACCATGTCATATCATATCAAGGCCATATTAAAGCACATTATATATTTACATTTAAGTTTGTCCCTTCTCTCTCATTACATTATTCATTGTTTTTAGTTATTTAAGTACTCCGGACGTCTCTCTATTCTTATCTTTTATTATTCATTTTTTTATGTAGAAAATTAAAACTTTAATTCATGTTATAAGCACCAGCTATAGAGGCTTTTTGAGGCTTCAAGTAATAATATAGTAATAGTATTCATTTTGCTTACAATATTTTACGTACAACCTTCGGTTCTTCTTTTCAAATAGCCAAAATAATAATTAAGCATCACAAATCACTCTGTAATAATATATATTATTCAAAATATATACTTCTAAATCAATAAAAACTACAAATAATTTGAAAAAAAAAAATCAAATAAAAATTCAATTTATATAATTGAAACTACCACATATCAATTAAAATAATTACATTTTGTAATACAAAACTTGTTGATTTTAAAATAAGAACAAACATAAAAATTTTATTACTAAAATAGTAAATTAAACTTCCTTTTTTGTCAATATATATTCACTCTATATCTTTCTTTCATAATTTCTCCAATCAAAATAGTCATTTCTATAATAAATAATATTTGAAAACAAACATTTTTTTTTTTTGCAAAATTAACAAATGTAAATATATAATTAAATCTAAACAAATATATAATCAAATAAAATAATTACCGTTTATACTAAATAAAAAAAAAAATAAGTTAAATAAATTTTTAGTATATAAATGGATTGCAAATATTTAAAAATAATTCATTTTATTTTATATTCTATCGGAATCTTTTCATTACAATATAAATAATAATATAATAATAATAATAATAATAAAAATAATAATAATAATAATAATAATAATAATAATAATAAAAATAAAAAAAATAATAAAAATAATACTAATAATAATAATAACAATAATAATAATAATTAATAATAATAATAATAATAATAATAATAATAATAATAATAATAATAATAATAATAATAATAATAATAATAATAATAATAATAATAATAATAATAATATTAATAATAATAATAATAATTAATAATAATAATAATAAATATAATAAAAATAATAATATAATAATAATAATAATAATAAAAATAATAATAATAATAATAATAAAAATAAAAATAATAATAATAATAATACTAATAATAATAATAATAAGAATAAGAATAATATTAATAATTAATAAAAATAATAATAATCATAATAATAACAATAACAATAATATAAATAATAATAATAATAATTATAATAATAATAATAATAATAAATAATAATAATAACAATAATAATAATAATAATAATAATAATAACAATATTAATAACAATAATAATAATAAAAAATGTGTTTCGAAATTTTACCAAAATATATAAGAAATCACAGCAGTTACAATATTAGTAATAGAATATTTTTTCAACCGCATATAATTGATGGTAGCATTTTACCATGGCAAATACGTTTATATAAAATTAATTTAGTATGGCCAATTAATAAAAATCATAAATTTATTGAAATTTTATATAATTTTTTTGGTTTATTATCATTTATATCGTATATGGCATCATTTGAAGCTGAAATACATTATTTTTGTGATAATTTACAAATAAAAGATATTGAAATAATAATGGAATGTGTATCGGTAACATTAAGTGGTGTACAATTATGTTCAAGATTATTTCGTACAATTTTAATACGTAATAAATTTAAAAATTTTATTGAAGATTTTTATTTAAAAATTTATATACCAAAGTAAGTAAATTAAGAATGATTTAATTTGATTGTATATTATATTTTTTTAACATTATAAATTTTTTAATATTACAAAAATATTTTTACACACAAAATGTATTTGTACTTTGCTTTAATTCTTGATTACATGTTTTTATTTATTTTTTTTTATTTTATACAGTTTATTTATTGTTTTATTTATTTATTTATTTATTACCATGATACATATTTATAATTTATAATTTTTCAATTTAAAAATTTTTTTATATAGCTTTTACTATTGTATTTACACCTATGATGACTATTCTTAATTAATATTTAGGCTAGTTGATTAATTTATTTATTATTTAATTTATTATTTAAAGGAAAAATGGTGTTAAAAAACGTTTTTGAATATTTATGTTTTTTTTATTTATACACTTTATGCTTGTTTTACGATATTTTACTAGCACTAATTTTATATAATTATATTATATTATGTAATTTTTCTAATTTACAACATAACTGGAATATATTGCTTATTTCAACATTGTTGTGGTTTTTTTTTTTTTTATTAATTTTTATTTTTTTTTCTACAATCTATAGTTAAAAGTATGAATATAATAAGAAAATATTTTGAATGTAATTTATTTATTGTGACGTCTGGCTGTAGCATTTTCCATCGAAGAGCTGGCCTTGGCTCAACTTACAATATCATTGGTCTGTAATTTTTTTTTTCTCATGTCTTATAAATCAAAATTAATTCTTCATTTTAGTCTTCTTCTCTGAAATCGGAGGGGACTTAATTGTTCGGATGAAGATGAAATTTGAGCCTGTAAATAGACTATAATTAGCTACACTGGCAACGGAATGAGTTTTAATGTTGTGTTCGATGACTTTATTTTGCACAGACTTTATTTACGAATCTTTTTATGATTTTGATGTTATTTTTCGGTGCGGAATGCCAAAGCTGTATCCCATATGTATAAATAGTTTTTATTATGACTTTATAAATTAAGACTTTGTTGTTGATGATAACTTTGTATTCTTTCCTATTTACCAGTACATATGTACTTCTAAATTTGTTAAGAATCTTTTAAATTATGTTTAAATTATGCTATTTTAGCCTTCTGATGTCGCGTTTCCGTCGGCAAGTTACGATTTTTACATCTGATACTATTTGAATACCAGTTGCTAACAGCAGATATAGTAAAGACACCAACACACTGATTTAGGGAACACTAGGTTATATTCTGTATAGACCCAGTGTGTATTAGCTTGCTTCACATAAATACAACGTATCATAGACAGTCTTGCCAGCACTAGTAGTTCAGGAGTAGATTATATTAAAACATCAATAATAAAAAAATGTAAAAATGTATTAGCACAACCAATAACATCATTAATAAATGCATCTCTACTACAAAGTCATGTACCAAATTTACTAAAAATTAACAAAGTAATACCAATTAATAAAAAATCTGGCGATAAGAATGATTTTAACAACTTTAGACCGATCTCAATATCTACTGTGTTTATTAAAATAATGGAAACTTTTGTTAATAATCAAATAACACAATATCTACTAGAAAATAATTTGGTCAGCAATGTGCAATATGGATTTACAAAAAACTCTAACACCAACGCTGCTTTATTTGATGTTATATCGTATATACAGAATTCAGTAAGTAAATCTAAAAAAGTATGTCTCGTATTCTTTGATCTGGCCAAAGCTTTTGACTCATTGGATCGCAAGATTATGCTTAGAATCTTATTTGAATGCGGGATAAAAGGCAAAGAATATCAATGGTTTGAAAGCTATTTCCATGAAAGACAACAGTATACAGAATGTGAAGAAGTGACAAGTCAGTATAAATATGTTGATTATGGTGTTATACAAGGGAGCTCCTTAGGTCCAGCACTATTTTCATGCTATATAAGCGGATTTTCAAATCTGAATCTGTTGGGAAAACCGTTCTTGTTTGCTGACGATTTAGTTGTTGTGTACACTGAAAATAATGTTAACGAAATGGAAGAAAGAATAAATCAAGACATGCAAATCATACACAAATGGATGTCCTAACACAAGCTCACGGTAAATGTTAATAAAACAAAATATCTGATAGTTAAATCTAAGAATGAAGACATGTCCATATATTATAACAATATTATCATAAATAGAGTGTATGAATATAAATATCTAGGTATTTGGGTTGATGCAGATTTAAACTGGAATAAACAGGTAAATGAATTAATTCTGAAGACCAGACGAATAGCTGGACTATTTAGGAAAATTGGGAAACGGCTTCCAGAAAGAATAAAAATTTCTACCTACTATAGTCTATTCCATAGCACTATTACGTATGGAATAGCAATTTGGGGTAACACATTTGTGAAAAATATCTACAGCCTTCAAAAAATTCAAAATAAGGCAATAAAAAACCTATTTCAACTGCGCCACAGAACCTCAACTGATTATATTCATAAAAAATATGAATACTAAAATTAATACACAATAAAGAAGTAATACAAATGAATCAAATACATAATATGAGGAATAACTTAATAAAAACAAACACCAATCTGGTGTCAAATAATGACGTACATGAACACTACACCAGAAACAATAATAATTTACGATACAATGCAGGTGCTAATTTGAATGGTATAGAACCTATAATGAATACAGCAATAATGTTATATAATAATTTGCCATTGAGTGTAAAAAATATGTCCAGTAAGAAATTCAAAAAAACTTGTAAAATAATGTATTTGTCCAATAATTAAAATTAGAATTTTTATTGAATTATATTTGAATTGTAAAAAAAAAAAAAAAAAAAAAAAAAAAAAAAACATCTTTTATATTTTCTTATTATATTAAATTGTTAAATTATAATTATGTTGCACTGAATACTTTTAAATACTTTTATTTTTGATATGTTAAATCACATACATGTATATATACTCTATACGAGCTACACAGCTCTTTTTGAGAAATGAAATAAATAAATAAATAAATAAAATAAAACATTCTGTTTACAACGTAGCTTTTCTTTTAATTTAGACTTAGGGCCAGGATGGGCCACATTTTATCGAAAGCTTGACTGAAGTCAAGAAGAGCAGCTGTGCAATATTATTTGTTTTCCAAAACTCCATTTATCTAATTTACAATACGAATTATTTGTTCTATCGTTGCATGCTGATTTCGAAAATAAAATTGACGATCCGGCTAAAAAGCTTACAATCTTATATAATTGGTATTAAACGATTTTTTAGCAGTTTTTCAAAAAATGTTCAAAGAACTGGCAATAGGCTAATCGGTCTGTAAAATGTAGTTTCTCTGGCCTTTTGTCAACTTTATGTATTTCTATTATTTCCGATACCTTCCATTGAAGTGGGAAGTATATCTACATTATAGAAAACCATTGTAAATCCGAGTTAGCAAGTTTAATACTTTTTTAGATAGCTCATATAGGATATTGCCTGTGATGAGATCATAGTTCGGAGATTTATTTGTATTATACTATTGACAGACATGCAACATCGATTTTGTAATAATATGTGTGTCACCTAATATCATGATATTAATAAATATAATTGTAAAATAGAAAAGTAGTATTGATATTACGAACAAAGGCATAATAAATGTATAATAATATTCTAATTCAACACGGCATTATTGTTCATCAGAGCAGTCTGGTGGCAAGCATGTCAATCATTTTTTTTAATTTTTGGTAGGTACTAAAAACAGTTGAATTTGATATATTTAAAAAACTAAACAAAAATTTTGTTTTAAAAAATATGATTTTGTTTTATTTTATTTTTTATCTTCTATTTTAGTTGTCATAATATGAGATATGAATACTATACGTTTGTGTCTGTCATATTACTTTTGATATTATGATATAAACAATATTATAATATTACCATAACGTCGATATGTCGGTTAGTTGTTTTACTATCCTTGATGATGTTTCTTATTTCTATAGATTGTGTTAATTTTACTGAAAGATTCATTTGATAATGTGAATCAATTATTTTTTTTGCTAATTTGCATTTTGCCGTGGCTGCAAAAATTTGCAAAAATGGTTCGGCAAAAGTATCTTCTGCCTTTTCTTTTTTTTTTAAACCAAATTTATTGAATTAATATTTTTCACATATTTTCTTTGTTGAATTAATATTACAATAATGTTGTTATTTTATTTTTGTATATAACGGTAATTTTCAATAAAAAAACGTTAATTAAAATCATATTTCAAAGCCAATTTGGGTAGAGATGATAAATTCGATAAAAATTTAGTTAAGTTTGATATTTACAAAAATCACTGATATTATCTTACACTAAAACATCTAATACAAATTTAATAATTCATTCTTTATAATTTTAAATATTTTTATTTTATTATTTTACAAAATAATTGCATTTCACTTTCAATACAATTGCAAATTTCATTAAAATTTTCTTAAATGACTTAAGCAAAATGATTCAATTTTCATATTTCATTAATTCTCTTAATTCTGATATCAACATTTTAAATACATAATAAATATTTCATATGCACAATTTACATATTAGTATATTATATACATACATGTATATTATATAATTCAATTTATTTATATATATATTTTTTTTCTACTTCAGAAATTCAAGAAATTCATCGTACATATTAAAAAAAATTTCTAAACAAATGATTCCTATTATATGTTCATCATATTTTTATGTATTTGCAACAACATCATTTATTGGTATACCAATTTTGGAAATTTTACAATCATCTGGCAATGAATATTTAAAAATATTTCCATTTAAAATGAATTTTTGGACTAGATCCAATAATATTATTATATATTTATTAAGATATGTATATTCAAGTTGGATGGGTATATCAGCAACAATGCATATTATTGCTGAAGATTATTTAATGGCATTAACACTAACTCATTTAACTGGAAGATTTGAAATGTTACATCATGAATTGGAAAATTTATATAATGATATTACAATAACAAAATATAATAAAAAAAAATATTTAAATAAAAAATATTATAAATATAATAATTCTAAAAATGAATTGAATTTAAAAAATCGAATTTCAAAAGAATTATCAATTATATCAGTTGAAAATGGTATTGATAATGATAATGATAATATTATGAATGATGAAATTAATGATACGAAAATGAATTATAATGTGTATGGTATTGAAATGAATAATTTCAATAATAATAATAATATTATTGAGAAATTTTCAAAAAAATTTAAAAATATTGTACAAAAGCATATGATTTATAAAAGGTATGTATATGTAATTTCTTTTTTAAATTAAAAATTTAAAGATTCCGATTCCCTACTAAGTTGTACTTAAAAATTCAAGTATGTTATAATAAAATATAATAAACAATTTTAAAAAATTATTTAATATTTTCAGTTTAAAAAATATTAAAATATAATTAAGTAATTAGATTAAAATAATTTAATAGAATTTTTACTTCCGAAATATCGATATTTGCAATTAAAATATTGAACAGAAACCTGACAAAAATTTAATTATTCAATTCAAATTATCATTAAAAATAAAAATAATTCGATTAATAAATGAAATAAGTATAGTTAGGTTTTCAAAAATCACATAATAAATATTTTATTTCCAAATTTTAAAAAACATTCTATTTTCACTTTTTAAAAATAGGTAAGGCTTAATTTTATAAAAAACAAAGTTTTAACAAAAAATTTCATAAACGAAAGATTAAAATAATCATTCGAATGTGAATTGTCAAACTTCACACAGACTTGCAAAAATTAAGCTGATTTGAATATTGTCTTAAGGGAAGATAATTCCACTACCACTGAAATCGACAGTGGAAAACAACGACAAACAAAATCGAATAAACAATATTGTTTTAAAGGCTTACTTTATATAACACTCGAAATAGTCTTACGACCCAATTGACCAAATTGGTTGGAAGTCCAATTGGATTTCCAAATATTTTTTACCAATAGTACAGAATAGTACATATTTCTGGAAAAGCTGAACGAAAATTAATTGGATTTTCAATGGTTTTTCCTATGAAAGTGGTAATTTTTTTCAAAAGTACCAATTTTGGAATTTTTATCTGTACATGTATCTGAAATGTACCTAATAAAAATTAATGACGTCCAACTTTGTTTCCACACTTTGTACCAAGTATTATTCCTATAATTTTTCATATGGTTTTTCCCACAATTTTTCCTACGTTTTTTCCTATATTATTTCACCCTATTTTTCGTGTATTATTCATAAACTTTTTCATATTGTTTTTCCTATAACTTTTCCTATATTTTTTCAAATATTATTTCCCTCTCTTTTCATTATATTATTCCAAGACTTTTTCATATGGTTTTTCCTTTAATTTTTCCTACGTTTTTTTCAATACTATTTCACCCTTTTTTTCTTGTATTATTCCTATAGTTTTTCATATGGTTTTTACTATAATTTTTCCAAGGTTTTTCCAATATTATTCCACCTTCTTTTCCTTGTATTATTCCTATAATATTTTACCATCTTCTTTTTGTATTATGCCTATATATTTTCATATGGTTTTTCCTATAATTTTTCCTACGTTTTTTTCAATATTATTTTACCCTCTTTTTCTTGTATGATTCCTATACCTTTTCATATGGTTTTTCCTATAATTTACATTTTTTCCAATATTATATCACCCTCTTATTTTGGTATTATTCCTATATATTTTCATATGGTTTTTCCCACAATTTTTCCTACGTTTTTTTCAATACTATTTCACCCTTTTTTCTTGTATTATTCCTATAGTTTTTCATATGGTTTTTCCTATAACTTTTCCTACATTTTTTCAAATATTATTTCCTTCTAATTTCCTTGTATTATTCCAAGACTTTTTCATATGGTTTTTCATATAACTTTTCCTACGTTTTTTCCAATATTATTTCACCCTCTTTTTCTTGTATTATTCCTATAATTTATCATATGGCTTTTCCTATAATTTTTCCTACGTTTTGTCTAATATTATTTTACCCTCTTTTACTTGTATTATTCCTATACTTTTTAATATGGTTTTTCCTATAATTTTTCGTACAGTTCTTTCCAATATTATTTCACCCTCTTTTTCTTGAACTATTCCTACAGTTTTTCCAACGTTTTTTACAATATAATTTTACGCTCTTTTTCTTGTATTTTTCATATATATTTTCATATGGTTTTTCCTATAATTTTATCCCACATTTTTTTCAATATTATTTCACCCTATTTTCCTTGTATTATTCCTATATTTTTTCATATGGTTTTCTTTTAATTTTTCCTATGTTTTTTTCAATACTATTTCACCCTTTTTTTCTTGTATTATTCCTATAATTTTTTATATGGTTTTTCCTATAACTTTTCCTACGTTTTTTCCAATATTATTTCCCTCTCCTTTCCTTGTATTATTCCAAGACTTTTTCATATGGTTTTTCATATAACTTTTCCTACGTTTTTTCCAATATTATTTCACCCTCTTTTTCTTGTATTATTCCTATAATTTATCATATGGCTTTTCCTATAATTTTTCCTACGTTTTGTCTAATATTATTTTACCCTCTTTTACTTGTATTATTCCTATACTTCTTAATATGGTTTTTCCTATAATTTTTCGTAAAGTTCTTTCCAATATTATTTCACCCTATTTTTCTTGAACTATTCCTACAATTTTTCCAATGTTTTTTCCAAAATAATTTTACGCTCTTTTTCTTGTATTATTCCTATATATTTTCATATGGTTTTTCCTATAATTTTATCCCACATTTTTTTCAATATTATTTCACCCTATTTTCCTTGTATTATTCCTATATTTTTTCATATGGTTTTCTTTTAATTTTTCCTACGTTTTTTTCAATACTATTTCACCCTTTTTTTCTTGTATTATTCCTATAATTTTTTATATGGTTTTTCCGTTAATTTTTCCTACGTTTTTTTCAATGTTATTTCACCCTCTTTTCATTGTATTATTCCTATACTTTTTCATATGGTTTTTCCTATAATTTTTCCTACGTTTTTTCCAATATTGTTTCACCCTCTTTTCCTTGTATTATTCATATAATTTTTCATATAGCTTTGCCTATAATTTTTCCTAAGTTTTTTCCCATAATTTTTCACACCGTTGTGCCTTGTATTATTTCTATAGTTTCTTCCAATACTATTTCACCCTTCTGTAGCTTAAAATAAAATAATTAAAAAAAAGAAAAGTGTAGGAATTAAGCAATAGTATTGCTTTATTCAAATAATTAAAATAAAAAAAAAATATATATATATATATATATATATAAACTCGTAATTAGTATTTGTTGTCCTTCTATTAACTGAACTAAAAAGGAGAAAATAAATAAGCTTAGTTCAAGCTTTCCTAGAAAATTATATGCGTTTATCATAGCTCAAAAGAACCGTAGTTGACTCCAACCAGCTAAAAAGAATAGTAGTTAAAAAATTTACACGACAAAAGAAAATACAAGGACTTGCTAAGACTAAAAGCCAAAAAGCGGGAAGTTAAAACTATACGATAATACTTTTTAATAACAAATCAAAACTGGGACTGAAAACAAGTAAAAAGAAATTAAAAGACAAAACAGAGTTATTTTGTCTTATTAATTGCAAGACTGGTACTACTCGTATGTATATTGAATATTGCGTAATATTCAAAAAAATATCTATAAGTTAAACTGACATTTCAACAAGCAATTCAACATTATTGATATCTCTCAATATTAAATCCCTCAATTACCAAATTAAAATTAAACTAGTTTTCATTATCAATTGTTTCCCATAATTTCAATTTATTTTTGATTTTATATAATTTATTTCTAATTTATTTATCTTAGACAACAACCGCATAGGTAATAATTTTATTTATTTTTTATACATTTACATAAATTAATTTGAGCTGAGTATTGTGAGTTGCCGCAATTTGAAATGTATGTGTATACATGGTGTGAAATTCTAAATTGAAATTTCTAATCAAAAATTATAAAATTTTGAAAAAATATTTAGTTTCGCTATGTCGCCTTTCAAATATCCATCAGTTAAAGGAATAAAAATGAAAATCGGTTTGTACTGTATTTTTTCTTTAATTTACATATTAAATATAATGATCTTATTCAATGATTTTATTTTGTGAATATTGTATGCTAAATCAATGACCATGCTTTTGTTATGTGTATTTGTTGTCGTTATTACACCTCATTGTGCGTCAGCACCAAAATAATAAATTTAAATTTCCAATTTGAATTTGTGAAATAATTTTTCTTGTTGTTAAAAGAAAAATTATAGTAAATTCAATTTGGTTGGAATATATAAAATAGTTTAAATATTCTGTAAAAGATATTTTAGTGTAATATAACACTGTCTCGTTATAATGGGATCGTAACTATAGGAGCTAAAAAACTGTGTTCATAGTCACGGTGGGCATTTTGATAATCGGTAAGCACCTGTCATAACCTGTATTGATTATAATTTAATTTTTCTTATTGTGGTTGATAATAATTAACTGATAATTCTACTAGATTGGATACGAGATCCTCATTCCAAAATCCACAAGCTAAAATCCCCAAAGACAAAATCGCTAATAGAGATAGATATCTATTTTTATATCCAACAGATAGTGCTGGATTGTCTTTTGGAACAGTATAGTCTATTATTACAATCTAGACATATCTAGATATAATTAAGGCACCGTAATGTCACATTTGGTTCATACTACAGCACCAGTTCTGCTTACCAAACGTGGCCAACTAGGCACAATATATCATAGCCTAAAACTTCATATCAAGTAAGTTTAGGCTCTTATCCATGTAGGTTTTTGGGAATTTAGATTTTGATTATTTTGTCTTTGAGAATTTTGTCTTATTCGGGATCTTGTCTCAGGACGATTTTTCCATCTCCCGTTTTTTTTTTTTTAGTCTATGTCCTAAATCATAATAAGCCTATACACATGTTATATAAATCTAAATTTTTAATGCGTTGTAATTATATCTGTTGTAGCTGCGGAAGTAGTAAAATTGACAATAAATGCTTATAGGTATATTTATGGTGCTATGTAAATCTCATTTTCAACCCAGATAAAGTCTATTCGTATTTTAATTTTAATGTATAGATCTCTAAACACAAATGTTTCAACATCGAGATATCTAAGCCGGTTATTACTAGTAACTACTAGTTTACAATTAATTGAGCATTTGGATACCACAGCAACAAGATGGAAAAACAGTAGAAAATAACAACTTACATTTTTGTCCCCTACTAATCATCATCATCATTTTATAGGGCTACAGCTCTGGGTGAGCTTTGGCCTTCATCACTATGCTCCTCCAAAAAGGTCGATCTTGTGCCGCTTGTCTCCAATTTGGGATTTGTAGGGTTTGAGCATCGTTTTTCACGTTGTCTGCCCATCTGCTTCTTGGTCTTCCTCTACCACGGCTGCTATCGGGCTTTCTATTCAGCACCACTACTTGCTTTCGGCTTTCGTCCATTCGACTTACATGGCCAGCTCACCTTAGTCTTTGGGCTGCAAACCGTACAATGTCCTCACTATCAATCATATTTTGTCCCCTACTAACGTCTATTATTTTCTTTAATGTATACTCATTTATGTCAGGTTTTTGACATTATCTTAACTTTCCCCATTCAAAACGGTGTTGTTGGAACAATACAGAATTTCTATTTCTATTTACTTGCCATTCTGGTGTCTATACAGACATCTCATGTTCATCTCTGAACCGTGTTTACTACACATTGCACAAATTTTCTTATACATTTTTTTTCTACTCTTTAAAATTTAATTTTTCAGAAAACATAATATTTTTTGTCTTTTTCTTCTTTTTTTTAAGTTTTGCCGAAGATTTTGAAAATATCTTCTCATTTCAATGCTTTCTAATGATGTTTTGGAGCAGATTACTATTGTGTGGAATTGCTTTTCAATTTTCAACAGTAAGTTTTCGAATTCTGTACAAATGTTGTGTTTTTTTTTTCTTTTATTTTGTTAAAAATATAATATTTAAGGATATTTGTAAGGATATAACAATTGAAATTTTATATTTTTATTTTATTTGTTTTATTTTTAGTTTTTATATTGTTGATGTTTGTAGTAACCATGATAGCTTAAGATAACTTAACAAATATTTTTTTGTTTTTTATATTTAGGTTACTTCAGGTCTTGGTGGTTTAATTAAATTTTTTATGTGGGGTCTTGCTGCACTTGCAGAAATTTTCATTTTAGGTAGTATGGGATCAAGACTTATAGAAAAGGTTTGATTGTTTTTAGTTCTGAAGAAATTAAATTGTAATATTAAATTTGTTTGTTTGTTTGGCAGAGTGATCAGATTTCAATGAAATTTTATTCTTGTAATTGGGAAAAATTATTAACAAATGCACCAATAAATTCCAAAGAAATGTTAAAATTATTAAAACATATTCAAATAGCAATAATGGTGAATGATAAACCAGTTAAAATTACTGGTATGAAAATTATCGAATTGAGTATTAAATCGTCACTGGAGGTGAGTGTAGAAGAAAAATTAAAAATATTAAAGTAGATAAAAATATCATATTTGTAAATTTTTTTATTTAAAAAAAATGGCTTGTTACAATTAGCCGTGCCGGTGAATTCGATCGAATAAAAATCGAGTATTCGTTCGTAAATTTTCAACCGGCGAATTCGATTTGAAAAAAATTCGAATATTTTTTATTGAAAATTTTCTCGTTAAAAATCTTATAATATTATTTTTATTTGTTTTTTTTGTATACGTATGTGTATTTTAATAATTTATTCCTAAAACACCAATCTAAATTTATTTTATTGATTTAAAATTTGAACTTATTTGACATAAAAGTCATTACATTTCATTATATTACTTATTTGATTACATTTTTTGAAATGAGTACAAAATTAGTCTTTCGATCGAATTAACCGTTAAAAAATTCTCATAGAATCGAATCGAGAAATTCGAATAATTTTATATCGAATCGAATACCGGTACGGCTGAATAATTTTTACCGTACTGGTTATAATTTGGTATTATTAGATTGGATATTGTTTTTAGGATTCCAAGGGAGATGTTGTATCGGCGTATGGCCTAATGACCATATCCGAAGGATAGCTGGAATTTCAGGCTTTCCAAAAATATATATCTTTAGTGGCGCATATTATCCTTTAAGGACGAAAAGGACATTTAAAAGTATCCTTGTTGTTTTGATGATTTTGTATAAAAACCGTTATATCTGTTGATTTATTAGATATATATATATATATATATATATTCCAGAAAGATAACGGTTTGAAACATGTTCAAACATTTATTTAATGATGATTGGTGCTGCCGTTATGGATATATTGTAGTTCAAAGTAGAAAATTTTGGAAAAAATTTTTTTTTTTATTTTCTTTCTTGAAAAACGAAATACCTTACGATTTTACCATAAAACGTCCCCAATATTTATATACTGTTGGAAAGGCCTCAATTTTTTCTATTACTCATACGTTCATACGTACCTACTTTAGGACTACGACGAATAGTTTAGAAGATATAAGCATTTATTTAAAAAAAATGTTTTTGTTTTACCCTGTTTATATATAACACTAGGAATGTGTCTTTTACGTAAAACAATCTTTGGAAGTAAATGTTACACCAGCTTATTACATTACTTTGTAATACTATTTTTTTTTATATAAAACAATATAAAATAGATAAATAAAATTTAAATAAACCTTATATATAACCGAAGAGAAACAGACTCTTCTAATGAGATAAAAATATTAAACGTTTCCTTAGCAAAATTTTGAAATATCTGGCTTTTAAGGAAAAGGTATGAAAGATTGTTTTTTTTTTTCACAAATTTTCAATTTTGAGTTACAATATCTCATCTGTTGTCATCAAATAAAAGTTGAAATATTTTTCAGATTGCTACCTTACTTAGTTATCCTTTAGCTAGATCAACAGATCCAAAAACCCTAAAACAACAAGCATGTTACCAAATGTCCTTTTTGTACTTAAAATGCTAAATCCATTATTAAGGACATATATTTTAAAGGTCCGCAACAGCAATTATTTTCGAGATACAGTGATTAGGTCACAAGCTTGTATCGCATTTACTTTAGAAGATTGTTACTTCGTAAAAGGCACATTCCTAGTTTGATATAGAAAAAGGGTAAAAAAATTTTATGATAATGATAATATTATGAATGATGAAATTAATGATACGAAAATGAATTATAATGTGTATGGTATTGAAATGAATAATTTCAATAATAATAATAATATTATTGAGAAATTTTCAAAAAAATTTAAAAATATTGTACAAAAGCATATGATTTATAAAAGGTATGTATATGTAATTTCTTTTTTAAATTAAAAATTTAAAGATTCCGATTCCTTACTAAGTTGTACTTAAAAATTCAAGTATGTTATAATAAAATATAATAAACAATTTTAAAAAATTATTTAATATTTTCAGTTTAAAAAATATTAAAATATAATTAAGTAATTAGATTAAAATAATTTAATAGAATTTTTACTTCCGAAATATCGATATTTGCAATTAAAATATTGAACAGAAACCTGACAAAAATTTAATTATTCAATTCAAATTATCATTAAAAATAAAAATAATTCGATTAATAAATGAAATAAGTATAGTTAGGTTTTCAAAAATCACATAATAAATATTTTATTTCCAAATTTTAAAAAACATTCTATTTTCACTTTTTAAAAATAGGTAAGGCTTAATTTTATAAAAACAAAGTTTTAACAAAAAATTTCATAAACGAAAGATTAAAATAATCATTCGAATGTGAATTGTCAAACTTCACACAGACTTGCAAAAATTAAGCTGATTTGAATATTGTCTTAAGGGAAGATAATTCCACTACCACTGAAATCGACAGTGGAAAACAACGACAAACAAAATCGAATAAACAATATTGTTTTAAAGGCTTACTTTATATAACATTCGAAATAGTCTTACGACCCAATTCACCAAATTGGTTGGAAGTCCAATTGGATTTCCAAATATTTTTTACCAATAGTACAGAATAGTACATATTTCTGGAAAAGCTGAACGAAAATTAATTGGATTTTCAATGGTTTTTCCTATGAAAGTGGTAATTTTTTTCAAAAGTACCAATTTTGGAATTTTTATCTGTACATGTATCTGAAATGTACCTAATAAAAATTAATGACGTCCAACTTTGTTTCCACACTTTGTACCAAGTATTATTCCTATAATTTTTCATATGGTTTTTCCCACAATTTTTCCTACGTTTTTTCCTATATTATTTCACCCTATTTTTCGGGTATTATTCATAAACTTTTTCATATGGTTTTTCCTATAACTTTTCCTACATTTTTTCAAATATTATTTCCCTCTCTTTTCCTTGTATTATTCCAAGGTTTTTTTCATATGGTTTTTCCTTGAATTTTTCCTACGTTTTTTTCAATACTATTTCACTCTTTTTTTCTTGTATTATTCCTATAGTTTTTCATATGGTTTTTATTATAATTTTTCCAAGGTTTTTCCAATATTATTCCACCTTCTTTTCCTTGTATTATTCCTATAATATTTTACCATATTTTTTTGTATTATACCTATATATTTTCATATGGTTTTTCCTATAATTTTTCCTACGTTTTTTTCAATATTATTTTACCCTCTTTTTCTTGTATGATTCCTATACCTTTTCATATGGTTTTTCCTATAATTTACATTTTTTCCAATATTATATCACCCTCTTATTTTGGTATTATTCCTATATATTTTCATATGGTTTTTCCCACAATTTTTCCTACGTTTTTTTCAATACTATTTCACCCTTTTTTTCTTGTATTATTCTTATAGTTTTTATATGGTTTTTCCTATAACTTTTCCTACATTTTTTCAAATATTATTTCCCTCTCCTTTCCTTGTATTATTCCAAGACTTTTTCATATGATTTTTCCTTTAATTTTTCCTACGTTTTTTTCAATACTATTTCACCCTTTTTTTCTTGTATTATTCCTATAGTTTTTCATATGGTTTTTCCTATAACTTTTCCTACGTTTTTTCCAATATTATTTCACCCTCTTTTTCTTGTATTATTCCTATAATTTATCATATGGCTTTTCCTATATTTTTTCCTACGTTTTGTCTAATATTATTTTACCCTCTTTTTCTTGTATTATTCCTATACTTTTTAATATGGTTTTTCCTATAATTTTTCGTAAAGTTCTTTCCAATATTATTTCACCCTATTTTTCTTGAACTATTCCTACAGTTTTTCCAACGTTTTTTCCAATATAATTTTACGCTCTTTTTCTTGTATTTTTCATATATATTTTCATATGGTTTTTCCTATAATTTTATCCCACATTTTTTTCAATATTATTTCACCCTATTTTCATTGTATTATTCCTATATTTTTTCATATGGTTTTCTTTTAATTTTTCCTACTTTTTTTTCAATACTATTTCACCCTTTTTTTCTTGTATTATTCCTATAATTTTTTATATGGTTTTTCCGTTAATTTTTCCTACGTTTTTTTCAATGTTATTTCACCCTCTTTTCATTGTATTATTCCTATACTTTTTCATATGGTTTTTCCTATAATTTTTCCTACGTTTTTTCCAATATTGTTTCACCCTCTTTTCCTTGTATTATTCATATAATTTTTCATATAGCTTTGCCTATAATTTTTCCTAAGTTTTTTCCCATAATTTTTCACACCGTTGTGCCTTGTATTATTTCTATAGTTTCTTCCAATACTATTTCACCCTTCTGTAGCTTAAAATAAAATAATTAAAAAAAAGAAAAGTGTAGCAATTAAGCAATAGTGTTGCTTTATTCAAATAATTAAAATAAAAAAAAAATATATATATATATATATATATAAACTCGTACTTAGTATTTGTTGTCATTCTATTAACTGAACTAAAAAGGAGATAATAAATAAGCTTAGTTCAAGCTTTCGTAGAAAATTATATGCGTTTATCATAGCTCAAAAGAACCGTAGTTGACTCCAACCAGCTAAAAAGAATAGTAGTTAAAAAATTTACACGAAAAAAGAAAATACAAGGACTTGCTAAGACTAAAAGCCAAAAAGCGGGAAGTTAAAACTATACGATAATACTTTTTAATAACAAATCAAAACTGGGACTGAAAACAAGTAAAAAGAAATTAAAAGACAAAACAGAGTTATTTTGTCTTATTAATTGCAAGACTGGTACTACTCGTATGTATATTGAATATTGCGTAATATTCAAAAAAATATATATAAGTTAAACTCTCTCAATATTAAATCCCTCAATTACCAAATTAAAATTAAACTAGTTTTCATTATCAATTGTTTCCCATAATTTCAATTTATTTTTGATTTTATATAATTTATTTCTAATTTATTTATCTTAGACAACAACCGCATACGTAATAATTTTATTTATTTTTTATACATTTACATAAATTAATTTGAGCTGAGTATTGTGAGTTGCCGCAATTTGAAATGTATGTGTATACATGGTGTGAAATTCTAAATTGAAATTTCTAATCAAAAATTATAAAATTTTGAAAAAATATTTAGTTTCGCTATGTCGCCTTTCAAATATCCATCAGTTAAAGGAATAAAAATGAAAATCGGTTTGTACTGTATTTTTTCTTTAATTTACATATTAAATATAATGATCTTATTCAATGATTTTATTTTGTGAATATTGTATGCTAAATCAATGACCATGCTTTTGTTATGTGTATTTGTTGTCGTTATTACACCTCATTGTGCGTCAGCACCAAAATAATAAATTTAAATTTCCAATTTGAATTTTTGAAATAATTTTTCTTGTTGTTAAAAGAAAAATTATAGTAAATTCAATTTGGTTGGAATATATAAAATAGTTTAAATATTCTGTAAAAGATATTTTAGTGTAATATAACACTGTCTCGTTATAATGGGATCGTAACTATAGGAGCTAAAAAACTGTGTTCATAGTCACGGTGGGCATTTTGATAATCGGTAAGCACCTGTCATAACCTGTATTGATTATAATTTAATTTTTCTTATTGTGGTTGATAATAATTAACTGATAATTCTACTAGATTGGATACGAGATCCTCATTCCAAAATCCACAAGCTAAAATCCCCAAAGACAAAATCGCTAATAGAGATAGATATCTATTTTTATATCCAACAGATAGTGCTGGATTGTCTTTTGGAACAGTATAGTCTATTATTACAATCTAGACATATCTAGATATAATTTAGGCACCGTAATGTCACATTTGGTTCATACTACAGCACCAGTTCTGCTTACCAAACGTGGCCAACTAGGCACAATATATCATAGCCTAAAACTTCATATCAAGTAAGTTTAGGCTCTTATCCATGTAGGTTTTTGGGAATTTAGATTTTGATTATTTTGTCTTTGAGAATTTTGTCTTATTCGGGATCTTGTCTCAGGACGATTTTTCCATATAAAAATATCATATTTGTAAATTTTTTTATTTAAAAAAAATGGCTTGTTACAATTAGCCGTGCCGGTGAATTCGATCGAATAAAAATCGAGTATTCGTTCGTAAATTTTCAACCGGCGAATTCGATTTGAAAAAAATTCGAATATTTTTTATTGAAAATTTTCTCGTTAAAAATCTTATAATATTATTTTTATTTGTTTTTTTTGTATACGTATGTGTATTTTAATAATTTATTCCTAAAACACCAATCTAAATTTATTTTATTGATTTAAAATTTGAACTTATTTGACATAAAAGTCATTACATTTCATTATATTACTTATTTGATTACATTTTTTGAAATGAGTACAAAATTAGTCTTTCGATCGAATTAACCGTTAAAAAATTCTCATAGAATCGAATCGAGAAATTCGAATAATTTTATATCGAATCGAATACCGGTACGGCTGAATAATTTTTACCGTACTGGTTATAATTTGGTATTATTAGATTGGATATTGTTTTTAGGATTCCAAGGGAGATGTTGTATCGGCGTATGGCCTAATGACCATATCCGAAGGATAGCTGGAATTTCAGGCTTTCCAAAAATATATATCTTTAGTGGCGCATATTATCCTTTAAGGACGAAAAGGACATTTAAAAGTATCCTTGTTGTTTTGATGATTTTGTATAAAAACCGTTATATCTGTTGATTTATTAGATATATATATATATATATATATATTCCAGAAAGATAACGGTTTGAAACATGTTCAAACATTTATTTAATGATGATTGGTGCTGCCGTTATGGATATATTGTAGTTCAAAGTAGAAAATTTTGGAAAAAATTTTTTTTTTTATTTTCTTTCTTGAAAAACGAAATACCTTACGATTTTACCATAAAACGTCCCCAATATTTATATACTGTTGGAAATGCCTCAATTTTTTCTATTACTCATACGTTCATACGTACCTACTTTAGGACTACGACGAATAGTTTAGAAGATATAAGCATTTATTTAAAAAAAATGTTTTTGTTTTACCCTGTTTATATATAACACTAGGAATGTGTCTTTTACGTAAAACAATCTTTGGAAGTAAATGTTACACCAGCTTATTACATTACTTTGTAATACTATTTTTTTTTATATAAAACAATATAAAATAGATAAATAAAATTTAAATAAACCTTATATATAACCGAAGAGAAACAGACTCTTCTAATGAGATAAAAATATTAAACGTTTCCTTAGCAAAATTTTGAAATATCTGGTTTTTAAGGAAAAGGTATGAAAGATTGTTTTTTTTTTTCACAAATTTTCAATTTTGAGTTACAATATCTCATCTGTTGTCATCAAATAAAAGTTGAAATATTTTTCAGATTGCTACCTTACTTAGTTATCCTTTAGCTAGACCAACAGATCCAAAAACCCTAAAACAACAAGCATGTTACTAAATGTCCTTTTTGTACTTAAAATGCTAAATCCACTATTAAGGACATATATTTTAAAGGTCCGCAACAGCAATTATTTTCGAGATACAGTGATTAGGTCACAAGCTTGTATCGCATTTACTTTAGAAGATTGTTACTTCGTAAAAGGCACATTCCTAGTTTGATATAGAAAAAGGGTAAAAAAAATTTTTTTTTTTTAATAAATGCTAAACTATTTGACATAGGCATAAAGTATGTATGTACGAGTTATAGAAGAAAAAGATTCCTTTTCAACAGTATATAAATATTGGCGAGGCTTAATGGTAAAATTTTGAGGTACTTTCTTTTTCGAGAAAGAAAATAAAGATTGTTTTTTTTTCTAAAATTTTATACTTTGAACTACAATATCTTCATAACGGCAGCACCAATCATCATCAAACAAATGTTGAAATATGCTCCAGACTAATGGCTCCAATCTAATGGATCAACAGATATAATAGTTCTTATAAAAAATCATCAAAACAACAAAAATACTTTCAAATGTTCTTTCCGTCCTTAAAAGATAAGATGCGCCACTAAAGATATATATTTTTGGAAAGGCAGCAATTCCAGTACTATCCTTTGGATATGGTCATTTGGTCCTACGCCGCTACAACATCCAACATCCTCAGAAGAACCATTATTTTCAATGCTTTTACGACGAATTTTTAGTGAAGCATCAATATGACCATACTCAGACCAATGAGATAATGTCAGGCCTACCACAGGGCAACGTCTTAGAACCTCTTTTATACCTCATTTATACTACAAACTTACCAATAACAAATGAGACAACCACCGTCAATTTCGCTGATGATACGGTCATATTGTCACCGCACAATAGCCCAGTACATACTACAGATATTCTGCAACACAGTATCAATAAAATTCAGAAATGGCTAAAGAAGTGGAGAATCAGAGTGAATGAAGCAAAATCAATTATTGTCACATTTACCCTGTATACAGAAAACTTGTCCTACGGTGGAGCTAAATAACGAAGTACTCCAACTGAATATATCTAACCAATCTAGTGGAAATAGTAAAGTATCAAAGGCAAGCAATTTAGATAGAAAATTTATATGGTAAATATGGGGTAAAACAACTTATAATATGGGGTTGAAATGGGGTTATAATATAGGGTTGAAATTACGTAAAATGTATTTGATGACCAATCAAAATTCATCAATATCGTTGTAAGTAGCTAGCAATTCAAATATTGAAATATTGCAGCCAATTCAGTCAAAAGTATTAAGACTAAAGACACGCGTATTATGATTCGTAAGTAACGATGTTTTACATCAAGACCTACATATTTAAACCATAAAGTAATAAATCAAAAGTCCAAGCTACAAAAACCAAACAAGATTAGCTTTTCATTCAAATAATTTAGCAAATAACCTGGTTTGAAATTGGTTTCAAATTATGCTAGTCGACTTAAGCGTCACAACATTCTGCAGCTACTTAATAGATACTAAAATAGTCTAACTAGATTGTCATGGATGACTTACCATTGCGTTTTACAACTGGAAGTCATTATGTGTTGCTTATATATATAAATACAAAAAAATCATACAAATTATACTGAATATCCCCAGCAGAGACAGATTGTACAGCTCAGAAGCAAAAAAAAAACAAAAAATGTACAACGTATGTCACTCAATGTAGATCTCTGATGTCTCTAAGTTTTACTGTACATTTAATATTTATTTAAATTTTAAATATGTTAGGTTCTTGTACTATCGTCTAAATTTCCTTCATATATACTTTTTTGCAGTCAAATGTAACAATTTTTCTTAAATGGTTTTTTTTTGGATTGCAAAATTAGTTCTTTTAAGAAAAATATTTTTAAAATTATAATATTTTCAGACTTTTGTTACATACTGATACTAGTATTAGTGAATTATGTATAATACTTATTATTTTCAAATTATTAGAAAAAGTGTTGAATTTGGATAAAAAGAATTGTTTAATTTGAAAATGAAATTATTTTATTTGTTTGACCAAATGTTGAATTTGACTGCAAAAAAGTATATTTTTATAACCGATTTATTTGTGATAGATCGTTGACATCTCTTTCAATCTATTTCGGTTCCTTACTTATACTATACATATTGCACAGAGTAATCTTGTGATAGTATATTAAATACAAAACATAAAAAAATAATTAACATAATATTATTTAATACAATTTTTAACAATTCATACATTGATGTAAGTTCAATAACGATGACCGACTGTCTCTAATAAATTAGTTTAACTATTAGTAATTTTACAATATACAGCAACTTCTTTTTTTGACCAAGTTTTCTACTGCCAACACTATTATAATCTACAAGAAATAGACATATAAAAATAATGTTCAGCATTAAAACTTTGGTAGTTAAGTAATTTACTATTTAGTCATCACTAATGTGTTGGGTGTTATCCCACTGTTATCCCACTGTACACATTTCACATCCCAAAGCTTCCGTTTTAATATTAGAGAAAATAAATGTCGTAATGACAGTTAAGGTAATCCAACATCCAAGCAGTGTCATATTTATAAAATTTGTAACAAGTAATTTTTTTTAATTGAAATAAAATTTTATTACGATTTTAAATTTAAGTAAAATTTTAATATACATTTTTTTTTTTACTTTTTTTTTTTTTTAGACATTACAGACATCATATTCATTTTTTTTATTTTTGAGAAAAACATTGTAATTCAGTTGAATTGAATAAAGTAAATTATATTAAAACGGATTCACACATATTCCAACATTCTCGAACATATTATGAATAGATTCAGGACATAAATTTGATATTTTCTGAAATTGAAAATTGTGCTGGAATCTGGAACACAAAAATTCACATTGTCTTTTATTTAATTCAAATTTTGGAATGGAATATGGTTGATTTTCATAAGTTGAAATTACACGGATTTATTTTATTATATTAAACTTAAATTTAATAATGAAAGCTGTTTAAAACATTACAACTATACAAATAATACCGTGTACCATCAGCAATGCAGTATTAAAATTTTAATTGCAATGTAGTATGTTCCATATCGTGCTATATACAAGATAATTAATTCGAAATTGTTTATAAATTATATTATTTATATTATACAAAATTCATCACATATATTTGTATATTTATATAAATTTATATATAATATTATTATAAACTAGCTTTGTAACCCGTCATAAATGACGGAAGCAAAATAAATCCTAGTTTCTTTTTTTCTTTCATTATTTTCTTTGTTCCGAAATTACAGTACTTATGATTATATCACTTTTTATTTATTTTTATTTATGTTTATATTGGCCTAACACTAATCTTTTTTTTTTATATAACAGAAAAAGAAGTACCATACCAACAAATTTGTATAAAATGTTTGTATTTTTGTATGGTATACTCGTACTCACTTCCATTTAGTTATAATTCGTTAGTTGGGTTCCATTTAGTATAAATTATACCGTATTAGCGTTATTGAGTCCTCCGGGAGAGCAAATTTAAAAATGGAATCTTATTTTCATATAAATTTTGTCTTTTGTATAATGTATAGGGATCTTATTTTGCTATATGAATAAACTGTTATTATGGTATTGTGTTATTTTTAAAAAAATATTCAAAATTTTGTATCTAAATTGGTAAAATTTACAAAAAATACAAAAACATTTTCATCAATAATTTTCAATTTAAAAAAAACAATGTTTTATTATCCGGTGTAGAAGTAGAGTTAATTATCCTACTCTACTTCTATCAAGTTCTATTGATTGAACAATGAACCTGAACAGTGAAGTGAAAAGTGAACACTTAACACTGAAAATAAAATAATATTTTTGGAATGGAGCATATAGAACATACAGAATACAGATACAGCAAATAATAAAAAAAAACAAAAAAAAACAAAAAAAAACAAAAATAATTTTTTTTGAGTGAAGTGAGTTACGCACACAATAATGCCAAAAATAAAAGGTAGAAGCAATAAAGTAGTATAATGTATAATATTATACAATACAAATATGCTGATACACATGTGTATTATTATGTATAATTTTAAGTAATAAGAATAACCTTTGAGTGAATTATGTTTTTTTTTGTGTTAAATGCTGTTTGCCTTTTGGTTATTATACCATATTAAACTATTGATTAAATTTCTATTAGTCCTTATTATTATAAATCAAAAAAATTGTTTGTTTTATTTATATTATTATTTTTATTTATTATTTTTCCTTATTATTTGCGAAGAAGACTAACATTAAATTAAAAAAATATAGTTCATGCAATCAATTTTTCCTGCAAAGGTTCAGCATGGTAGACAGGGGTTAAAAAAAAGCACCAAACCAATTTGTATATATATGCATTTGTATACATATGCAATTTGTATATGTGTTGGAGCGTTCCGTCGAACTTACAAACATCCAGATAAATGCAGAATAATATATATATAATAAGTATTTATATATTTCTGTATGTTTAAAGTAGTATGCAAGCATTTTAAAACTATTTACATTGTATGTAGCTCGTTATGGAACATACTAGATTGTAGTTAAAACTTTAATACTGCATATTCAATGTCACGCTTTAAAAATTTATAAAATATGAATTTAAAAATGTTTAACTTAAAGATTTATTTTAAAAATAGATTTTATTAACTGAAAACTCTGAATCTATAAATTTTTAAATATATTTTAAAAATTAAAATGTTTACTAAATAATAAAAAAATTTTAATGAAAATTGTTAACAAAAAGAACTGTGCTAAAGTTTTTAAAAGATATGCTTGAAATTTATTTAAAAATAAAAATCACAAAAAAAATAAATTGCTTAAAAATGTTTAGTTAAAAAATATTAAATAAAATATTGTCTTTTTTGTCATTTATATTTTATATAGTTTTGTTATTTATTATTATATTGTAAGCAATGGCTGAGATAACGAGCTTAAATTCAAAAAAATCGTATTTATATTTGAAAAAACGAAATTTAATGAAATATTTTTCTATGTAGTGATGATAGTGGGATTCAAAAATAAATATCAGTCAATTGCTCAATTTATAATGACAATGCTCTTCTATTTGGCTGCAAAGGCTTTTAAATATTTAAAATGTTGACTGTTTTGTTAAAATAATTTAATTTAATTATTGTTATAAAGAAAAATATATTAACATAATCAAAAACTAGTTATCTTAATAGTCGAGTGATAAAGCACTCGAGTATAGTAATGTGATGACCGAAGAGCATGGATTCAAACTCCATGAGAGCCGGAAAATTTTTTTAAATGATGAAAATAATTTAAAAGTAATTTTCACTGCATGCACATGAGTTCCAATATAATATAATAATTCAATAAAACATATATTAATTAATAACCAATAAATATAATATTACAGTATACAAAAATAGATATCAAATAGAGGACTACATTCCAAAAGGGAAAAACACTGTTAAGTTGATATGCAGATTTTTCTGCAGTTCAACTATTGTATAAAAAAAAAATAAATATGGTAAAACTGTTCCAACAAACGGATACATACAATACACGGGTATACCTCATAGATATAAGTTTTTAATAAATTTTCATTTAAGACTTTAGCTCTCCAATATGCGATTCTATTATGAAAGGGTAAACAAATTTTCAGTAATCCAAAAGCGTAAATATGGTAAACAAAAGAATTCTAGTAATTTTTAATTTATGTTTTTTTAAATAATATGTTTAATAAAATTAACATTTACATATATAAAATTTTAATTTTTTAAATAACTTCCAGTACCATAGTTTAAACTGACTTAAACCGATTGATGAGAAAAGAAAACTGTTAACGAAAACATATTGATTCGATTTCTATCATAACCAAAATTATTAGATTATAACTTCATTCCAGACCATAATTTAAAGCAGTATAGATGGGTAGCTCTTCGCTATCTTTTTACTTTCTTCATTTATAGAGCTTTACTCTATTAGAGTTTTTTTATATTTAATAATACATTTAAAAAAACTAATTTAAACTCTCAGTTCACATTCTTCATAATGAGCTGTATTTTCATTATTATTGTTATTGTTATAATTGTGGTAGTTCATATTCTTTGCTGTACATTTCTATAACGTATATGAATACAAATATACAAATGTGTATATTGTATAAAGAATTTAATTTCTACGAATATAATGTCCATGCATAATATTAGGTAGCTAAGGCTTCAGACAGCGAAACAAAATTAGTATATATTAATATCAGAGATCTAAAGATAGTGTATCTAATCTATGATAAGGAGTTTACTACATAAAAGACATAGTTATTAGATTCACAATCACTCTCAGATGAACCATCGCATGGAATGGAGTAAAATATTGAAATTCATGCGATAAATCTGCTAAAGTTAAAAAGCAGACGCTTGTATTCATAATCATCAGTATTGCGTCAGCGTCGGTAAAATATTGCAGATTGAAAAAAGTTGCTGCAATTTCTGCAATACAAATAAAACAAACTAAAATGGAGTCGCAAGATATTTGGTAACTATGTATTTAAATTGAATTTATTGTTATTTATTAAAAACAATAATTATTATCTTTCATAAATGCTAAAATATTTTAATAAATATTAAAATAATGTGAAAAATTTTGGTATTTACGTATTTTCTCCACATATTTGATTAAAATGCGGAAGTGAACGTCTTAATTTCAGTGAAGCTTCAGATGGAATCCGATTTTAATTCCGGGAAGACGAAAAAAAGTATTTTTTGGGGCATAGGTGCTGAACGAAATTTTGAAAGTTTGTAATAGTTTTCTTTTTAATGCAACTAAATAAAAAACTCTTAAGTTAAAAACGTATTCTGTCGTTTCTGAACACAAAAATCTGCTTAAATTGCAGATCTGCTCATCTGCAGATAATTTCGTGTTCATAAACATCAGAGAAAAAAATCTGCGACGCATTTTTTTCTGCGTTTATGAAAACAAGAACATTCTAACTATAATATTAACTATATATAAGCGTAAAATGGTGGTTTGGTCTACCCCAACGTCTTGTACCGTTGAAGATTCAATTGGACGACAGTTATTGAACGACTTAAAACACTTTACTTATTGACAATTTATATTATGTTGTATTCTTTTTTACTATCAGATTCATTTGTTCCTTTTACTTTTCAATCTGGGTAAATAAGAATCCACAATCGGCCGTTCTAATCTGCAATAATGTTAATAATGTTGGTATAATATATATGGAGTAAAACAGATCTGAACATATTTATTGTCGGCCTGGTTAGCTTTCACACTATACGTTTCAAGTACTAGTTTGGAGATGGTATAAGTAAAATTTTATAACCCAAATTTAATTACTTTGATTATTTTTTAAGACCAATATTGAATTTGTCCTTCCGTTATTATTTTTATTTTTTCATTCAAGATCAAATTTGCTTACACTAATTTCCAAACTAATGAATGAAAAAAACCTATCTCTTATACGTCAAATTTTAATACTGAAATAACACAACTTAACTCAATATATTTGTCATAAGACTTGTATTGCAAACTAAAACAACTTGTTTAAAATTTTAAAATAAATGATCTTTTCTTGTATTGAAACTTAACCAACTTTGTATAAAAACTTCACCATTTTAAAGTTATAAGAAATAGTTTTTTTAGTAAAAAAACTATACAACAATTTTCCATCGCACACTGAAATTATTATTTTTTTTTTTGTTAAGTAATCGTTTTCGTCTGATTTTCATCTTAAGTAGAGAGTTTTTTTTATTTTTTTTTAAATTGAAATCTTCAAGAAAACAATTCTATTTAGTGTTTTATTTTAACGAAATTTTAAACTAAAAGGATTTTCAATTTTTAAAGATTCTTTCCATGATTGTTATTAAAAACAAAAATTAAAAAAAAACCAATTTAAAAAGAAAATTAAAAAAAAAACTTATAATAGAAGACTATTATTATTGAAGTTTTATTTCTTTCTAAATAAAATTCAGTTCTCTAATAACACAATTTAAATTTAAAATTAGAAAAAAAACGTAATTTAGTAAATACTATAAATATTGTACTTAGCTTCATTTAATTACCGTTACAGTCAAATTAATTTTTATTACAAAGAATTTTAAGTTGAATTTAAATTTGTAGGAACATATGAGGAAAATTCAGTTTTGAGATTGGTCAAAAATATGGTGGTTAAAAAAAAAAAATAAAAAAATAAAATAAATAAAACTTAGTAAAAATCATAGAAGGCATGAGAATTAACCCTTGGGTGAGCACCACCTTACAATATCATGTTCAGTACACCCATGGTCTGGTATGGTTCTATACAATTCAATTTCATAGAAAACAGTATATATAAAAGGTGTATTAAACGAAGGTAAAAAGTGGTTTTCTGTGATGTATATATATATATGTATATGTGTGTATATGTGTGTGTGTGTGTGTGTGTGTGTGTGTTTGTTTGTGAGTAGATAAAAAATATAAAGGTAAATAGAAAAGGTTTTTTGCCCTTTGATCTATTTGTGTTTTGTTATTTTATTTACATTTCAGGTAACATTAAACATTATTTAATTAAATTATTTGATAATTACTTAAAGTACAAAATTTTAATTAAAATAAAAAGAAATTAAATGAAATTCAAATATTTTGAGTTAAAAACAGCTAAAACAAAGTTGAAATGTATGGCTGTGTTTCAGGCAAACTGTTTGATTACGATAAATATATATTAAACGAATTTCGGCAAAATAGATGATTGACTGCGCCTTGATCTTACTAACGCCATGAGGTGCTGCAGAGTGAATTAGCAACAATTCATAATACGAGCTCATTTGCACTTTAAAGTAAAAAACAGTTGGAAGTAAACTGAACTGTATTGGAATAAACTGAACAATTTTTTTCAATTTATGTACAATAGACCATACCAGTTTATACACAGATACCATACCTTGTCAAAGCCTGACCAAGAATGGTGCAATACAAAAATAATTTTTCTTTTATTTTCTCTATAAAATAATAAAAGTTAAAATTCAGTTCAAAGAAAAATTCAATGAAATATAGAAATTCAATGTATTAAGCTTAATTAATACATTAAAAAAAGGTATTTAAAGTTCCTAAATAGTACCGACATTTATAGCATTGCTAATTTAGCATCGACATTAACATGATGCACATACCTAACAGAGATAACCTTTAGAAAAAAGTCCGCGTTTTAATGAGACTAAATTTTACATAATAGTACCTGAAAATGTCACAAATATTTTCATAAAAGACCATTTTTGACGACAATGTCATTCAAAGGTCAAATTTTTATGATATTTTGTAGTATTTTA
The DNA here is from genome assembly GCA_963942445.1 of Argyra leucocephala. Classification (NCBI taxonomy): domain Eukaryota; kingdom Metazoa; phylum Arthropoda; class Insecta; order Diptera; family Dolichopodidae; genus Argyra; species Argyra leucocephala. Next base: position 116,055,871 of record OZ012681.1, on the reverse strand, counting down.
CTTAAATGATCTTTTCTCTACAACAATATAGCAAAACTCCTTAAAAACAACATTGTAGGGATTTCTTTAGTCTTTAATATAAAACTTACTTGGTCTTGATCAGTGTGACCGTTTCAGAGATATTGGAGTTTAAAATGAAAATTTTAGAATAAAAAAAAAAAATTCTCATAGATTTTAGAATTATTTATTTTTACATTATTGAACAGGCCAGTTCACGACCTTTCCAGCAGTATATAATAAACGTTGTATAGGGTGATTAATAGCTTCACAAAATGCAAAGATTATAAATTTTAATTTCGAAAAAAAGCAATTTTAATAATAAACCTACACCTTTCATACCTTATTTTGTAGCTTATAATTATGAAAATATATAATTCATTTATTATATTACAGTCGAGTCCACTTAAGAACACCTCCCTTAAAAACATAAACCTTATTTTTAATTGCATTATATTTCGAAAGCAAATTTTTTGCTTTATCTTTTCATATAATTCATATTCAATTCGGTTAATAGCAAAATATCTTTAAATGCATATTAATGTGTTGACACAATACATCATAATGCGAGCAGCTTTAGAACTAATAAAATTACGGACAGTTTAGTAATTTTTGCAGTGTTGGATATTATACACACTATGCACAGGTGTACATAGCTACACTATGTACATAGGTACAAAAATTCAAATATAAATGACATATATTATGTACCAAATATATTTTTCATACTTTTATTTACAACACCTATACATAATTAACATTGATCTAAAAAAAAAATGTTCAGGATTTATCCATTTAAAAGCACAACTTGCTTAAGTGCACAAATTTGCCTGTTATCTTCGATGTGCTCTTAAGCGAGTTCGACAGTATATTTATAATATATATATACATGCATATAAATTGATATTTTATTTTAATTTATCAAAACCAACTTTTTTCTTAAAATAGAAGCTTTTTTCCGATTTTAAAATTTTATTTATTAGTTATTCTTTATAAAATAAAATATAGCCATTAAATCGCTTTATCAAAAATTCGCTTTTCAAAATATGGTCTTAATTCCCGAATACTTACCTTAATTATTTTTATGCGTAGCCGCTGTTGAATATAAAAACGGTCTACCTTCTTTTTACCTTTATTATTTTAATGCGTATCCCATCTTGGATACAAAAATGGAGGTATCTTCTTTTTCCGAAATTGATTTAAACTAGATGATACTAGAAGATATTCCGCTTTTTGTATCCAAGAGCGTAAAGAAGTAAAACAGTAAGTAACGTAAAACACTAAAAAATTTCAAATGGTCAATTTGACCTTTAAATGCCCTTGTAGCCAAAAATGAAATACTTGTGAAGTAGTTAAGTACTTTTATGTAAAATTTCGTTTGATTCGGACCCCTTTTCCAATGTTTACGCCTTAACAGTCAATACAGCAATTGAAATAATATTCAACAAGTTCGAGTTAAGTAAATTTAAATAAATTATTTTTAATATGTTGATTTTATAAGAATTCAATTCTAGTATTAACCTAAAATACTCTTATTTGTATAAATCAATCGGTAAAAGAAGATGACGCATTCAAACCCAAACAAATTAGAACAAAACTGGAACAAATTAGTTACCCATATATTCCATATTCAATTAGTTTTTTTCTTTTACTCAAGTACCTATACCTTGTTCCAAATTAATTTAATGAATTAAACTTAATTGAAAATTTAAATTTAATTTTAATGTACTTAGTTAAAACCTAATGAATAGGAAAAAAACTATTTAATTACAGACAAAAAGTTAAAAAGTTAATTTTCCTATTATTATTTTTCCAGTTTTTTTAAACTTTAAAAACAATTTTTTTTCTATTTTTAGCGATTATAGAGCTTATTTTCTACTTATATCTATTATGTTCAATATACTAAGAATGGAAAATTGTTTTGATCATCTTTTATTCAAAATACTTTTTTAAATTATGTATTATTAATATACGAAACGGTATTTCTATATTATATTCGTCTTAATTATACGAGAGAAATGCAAATGTACAGGCAACAATGACATATGAAACATACAAATTAATATTGATTCTAGAATGGGTAGAATGTACTCACCATGTACTGTCTACACTATTTTAATAATGTGATCACACAACTCTATCATGTTAAAACTGCTCTATCATGTTAGTCCAATACAACTTTATCATGTTAGTCCGAAAAGAGCGACTATTAAAGTGAATTATGAGCTTTTTCATTCTAAACTTCAATATGGCAGAGTTTTCTGCAGTAGCACAAAACAGTGCCATATTAAGGTTGAGAATATTGCACCATGTTATTGTAAAAACAAAAAGCCTTATATGCACCGTTATATCGTAAAAAGAAAATTAGCCTTATCTATAAATTCAGTTGCATTGTGCATACACATGATTTATTTTATGACCTTGATTTGTGTTATCTGTGAATAATAATTTCTTTTCTATAAAACATGTTAATAATTGTTTTAATTTAAATTTGAATATCCCAATGTAAGACATACTATTACTTATGATCTAAGAGCTAACAGTAAAAGATTTGTAAGTTCTCATTGGTTCAAGAACTTTCCTTTTTTGTCATTTCTGTAGAATTATCGCAACTAAGCTATTTAACGAATAATAAATTTGAAATTTTACTTTTGTTTAATTCCAAAATTTCATTTTACATTTTATTGGAAAGTTGGTAAATTAGACCCCTAACTTCAAGATAAAGACTGGTTCTGAAGATTGAGATAATTGTGCTGGAAAACAATAATGTGATGAATGTATTGGGTTTGGATAAAATAGTATATATCTTATATTTACTAATTTTGGTTTGCTGTCTGAAGTTTATAACATAAATAATAAAAAAAATAATAAAATAATAATAAAAAAAAAAATAGATTTATTCGCTCAATTCCCATCCTCCCATTCATAATGAACTGTTTTTTCATTAGTATTGTTTATGTTATAAAAAGCTTCAGACAGCAAAGTAAAATTAGTAAATATAAGATATATACTATTTTTGTGTTTGTGTCTGAGGCTTTAGTTACTTTACATGTTAATGTACTCAGTTTGAATTTAACAACCGTATTCAAATAATATAGCAATTATAACAACATCAATAATAATGAAAAATAGTTTCTCATGAATTAGGTAGAATGTAGAATGTATAGTGACATTCATATGTTTCAAATTTGTTAATTTATTATATAAAATAAGTTTTTTACATTGTAAAATAATGAATATATTTCTAAGCATTTTTTTTTATATTCCATTTATTTATTTTTTTTTTTTTTTTTTTTTGTTATTTAATTTATATTCTATCTCTATAATTATATTTAAGATATAAAAATTAAAGTAATCCTAAGTTATGTTTAACTTTGACTTTAATTTTGCTTAAATAAAAATGAAAAAGAGTAATATTTAAATATTTTGTAATGCTTATATATAGATAGTTTGATTTTTACATTATGATCATGCAAATTTGTGCCAAATTCAACAGAATGACCCTAAATTACTTATTTTTGATAAATAATAATTATATATTTTGTTTTCCTTTTCTTTTATTTTTAATAACTTAAATTTTAAGATTTTGGCCTAATTTATTCATTGACTCATTAATATTATGATCTCACTACATTTTATTTCTACCTACACGTACTTCTATATTACTTTAACAAAAAAATTGATTTATTCTCTCAATTCTCATTCTCCCATTCATAATTAACTGTTTTTTTTTCACTATTATTGTTGTTGCTACAAAAAGCTTCAGACAGCAAAGCAAAATTAGTAAATATAAGATATATACTATTTTTGTGTTTGTGTCTGAGGCCTTAGTTACTCTATATGTGTTACTGTACTTAATTTACATATATATTCGTAACAACCGTATTCATATAATATAACAATTATAACAACAAGAATAATAATGAAAGTAGTTTGTTATGAATGAAAAAATGAGTAAGTAGGTAGAATGTAAAATGTATAGTGACAAATATTAATGCATTACGATGAGATATGATATGTATTTAAATTAAAAATCCTTATTAGCAAAGTTATAAATTTATTTTAATTATTATTTTTAATTCTATTAAAACATATTCATACTTGAATAATTAGGATATATAAGTATATAATAAACTATACAATAGAGTGGGATATATTTTAAATTACACTTAAACTTTACTACAGCTGGTTAGCTGGTGGCATTATACTAGTAATGCCACCAGCTTTTGTTTTTCTTTATTTATATAAGCTTGTTAATTTTACAAAAATAGTTTTGCTTATTGATTTTAGCCTTAGCTGTTTGATCAAACAATAAATTTTATCTAATCGGATACCTTTAAATATTACTTAAACTAAGCTTTACAATTTGTTATTTTTTAATGGTATTCTAATCATAAAATAATCAATATAAGCATACATTATGTAAATACCATATACATATACATAATATTATAGTTGTTGTACATACATTTTGTTTTTGTTTTTTTTTATATTCTTCTAAGTAAAAATTATTTTATCATAATTTTAAACTTCAGCAAATCCGTAATCTGTTTCAAATCGCTTGATAACTCGTTAAAGAGCTTTAAGCATTGGTACATTGTATTATTATTTTAATACTAGTTCTAAATAGTGATAAATAAAAATTTGTCTTATTTCTTGTATTGTATGTATGTATATTTATATTTCTATTTAAAATAAAATTATGTTTTATAAGGTTATTTGTTATTTTAAATGCATATAGATACAGCTCACGTTTGCATACGTTGTTCAAAATTAAATACCTATCAGAGTAGATAAGGTAAGTAGAATGCCTTGCCGGGTAAAAATGAATATACTTTATTGCTTTTTATGTATGATATCTAGCTAATGCATAGCAGTTTGTGGTGCACTATTCCACACTGGATTTAAATACATAAAGTGGGACAGAATAAAGGATGAATAAATTGTAAATAACGCATCATTAGAAATATATTTGCGCACGCGCCTAAGTATGTATGAATATATAGGGGGATATTTTACTAATTACGTAGCTTATATGGTCAACCCACTTCATTCTTTTATTTATAACTAGACCTAGATAATTAAACTTATCAACTATTTTTATGTTTACAGAATTGAAAATGAAGCTATTGTTTGTATAGTATTTTTGCCCAAGGAAAATAATTTTAGTTTTTTTCGCATATAATGGCAAGCCTGTGATCTTCGAACCATTCATTTATAATATTTAAGTCACGTGTAATAGCCTTTCTTAGTTCATTTTCATCTCTATCAGCGTATTTTATTGCTGGGTCATCACAATATAATTGTAGTATCCCTTTTAGGCCCAAACGGGCTATATCATCAATATATAGTTTAAATAAATCAGGTAAACCCAAAATTGAACTTTGGGGAACTCCCTTTTTTGTTTTGTCTTCTCTACTGTATGCATTTCCTATTCTAACTTTTTGTGTTCTATTTTTAAGGTGTGATTCAAAAAAGGTTGTTTGATTACTGTTTAGATTTAAATTAGAAGGTTTTTTAATACTATCTACGCAATCGAAAGCCTTTTGCAAATCTAAAAATACACATGCGACGTACTTCCCTTCATCTAAGTTACTTGAAATGAAATGTGTCAAGCTAAGGCAAGCAGCAGTTGCATTGAAATGTTTCTCAAAACCAAATTGTTCATAAAAAATGCAATAAAAATATTTTTTTTTATTACCAATTCGAATACTTTAGAAAAGGAGCTCGGTATAGATATTGGGCGGTAGTTATTTGGATTTGTGGTAGATCCTGATTTAAATATTGGTACACAAGTTTACTTTTTTGTACACAATTTTCATTTAAACAATTAAGTTCTCATCAATTGTGCATTCTACAGCTCAATTCTATAAAATTATTTAAAATGTAAGATGACAACAGTAAAAACAGAAGACAATAAGCTCTCCATTAAAACGATTTTTTTTTTAATTTACATTAAGTTTTATTTCTATATTTAGTTTTAATATTCTATAAATAGAAACAGATATGAAGAAATTAAACTTATTTTTAATTTCTCACACTTTAATAATATTTTAATCAATATTATTAAATACATTTCAAATTTACAAAATTATAATATTTCTATTCAGTTAAATTGTGAAAATCTAATAAATAGGATTCAATTATTGGAAAATGTTTATTCCAATAAATTTAAAAACTAAAAAACCCATTAAAACACCATGGTATTTTAAATTTCTTTATTTATCTGGAACGTGGCCACTTAATACTAACACATCAAATTTAATTAAATTTATTTATAATTTTTGGACAATATTTATAACATTAGAATGTATTTTTATGTTTGGTTCAGAATTTAATTATACTGTAGCTAATATTGAATCAAATGTTTATATAATTGCTGATAATATTGGTACAGCAATACTTTGTATACATGGTTTAATAAGATTTTTACATTTAAGATGGCAACAAAATAAATTTCGTAAATTGTTAGAATTATTTTTCAATAATATATATTTTGATGATGATGACAATGTATTAGAGAATAAATCAAATATAAAAATTATTAATACAATGAAATATGGTACAATATATTTAACAATATCATATAGTATTATGATATGGTTATTTATATTGGGACCATTTATGATGAAGGAACCAGATCAACATCCAATGCCATATAAAGTTATATTTTTTTATAGTTTAGAAAATAAATATATTTATTGGATAACATATATTGGTGCATGTTTAGCTGGTTTTACAACATCAACATTTCTATTTGTTGAAATGAATATGATTTCAATGTTTTTAAGTCATTTGACAGCAAAATATTATCAATTAAAAGAAAATATTATAGAAAATTTATTAAAATCATTAAATAATAATGGTATGAAATTAAATAATATTGGTATTTATAAAAATCGTATGAGATGTATAATACATTGGAATATTAAATTAAATCAGTAAGTATATAATGTGTATATTATAATATAAATATTTATTGTTAACTGTTTGTTTATATTAACGGCAAATATTTTTGAAATAAAATTCAAATTCTTTAACTTTTCTTTGAATGAGCAAATTTTTAATTTTTAGTTTTAAATTATTTTTTTATAAGATTAATTAAAGAAAAAGTAGAAATTCATATGATTTGATAAGCACTTATATCTTTAAAATTAACCTAAATGTTATCTCTATTATGTCTGAGAACTATGAGATAGTATGTTGTATTTTGTTAAGCTTCACCTTAGGTTGCAATTAAAGCGATATATAAAATTAGATTAAATTTAAGCTTTTCCGGGAGGAGATCTGTCCCCAATATCACCGCGGCCGCAAATGGGCTTATTGTGTAATTAAAAATTTTTAAAAACAAAAAATGTATTTTAACATTTCCTGGAAACAGTAAAAATCAATAAATTAGATTTTATATGAAGTTCTTAACTTAAAATGTTGGAACACAGATTTAATGGGCCCGTATTTTATAAAGTTGGAGCAGATACTAGAAAATGCTACTAAGTATGTTTTCAATAATGCTTAAGGTTTTTATACTAAACACTCAGTTTTAAAATATTTTGTGGTATTTACTTATGTTTCCACAATAAATTGAGTATTAACTAGATCATACTCATAACATTTAAGTATTATCTTAATACTAGATTTTTAATATTATTACTCGATAATACTTTAAAAAATTACAAGCTATCCAATACTGAACTTACAAATATTATTGTAAAATATGTTATCATGGAACTCAGACTTTCTGATAAAATTTATTTAGAAAAAACAAAATATATCAAGATTCTGAATATAGGAAAGTGGACAGGTAAACAAAAATATGTATCTAATTAATAATAATTAACATTTATTTACAATTTTAACAAGTTTTAGTGAACAAAATGTTTAAATATTGGCTAAGCATTTTCTTGAAGACTACACTGAAACTAGAGGCGGTGATTTTTCCAATAACAAAAAAAAAGTTTAAATTGTTTTAAGAAGTCTAGCAGATTCAGGATTTCAATTAAGTGTTGGGCTTCTTATTGGCTGTAGCCATCAAGGTTCAGTTTCTAGTATTATTAATGAAGTAATAGGGTTGTAGAAAAAAAAAAATTTTGTGTGGATTAAATTTTAAACTGGAAGGCATGGTATTTTCAAAAAAATATACCTTGCACCATTAGTGCTGTTTATTGCGCGCAAAATTTATTTTTTCTATGAACATACAAGCCACCTGTGATGTTGTAATATTCACAATAGTTTTTGATAATACTCAAGTATTAAATATTATAAGACTTAATACTCCATGCTACATAAATACGGGTTAATCTTTAGAGTAAAATAGATTAGAGGCAAAAACTTGTCACATTTTTGTGGAATATATCATCATCAATTAATGAGGTTGGTAGACAAGTCTATGTACATTATAGCGTAGTTTATTTTGAATCAGTTTAATATTTTGTTCGGCGAAGCGGAATTTGAAATATCGCAATGGTTCTGAGACTATTCAACCTATTCAATATCGTTCAACTGCTAACCCTTTAACAACTTTCGATTATAAATTTGAATATTCAATAAAAGATATATTAACCCTTTAACAATTTTTAATTAGAAATTTGAATATTCAATAAAAAATCTATTAACCCTTTAACTACATTTGATTATAAATTTGAATATGCAATAAAAATTCTACTAACCCTTTTACTGCTTTTTATTAATTTATTACTCAATATAAATTCTGCTAACCCTCTAACAGCTTTTGATTTTATTTGAATATTGAATATGCAATAAAATTTGAATATGCAATAAAAGATCTATTAACCCTTTAACAATTTTCAAATAGAAATTTGAATATTCAATAAAAGATATATTAACCCTTTAACAATTTTTAATTAGAAATTTTTTTTTTAATTAGTAAATTTGAATTTATTTTGCTGTCAGTGTCAGTACCAAAGAAAAGTTTCAAACGTTAAAAAAATGCATGGCTTAAATCTAATGTGCAGACCTGCGTTAAACCATTTCAAACAATCTTTTAAAATTAAAGTATTTGAATTTATTTTGAAAACTTGATATTTGAATATTATTTTAAAGATATGAAAATTTAATACAATAAAATTGCAATAACAAAAAATTAACAAAATTAGGTTATTAATAACATTTTAAATTTTTAATTAGATTTGGTGATGTGCTGAATGAAATTTATAGTTTTCGTTATTTTTTTGGTTTAATAACAAGTACACTGCAAGTATGTTTGATAGTATTTCACATGGCAGCGGTAAGTAATTGTAAAATTTAATTAAAAACTATATATTTGGAAACTAGTTAGATATTGTGAACGTTAAAACAACTAAATTCTGTCTCTATTTTTGTTTTTTTTTTAATTAAGTATCTCATCTCAAACCTAGAATTATTGTTCTTCTTTAATTTTTTTTGTTTAATTTATCATTAGAAATTTCAAGAAAAATTAAATCTAAGAATGAGTTTCGATACAAAGACAAAAAATTTGTTATATTAAAATGTATACACGTATGGGGAGGGGTATCTAAAGTTAATATGTACGAATATAACACAAAAATACTACATGGTCATGGTAAAATAATTATTCAATATCGATTTATGAAATATTTTTGGTACTAAAACAATTTAAGGATTGTTTGGGTTGTTCAAAGATTCTAACAGATGCCATCAAAACTGGCTCTATTTATTATGACTATACTGTAGTATGAATCTTCAAAATATGTTGAAAACAATGTCAATTTTGACAATGTTATGGTATTCTTTATAAAGACAGAAAGTAGACCTTAAATTTTGTATTTTCTTATAAAATAGATGAAACAGAATCTTATGCGTTAGTTATTGTTTCCGTAGAAAAAAGACGACAGAAATCAAAAAGTAAAGCTAAATAAATATTATCTGGAATCTGTTCCATCGTATTCTATAATTATATATTTGTTTGCAGAATTTAAACGTAATTGTAGCAGCACATTATTGATGAATATGATGGTGGTTGGGACCCCACAAATCGCAAAAACTACAGAATAATAAAAAAAGTCCATAAATTGTTATAGATCGTTGTACAAAAGTGCATGAGAGTGCTAACATTGTAAACATTAAAGGCACTAGAGTAGGCACACAATTTTACCGCAACTGGCAAGATAGCAAACTACTTAGAAAACTAGAAAATGTCACACAAATTTTATGGTGCACGGTGCATGGTGCATGGTGCATGGTGCATGATGCATGGTGCATGGTGCATGGTGCATGGTGCACGGTGTATGGTGCATGGTATATATTTTTGAATATTATCAAAATATAAATTTTTCATCAATTTCTTTACTTTATTTCAAAATTCAAATCAATTACTAGTAAATTGAAGCTTATGTGATATCAGTTAATATAATATTGAGAAATCCAGGAAATAAGTAACATAATATAATAAATAATGTTGAATATATCGGATGTATAACTAATTTAATTTCCCGAATCATAAAATTATTTTATTTTTAGGGATATAAAAAAAGTGATATACAAAATTAAAAAATTTACTGCTAATTAAAAGAAGATGATAATATTTAGTTCAGTTATATGTACTAGTACTAAGCATTTTTCATTTGATTAAATTTTTATCAATGTTTTTTTTTTTTCATTTCGTCTTCAATTCGAATTTTTCTTTTAAAAATTTTATTGCATTGCATTTAATAATTCTTTAGTTTATTAATTTTAATTGATTCTGATTTGAGCTTTGAAAGTGCTAAATTTATTATTAGAAATTTAATATACAATAGAATGTTTAACATTGTTATAATCAAAGTAAATTTTAATCGACAATAAATAAATAAATAAATAATGCAATTTATTATAGTAGATCCAAAGAATTTTATACTATGCTGTAGTTAGTTTACAAGATACCAATACCAATACCTGATTAGTTGATTTTACTTTTTTTCATTCAATCTTGTATGACAAATTAACTTTAAATTTCAATTTCGTTATTATTTCTACAATGACAATATCATAATTAATTTATAATTTTCTATATCAAATAGATGGAATTTAGTACAGATTTTATTAAACATTTCTTTTGGTGTATTGCAACAATCGGAGAACAAGTTCTTATTGGATATTTTGGATCTGAATTAATTTTTGTGGTAATATTTTTATTTTCTATAGCAAACATAATACGAAACCATAATATGAATCTTAATTATACACAAACACTTATTTTATCAAATGAATAAAATGTCATCCAAAATTCAATATTAAAGTTTTAACTGCAATCTAGTATGTTCCATAATGTACTATATACAATGTATTTCACTCCAAAATGTTTATATTCTGCTTTTTTCTGCATAGTTAAGACAGTATGCAAGCATTTACAAAATGCTTACATTGTATATCTATATTTTACGTTTATTTTTATGTACTTGATAGTACTTTAGATAGAATTACGTCAGTAACTCATTGAGTACGGTACTGCAAATTTTGCTACATAACATTTTACGTCAAATGCTTTGTCGAGTATTCTGACATTCGAGTCTTTATTAATCCACTCATTAAATATGGAATAATATTAAAAATGTTATAAAACATGCTAAATTGCAATTAACACTCTAATAATACATTTTGGATATCACAGATAATAAATAATATAACTATCAAAACTATTATATTTTTTTCAATTTAATTTATTATTCTAGTTCTACCTATTTTATTACTAATTTAATTTATTTTCAAATTTACAGAGTCAAAATATGCATTATAGCTATTACAGTTGTAATTGGGAAAATTGTCTAGTAAATTCGAAATTATCAAATAGAGATAAATTGAAAATTATGCAAGATATTTTATTTGTAGTGACACTATTTCAGAAACCAGTTAAAATATCTGGTTTAAATTTTTTTAATCTTTCTGTCGTATCAGCATCAAATGTAAGTTAATTTGATGTTATCATTATTTAAAATTGAATTGAACTTTTTTTTTAAATTTCAGGCTATCAGAACATCATTTCAATATTTTATGTTTTTAAGAACAATGAATGGTTTTAAATAAATTAAAGAAAATTTACAAGTTTATTACAAAAATAGTTTACTTTTGATTTTATTAAATATAACCTAAAAGAAAAGCTTCAATTTTTCTGTTAATTTGATATACAAGAATATATAAAAAAAAATGTAACCTTCTCATGTATGGCAATCGCACTTCCCAAAAAGAATTTTGTATAACTCATAGTCACTAATTTTTGTTATACATTTACAAATAGTTTACTGTAATCGTTTACTCTCAAAAATTGTAAACGTATATACCTAAACAAAATGATGTTACAGAATGCATACAATAAAGATAAATTGTAAACGTAAGTTCATGATTGCGGCTGTAATTTTACTGTATGTACACGCTGTGACTATATATACTTACTGATACAAAATGTTTTCGTTTAGGTAAATTTATAGCTACAATTTAGTTTACTAAGTAAATTTATGTTTACATATACATTATGTTTACGTCTTTTTACATTCATAGCTACACTGTAACTTTACTAATCGTGTACTAAGTAAATGTCTGTTTACATATTCAAAATATTTACGTCTTTTTACATTTATATCTACACTGTAACTTTACAAATCGTGTACTAAGTAAATGTATGTTTACATGTACAAAATGTTATACGTTTTTGTAAACTTATAGCTACCATTTACCTTTAATGACCGTGTACTAAGTAAATGTATGTTTACATATACAAAATGTTTACGTCTTTTTACATATCTATCTACATTGTAACTTTACAAATCGTGTACTAAGTAAATATATGTTTACATATACAAAATATTATACGTTTTTGTAAACTTATAGCTACCATTTACCTTTACTGATCGTGTACTAAGTAAATGTCTGTTTATAGATTCAATATATTATACGTTTTTGTAAACTTATAGCTACCATTTACCTTTAAGGATCGTGTACTAAGTAAATGTATGTTTACATATACAAAATGTTTACGTCTTTTTACATTTATAGCTACACTGTAACTTTACTAATCGTGTACTAAGTAAATGTCTGTTTATTTATTCAAAATATTATACGTTTTTGTAAACTTATAGCTACCATTTACCTTTACTGATCGTGTACTAAGTAAATGTCTGTTTATTTATTCAAAATATTATACGTTTTTGTAAACTTATAGGTACCATTTACCTTTAAGGATCGTTTACTAAATAAATGTATGTTTACATATACAAAATATTTACGTCTTTTTACATTTATAGGTACACTGTAACTTTAACAATCGTGTACTAAGTAAATGTGTGTTTACATATACAAAATATTATACGTTTTTGTAAACTTATAGCTACCATTTACCTTTACTGATCGTGTACTAAGTAAATGTCTGTTTATTTATTCAAAATATTATACGTTTTTGTAAACTTATAGGTACCATTTACCTTTAAGGATCGTGTACTAAGTAAATGTATGTTTACATATACAAAATGTTTACGTCTTTTTACATATATATCTACACTGTAACTTTACAAATCGTGTACTAAGTAAATATATGTTTACATATACAAAATATTATACGTTTTTGTAAACTGTTTACATATACAAAATATTATACGTTTTTGTAAACTTATAGCTACCATTTACCTTTACTGATCGTGTACTAAGTAAATGTCTGTTTATTTATTCAAAATATTATACGTTTTTGTAAACTTATAGGTACCATTTACCTTTAAGGATCGTTTACTAAATAAATGTATGTTTACATATACAAAATATTTACGTCTTTTTACATTTATAGGTACACTGTAACTTTAACAGTCGTGTACTAATTAAATGTGTGTTTACATATACAAAATATTATACGTTTTTGTAAACTTATAGCTACCATTTACCTTTACTGATCGTGCACTAAGTAAATGTCTGTTTATAGATTCAAAATATTATATGCTTTTGTAAACTTATAGCTACCATTTACCTTTAATGATCGTTTACTAAATAAATGTATGTTTACATATACAAAATGTTTACGTCTTTTTACATTTATATATACACTGTAACTTTACAAATCGTGTACTAAGTAAATGTATGTTTACATATACAAAATATTATACGTTTTTGTAAACTTATAGCTACCATTTACCTTTACTGATCGTGCACTAAGTAAATGTCTGTTTATAGATTCAAAATATTATACGTTTTTGTAAACTTATAGCTACCATTTACCTTTAATGATCGTTTACTAAATAAATGTATGTTTACATATACAAAATGTTTACGTCTTTTTACATTCATAGCTGCACTGTAATTTTACTAATCGTGTACTAAGTAAAATGTTTATTTACAGATTCAAAATATTTACGTTTTTGTAAACTTATAGCTACAATGTACCTTTACTGATCGTTAACTAAGTAAATGTATATTTAAATAAATTATTTATATACATGTAAGATTTAAATAATTAAATGAATTAAAGAAATGTTTAAATTAATAAGAACAATAATTTAAACATGCTTCCATGTCCACGCTTGTCTTATAACTTCCAAAAAACAAATCAAATCTTTTCCGCTTTTCACCAACACTTACACCTACATTCAAATTTACAGCTGGGACAATCAGTGCAAAACAGAGTGAAGGGACAATCTAATGGTGGGACGATCATCGACGTAGGTATAATATCAATTAGGTATAAAAACAATTATGTATATAAAAACGCAACGTTGCCATTGCCTCTGTCCACCCTCCTGCTACTGCCCACTTAATCACTAATTCGCTGTATTTTTGGTTTTTAATTGCTCAAATGAATTTTTGTTTTGTTAAATTTTAGTTAAAAAAATAGAATTTTACGACTAATAGTTTATTTAATGTCCGAGGTTTTATGTCAACATTGGGTTTTCCCTAAATTTATATAACAAAAATACCTCAAATGTAAAAAAATTATTATTATTTCTTGCGATTTTTAAAAAATTAGAAGGTGTAGACAACTTTAATAGTATTTTTTAACAAATTACATGTTACCTAAATATAAAAATGCAGTTTGACACTCAAGTGAACGCATCAATTGTCTTCAACTTTAATTTATTTAGTTTGAATAAATTATCAACACTATAAAGTACAATACATCCATACTCAACTTAACAATAATTAAATTAATTCTTTAAATTTTTCATAAAAAATAAAATTGGTTTAAAAATATTGAATTTTTGTATATAACTACATATTCATAAAATATATTTCAAAACTTACAAACATTACATTATTTATTATATTGAATGAAAACATGAACTAAAAATTACTGTTTGCCAAAGGACAATTTTATATAAAATATTTTGTTCACTTTTTTTGTTTTTTTTTTTTTTTTTTTGCAATGACAATGTCCTTTGTATTTATGACTAAGAAATTTTGTAACAAATTTTAACATATTATATTCCTTTATATAATAATATTATACTGTTTACAGAAATATGTATATTACGATTTTCTTTCAAACTGACAGAACGATTTTTATTTAAATTTAAGGTGGATTTTTTTAATTTCTCCAATGATTTGTATTGAGACTAGAAACATCTACAATCTACAAACGAACAGAAGTAGAATAAAATGATTCATCTTTAATATAAAATCAAAATACATATATATATATATACATAAATTATATATATATAAAAATAATATAATAATTCAGTAGAAAAATAGTAGAAAACTCTTTTTGTTGCTCCGGAAAATTCTTTCGAAACGAAAATTTTCATATTTTTTAAATTTTTCTCATTTCCGAATTATTTGCAGGGGAATGAAAAATTTTGTCAGGAAAACTCTTATTGATGGCTTTGGAAAATTTTTGTAAGGAAAAATTCTGTTTTATATTTTTCTCAATCCAGAATTGTTTGAAATGCAATGATAAAATTTTGCGAGGAAAATTCTTATTGATAGCTTCGGAAAATTTTTAAAAGACGAAAATGCTGGCTCCTTATTTCTCATTTCCGAATTGTTTACAGACTAGACAAATTTGTCACGAAAACATTTATTGATGACTTTATGATCCGAAGAGCTTGAAATGGAATTAAATTTTGAATCCAGAGAACCGTTTTCCATCATTTTTCCAGTGCTTGCTAAATAGTTTGTAGCTTTGTTTTTTTATTACTCCTACGTTTGTTTACAACCTATCATAACATTTTAAAAAATTTTAATAAAAAGTTCTAATAGATATTCTGTAAATTATTATTATTTTTTTTTTTTTAGTTTATTTATGTAACTTTACAATCTATCTTATTTTTATCTAATAATAGTATGTAACTATTATACGATATTGAGTAATTTGTTTTGGCTTTTATTTAACATGTGGTGAGTGAGCTCATCTGCGTTGGCTCATCTCCGAAGTTTTATATTTCTGGTCAAGCCAGTGGGGATTTCTGGTTTGACTATTTATAAATCTGCTGCTTAGATCTATCGGATGAAACTTTTTCAGCTTTCGCATATGTTGGTCTGTACAGTGTAGTTGTGTTGCGAAATCGTTGGGATGTATTTCCAATCTTGCAAAGTATTTTGAGCTTCTTCTTGCTATGTATTTTGGCTTCTTTAACCGATTTTACTTTCTCACGAACCATGGTGCAATTTACTATTGATCGGAGTACTTTGGATTGAAAGCGCTTTCCAGTATTTCAACATTGGAATTACTTCTAGTTCCCCACAGTTCTATACCATAGTACCAGATGGGTTTCAAGACGGAGTTATATAGTAGGATCTTGCGCTGCATTGATAACTGTGAATAGCGTCCTAGTATAGACTGTTAAACTTCAATCTAAGTTGCTTATTTTTGTTGACAATATGCTCTCTCCAATTTAAACGCCTATGCAGATGCATACCATTATGCTTTGCAGAGTTCGCATGTGTTAATGCCACATTATTTAGTGTAACAGCCGGGAAATCTTCTCTTCTGGTGGTGAAAGTAACATGCACTGATTTGTGCCTTGATTCCATATTGTGCCATATTTTTAGCCAATCTTCAATTTTTAATAAGTGTTCTTGCAATTTGTTTGAGGCAGCAGTTGGGCATGTGTTTGTTACTAATACTACTGTGTCATCAGCAAACGTTGCAGTAACTGTGTTCGCTGCTATTGGAAAATTTCCAGTATATATTAAGTATAAGGAGGTCCTAGCACACTACCCTGAGGGACTCCTGATTTTATTATTTTTTTTCTAATGTGTGTTCTTGTTGTTGTTTTATTACAAATTTACGACCGTCTAGGTATGATATTATGAGTAGATATATTTCATGAGGTAGCCTGTGCTTCAATTTGCATAGAAGTAAATTATTACAAGTATACAATTTTGAATAGTATGTTGGATTGGGAGGGTACATTTCAGCAAATAAACTCCTAGGGTTCATTTTGATAGCATTAAGTGGTAAAGACTGGTTGTCTATACCTAATAGATAGTCGGCAAATTTTTATGATAATGTGTACAATTTTGAATAGTGTATTGGCTTAAAAGGGTACATTTCAAAAAATATATTTACATTGTATTTAATAGCATTAAGTAGTAAACCTAAACGGAAAGTTATTGATAAACCCCTTAATCTTCTGTGTTTTCCACCAATGGATTTGGGTACTTTCCTAATCGGGTTCAATTTCTTTAGATAGTAGCAATTATTTTCAATTTCACAACTCTACCTTGTAAGTAAGTAATTTTTTATGACTGAGTTTAGAGCATACCAAGGCACGTTGACAATTATTCTAAGTACTTTTGCTTAAAAACGAATTGTTTATTGTACCTCACCACACGATACCGTAAGTCCATATTGGCTTCAGTATACTTTTATAGACTGTGAACTTGCTTTTTAGAGATAGTTGTGAATTTATGCAAATTACCCAGTATTAAGTTGGAAAATTTTAAATGCAGTGGTTTACTTTTTGCTGCAATATGCCTCATCCAGGTTTATTTTTGGTCTAAGCGTAGACGCAAATATTTGAACGAATCCGCCATTGCTAACATATTGTTGTTTATTTTAACTGGAGGACACATTTCTAATAGGATCATTTTCTAATAGTAGTGAAAGTAATGTAGACAGATTAAACTTCATTTGCATTAATTCTGTTTGTAGTTAGAAATCCAATTTGATCTTCGTCGCAGCTGGTTGGTTATTTACTTTGTAATGAAACAGCACAGGGTTGAGCAGGGTTGAGTATTTATTTTGTTATTATTCATAATATTATAATTTATTATATTGCTATTATTTATTTATCAGTGGACTTATCAGCAGGCCAATTTCAGGTCCTTGTATATATATATATATATATATATATATATTGCTATTATTTAAAATATTATTTCCATCGTTAGAGTGACATTTTAGATAATGGTGGTTTTATTATTGGCTTATTAAATTTTACTAACAATTTAAACAATGAAGAATATCCATTGCCTTAGTATTTATTTAGGAGTGAGTAATTCTGTGTTTTATAAATTTCAATGCTTTGCACTGTGTCTAGTTTCCTACAACCTCTTATGTAATTTATCATTGGAAATACTATACCTCTCGTTGATGATATGTTCTGCTACTTTGGACTTGAATTCGGTTAAATTTGTTTGATGTTACTTCAACGCCGAGTATATTTTCCACATTTGACACATTGGCGGCATCATACGCACTAGGAAGGTATACAAGACAGGCGTCAGACAACACCACAACAAAGAACACCACAAAAGAAATGGAAAATGTTGGTTCAAAGAAACCTCCTACAAAATTTTTTTTTCTTTTAGAACGTGCACTGAGAGGAATAATTTCACAGCAATATCCCAGGGCAACATTAATAATTATAAAAAATAAAGAACTTACACAAAAAATATATTTTTCTTTTTATTGATGCCATTGGCAAAAGGATTAGCTTGGGTGCAGTTAATCCCATTCTTCTTCTTACCTAGGCCTGTTCCTTTCAAGTGTTCCTTGAGTCGTGCTTCCATGTGTCTTCTGGTTTGTTTTATATAAACTTCCTTTTTGCAATGGCTGCAAGGGATCTTATATATTCCTGATTTTTCAATTAGAGCAATTGGGTTCTTATAGTTGATCTTAGAATAGTCTTGATCGGATGTATGCTGATATATACCATGTCTGACCCGTGTTTTTTTTGTTTTCGCTCTGAGTGATAGACAAATTTGCTGGTCTTCAAGTATTTTTTTAAATTAATTCTATTTTGTGCTTTTAAATATTGTCTTAGTTTAAGCTGAAATCTGTAAGGAATATTCCCAGTACATTGAATAGATTACTTATTTCTGATTATTTATGTTTAAATTTATACAAAATAAAAATTCATGAACTTCAGTTTTTAAGCAACATCTGTAACGGTTAATTTTCCTGTTGATCAGTGAATAGGTTAGTAACCGAGTTCCGTTGTAAAGTTCTTCTGCGTTTGTTGAGTAAATTAATGATGGTTTTTTTTTCTGGATATCCGTTTACTCTCCTAAAATATGTGTTTAGCCTGTTTTACAAAACCTTTCTGAGAGATCCAAAAGGGCTTAAAATTCGATGGATCAAGTTGTTAAAATAAACAATGTTATGTTGATAGGAGTGATTCTAGGTATTCGGGATGATTCTACCAGTATCCAAAAGCTTTCTCTAGATCTCTAGTTCTAGGAACATTCTTGAATTGGTAATAATAAACCTAAAAACGGTAGTAGATCTATCTTTTCTACATCGATGATAAACTGGATATTTTTGTGAAGTCCTTTGGGAGTAGTCTGTGTTGATTATAAGTATCTTTCTGTTGATTCTAAGAACAATAGTTGAACTTTTTTTTCTACCTCAACGGTAAAGTGTATATTCCTGTGAAGTCAGTTAAAAGAAGTCAGTGTTGATTCTAAATCTTTTTTATCTTATTAAAGCAAAAATATCATCCACGTATATCTATTTCAAAATCTCGTTAAGTGTTCTTCTGCTGTCAAATCTGACTCTAGTTTGACCATATGACAAATGATGAATATAGATAAGGGTGGTATTCCCATTGGAAGGTATTACGCTTCATTTGCTTGCAAAAATCCCCTTTAAAGGTAAAATAATTTTCTTCCATGCAAAAGTGGATCAGTTTTATGTATACTGTTTGACGTGGAGGCCTCCACTGTGATTCTTGTAATCATTTTTCTACTAGAATATTGTCATCTTTGACTACGATAGTGGGAAAAAGGGCTTTTCCGTCAAAATACACCATGACTTCGTCTTTGTCAAGTTCGACAATTGATTGTAATTGTTGAGCTAGGTCCTTAAAAATTTTCAATAATTGAATTTCGAACTACTTATCCACATTTTAAAACTCCTCCACTAACCATTAACCTATTTTATCAGACATATTTGATAGTCATAGTTAAAGTCTAGTTAAATTGTACTTTTAAGTTGTTTAGATTAAGCTAAGTTCTATAATAAAAAGAAAAAAGCACCGGATGCAAGTACGAAAATATAAAATCAAAATATTTGAAATAAGAATAAATATTACAGAACGTTCTGCAAAATTGAGAATCAGAAATTTACAGGGATCTATCAAATAAAACGTTAATGTTAATTTGATTAAAGGCACAATAAATGAAATGAAATGAAATGAGACATATTTGTTGTCACAATTTCCATTGTTTTCCATATTGTTTTGCATTTTTCTTATTGTCAACTAACTTTATACTCTACAACATTTTTTATTTCCCCAGTTATTACTTAATCCCCTCTGATAATTTGTACACTCTATGAGAATTAAAATTTCAAAAACTATGCTCAGTCCAGATGGATTCTAGAAAAACAATTAATAATAAATTACGATACCACGATTGTGCAATATATACAGTAATTCTACTGTGGACTCAAGTCGATAGGAAATTCAAACACTACTACTACTACTACAGTTAACCTACATTCATTGTAATTAATTGTAAAATTAAATAAATAAATAATACTACTTGTTTTCGAAAAGTCGGCTTATTCAAACAATATTATTTTACTAACAAAAATGTCAAAATTGATTTTACGGTTATTTTTTAATTTATTGTGTTCATAATGTGTATGTGTCTGAATAACATAAGTGTACAATTTTCTATATAACGTATATTATTTTCAGTATTATTTCAATGAATCTTCAGACATTTGAATAAATTACTTTTTGTTTTGTTGTTTTGTTTTTTCTAAATAATAAATTAAAAAAAATGCAAGTTAAGTTCTCATGTAACAGTAATCTCGCATGAAAGAAAATTTTTTTGAATATTTATTTTCTATGAATTTTTATTTATGAATCTCATATTTGTCAACTAGCATTAATTCTCATAAAGTTCTCTATATTATTATTATACTCTTACAAGAATAAATATTGTGATCCTTTTATTATTTTTTTTACTTTTTTTTTTTTTTCTACAGAATTTTTTGAATGTAAATTTCTGAGTACATTTTTACAGTAATAAAAAAAAAAAAAAAATACAGAAATGTCATAAATTTTTGAACAGAAAAACAACTCACATTTCATCCTCATTTCTACAATTTACTTTTGATTTTTTTGTTTTTTGTTTTTACTATGTTTATTTTTACATTTTAAAATATACTGTAGATATTTTTAGTATTTATTTATTTTTTTTTTTTTTTGTTAATAAGGAATGCAAATTGTGAAAAATATAAAATAAATAAAAATACTTTTTTTATATGCATAAATATAGAATATAATATTTAAAATATAAGATTCTAATGTAATATGACTAAAATTAAAATGAGTTCCTGAATTTAGAACAGCTTCGAGGCACATTCATTCATGTTGCATTTGAAAATGATGTTTTTTTTTATTTTGATTTTATTTTTTATTAGTTTTTTTTTTTTTTTTGCAAAATTTGAAACTACATGTTGTGAAATATTTTTCTTCTTGGTTTTTGTTATTGTAAATTATTTATGAATGTATTATGATGGTATGAATTTTTCATTACATTCATATGTAAAAGAAAAAATAACTAATGGATTACACTACTACAAGTATTTAAATATTTTTTTGTTGTTTATATTATTTTGCTATAAAATATTTTAAAACATTGTGCAATAGTTGTTTTTTGTGTTATGTAGAAATAGTTTAAAATAAATTCATCACTTCAAATTCTAGTGTTTATCAATCTGAATGTCAAGTCTTTTAAAAAATGCTGGTCTCTAACTTAATTTAAACAGCATTATTTGTCATATCTCAGTGTGCATCAATTTATTTTAATGATAATGATGTCCTACGTAGTAAATGTAACTAAATTTTGTATTTTAAAAATTATTAGTTGAATATTTTTAATGTTTGTATCTGATTTAGTATTTATTAGATAACAAATTAAAAATATATAAAATCAATATTTAGTTATTTAAAAATCATTTTTTTGCTTTTAAACTATTTCACAATAACGTGCTCTTTCATTTTTGTAAATTTTTAAACGTGTTAAGTTTCACGAATGCAGTAAATATAGACTGCTTTTTCACAAAATTTATTGCTTTATATAATCAGACCATGAATCAGATCAATTACGTAAACAATGTAAAAAAAAATATTATATAACACAACACATCAATATTTAAGAGATAACCTGAACTTTAGTTGATGCCTTAGGTTGGTTTTAATTTAATTATACTGAAGTTGGGATTCTGTATGGATCTCAATTGAAACCGTATAAACAACAATCGAAATAGTAACAACAATAATCGAAATAAATGAATAAAATCAAAATCGCTTTAAAAAAATTGTAATTTACTACAAAAAAATTAATTTGTCTTGTAGTTAAAATTGACTGAAACTTTGAAAATACAATAAACAGCAAGAGGTTAGAAAAACAACCTACGTTTTACAAAAACGTACAAAAAGAAGCTATTGATAATGCGCAGTATTTCGAAAATTTTTGGTTCGCGTTCGGGTTGAATGGAATAACTTTATATACCGGGTGTGTCAGAAACAAAAAAGTACCCCTTCCTATTTAAAAACCTCGATTTTGGCTAATTTCGACAATTTTTGTTCTTAAAAAACTATTTTTCCGTTTTTCCCGGAAGTTAAAAATATCACCAATCGATAGAGCATCCTCAATTTGGCTAGCAAGTTTTTTAAAAACTTGTTAGCTAAAATTTAAAAAAAAAAAAAACGGTTCCTTCTCCTCTTCAAAAGCTGATACGCATGTGCTGCAACACCCGATATAAGTAATAAACCTTGTATTTTTTTTTTAATTTTCGTAAACACTCTCTGTATTTCTTAGATTCATTTTCAATTTGAATTGTTATTAATTTATTTAGCACCACACTTTTTAAATAATAGTAATCAGATTACAAAATTCTTTGATTGTTGAAATTGATATGATTTTTCTTTCGTATTTTCATCTAAGCTTTGAAAACTTCATTATTGCGCCCAAACCCGGTTTTCAACTTGGATTTGTGTTCGAATTCAGATTCTGGTTCGGGTTTCCAAATATATTTGAACCGAAGTGGGTTTTGAGTATGGGTTTGGTTGGTTTCGGTTTGAAACACTGCGATAATACAATTAACTTGTGTGAGGGGCTCTATAACCCTCTTCTGGCAATAATAGGTTAAAATTTCAAAAATTGTGTACATAAGTCTGATACTTTATCTCAAATTAAACATTTTCTAAATTCTGAAAGTTTTTTAAAATATTATTAACTTGTCAACAAGTCCAAAATTTCTTAATTTAAATTTAAAATACGATATTTTTAAGATTATTCTAATATTCTAAATTAATAAAAAAAAATTATTTAAAAGGTTTTATTAAGATTATAATAATTTAACTTAAAATCTAAATTAATAAATAAAAAAAAAAATACAAAACAACTTTGGCTTTCTGAAAAAGATTGTATTTTAAACTAGTGCAATAATTGTCCGCAGCCGCAAATTGGCTTATTGTGATAACCCGTCTTTATTAGTTATTGTAACTATTGTTTGAGTAATTAAGAATATCTGATTTTGTGATAACACAGTAAGTTAGGATGTTCTTCAATGGAATGCTGGGTAGCTCGCATTGATCGGGAAAAGTGACGAAGTTACCTTCGCATTCACAGAGCAGATGTTCGATAGATTCTTCCTCTATATCGCATATTCTGCACAGGTCTTTTAGATCCATTTTAAAAAGCTGCTTCTTTATTTGGCAGTGGCCTTTTATTATCCATGCCAAAATACGTACCTGATTCCTATTGAGGCCAAGAAGAGTTTTGTTTTTCTTGAGCGAGCGTTTAAGCAGCATTTTTGCTTGATGATTTCCATAAACGTTGGCCCAAAAATCCTCAGCTTTTTGCTCTACCCAGGCATTTTCGCTGTGCTCAAGAGAATCCCACATAACGGATTTGGCCCTATCAAGGGTGTATTCGATGCTTTCCTAGCTAGATAATCTGCAGCTTCGTTTCCTGCTATGCCAGAATGTCTTGGTATCCACATTATTGAGATATTATTTGTTTTTGTCAGGGTTTTAAGTATTTCTACACAATCCCATACTAACTTTGATGTGGTGATATATGAATTAATAGCTAGTATGGCTACTTTGCTGTCCGAGAGAATGTAGATTTTACTTTTTTTGTAATTTCTTCTTAAATTCTGTTGCACACAGAGTTCTATAGCATATACTTCGGCTTGAAAAACTGTGTTTGTAGAATCTAGGTTTGAATAGATATGGGCCTTGAGGGTTTTTGCAAATACTCCCGATCCTACTCCATTCATCTTCTTGGAGCCATCCCTATACCATATTATTGATTCTTTGCCGAAAGAGGGTGGGAAAGTTTCCTACGTCTCTCTGCTTGGCATGATTATATTGAATAGTTTCTTAAAATTATATCTTGGCAAGCAGTATAGTCGGATATTGCTATCGAAAGCGCTTCATTCTTCTGGAGTACCTGAACTAGTTCTGGATGTACCACTTTAATTTGTGGATCATCGCCAGTAATACATTTGTAGGTGTGTAGCATTGCTTCTTTTTGTATAAAGACATGAAGGGGCTCTAGGTGAAGCAGAGTCTCTAATCATGCGGTAGATGTTTTCCGCATGGCTCCAATTATCATCAGACCTCAGCGTGATCTGCGGTGGTTTTTTTCATCAAAATGCAAATACGTAGGCTAGGGTTGGCCTCACTATTGCGGTATATAACCATAACACTATTTTGGGGTCTAGTCCCCATTTACAGCCAAATACGCTCTTGCATGTCCAGAGTGCGACCCTTGAATCTTACACGGTACATAGATTATTCATAAAATGCCGTTTATGCCGAAAATGCAATTGTTTATAAGTAAATCTAAAATATGGTTTTTCAGGCATTTATTGAACACAAAATATGAGCCTCAACACATTTAATAAAACATAAAAAGAACATAAAAAAAATTAATTTCACAGGAATAAAAAATTTTGCCAGAAAAATATTTAAAAATAAATAATATAAATAAAAAAATAATAATTATATATAAAATATATTCAATATATTGCACTGATACTGAAAAATTTTAATTTCCAAGTTTATATACGATCAAATGTTAAATAAGAGACATATTAATAATCCGAACGAAACAGTCAAATATGAAAGAACATAATTATAATTCTCTTAAGTGGACAATCAGCTTGATACTTTATATAGAATTTTTAATCGCAATAAGACACACTTGACAAAAATTGCGTGAAAAAAAATTAAAATTGTCAAACGTGACTTCTAGCTTGCTTGAGTGACAGAACAAAAAAAGTTTAATCCTGGATCAATCAATTAAGACATAGTCTACCAAAAATATTGTATTATATATTTCAATTTTAGAAAATATTTTGTAAAATACACTTTTTTTTATAACCCTAAGTACTAACTCCTAAGTCTAATTTAAAATTTCAATCATTTAATTGATAATCTAATCCAAAATGAAATGAACATTTAATAAATTTTCATTATAATTTTTTTTATTTTTGTTTTGCTATTTACAAATTCCACATCCTTCCAAATTCAAATTAGTTCTCAATTTTACCAATCCGAATTGAAATTTTAACATTCTAAATACAAAAATTCATTTCCTTCAATTAAAATCATATAAAATGTTGTTAAATTTTCCGAAAACAATAAACCAACAAAAATATTAACAACAACAAACAATCAGAGTTCATTTGTTTAAGTTCTCTAATTTTTACCGATTAAATTTACGATTGTCACGATTTTTTAAATGGGTATAACAAGGAATTTCTATTTAACCCTGATTGATTCAATTGATTGAATGGTTCATTAAAAATTATTAACTATTACTTCACTATTTTATTTATTTATTTTTTTTTTCTTCTACCAATTTTCCAATTTTATTCTATACTATATACATATTGTTCTTTTCTATTTTAATACACACATAGTAAATACTCTTTAATCTAAACTTTTACCTTTTCTATTTTTATTACATTTTCAAATTTAACATTTTTATTATTATTATTTTTTTTTTTTTTTTGAACTAATATTATTGGACTTCAAATTATCCTGGAATTGTATTGTTGCTGTGTAACAACTGATTTTTCTCTACATAAAAAAAAAAAACAAAAAAAAAATAATAATCACAAAACAACAATGGTTGGAAAGAATCCAAAATCATAAAATTTAATGCTAGAAAAGAGGCTATTTTTATTTTTTTATATTACCGAAAAAGGAAGAATTTCATTTTTTTTTGTATGACCACCAAAATGAGTCGCCGCCATTCATTTTCTATTTTGTTTTCTATATACCCAAAAACATGTACATGTATATATGTATGTATATGTACATTGAATGCAAAATTGAGGTTACTATTGAGTCCTGTCACGTAACAATTTCCAGTAATTACAGTGTTACGTGAGGGTTCAAATACAACAATATAAATTAATATGAAAGATTGAAAAGAGGATTAAGGAAACGAAGGATTTTTTTTTTTATACTTTTATATTTCTATTTTTTTTGTTTTTTTTTTTGTTTTTGTTTACAAATTACCTACCCAATATGATTTGGGAACTGTTGTTATAAATTCTTGAATTTTTATTTTCAAATAAACTTTAAAATCGAAAATATTTTAGTTTAACATTATTTAGGTATGGATGAGATATACAAGTTGTTTGCGATTAAATTGATATAGTTTAGTAGATCCATAATCCTATATTATCTATTACAAATCTCTGGATAGGGTATTAAAACATAATTTATGAAATTCTATGAATTTAAATGAATTTTTATTGAAAAATATATAAACAAAAGAACTCTGGGGATATAGATGGCAAATATTTTGATACAAAGAGGAAATTATTATATTTTATACCTGATAATTAACATCAACATCGAAATAAGGTCTTTTGTTAAACAACGCGGAATATATTCATGAGAATAACATATTTAAAACGGAATATAAGAAAATTCAAAATATTTGACACCATCTTTACTGACTGAATAAGGTATTTGCCGAATATGTGGAAAATAGCAGAGATAATTATGATACCAAAGCCAGGTAAGCCCATAAATGAGGTCAAATCCTACAGACCAATATCATTACTACCAATAGTATCAAAATTATTTGAAAAACTATTATTGATTCGAATGAGACCGATCATAGAAAATAGTAATCTGATTCCAAATTATCAATTTGGCTTTAGATCTAAGCACTCGACAATCGATCAAATTCATAGAATAACAGACATAATAGAAAAAGCTTTAGAGGAAAAGAAAGTATGCTCTACCATATTTCTAGATGTAGACCAAGCTTTTGATAAAGTATGGCATCGAGGCTTAATAAATAAACTAAACAATATGTTACCTAAACAATACGTAGATATACTCTCATCATATCTAGAAAACAGACTATTCAGAATAAAACAAGACGAAGAGTATTCTACTATTAGAGATATTAAAACGGGTGTGCCTCAAGGTAGTATTCTGGGTCCCATACTGTATTTGCTCTACACCAATGATTTACCAGAAATGGAAAATATAACTGTAGCTACATTCGCTGACGATACTGCGTTGATGGCAGTAGGATCAAATATTGACGAGGCTACAATTAAATTGCAAAGAGCAAGCGATAAGCTATACCTCTGGACAAAGAAATGGAAAATTAAACTCAATGAGTTAAAATCAGTACATGTAAATTTTACAAATAAAAAATTAGAAAATCAACCACCATTGGTAGATCTGAATGGGGTCAATATACCCCAAGAAAACAATGCTAAATACCTAGGAATGACATTAGATGTCAAACTTAGATGGAAAGAGCACTTTAAAAAGAAAAAATTTGAGCTTGAAAATAAGTATAGAGAAATGTACTGGCTCTTAGGTCGTAATTCTAAATTACCTATACATAACAAGATTTTGTTATATAATCAGATAATCAAACCGATATGGTTGTACGGCATACAAATATGGGGATGTGCCAAACAAACACATGTACTTTGTATACAAAAATTCCAAAATAAAGTCTTGCGCAACATGGTAAATGCCCCCTGGTATGCTCGCAACAGTGATTTGCACAGAGATCTAAAAATTCCTTGCATAGAAAATGAAATAAAAAGATATGCAACAAAGCATATAGCTCGTCTGGAGGGACATGTTAACGTTGAGGCCACTCAATTGCTAGATAATCAAAATGATGTCAGAAGGCTTAAAAGAACTAAGCCACTAAATTTAATACGATAGAATTTCGTAAACTTTTTCTTTAAGAAAATCAAAATACAATAAATTAATGGTTAGTCCGTTGGACTAGTATTAATGGGAGGGGTGTGGTTTAGTCAGTAAAAATCTGGCACACAATGGAAGCTACGGGGCTCATTGTGTCTATGAAGATTTCCACCAATCCACGCAAAAAAAAAAAAAAAAAAAAAAAAAAAAATTTTTACTGACGTAAGCCGTTTGACCGTTCCTCTAGGTAGTCATATAGAACCCCTTAGCTCTATAATTTCAACATCCGATGCTCCTAAAGTGATAACTTTTTTTTAACTTTATAGTTTTGCAGATGACTCAAAGCTTTTTACACCTACATCTTTCTCATCGGCTTGCGTAAACCTACACAATTGACGCTTCTTGGTATTCAAAAATTGGAAAAAGAATTTTCTAGTCCGTAGCTCACGAAGCATCTTCACATTGCATATGTAATGCCTACCCTTGAATATGCCAGTCAAGTGTGGGTCCCACAAAACTTGACTGACATTAATCGAATTGAATCGGTTCAACGAAAGTGTTTACGTTTGCTTTAAGTAGTTTTTCGTGGAATGATCCATGGCGACTTCCACCTTATTCTCACCGTCTTAAACTCATTGACTTACAGACACTGTCTGATCGTCAGGTAATTGCAGATATCTCTTTTATTCACCACATTCTTTCGAATAAAACGTTAGCCCATGAAATTTCAAATTATTTGGTTGAAATAAACAATCGGAATAATCTCAGAATCGTTGAGTTGTTCAACATTCCCCTTCACCCCACTGAATATGGTAGAATCGAATAGATCACTTAAATGTTTGGTGAAGTAAATTTTAATTCTAGTTCTTTTGATCGACAACTAAGGGTTTTAACTGTAAAAAAGCGACACAACTGATACTAGCTAGCAACGGTTGTTCTTTTTAGCTTTGATACTTACTAGTTCGATCTAACTTTTTAAAGTCTTTTTAATTTAAATATAATTATTGTTGACATAGTTATTAACTTATGACTTTTACTTTTCTACTAACAGCATGTGTGTGGATTTTTCCAGTCAAAGGTGGCGGTGTTTTACTAACCCTACTGGATGATTGTATATATTGTGCATAATCAAATCAAACAAGCTTTCGTCTAGTAATAGATATATAATGCTCTAATAATTAGTCTGATGGCAGTATAAGCATAATAAATTTAAACGGGTTACGTCTCGCACATTATTTGAAATTTATGGTCAACATAATCGACCTACAGATCTAAATATTCGTAATTAAATTGAAAAATTCAGAACAAATGATAATGGTTGTAACGTTAAAAATCCAGCTGATGAAAAATGTAATCATACTGTTGAGAATATTGATGTTATGCACCAAAGGATAGATATCGAGAAAAAGCAATTAGATGTCGTTCTCAAGAACTTGGACTTTCTTCGGACACCACAGGAAATATTCTTCATAAATGTTTGCATTTCAAGGTGTATGAAATTCAGTTTAACCAAGGATTTAAGACAAAACCCATTTATTGTGTAGAAATTTAGCAGATTGGGCTTTGAGCAACTTAAAACAGTTCCATTATTTTATTGAAAACACATTGTCAGCAATGAATTTTGTTTCTGGTTAAATAGCTTCGTGAATCAGGACAATTCGAAAATTAACAATTTGGTATTATTTATAGTCTAGAGTTGTATCGGATCATATTTTTTTTTTAAAAATAAAATGGCATTACAGTAACTGTCAATGGAAATAAACTATACAAAAACAGGATTACTAATTTTTTGCGGTACAAATTAGATGATTTGGACTTGAACGATATGTGGTTCGATATTTGGTTTGATTCAAATGATGAAACATCCTGCAGGACTTTTGACATAATCAATTGATTTAACGGAAAGTTGGATGACTGTGTAAGCTCCAGAAAAATGTCGATGTGATGTGAAGATCATGCGATATTACTATATTGGAATTTTCTATTTAAAGGATGTTTATGATTGAAGGTTCAGGAGTTCCTCTGAATGGATGAACGTCCGGACAAATTTTTTAACCAATCAAAAAAATTTATTTTACCAACACATACACAAAAAATTCTATCCTGGCAATTTACTTCATCCAATTTCTTAGTTAAAATATTTTTAACTTTTGGCTGAAGGATGAAGTAAGAGAAAAGGATAGATATATAATTATTTGATAAATATTTATTGCTATCTAGATTTATTTATGAAAGCATTCATATATAGAATTTCAAATGTTATTTAAGAAAAAGACATGAAATGTATTTTTTTTTGTTTTTTGTTTTTTAGTATAAAAAAATTTTGTTTCTAACAAATTATTTATATTTTAAGATAAAAGTAAAATGCTATATTTTATTTTTTCGAATATTAAAATGCTATTATCCATTACTACTCTTAAAAAAATTTTAAATTTTTTTAATAAAAATAATATCAAGGCATGTAAAATTTTTTTCAAATATCAACCTTTTTTGACTATATAACAAATGTCAGTCCTTCGCGCATTGAGAGGAATTCATAAAATTTTCTTTAATGGTATTTGTGTTTCAATTTATAGTGTAAGATAAAATTGTCCGGACATTCGTCCATGAAGAAGAAATCCACCATTACACCACTTGACTTCATTGACTTACATTAATAGACCACAAAACTCAATGACTTCAAAACCAACATTATTTGAGTTCCAATTGGTGAATTAAATACAGAGTACAGACTTATGTGAAAAAGTGGTTAAATCAATTTTTTAAAAATATGCAGAGGGGGTCATTTACATGAAATCATTTTTAAATTAAAATTTTCTAAATCAATATCTAAAATAAATAAAAAAATATATTGATATCAAATGGCGTTTTGTCTTTATTTCAAATTAAAAATAAATTTCTGTTATTTGATCACTCTTTATAACAAACAAACAAAAAAACGATTAACAAAGGGGGCAAACGAAAACAAATTATTTTGATAATCCATTTCGATTTCGTAATTTAATACACAATCTTACTTTTTTAGATAGTCCTTTAACATTAGACAGGATTTATAATCATACAACATCCTTTTCCATGTACTTGTACCGTTCATGTACTTTCTTGAATTTTATAACCTGTTCTAATATTGAGCGGTAATTACTTGATTTTTCTACCGTAATTTTCGGCGATGTTATCTGCGACATCTGTTCTCTACCTTTGCTGTATGTTTTATTAAAATATTTGTAAATTTCAATAATGAAAATATATTTTTAATTTAATCAATTTTATTTCTGTTCTTACTACGAGCAAATATTTCTACCCTAAATTTTAAATAACTGTATAATTTTAGATTTAACTTTATTTATTTATTTATTTATTCAGTGGATCTCCTGATAAATCTGCAAGCCAACTCTAACTTTATTTTCTACTTTTTACATAAATTATTTTTTGTACACTTGCATATCAGTGATTTTTAAATAGAACTTTCCTATTCTAGAATACAGTGTTTTAGCAAAAAAAAATACATTTTATTTATGTAAATTAAATTTTTTAAATATTATTGCAATACAATTCACTACAATAAATTAATAACATTCTATTTCACTAACAACAAAAACTACGTTTTACTTAAAATAACTTCCATATATAGAGAGTTTTCTAAATTTTCCAATTTTCTTGAATTATTACTTAAAAATATTTATTTTATTCTTGTATAGCAAATAGCAAAAAATTGATATGACATTGATATGATCTGAAAAGATAAAAATTGAAAATTAATTAAAAAAATATTAAATAATGTTATTATAAAATATATTTACTTCCTTAAATGTTGTAAAATTAATTCTTGGTATCATAACAGCTTCCAACGAAACGCATTTCTGTGACCTCATTATTAATAATAATAATTTTTTTTTATATTTAATACTAGAATTAATCCAATTTTGATTATAAGCAGCATTACCAATATCTTCACTCTATATCAAAAAAATAAATATATATATAGATTTCATAAATATATTTTTTATTAATTACCGCAGCTTCCAACATAGTTCCCAAATAACAAAATAGAAATATTTCATATAATACAAATGAAAAGAAAATAAAAAATTGGACTGTAGTTATTATATCGAATGCCACCAGTATAACTATTACAGCAAAACATAACCAAAATACAATGACAAAATTCATTATGAAAATTATCAATCCAAATGTATCCCCTAAAATACGGTTCAAACTGAATTAAAATGAATGAAATAAAAAACAAAAATTAAATTAATATTTTTTATAGATATGAAATTTTATAAAAAAAAAGATGTGGAAAATATTTATTTTTTTTTCCAGTTAAAAGAAAATCATCAGCTTTAATTTATCATTCTATTTTCCGGGGCAGAATGGAGTGAAGGATTGTATCGACTTTAACGCATTTTATTAAATTTATTAAATAGCTCAAATTTATACTTTCAATAGCTCAGAAGCTGCTAATTTTTTTAACTTTAGTTCAAAGGATGCGTTAAAAATCCATCTTTTTTACATATTTTGGAATATTCGAATGTTACGCCGGATATAATAGCGTATTATAGATTAGATTAGTTAAGCGTATCAGATAAACTCAATTGATATTGTGCAGTTATTGTGTAATTTGATTGATCAAAAAGACCCAAGTTCGAATATGGATGTTTAATTTAACTTTAATTAAACAAAAAAAAATTGAAACAAAGATTTACATTATAATATCGTTTAGTAAACACATTTGATACAAAATCGGTTAATAATAATTTAACAAAAAGCGATCAAAAAGGTTTAAGACAATGATTGAATAACACCAAAGCTTGTTGATTTTGATCTTTTCAAAAATTTAATTAATAGACTATAGATTATAGATTAGGTTAGTTTTAGTATTTTGCACTAAATTAAAACGATTAGTAGTAGTAATACATTATTTGTTAAAACAATAACGTGGTCTCTGTACGAGCAATTGGGCTCATTTGCGATAAATAAATAAATATCTTACTTTATAAATAATGAACTAGACTGAATTATTTTGATATTTGAAATTTTTCCAAGCCTCATAACTTCTAAATAATTGAGAAGAGATCTGCTTCTATTACTATTTTGTTGTTACCATAGCTCTCCTGTAATATCTGAAGCTATGTTCACTCCAAAATCATTTTGTATGATACAAAATGTCATAAAATGGGTTGAAAAATTTTTAAATCGGTTAAAAGTCCAAATTTTGAAATTATTTTTTGAATATCCAATTTTTGTTGAGTCCATTTTTCCAAATTTCATCAGTAATATCTTTGGTTTATGTCTTTGCTAAACTTTTAGAATTTTCCATAAAACCATCAAAACAGTTGAAAAGTTTAAAATCATTCGAAAAATAAAAAAGTTTCAAGGATATTTTTTTAATATTTTGAATTAACATTTACAATAATTCGATTGGAACTTACAAACTAAATATATGAATAAAAATGTTAAAGAACTAATCTAATAATGTCAAAGGACATAATAATAATGTCAAAAATGTTATAAAATGGATTGAAAAAACTTTTAAATCAAAAATCTAAATTTTGAAATTATTTTTTGAATATCCAATTTTTGTTGAGTCAATTTTTCCGAATTTTATCACTAACGTATTTGGTTTATGTCTTTGCTAAACTTTTAGAATCTTCAATAAAATTATCAAAACAGTTGAAAAAGTTTAAAATTATTCGAAAAACAAACGAATTTCGAATATATTTCTTTGAATTTCAATTTTTGGAATTTTTTTACGATGCTTGGATATGTAAAAAAGACCCAAAAATATCGATTTTTTTCAAATTTTTAAAATAAAGATTACAGAACGGAGAATATGTAATCAGAAGCAACAGCGAGCTCAATAGTATGATCGATAGTGAGGGCATTGTACGGTTTGCAAAGGCCCAGGGACTAAGATGCACGAATGCACAAAAGTCGAAAACAAGTAGTGGTGCTGAATAGAAAACCAAATAGTAGCCGTGGCAGAGGAAGACCAAGAAGCAGATGGGCAAAACAACGTGAAAAACGACGCTCAAACCCTACAAATCCTAAATTGGAGACAAGTGGCTGAAGATCGATCTTTTTGAGCTGTAGCGCTATAAGATAATGATGATAATGAGAGTAGACCTTGTTGGAAATATGATTAATGTGGTTTTGACAAGTCAAAGTACTATTCAAGATCACCCCAAGGCTTATAGCCTTTTCAACATATTGAATAACTTCGTCATTCATTTTGATTTTAGGTAAATTTTATATACTTCCCGAAAAGATGATGATTGCATGTGATTTGGATGCATTTAATATTAGGCCATTATTTCTAGACCAAAATAAAATTGCATCAAGATCATCATTAGTTTTTTGCTATGCATATTAGTAACTATTATATTGACAATTACTTTGTTAATAAGCAGAATATTTCAAATGAAGTTTGTCCATAAACATTTTTAACGTAGCAGGAAAGCTGCAAAATTATAGTAAATAGCGCATGACAATCAACTGTGCAGCTTTTTATATTTATAACACAAAACTGTAATAATTTTTCTCTCTAACAATCCATTTTCTTTTCTTTTCCAAAAGCCAGCGGTAGGAAAGTAATTATATTTGGCTAATAATATAAAAAATAATAATAATAGTAACGTAGCAAATTAAAATTTTAATAATTTTGTCTAAAAAGAATTTTCTGCAGTATTTTGTTTTTGCAATAATGTGTTTATGAAGAGCCCAGACTACCTAGGGAAAAATATTATTAAAAAAAATTCATTTAAATAAATATTCTCTATTTATATTCTTACCACAAAATATTCTGATGACGTTTTATAATTTCATTTAATTTTAAGCAATTATAATGATCATTTTTTAATGGTTCAAATTTTAATATATCAAATGCAATAATTTTAAAATTAATATATAATAAAAATAATAATATATAACATGTTAAATCACTTATAAAAAATATATAAACAAAATGTCCGGCTGCAATCATTTGTTGTATTTCAATCCATATATATACACTATAACTAATTGTTGTTGTATTTAATGGTATTGGATAAGAAAATGTTTTTTTCATACCATTACCAATGAAATAATTACCAAACATAATAGCAACTCCCGAAAATGCAAATGTTAAATGACCAATATTACCTATTATTAAATATATTTTCATAATTGTATAAAAATTTGCAATTTCTCTCTTTAAATTATAATAATTTTGTTTTTCGAATGTATTTGGAAAATTTTCTATTAAAATATTTTTCATTGCTATTAATGATTTTTTTGTTTTTAATATATTATATAATTTAAAAAATGACATTATACCAAATATTATTATAAAAATATTTTCTAATATTTTTGTTATTTCACCATCATTAATAATTTCTAAAAATGTTTGTAATAATATTCCAAAATAAATTATAATATCATTTAGGATTTGTATAATTATAATTAAAAAATTTCTAAATTTTTTCAATTTTTTATCATTTTTATTATTATGTAATATTGTAAAACCTAAATAATATGAAAAAGATGTTGTTAAATTTATTAACATATCAAATGTACAAAATTTGAAATTTTTCGAAATCATTTTTTTTTTTATTTTTGTTTTTATTTTAATTCAATCAATTCAATCAAACAAAATAATTATATTGAATTCAATTAAATTAAGTATTTTATATTGAAAATCTTATTTAATACTAATTTAAAATATTAAATTTACTTAGATTTTATATAATATAGGTATGGATTTCGGAATTTATGAAGAAATTTAATTTAATTCAAAATATAAATGAAAATTTCTATTTAATAAAAATTATCTATGATTAAATATAAATCAAAGAAAATTTAATATAAAATGAATTGCAATTATAAAATATCTTCAGATATTTTATTCATATACTTGGATGGATGGATATAATTTCTAGTACATAATAATATTATAATTATTACTGAATATTATTTCAATATGCAAAACAAAAAATAATTAAATCAAAGTAGATTTTTTTTAATAATGAATGTATGGTCAATAATTACGTATATATATAATACTATATATTTTAAGCTAAGTTAAATTATTGACTTAATTATATTAATTGCAATAATATATCATTCATTTTATTGAAGTAATGATATATATAGGTAAAAATATACATTTACTGTACATTATATATAGGTAAAAATGTACATTAATATGGTATATAGACACGACAGGGTATTATTTAGTCGGAACTTCTTAAGGTTCTGAGGGTGGTGGAAATGTGGTTTTAGCAAGTAAAAATTTCATACCAGTGACTCAGGTACGGGGCTCACTATGTCTTACTGAAGATATCCACCAACCTGTGTCTTACTGAAGATAAAATTACTATAATGATATCGTAAAATAATAACACAAAATATAGTTTAATGCAATAATTAATGTGATTTTAATTAATTAAAAATATACAGAAAATGTGAATTACAAAAACAACAAAAAAAATATATTTTTTTAATCGAAATTTTATTAAATATTAAATTGTAAATAAATTATTTTTTAACCTTAAATTTATTTGTTTCAAAATAGGTACTACGTTTACATTACATTATTACATCTGATTTCAGTTTCTTCAAATTTATAAATAGCTATACAGAGCTCTAAATTTAATTACATTTACATCTACATTCTACACAACTAAAATTATTAATTTGATTAATTAGATTATTTTATATATGAATTATAGCTATGCATAGCTCCAGATATATTTAATATATCTTAACAATTCAAATTATTAAATGAATTAATTACGTTATTTTATATATTAAAATTATAGCTCTGTATAGTACAGCTCTGTATAGTATAGCTCTGCATAGTATAGCGTTGTATAGCTCTAGATTTAATTACATCTACATCGATACAACTAAAATTATTAATTCAATTAATTATGTTATTTTATACATTAATTATAGCTCTGTATAGCTCTAGACTTAATTATATTATACACAATTGAAATCATTAATATAATTAATTACATTATTTTATATATTAATTGTAGCTCTGTATAATACAGCTCTGAATAGTACAGCTCTGCATAGTATAGCTCCGTATAGTTCCGGATTTAATTACATCTACATCTGCCCAACTAAGATTATTAATTTGATTAATTAGATTATTTTATACTTAATTATAGCTATACATAGCTCCAATGCTTAACAATTCAAATTATTAAATTAATTAATTACATTATTTAATATATTATTAAAATTGTAGCTCTGTATAGTACAGTTCTCTATAGTACAGCTCTGCATAGTATAGCTCTGTATAGCTCTAGATTTAATTACATCTACATTTACACAACTAAAACTATTAACTTGATTAATTAGATTATTTTATACATTAATTATAGCTATGCATAGCTCCAGATATACTTAATTACATCTACAGAATTCAAATTATTAAATTAAGTAATTACGTTATTTTATATATTAAAATTATAGATCTGTATAGTACAGTTCTGTATAGGGCAGTTATGCATAGTATAGCTCTGCATAATATAGCTCTGTATAACTCTAGGTTTAATTACATCTACATCTAGACAAATAAAATTATTAATTTAATTAATTACATTATTTTATATATCAATTTTAATTCATTATTATTTTGCAGTATATGGTTTTTAAATCATTGCATAAAAAATTGTAAAAAATTGATATGCTGTTGAAATGACCTAAAAAAGAAAAAAATAATAATAAATAACTGTTAAATACTTACAATTATAATTTTAATTTAAATTACAGTTTGAAATGCCTTAAAATTAATTCTTGAAACTAGAATTGCTTCTACTGAAATTGTTTTTTGTGATCGCAAGATAATCAAAAATAATGTTTTTTTATATTTTGTACTGCAATTTGTCCAATCTAAATTATAAGCTGAATTACCAACTTCTTCACTCTATATATACACAGTAAAAATAAATAAAATATTTAATAAAATAATTTTACTTAAAAAAATGCATTACACTAATTAATTTATACACGGTGGAATAAGTCAACTGTTTAAATTAAATTATTTACAACATTTTTAAGAAAAAATGTTTGTAAATTATAGATTTTATAAATAATTATTATAAAATATTAAAATAAATATATAAAATTTTGATTTTACAATAAATATATAAAAACGTATTTATTGTACATTAGATACGATACATATTTAGGCTTACTATCTCTGCCTGTATTCCATTTGCCTGTATTATCATTAACTGCCTGTATTTGTATGTACAATTTATGGGTTGTCCAAAAAAATCCCAAATATAAGATACCAAATACAGAATTATCCCAAAAGTCCCAAAATTCCAAATTGTGACTTTAATTCAATCATTTTGTTTACATCCAACAGCGGGGCTATATACCCATAAAAATAATTTAAGTAAATATTCTGGAAAAAATATAATTTTTTTTTCTATCCAACCGCAGCTACGCATAAAAATTAATTACGTTAAAAATGATAATATTTTGGAAGAAGGCGTAGAAGTTTGAACTGCGAATTTTGAATTTTGAATCCAACTTTAAAATATCTCTTATGCATATATATGTATAAAACTTATATCTAGTCAAATAAAATCATGTCCAGTGAAACACAGGCAAAAATAATCCAGTAAAATGCAAGTGAAATACAGGCAAATGACATTTAGGTAAATGAAATGCAGACAAATGAAAATAAAGGCAAATAACAATACACACAATAATGGCAAGAAATACAGGCAAATGATACTACAGTGAAATACAGACATTATGACTGTACTCTACTACTATATAAAATAAATAATAATTATATTATCAAATACAATGTAATGCATTAAATGATTAAAAAACAAAAAAATGTTATATACCGCAACTTCTAGCATATTTCCCAAAATACAAAATAAGAAAATTTGTAAACCTAGTAATACCATAAATAAAGAAAATCGTAATATAACATATGGATCCTGTGCTGTAAAAATTATAACAAAACCAAAACATAACCAATATATTGATCCAAAATATATAATAAAATTAACAAATCCAAATATTCCATTAAAAGTTGTTTTTAATCTATAAAAAAAAAATAATAAATAAAATTAGAATAAATTTCATATCTTTATGTAAGTAGTTATAATATAAAGAAAATTATATAAAATTTAATACAGTAAAACCTATTTAGTTTGCCAGTTTGTTAGTGTAATTTGATTGAAATATCATAAGACGAAAAATTATTCTTTCAAAATACCAGCCCCAAAGTACAGGTATCATGATTTACCTGTCTATCTTTGGATTTGGCCATATTTCGCTTTGTTTAATTTCACTTGTCATGTTGATTAAAACTGCATCGTTAAAACGTTGGATATTACAATTTTTCATCATTAAAAAAGAATTTAATATATACATTTAT
Organism: Argyra leucocephala; assembly: GCA_963942445.1. Lineage (NCBI taxonomy): Eukaryota > Metazoa > Arthropoda > Insecta > Diptera > Dolichopodidae > Argyra > Argyra leucocephala. The sequence goes on along the minus strand of OZ012681.1, from coordinate 116,015,899 downwards.
ATATTATATGGCAACAGTAAAAAATTCGAACTCTTTTTATCTCTTTTACCGTTAATTTTTTCGTTACATGCTTTAGTTTTATAACGTATAGATTTTATTAAATAAACGGTAGATTTAATTAGTAAAAATTTTTAATTTATTAAAAAAAAATATTTAACATACTTAATAATTAATACAAATGATAACAAATAAATAAAAATGAAAAATTTGGTATTTCTAAATCAACCGTTGAAAACATATAGGTTAAGAAAGACCAAATTTTGTTAGCACTAGAGAATAATCAACCAAATGATAAAAAAATGAAGATGACACGGCTTAATTGTATGTACACTAAAAATTAATATTTTTTATTAATAATACTAATTTAGCCCACATCTGTTAAATAACTTGGTCAAAAAATTATACACCACAGTCAACAGACAACTTTTACAGTCTTTACTGTATTAGAATATTAATTTTTAGGCATACTATTATAATAAAAAATATATCTATTTATTTATTTATTTTAACAGTTGATTCTACAAATAAATTTTTATAGAAGGCCAACTTTATAGATTGTTTTCCATTTTGAATAAAAAATATATTCAACCACAATTACGAAATTAAAAACACAAATTTTAAGTCTGATCATTAAAATAAAATAAATTGTTCTGAATAAATTGACCATTCAAAATATTGGCCTTAGTTCACTTTACATTAACGAATTAAAATCACATGGCTTTAATTCGGTTTGAATCGAATTGGATTTAATTCGGTTTGAATTGAATTAGATTTAATTCGATTGATAAATTTCAAATCATATTTTTAAACTAATTTCGAACACAAAAATGGATGGACAATAACAGCAAGTCTCTGAGATAAATTTAAGTAAGTAAGTCCCAATGTACCAAAATCTCAAATTTTTATTTTTAAAAGTTTAAATTTAATTTATAGTCCTAGATTAAGCCCGACATTTATTTTTAATATAGTTTTAAAACATTGTTTTAATTGTTTTGTTTTAATTGACAAAGTGGAAATATGATTTTTTTTTTCAGAACTGATAAAAATATTTGTTTTACAGTGGTTATGATTGCAGTGATTGGATACAAAACATAATTTTACTACAATTTCTAAAAGTGCAAAAAAAAAAATATTTTTTTATAACCACTTTTTGACATAAAAACGAACATATCTGCTTTTTCAAGAAAATTATCTTGACGATTATAAATTTTAGAAAACTTTCTTCAATATTATTTTTATGGGATTTTGGTACGTTAGGATTTTGATGGTGGTATTTTAATTACGGAATTTAATTGTGGAATATGTCTACCCTAAATTTGTTAATAGTATAATCAACAATATTGTCTATAATTTGTTTATCGCAGTGTAAAGCAAAATTTGATGAACTATGATTTACTTTATATACTTGTAGGATTGTATAATAAATCCATAGGAAATAAGACCAGACATTTTCACCATATCTATATAAACAACTCTGAGAAAATTTTAGTTAATATAATTGTTTTGTAGATAAACCATGGTCACGCATATAGTAAAGATGTGCAATCAAATATTATTGTTAAAATTTCTAGGAAAAAAGGAAATACTCCAACTTTGTAGGCAGACTAATATAACAAATAAATAATATTGTATATTTTTACTATAAACAATTTTAAAAGGAAAATATAGTTTTAATACAAAATTTTGGGCTGGCACAATTCAGTGCCCCGTCCGGCATGGATCGATGAGATTTATAACTCCTAAACTTTTGGCATACCAACTAAAATGGATTACTAATTACACTTATAATAATAAATTAATTTGTAAGCAAATAATTGATAGTATTTTAAATATAAAAATAAATCATTAGGTTTTATATTAGTATAAAATAATTAATTAAAGGTTTTAACTTGCCATTTTATCCTTTGCAAATTAAATTTATTCTAAATATTTAAGTCTGATTAGTCTATTTACACCTTTGATTTGTAATTATTTAACAAATCAAAGGTGTAAATATTCTAATAATATAAACTCTTGAAATATAGAATTAAATATATGAAAATAACATATTGTACAAATATATTAATGCAATAAATAAAATAATAATAAAAATATATTAAAGCTTTAATTCAATTCTCGCATTCATATAAAGTGAAGTAAGGCCATAAATAACACAAATTATTCAATTAGTACACATTAAGGTTTCTAACTGTAAATTCAACCAATAAACAAATTTATTTTACAATAGTACACCTAAGGCTAACTGCAGACATGTAATTTTTAGTTTTACAACTGTTTAATTGCACATTTGTATTCCACTACATGTACGCGCTTTCATATAAACTAATGGAATGCAAATGTGCAATTAAACAGTTGTAAAACTAAAAATTGCATGTCTGCGACTGGCTTTATTTTATATTTCATGTAAGCGAAAAGCTACTAGTGCTTGTAAAATTGGCCAAAAATTTAAATTGTGGTCTATGCTATAAAAATATATGCTATAATAATATATTAAAAATATATAATTTAATAATATTTACATACTCTAATATTTTCTGATGTTGTTGTATAATTTTACATAAATTCATATAATTTAAATGCTCATCAAATTTTGATAATTTCATTGATATTAAATCTTTTGTAATTATTTTAAAATTTAAATAGTATAAAAATATTAAAAAATATGATATAACATCAATAATAATAGAAGATACAACCAAATGTATTCCACCAATAAATTGATGAATTGATATTAATATAAAGAAAATTGAATTCATTGAATTTACATCAAAATAGCTTGGAAATGATAATATTTTTTTAAATTCAGCACCAATTAAATAATTACATAACATATAACATATACCAGATATAGAACAACTAAGACTACCAATATATGCTAATTTCATATAAAATTTCATAGTAAAATTAAAATATTTTATTTCATCTTTTATATTATACATTTCTTGTTGTAGCAATGTTCTTGGAATTTTATTATTTAAAATATTTTTCATTTTAATTAAATTATTTTTTTTTGTTAAAATTGTTTGTAATTTTGTTATACATAAAAATCCATACAAAACATATGCAATACTTTCAGTTATTTGTGCTATATTTATATCATCTTCAATACCCTTAAATATTCCCGATGATGTTAAACTAACAAATATTATATTATTTATTATAAAACTATAAAATAATAAATTTTTGAATAATTTTTGAATTTTATTACAATTTTTAATTTCAAATGCTGAAAATCCTAATATATCACAAATTATTGTAATATCGTTAATAACTTGATCGAATGTACAAAATTCGATATTTTTAAATAACATTTTTACTTTTATTTATTTTTTATTTATTACAATTTTTTGTTTTATATGAGGCTTCTTCTTCTTCTTAGAATTCAAATTAAACTGCAGTAATTTGATTTACTTTCAATAACAATTTTTAATAAATTTTACAAGTTGGTTGTATTTAAATTAGTCAAAACAATTTGCTTAAAATAAAATAAACAAATTAATTGGCAATAATTGCGAAAATATTAAAAATTAATTGCACCAATTTATTTCAATTGCTTGACTACTCCAATTCCTAATCCCCTTTTAAAAATATTTCATTTAAGACCAGAATTTGCAGTAAAACAAATTTGCAGATTAATTAAAGTCCACACAACATTTTCACTCTATTAAAAAAAAAAAATTAATCTAAAAACTATAATATGTACAGGGTGGATTACAGGACCAGAAAGTTCTGTAAAGGGTAATTCTTTGGTGTATTTTAAAAATTATCAGAACAATTTATTTGTGGTGTATTGAAAAAAAATGTTTTGAGAAACGATATTTTGCAGCTTATGAGCATAATTGAAGTGAAAGCAATGCAAAATACAAAAAAAAAATCGATATTTCTAAATATCATTATAACGAGTGTTCCAGGGTATGCGTATCAGCTTTTTAAAATTTAAAAAAAAAATTGAATTGGAAAAGCTGAATGCGAGGGTGCTCTATCGATTGGTGATATTTTCAACTTCATTTAAAATTAAATAAAAATTTTATTAACCAAATCAAGGGTGCTCTATCGATTGGTGATATTTTCAATTTCCGGAAATTCACGGAAAAGGGTTTTTTAAGCTCAAAATTGGCCGAAATTGGCCGAAATCGAGATTTTCAAATGGTAAGGGGTATTTTTTTATGCAAATTTGGATTCTATGACAAAAAATAAGAAACTTATGTTAAATCATTTTTTTTTTGTTTTCTCTGTATTTCTCTTTAAAATTAATAAAAATAAAACAAAAACCCACCATATCTCCCTTTGGTAAACTAAAATTAATCATAATAATTCTACAAAGTTAAAACTAATTAAAAAAAAAATTTTATTTCCAAAGGTTTCTTATGTTTTAACGTAGAACCCGAATTTGCATAAAAAAGTACCCCTTCCCATTTGAAAATCTCAATTTCGGCTAATTTTGGCGATTTTTGGTCTGAACAAAAACGATTTCCCTTCCTCCCCGGAATTTGAAAATATCACCAATCGATAGAGCACCCTCGATTTAGTTAACAAAATTTATATTTAATTTTAAAATAACGGCTTCATCCTCTCTTAAAAAGCTGATACGCAACTTAAGTTTTGTATTATATTATTACTAGGGGCCCCTATTGAGTAATTATATTTCAAGTTGAAGTCAAATTTAAAGTTTTTAAAAAAACAGTAATTTACGTACTGGCATAGATGACGTGTTTAATAAAAAATTTTGTGGCTAGTAAGTTTTATTTAGGACACATAAATACACGTCCGTCATATACTGCTTCGTTTCCGATATATTCCCTATAGTAAGTGGCATTTAGTGGATAAAATTACTAAAATAAAAATTTTGTCATTAAAGAGGTACGTATATATATACCTACATAATACATAATTTTAATAAAAACTATATTATTACAACAAATAACCAAAATTCAGAAACAGTTACTTAAAAAGTTAAAAATTAAGGATTCAAGTGAAATCTTTTTTTGTTGTTTTTATATTTTTTATTTTAGATGAACTTGTTTTTTTGTTTTTTTTTTTTTGGCATATGTACATAGGTTCATTTGCAAGTATATAATATAAATTATAATATTGTTTATTATTTTAATAAGATCTCACATATGCATAATGTATTTGCTGAATAATAAAATCATATGAGTAAAACATTTTCAACTGTGTGCGTATTTTTGTTTTATTTACAACTTATATATTATATTACAAGTTCATTAAGGAGTAGGAGAATCGAAATAAAATGAAAAGGTGTCTGCTACCCAGGTCCCTAAATGCTTGTCAATTATAATTATAGATAATTAAAACTTTTTATAATATTATTTGTTTGATAATAGCTTAGGCTATTACCATCTTTATTAACTGGAATCTCAAGACTCAAACTTATTATTACAAATGGTGTTAAATATAATTTATTACTTATAACTAATACAATTATATTACACTAATATCAATTAAACTATCTTAAAAACTAACGGACTATCAATAATATTGTAATTAATTTACATGAATAAATTACATGACTCGCATGGTCTGGAACACCCGGTATACAAAAATATAGAAACATTAAATTTAACCTGAATTGCAGTAGCATAAAATAAATCGGTTTAGTAAATATTATCTACTAATCAATTGATCCACTAATCAATTGATAAAATCCACTAATCAATTGATCGGTTCAACATAATATATCATTTGCACCTCTGATGATATTGAAACTAGAGCAAGCAATGTGCTCCAATTGACTCATACTTTATAAATTCGCTATACACAACCTTATTATCAGACTTGCCGTGTCTCGGGTAAAATCATGTCTTAATTTTAATAATATTTGACTAAGTGGGCTTATGTTAGAAAAATAAAAGGGGTGGTTCCATATTGTTGCAATTTAATTTTTTCATACTCCAAATTGCAGAAGCTACTGAAATTAAAAAACAAAAATATATAAATGGCTTAACCTGATATGCGTAAGCCTGACATAAAAGATGTGTGTGACTTAATATTACAAAATAGTGCAGTGCATCAAAGCAATTAATAAAAAATTAATACAAAATTTATTTATTTAGTAATATTTACATTTATTATTATGTATTAACAATAATAAATGTTTTATTTAATTTAATGAAATATTAATAAACTAGCTTTGTAACCCGTCATAAATGACGGAAGCAAAATAAATCCTAGTTTCTTTTTTTCTTTCATTAGATTCTTTATTCCGAAATTACAGTACTTATGTTTATATAACTTTTTATTTATTTTTATTTATGTTTATATTGGCCTAACACTAATCTTTTTTTTTTTATATAACAGAAAAAGAAATACCATACCAACAAATTTGTATAAAATGTTTGTATTTTTGTATGGTATACTCGTACTCACTTCCATTTAGTTATAATTCGTTAGTTGGGTTCCATTTAGTATAAATTATACCGTATTAGCGTTATTGATGCCTCTGGGAGAGCAAATTTGAAAATGGGATCTTATTTTCATATAAATTTTGTCTTTTCTATAATGTATAGGGATCTTATTTTGCTATATGAATAAACTGTTATTATGGTATTGTGTTATTTTTAAAAAAATTTTCAAAATTTTGTATCTAAATTGGTAAAATTTACAAAAAATACAAAAACATTTTCATCAATAATTTTCAATTTAAAAAAAAACAATGTTTTATTATCCGACGTAGAAGTAGAGTTTATACACTCTACGTCTATCAAGTTCTATTGATTGAACAGTGAACCTGAACAGTGAAGTGAACAGTGAACACTTAACACTGAAAATAAAATAATATTTTTGGAATGGAGCATGCAAAACATACAGAATACAGATACAGCAAATAATAAAAAAAAACAAAAAAAAAAACAAAAATAATTTTTTTGAGTGAAGTGAGTTACGTACACAATAATGACAAAAATAAAAGGTATAAGCAATAAAGTAGTATAATGTATAATATTATACAATACAAATATGCTGATACACATGTATATTATTGTGTATAATTTTAAGTAATTTGAGTGAGTTATGTTTTTTTTTGTGTTAAATGCTGTTTGCCTTTTCGTTATTATTAAACTATTGATTAAAATTCTATTAGTCCTTATTATTATAAATCAAAAAAATTGTTTGTTTTATTTATATTATTATTATTATTTATTATTTTTCCTTATTATTTGCGAAGAAGACTAACATTAAATTAAAAAAATATAGTTCATGCAATCAATTTTTTCTGCAAAGGTTCAGCATGGTAGACAGGGGTTAAAAAAATCATCAAAGCAATTTGTATATATATGCATTTGTATACATATGCAATTTGTATATGTGTTGGAGCGTTCCGTCGAACTTACAAACATCCAGATAAATGCAGAATAATATATATATAATAATAAATAATTTTTGTATTAATTTCTGAAAATTATGTTTCACCAACTGCCAACCAAAATATTTTTAGATTTTTTAATGAACCATTAATAAAATAATGTTTGTGAAGTTTTTCACAACGTTTTTTGCAAACTTCAAATTTTGTTTGCGAAGCTACTACTTAAAACCGGTAATTTTGATATCCACTCAATCCACTCAACAGTTAGATAAGTTAACTTTTAAGGAAAGTATATAATGTACATATATGTATATAAATATTTATACAGTATTTTACACATCTTAATCTATTGTTTTATTTCTTTTCAACTCAAGCACACTGCTTTATTTTTCATTAATTTTCATTTTGTAAATTTAATTTATCTAGGAGTTATAGTGGATAGTAAATTGAGTTGGATTCCTCAAATTAAAGAACAAATATTGAAAAGAAGGAAAATTGCAAAAATATTTCAATTAATTGGCAGGCGAGTGCCAAACGAAGTAAAAAAGTCGGTTTATTACAGTATGTTTCATAGCGTCATCGCATATGCTATACAAGTATGAGGAAGTAGTTTTAATAAATATTTAAATGATTTGCAAATAATTCAAAATAAAGCGATAAAAAACCTTTTTGGTCACAAGAGAAAATGTCCTACCAAACATATTTATTTATTTATTTATTTCGTGTTTATTTTCTCTAAAAGAGCTCATAGCTCATACAGAGTATTTAATTCAAAAAAATTTAAAAACTAAGTAACAGATCTATATTAAATTTAATTTAAAAGTGTATTTAGTAAGTAATATAAATGTAAGAAAAAATAATAGTACATTATGTATCAATTTATATATAGTATACTCACAACATCTTGCCAATTAAGTTAATGATTAAATCCAAATTGATTACTCATGTTTATCTGATGCTAACAGAAAATATAAATTCAAATACCCTAGCGAGAAAAAACAATGAATACCATGGGTACAAAACAAGATCAGAAGGAAATATCAAAATAATTTCTTCCAATATCAGATTCAATGGACTAGATACCCTACATATAATAGAGCATACAAGTTGTATTATACAATTCCTAGTGCGATGAAAGATATTAATAGTTTAAAAAAATTCAAAAGAGAAATAAATGTATATTATCTATATCAGCGGTCGGGAACCTTTTTTAAGTAAAGAGCCAAATCAACAAAAAATTTCAAAAAAATGAAATTTAAGAGCCGCAGTCACAGACATATTCGAGCTAAAAACTTGTGTAGCATTAAAAAAATTGTATATTACGAAATGACTTATCTTATTTAATGGCAGGATTTTCCCTTCTTTATAATAAATAAAACAAAATACATATTTTTAATTTTTCAGTATTTATTAAAGTTTATGATAATATAATATTATATTATGAAAATTATGATAATATAATATTGAAGTTATGAATCATATAATATTAAACATTTATTAGTGGGACTTTTGAACGAACGGACTTTGGAATGATACAATCCAGCCAACTTTTTTAAATTTGGCACATATTTGGTGGTTTTTAATTGTAACAAAGCTGTTAAACTTTCATCTGTCAGCCTGGTCCGGTACTTATTTTTAATGTAGTTAAATGGAAGAGAAAAATTGTTCACAATTTTACGTAGAACCAAAGAGTGTCAAAAGGCCAAGTGCAAGGCTCTTGGTGTTTGAATAATTATTCGGGAATGTATTGCGTGTCCTCCATAGTTGGTTGATATGTTTCAATTTGTAGTACCATGTGTTGAATTTTTTTCTACCCATATACTTTTATTTTGAATTTAAAAAAGCTCAAGCTGAATTTCTGCAATAGATATACCAGGGAAAGCTTTTATGTCTATTAATTTTAAATTGCACTGCAATGGCTGCAAAATAAATTTCAATGTTTCCTGATACTTCTTTAAATCCTGAAATCCGCTCGCAAATGAATTCGAAATTGTTGTGATTATATCAGCGAATATTTTACAATCTGTTTTCTCTTCGGTTAAATTTAATCTGTAATTTCTTAAACTATCAAAATATACAAACTGATCGTTAGATATATCCACCTTGAACAGCTCTAGTTTTTGCTCAAAAGTAGGAACTTCTTCTAATAACTGTAAAGCAGTATTTTACTTTTCCTTGCAACTTAAGATTAAGTTTGTTAAAATGTTTTGTCATATCTAGTAAAAAGTAAAAATTTTCAAGCCATTCATAGTTTGTAAGAAGTTTAAAATGTTCTTCGCTATAATTTTTCGAGCCTAAGAAAATAATAACTTCTTGCAAACACTCGGAAAAACGGTTTAACACTTTGCCTCGTGACAACCAACGTACAGCAGTAAATGTAAGCAAATCTTTATATTTAGCATTGACTTCTTCTAAAAGTGCAGTAAATAATCTGTGATTCAACGCTCGAGCCTTGATGAAATTTATTATTGGTATAACTACATCCATTACTTTTTTTAGGTTTTGTATTATTCCTAACGATTTTGCAACTAAAGCTTCTTGGTGGAAAATACAATGAAATGAAATTATTTCGTGAGAAATATAATTGGAGAGCAATTTAACAAAGCATTTTTTGCAATCATCGCCGGTGCTCCATTTATATTTTTACTCATTAAACATTTTACAATACTTTCCGACATTTCTTCACCTGTAGTGTGTCCTTTGAGTGGCAATACTTCAAGTAGCACTTCTTGAACACCTGAAGATCTTATATATTTAGCCATTATACAGCACTGCGATATGTCAGTAACATCTGTAGATTAATCAACAGCAAGCGATATGAATGCTGCAACATTAATATCTGAAAGTAGCATGTTTGATACTTCTGCAGATATATTTATGATACGTTCTTTAACAGTTCTAGCTGAGAGAGGTAAATCTTGTATTTTTTTTTAATATATCATCATGATTTTTAAAATCTTTGAAGAGCGTATCAGAAATCTTGTACATGCACTGTTTGATAAATTCACCATCTGTAAACGGCTTTCCAGCTTTCGCGAACTCTAATGACAATTCAAAACTTGCTTCATTTGAAGTTGAGAAAGATTTTACCCAATTTTTAAAAACATCCTTGCTTAAGTAAAGTTTTATTTTGTAATTCTTGAATAGCTTTTTTTCTACTGTCGCCGTTTGGATACTTCTCGCTGAAATCTGAATGTTTTCCATCAAAATGTCGTTCTATATTGCTTGATTTATTGTTCTGCATTCTTAAATTGCAAATCAAACATTGAGGTTTCCCATTAACTTCTATAAATGCAAATCGTTCAGTCCACATTTTATTGAAACTTCTGTTTTCATCAACGATTTTTCTTTTTCATTTTGCATTCATTGTGGTTCAATAATTCAATTGAATTATTAACAAAACTTAAATTATCGATTGTATATAATAACTTTAATTATTTAATAAATTTTTGTAATGCACAGCAATAAAACCTTACCAATTCAAAAAACACTAGAAAACTAATTCACGAAACTTATATAACCGTGAGTAAAAATAATTGAAGAAAATGGTTGCTATGGTAATTTATTGGTTTAGAATAGATTGATGAGCAATCGATTTTTTATTTAAATTTAAATATTTTTCGTTTGTGTCTTAGGTGATGATTTCAGAAACATACTGAAAACATTAGATAGAAGCAGAGAATTTTTCTAAAAATATTATTCAAAGTAAAAGCCACAGGTTTTGAAGCTAACAGCCGCATGCGGCTCCAGAGCCACCGATTCCCGACCGATGATCTATATCTTTCCAAAATTTGGAATATATAATAAAATTATTAAATTGAATATGTTTAAGTAGTTAATAAGTATGTACGGTAGGCTTAGTTATAGTGATATATCTTATCTTTGTTTTATTAATGTTCAATATTGAATTATTTTATAATAAGTGAATCTTGCTGGTACTGTTATTGTTTTGTTTTTCTATTATCCTATACTATTTATATTGAATTATATTAGTATTTTATATATTTTTAATTTTAGTTTACACTGATCTATTTTATTAGATTATATTATACACTTTGTACGAGCAATTGGGCTCATTTGAGATTAATCTTAAATAAATAAATAAATAAAATAATTTTTTACCAAAAATATTCCAAAAAGTTATTCCTTAAAAGAGCTTCAATTAGCAGTTGATCACCCTGTATTCCATACTCATATAACCATATTCATATTTTCAGTCGATATCCAAAACCTAATCAAATAAAATAACTACTGAAATTTTCTTCTTACATCTCACTATACTCCATTCCACACTTTTTAGCACTCAATTGTGATAGAATTAAAAAAAAATAACAAAACAAACAGTCGTGAAAATGATTAAAATTTTCCCATTATTATTGTGAAAATATAATTGGATTTGATAATTTGTCAATAATAATTTGTCTATTTTCAAAATAAAATAAAAATTTTATAATAATTATTTTAGTATTGAAAAATTAAAAATAATTGTTGTAAAATGAAAAACAGTATTTTGTTTACAAAATGATAATGAAATAATAATATTTTTTTTTTATTTAGTTAAAAAATAAATGAATGACGTCCATTTGTCATAAACTATTCACTAACAATTTGTATACAATATCAATATTTATTGTCTATTTAATTATTAACACCCAGTAGATTACTGAGTAGATACTCTGTAGATTAATCAACTCATTCCGATTTCTCAATATAAAATTTTCTTCAGTCCATATTGAAATTCACCAGTTTTTTTTTTTTTTTTTTTTATTCAGTTTTATACAAATAAAAATAAACTAAAAATAAATGTAAATGTAGCAAATAATTTTTTTTGATTTTAGCTTGTAATCTGTGTTATCTTATAATTTTAAAATTTAATTTTTACATTTTAATGTTATTGAGGTGAAGCTATAGTTGCTAGCTAATTGCTTCACTTAAAAGCGTCAACAAGAGCTATTATATGATTAAAAAAAAATTTTTTTTGAAAAATTTAATTATTTAAAAATATCAATCACAACCAGGCAACTACATTTAACTTTGACAAGCATGTTAATTGTGGAAATGTTATATGGCTCAAGAGACTAGAAAAGGATAAAAAAAAACACTTTGTTGTTATTATTATTTTTTATTTGATATAATTTAAATATTACACAATATTTATTTATTTATTCGTCTACAAAGTTAGATCTTACAGACTAGCAACAAAACAACCAAAAATTAAAAAAAAAAAAAACTATATATAAAAATAAGAAAAAACAAAAAAAGAGTATTTAAAATTATTCAAAAATATAATTAACCCTATATAACGCAAGATCTTTAAATTGAGTTGTATTTAATAAAAAAACATCAATCTTAAACTCATTAAGTAAACCGGAACACCTTGAAACCGGTTCATTTCTACTATAATTTGTTCTATGAAATTGAGTATTCAACAAGTTCTGCGATCTAAGTAGTCTCGGTGGTATAGCTAAACCGAAACCCTGTAATAAATTTGATGAATCAATATGCGATGTCAAAATATCGGGAGCAAGCATAACACAGAAAACAGATCTTCTATTAGACAATTAAACCTAACAACTTACATCTTGCATCATATGAGGGTCTTCCTGTTGTGAATTGAAATCTTCTCAGGGCGAAACGTGTAAAATTTTTTTGAATTTTTTCAATTCTTAATACGTGGATATTGTAATAAGGATTCCAAATAATTACACCGTATTCTAAAATTGGTCTTACCAGAGATACATATAACCAGAGACTATAATAGAGACGTCGAATTGCGAACAAAATATCATGCATTTTTTTTTTCTAACTATCAGTTTTTAAATTTAAAAAACTGATACTTAGCCAAGGATTTCTACCAATTTATTTAAAGGTTGTTGTCCATATTGAAAAATAAGATAATTAGAGCCTGTACAAATATAAATAAAATAAAATTGTTATTTTTAGCTTATACCATTTACACCACTTATACCACTTATACTACTTATACATATTATTGGCTATTATTAATCATTATTCTTATAAAATCTTGTGTATATGAAAGAATATTTGTGTTTAATTTGAATGATAGTTCAGATTGCAATGTTAATGAATTTTAAAAAAAAAATTATATAACTTATATTGATTGAATATAATAAGGTAACCTGCGTACATTAATTTTCTTAATTTATTTCTAAAGTTAGAATACGTTTTTAGTGTAGATGAATTAAATTTTTCTTTTTTTTTCAAGTTGTAAAGGTACATATTTTTCCGAAAAAGAAGAGATCCGGGGCCCCAAATGTCAGGACCGAAAACCTTGAATTTTTTGTTTATTTGTCATCAGTACAAATATATGGTCTTTGATCCAAACTTCCGCACATTCGGACCTATCGAAAAAAAAAACTTTAAAATTATTTATAATAATTATTAATAACCTTTTTTCAGAAAAATACAATTTAAACACATGATATAGGGTTTCGGCCCCAATTCTTGGGACTCCGCACCTACTATCTTCATCGCATTTAAGAGCCATTGTACTCATGACCAAAAATAAATGAAGGTCTTCAGTCCCGACATTTGGGGTGCCGGACCTCTTGTTTGTATCGTGCTTATGACCCATTGTACAAAAGACCTGTTGAAGAAAAACAAAAAAAAATTTTTTTTCAAGTGCTTTGTGAGACGGTACCGGACCTATTTTTGCTGGAGGCTGCTCAATTTCTTGACTTGGCACTTTCAACCAGTCACCTTCAGAAGATGTAGTTCTGATGCCCGTTGATTGATAAAAACTTGCTACATGAATCCTGTATTACTACATATCCAGTCAAATGAAATGCAAACAAATTAAAATGCAGGCAAATCGCAAGAAAACAGGCTAATGATACTACGGGCAAATGAAGCACAGGTTATGACACGCTCCCAAGTATTTTTGGTCAAAAGTATTTTTTTTTTTAAATTAATAAATTATAAACTTTTTAATATACGTAAAACCGAATGTTATAAACGTAATGGGAGAATAAATACCTTACAACAAAATTTCTTAACTCTGTACAAAAATTCATTTTATTTGGATTCAAAATCAAAAAACATTCTTAATTCAAATTGATTGTAACTCAACCATACAAAATCAAATTATATACATATATATTATTTATATGTATATGTAAATTGCTTTAGTATCAATAATAACGCACCTGCGAAGAAAAAAATTAGTTCTCGTATTTTGTTTTTAATTCCATTCTTAGCTTGCTTTGAATTTTGAAAATTTTAATTTTATAAGTAAAACCGTAATTTTTGTAGTAAAACCGTGTTGATTATCCGGAATTTTATTTTTAATTAGAAATTTTAATCTGTCATTAATCAATACTTCAAATATTTTTGGAAAACAAGATAATCGGTCTATAATTTTTTATATTATTTATTGGGCTGGATTTGTGAATTGGTGTGATGCTGGATAATTTCCAGCAGTCGAGAAAATCACCACTGTTGAGAGAGTAGTTAAATATTATTGTTAACGGAACAGCTAAAGCAGGACAATTTTTACCCTAAAATAGGTGGTATGCCATCGGGGCCACTGCTTTTGTTCCCATCGAGTTTACTAAGTTTACTACTAAAATTTCGTCTTTCTCAAGCATTATATTACCTAAGTCAACAATTGGAGTAACATTAGCAAAACTATTCCTTACATTGGTTTGTTGAGGTGTAACAAAATTTGACCTAAAAAAATCGGCAAATAGAGAGCAACTTGTAGACAGATCACTTGAAACTTTATTTTCGAATTCCATGTGTCGAGGAAAACCATATATTAATTTACAAAGACTAGCTACCAGGGCTATCGGCCCTTGTTTTAGCTTATGTTTTACATACAATATTAATATCTTTAATTTTTTTTAACCAATTTATAGAATATACCTAAAACTATTTTGATGTCTGAATTTAGTCTGAATTTTACAATTTGTATTGTTATTATTACCGTTTTGTTTTACATTTTAATATTTAAATAATTAAATTAATTTTCCTTTAAATAATAAATTCATTAATAAATAAATTAGTCAGCTAGCCTAAGTAATAATAGTCATAGGTGTGAATACAATAATATAAGCTCTAAAAAATCTAATATTGTTTAAAAAATTATGAATATGTATCATGGCAATAAATAAATAAATAAATAAATAAATAAAATAAAATTAATTTAATTTCATTTAAATTGGTTCAATATCGTTGTTGATTATATTTTAATTGGTAAATTAAAAATAAGGAATTTATTCTCCATCTCGGCCAATTAATCGCAGCCAAAAAACTTGACTTTTTTATTTGAAATTAGAAGTCTATTTGCCATTTTCCAAGTCTTATTATAAGTTTTTACTTTAGATCATTTAACTCTTATTCTAGCGCCTGGATTATTGGATTATTTCAAGATCGTTACACTGATAAAAGCTATTGTTTAGGTCTTTATTATTGAAAGTTAAATTTTTTTATTAAACTTAAATATGATTTGGAACAATTTGCAAAATCTTTTAGTTTAAGCGAATAAGCTTTAATCATGATTAGCTTTAAAAAATCGTTATTGTAAAAAACAAATAAAAAAATTTGTATAGTATAGTGTATAAAGACTAATAGTTCGACAAAGTAAACAATAATTAAGAACGCTTGCTTTAAATACATTATCCAATTCTCCATATTATACCTACTGTCCAGTTTTATTTAATTTAATCACCTATTTGGTCAAATAACAATATTTATATATGAAAATAAGTTAGACAAGTTAAAATTGTATTGCCTGAAGTTTATTAAAAGTGACTAAGCTCGTAATGTTAAATGTAGCTCGTAATTAGTCAAATGACTTATCTTTTTTTAGAACGACAGCAATAATCTAGATTGGTTGGTGTAGTTAGGTCTTTGATCTAATGATTTAATTTATAAAAAAAAGTTTACTTAAATCTCAATACTAACTTCTAAGTTTCATAAAAATCCGTTTTGTAACCAAAAGTGTATTTACTAATGAAAATCAATAGCATATCTAATATAATTAATACTCTAATAATGTCCGAAATTGACTACAAAAACCACTAAAACCATAAAACCAAACCAATATATTTAATACAAGAACCAAGTAAAATGATGAAATAATAAAATAATCAAATTTTTGTTTTAGTAGGTACAGTTAATAATTTTCAAATAAATTATCAACAAAACCTATCCAAGTTCTAAACCCATATATTTATTATAAAATCAAGATTTATTTTTGTCACTTTAATACTAAAACGATACTAAAACGTGATTTAATACTAAACCGATAAAATCAAATAATATATTTAATACAAGAACCAAGTAAAATGACGAAATAATAAAATAATCAAATTTTTGTTTTAGTAGGTACAGTTACCAATTTTCACATAAATTATCGACAAAACTTCTCCAAGCTCTAAATCCATATATGTATTATAAAATCAAGATTTTTTTTGACACTTTAATACTAAAACGATACTAAAACGTGATTTAATACTAAACCGATAAAACCAAATAATATATTTAATACAAGAACCAAGTAAAATGATGAAATAATAAAATAATCAAATTTTTGTTTTAGTAGGTACAGTTAATAATTTTCAAATAAATTATCAACAAAACCTATCCAAGTTCTAAACCCATATATTTATTATAAAATCAAGATTTATTTTTGTCACTTTAATACTAAAACGATACTAAAACGTGATTTAATACTAAACCGATAAAATCAAATAATATATTCAATACAAGAACCAAGTAAAATGATGAAATAATAAAATAATCAAATTTTTGTTTTAGTAGGTACAGTTAATAATTTTCAAATAAATTATCAACAAAACCTATCCAAGTTCTAAACCCATATATTTATTATAAAATCAAGATTTATTTTTGACACTTTAATACTAAAACGATACTAAAGCGTGTTTTAATACTAAACCGATAAAACCAAATAATATATTTAATACAAGAACCAAGTAAAATGATGAAATAATAAAATAATCAAATTTTTGTTTTAGTAGGTACAGTTAATAATTTTCAAATAAATTATCAACAAAACCTATCCAAGTTCTAAACCCATATATTTATTATAAAATCAAGATTTATTTTTGTCACTTTAATACTAAAACGATACTAAAACGTGATTTAATACTAAACCGATAAAATCAAATAATATATTTAATACAAGAACCAAGTAAAATGATGAAATAATAAAATAATCAAATTTTTGTTTTAGTAGGTACAATTAATAATTTTCAAATAAATTATCAACAAAACCTATCCAAGTTCTAAACCCATATATTTATTATAAAATCAAGATTTATTTTTGACACTTTAATACTAAAACGATACTAAAACGTGATTTAATACTAAACCGATAAAACCAAATAATATATTTAATACAAGAACCAAGTAAAATGATGAAATAATAAAATAATCAAATTTTTGTTTTAGTAGGTACAGTTAATAATTTTCAAATAAATTATCAACAAAACCTATCCAAGTTCTAAACCCATATATTTATTATAAAATCAAGATTTATTTTTGACACTTTAATACTAAAACGATACTAAAACGTGATTTAATACTAAACCGATAAAACCAAATAATATATTTAATACAAGAACCAAGTAAAATGATGAAATAATAAAATAATCAAATTTTTGTTTTAGTAGGTACAATTAATAATTTTCAAATAAATTATCAACAAAACCTATCCAAGTTCTAAACCCATATATTTATTATAAAATCAAGATTTATTTTTGTCACTTTAATACTAAAATGATACTAAAACGTGATTTAATACTAAACCGATAAAACCAAATAATATATTTAATACAAGAACCAAGTAAAATGATGAAATAATAAAATAATCAAATTTTTGTTTTAGTAGGTACAGTTAATAATTTTCAAATAAATTATCAACAAAACCTATCCAAGTTCTAAACCCATATATTTATTATAAAATCAAGATTTATTTTTGTCACTTTAATACTAAAACGATACTAAAACGTGATTTAATACTAAACCGATAAAATCAAATAATATATTCAATACAAGAACCAAGTAAAATGATGAAATAATAAAATAATCAAATTTTTGTTTTAGTAGGTACAATTAATAATTTTCAAATAAATTATCAACAAAACCTATCCAAGTTCTAAACCCATATATTTATTATAAAATCAAGATTTATTTTTGACACTTTAATACTAAAACGATACTAAAACGTGATTTAATACTAAAACGATAAAACCAAATAATATATTTAATACAAGAACCAAGTAAAATGATGAAATAATAGCCAGCCAGATATCAAAAAATATTTTTATACGTAACGGTCAACGATAATGTTGAGATTTAATTTTATTTACAAGCAAAACTAAAATAGCCATGCAAATTACATTTTTATTTATAAAGGAAAAAAAAGTATTGTTTTATAGCGCCAGCAGTTAACGGCAAATTTTGGAAATTTAATATTAAGAAATTTCAAAAAGTAAAATGTCAAAAGAATAGCTATGTTTTTAGGCAGCGTTTAAAAATCAGATTTGGCATAATCAAATGGTTAATGTTTACACTAATTTTATGTTATTTATAAATTTGATTACAAATACATCAAATTTTGTTTCAAAAGTTTCAATTACATTATGTCAAAGGTGTAAATGACTAAGCTAAAAAAAATATTAACATTGCGTCAAAATATGCGCACCCGAGAAAATGAATAGGAGCTTGCGAAATGGCTACTGAATATTATTAATAAAATAACCGGTAACACGGTAACATTACCTCTACAATGCTTTCTAGAAAATCAGGACCCAATTACACAACTATACGGTGACATAAATTTAGCTACAATAGATCCGGAAAGTATTAAGGACAGGGCAATATTATTACAACAGTAACAATAACCACTGAAATGACGACTAATTGGAAATAAATAATAAAGTATTGTAACGTTTAGATGGCACAGAAATAGGGTTTAAAAATGTCGATAAAGTGGTCAGTGATGATTGGAATGATCAACTAGCATATACAAACGAATTTTTGAATTAAATTCTAAATAATTTTGAAAACTTTATACCATTAAGAGGGCTATGTAATGGCACAAGACTAATCATTACAACTATTAAAAATCACTATATCGAAGCCAAGATTGTAAATAGTAATAACTCAGATACAGTTTTTATTCCACATATTCCTCTAATTCCGTCCGATACAAATCTTTTCTTTATTTTCAAACGGAAACAATTTCCAATTCGACTAGCATATTCAATGACAATTAATAAGTCACAAGGCCAAGCTTTTAACAAAATATGTCTCTCTCTTCCTAAGCCGGTGTTTACTCAAGGACAATTATATGTTGCTTTGTCTAGAGTAAGATCTTTTGACAGCCTTAACATCGTCTCAATAAAAAGAGAAATAGGTAACTGTGTTTTCAGGAAAGTATTTTAATGAAAACTATTTCTTTACTGCTAGACCGGTAATTCCGGGAATAGCTAGTAATATTATATTATATAGCAACTAACACAGTCTAAAAATAAATAGTTTTATTAGTTCAAAATTGATGAAAGATTCGAATTATTTCCACAACATAATGAAAATTACAATAGTCTGGGAGTATCCTAGAAATAATAAAATTTGACCTTTATTTAACCTTCAATGCTTTAGAAATTTTTTCTTGTTTTAAAAACAAAAGTCTAATCAATAGATTTTCAGATGTACTAAAATTCCTGCAATAGTGTTAATACATATAAAATTATATAGGTTTACTTTAAATCATCCGGTGTTCCACAGCTGAATGTATACAGCTATACAAAATACATCCATCATGCCACCATCCTAAGGGTTAATATAAAATAATTTACATTATTAATTTAAACAAATTAAATTATTTTTAAAGCAAAAATTGTGCAACCCATTTATTCAATTTAAAATACACAAATTAACACATTGAATATTTATTTAAAAAAATTAATTTATTTATTAAAAATTCCATAAATTCTGAAAATAATCTAATTTTTGTTTATATAATAATAAAATGTCCATAAATCTGTAACTCTCATTTTATACCCAGTAATTCAACCAATTATCTATACATTCTCTGCCATAATAAATTTGAATAATTTCATATTAAAAATCGATTAAATTAATTTTTGAAATATTGTGAAAAAATTGTATGATGACGTGATAATCTAAAATATCAACAAATAAATAAAAAATGTAATTATGTATATAATATATATATATATATATATAATAATATGTATGCACAAAATTTATTTATTAATATTACTCACTCTTTGAAATGACACTAAATTAACTTTGTCAATTAAAACTGCTTTCAAATATATCGAATTTTGTGATCTCAAAATAATTAATAAAATATTTTTTTTAAATTTTGCAGTACTCTGAATCCAATTATGATTGTAAGCTGCAACACCAACTTCCTCACTCTAAACAAAAAAAACAAATCGATAGGAAAATATTTATTAAATAATTTTTTAGTAAATGGAAATAAGATTATTTAAAAATTATTTAATATAAATATTGGATGAATGGGTTAGACAGCAGCGTGAATAATCAAAAAAGGACAATAATCAAAAAATAACGTAGCTTAGCCGAAGAGAAACAATGATAATAAAATGCTTTATGAGTAATAAGGGAAGCCTTATATTGTGAGAAATCAATTAAATCAGCACTGGTAATAAAGATAGTCTGTTTATTACATCTTTAATACCAGATGCACTTCAGTAACTGATCACGTGGTTAAGCAACAATATGGAAGTGTTATGACTAGCCTGTACTTAGAAATGAATCCTTAATTCTTGCCGATGAAGAAGACATTGGCAATGTCCCCTCGAAAACAAGTGACACACCTCTACTGAGAAAAGTCTGACACAAATAATTACAAATGAGTTGACTAAAATCGCTACTAAATTATGTTAGACAAATTGTAACTATAGTGAAGGATGTGCATTGATCACAGAACTTCATCGGGGGCCAAAGACGATCTACTGCAATTAATAGTATTCCCAAACTGTAGAGGAAAATGTAATGCTGAAAAAAAATGGACTATCATTTGGATTACACAACTCAACAGATGTGTTAATGAAATTAAGTAATCATTTGTATGCTAACATTCCCTGCAGAGAATATATTCTGTCGATAAAAGAGTTTGTACCTAAAAATAAACAAATGAATACGAATCAAGTAATAAACAAAATTGCACTTTACCTATAGTCAAATCCAATATATAATCTGTAAAATTTATTGAAATAAAATTAATGCTCAATTGAGTATTTCGATAATGATGCTCAATTGAGCCGAAATATAAACATATATCATTTTAGTATATTTAAATGACGTGTACTCAAATCATTTATATACGTTTTAATTTATTTTATTAAATTTGTTATTTTTACGGTTAAAAAAATTAAATTTTTTAAAGTTTTGAGCAAAGCCCAGCATTTTTTTAAGGTGCATGGAAGGACTTAGAACAAAATTCTTTAAAATAGTAACTAATAGTAGCATTTATATAAACATTTTTAAAATGTTTTATCAAATTTGTTATTTTTTCGATTCCGAAAATTAATTTTTTAGGTTCTTGAACAAAGTGCAAACTCTGGTGCATGATGAGACTTAGAACAAAATTATTTAAAATAGTACCTAAAAATAATTAAGGCTTTAAAATAAATGGATATATTCTATAATGATGACATAAATATGTATGGTAGGTTGTACATTCAATGAAAGTTCTGTTATATGCTGTTAATTTACGAATTAGACAATAATGGGTTAAATATTTTTTTTTTTATTTCAAAATCACAAAACATAAATTCTGAGTGTAGTCAAATCATTTTTATACAAATTTTTTAATTATTTTATTAAATTTGATATTTTTAAGCAAAGCGCAACCTAATAATGTACAAAAGTGCATGGAACGACTTAGAACAAAATAGGCGTTAATGGGTTAAATATTTTTTTTTTATTTCAAAATCACAAAACATAAATTCTAAGTGTAGTCAAATTATGTATATACAAATTTTTTAATTATTTGATTAAATTTGACATTTTTAAGCAAAGCGCAATCCAAGAATGTACAAAGGTGCATGGAACGACCTTAAACAAAATAGGAAATAATGGGTTAAGTAATTTTTTTTTTTTTTCAAAATCACAAAACATAAGATCTAAGTGTAGTCAAATCATGTATATATACAATTTTTTTAATTATTTTATTACAATTGATATTTTTAAGCAAATCGCAACCCAATAATGCATAAAGGTGCATGGAACGACTTAGAACAAAATAGGCGTTAATGGGTTAAATATTTTTTTTTATTTCAAAATCACAAAACATAAATTCTGAGTGTAGTCAAATCATTTTTATACAAATTTTTTAATTATTTTATTACAATTGATATTTTTAAACAAAGCGCAACCCAAGAATGCAGAAAGGTGTATGGTGGATTTTTTTTCTCTTATGCAAGGTGCATTTTTTTTTCTATTTCTAAATCACAAAACATAAATTCTACATAAAAATTTATCAATAATATATACATACTCACCGCCATTGTTAATTGATTACCCAAATGTGATAAAATAAATATTTCACTAAAAACAAAAACTAAAAATATTACAAATTTTAAAATAACATATAAATTAACAGTTATTAAAAGTGTAATTGCAGTAGAGCATAACATGAACATTGATGAAACATATCTTCCAAAAATTACTGTTTCAAATATTTGATTTAATCCTGGATTTATTCTAAATTTGAAAATAAAAGGATAATATTTATTTGTACTCGTATAATATTTTTAGTACCTATTTTGGTATAATATACTTACTCTAATAATTTCTGATGATGTTCTATAATCTCAATTAATCTCTTATAATTATCATCATCGTTATTATTATTATTATTATTGTTTTTGTTATTATTATTATTATTAGATTTTATTTTATTAAAATTTTCAATTATTATTTTAAAATTTAAAATATATTGTAAAATTATACCAAATAATATTAAATCAGCAGATAAATTAATTAAACATGCTGTAACACCAGCTAATATTTGACCAATATGAATTAAAATATAATAAATAAAATGAATTTTTTGTATATCAAATGGATAACCAATATTAAATGGTAATAATCTATCATATTTATTATATTTTATATAAATTATAAGCATATCAGTAATAGCACTGAATGCAAATAAAATCATACCAGATAATAATAATATTGCATATGGTATAACAAATATTTTATATTTATTAATATAAATTGAAATTTTATATAATTTTTGTTTTGCAATTGTTTGAGGAAAATTTTCATTTAAAATTATTTGAATTGTTGTTAGTGTATTTTTACCCTTATATAATTTAATAATAGTTAAAATTGAATTTGTTGCAAATAAACAATGTGTAGAATCTTCAAGTAATTTTTCAGAATTAAATTTTGATTGAAATTGAATTAAAACTTTATAAAAAAGTGATAATGTTGTTAAAAATATATTTATAAAAATTATTATAAATAATTTTCTTTTAATGAAATTAATATCCTTATCATTTGTATTAAAAATTGAATATCCAAGAAATTTTAACATTTTCACTGGTAATATAGTAAATTTATTTGAATTAATAAGTTTTACAATTTTTGATTTATTTTTCATAATATTTTATTCTTTTTTATATTTTGTAAAATTATTACAATTCGAATTCGATGTCAAAATTTCAACTAAATCACAATTACAACCAGATTCATTTCTTTTTATTGAATTTATAAAATTCATTAAAATTGTATCTACAGGTATAAATGTATCTATAGATCTATATATATAAACATTTATTTTTATTTAATTAAAATTTATATAAAATTTTACTTTTAAAATAATATATTATTAAATTTAATATTATACATATTGAAATTTAATTTATTTATACTAGTCTAATATAAACAACTTAGTTTTAAGTTTCTAAAAATAATTTTCATTGTACTGGTTTTGTATATTTTGAATTTTTTTGTACGATTTGTTTTGTAAATTATTTTGTATATAAAACAAACACCAAAAAATAAGATATTTTGCTACATTCAGTTGTATTGCTGCATCTACATTGTAATTAGTCCATGCTTAATACAGCTAAATGCGCAATTTTTATTTAATTCAAAATTTATATACATTTTTGTAAATTACATTTTGTTTTAAAAATTTCGCCTTCTTTACCTAAATAAATAAATAAATATAGTATAACACATTTTGAGCTGCCCAGCTATATTCTAGACCTTAGATGAGAACTTACTTAACAACTTATAGAAATTATTTCACGAAATACAATGGGCTTTGTCAATCGAAAAGAGTGACTGTAGTACTAAATTCTAGAGTTCCAGAATTTAGATAAAGATTTCCCTAACAGTATAGGGATTATTGCGGGATTAAAAATGGATGATTTGATCCACTTTGTCAATTGAACAGAACCTTAGCAAAAACTAGATTCTGGAACTTAGATGAAACATTCTCTAAAATTGATGATTTGATCCGCTTTTTCAATCGAACAGAAGCTTAGGTAAACCTAGGTTTCGGATTTTAGATGAAACCTTCCCTTACGACATATATAAATTATTCCGGCATGCAAAATTTGTGATACGGTCGACTTTTTCAATCAAAAATAACGGATCTAATACTAACTTTGATCTACTTCTTCAATCGAACAGATCCTTAGCTAAAGCTGGATTCCGGATTTTAGATTATGCCTTCCCTAAAACTGATGATTTTATCCACTTTTTTAATCGAACAGACCCTTATCTAAAGCTAGATTACTGATTTTAGATGAAGCCTTCCCTAACGATACACGAATTATTTCGTGATGGAAAATTGATGATACGATTGACTTGTCCAATCGAACATAATGGCACAAATACTAACTTTTATCCACTTCTTCAATCGAACAGATCCTTAGCTAAAGTTAGATTTCGGATTTTAGATGAACCTTTCCCTAAAACTGATGATTTGATCCACTTTTGCAATCGAACAGAGACTTAGGTAAACCTAGGTTTCGGATTTTAGATGAAGCCTTCCCTAACGACACATATAAATTATTTCGGAATGCAAAATTGATGATACGATCGACTTTTCCAATCAAACCGGGTGGCTATACTAACTTACTTTAGAGAGTAATTCTCCAAATCAATCAACACCAACAACAAATAGGTCTCATCAAAATATTACATTAAAATACATCCACCTACCTGCCAACTAACTTACAAAAAAGGTGGCTTATCTTTAAACTTAACACAATAAAAACCGTTGTCCAGGCAATTACTAACCATAAAACTTTTAATATATTACTCTATGCCTGAACACCTGCCATTTATTAGTAAAAGCCAGTTTTCGGACTTTAGTTGACTTTAATTGAAACTTCCTTTGAAGTAGTTTGAGCTGAATTTCCAATTTAAGTTGAAGACTTCCCTAACATTATAGGAATTATATCTACTGAGCACACGAAATGAGAAAAAATTGTTCGAAATGGGAAATCATTATACGAGCACTGAAATGGATTTAATATACAAAGAAAATGTTAACCAACTATTTTGCTTCAGAGTAGTATAATAGAAAAAACAAATTTTTAAAAGGTTAAAAATGTGATTTGTATTTAAAGGGTAGTCACAAAATTTAAAATTCTAAATTATATAAATTTGTCGATTCCTTTGAAACCTTTTTGTGGGTTTAAAATTTAAAAATTAGATTAGACCACTTTTATATAAAATATTTGAATTATTGGTTTTTATTTTTTTAAATTATTTGTGAGATTCAAGGACATTTTTTATAGATTTTAACTTTTAATTTGTTTTTATTAAGTATACATACATACAAACAGTGTGGGTGATAAATGTTGCTTAAATCAATCATAGCAGTGATTTAAATTTGTTTTCATATAAAATCCATATAAAATTCCAAATTTCAAGCTATTTGAATTCAGTAGGTCTGTTAATTTGACTATAGGGTTCTATCAAAGGGTTGTTAGGTTTTGTTAATAGTGATGTAGGTGTCATGCATTGCTTATTCATGTCAAATTTAATGAAAATCTTCAAAACACCGACTTATTGAAGTTGAATCAAAAACCTGTCAAAAATTTAGGGTTTGATGAACGGTCAGATGCAGGGTTTACATTAACGAAAGTGAAAGACATCTAAAATAAAATATTTTCAAAAAATAATTTCAATGTTAAATAATTTAATAAAATTTTTGATATAAAATAAATAAAAATTAGTTGTTCAATTCAAGGACATTTTTGCATAGATATTTATAAGCGTATCTGCCAAACCAATCGTCCTGCGACGTTATATCAAAATTATAAAGTTAAGTTAGGTTAGATATAATTCAAATCATTTTCATTACAACATTTATAATTCCAAATTTAATTTCCCTAAAACGCACATTATTAATAAAAAAGAAAATAATAAAATTAAAAGTCAAGACATTTTAAATGTCTTACCTATATGCTCTTCAACGGTGTAAGCGGATATCCTGATTTATAAAAAAATAATTTAATTTTTTTATTTTAAATCATATAAGATTAAATTAAATTCAACAAATCGTATCCTTTATCCATTAAAATATCTCTTTAAAATGCCTTCACTCTACATAATAATAATCTGGTAATTCTCTTTTATATCTTTAAAAGCCGAATTATCATTTTGTAAAACAACAAAGACAAATACATTTTTTTTTTATCGAGTTTATTATTAGATTAATAAAAATATTTTTGGTATAAATAATAATTGGATTTTGGGTAGCTCTTAAATTTTACCTTTTTTTCTTTTTCTATTTGTTTTAGTAGTAATAGTGCATACTTTTCTATTGATTTCAATTTTTTCGTCAAACAATCAAGACTTTATTAAGTTTTTCAATACATAACTTTGGCGTTGTTGGAATTCAAAATACACCTTTATAGGGGAGAATATTATAGAAACTTTCAATGTTTATAAGTTTTCATCCCAGCTATTTTCGACAAAAAATTAAACATAATAAATTTATTATTACTTATTTCTGTGTTTTATATAAAACAAAAGAGGTATGTTACAGGAAAAAACCGTTTTTTCCCATACATGCAATGTAAAATTTGAAAAATGTACAAGTAAAATTTCTTAATGTATAATAATTTGATTCTGCACTATTTTAAATGTTTAAGAATAAAAAACAATAAAAGGAAAATGTTTTAAAATAAAAAATTAAGAGAAACAAAGCAAACAATTACAAAATCGAAAAGTGATGCAAGAGAATGTGTGTAAATAATAATTTGTTCGTATTAAAATGAAACTATTTATCGTGGTATCTATTAAAAGTTAAATTTTAACATAAAAAAAATTTGCTTTTTGTTGTCTGTGGGAATTTACTTTTTCTTGTCTTTGTTTAAAATTTCAATATAAAATCTTTAATTATTGTCCGAAATTTTTTTCTCACTATGAACTTAATAAATAATCCCGCATATAAAAATTTCATAAGCGTTTTCAAATCTTTTGTCAGCCCAATAAAAATTTGTATATAAAAATTTAGGCAAGCATATGCTGTGTTCTCCGGTTTTCATTTAGCGATATATCGGCGAAGATACAAAAATTTCATACGCATACGCAGAAGATACAAAAATTTCATAAGCGCGACAGAAAAACAATGATAAAATATCGGGAGAATGACAATAATATCTAGAGAAATATCGAGAGAGTCGGCATAAATATCGGAGAATATTTAAAAAAACATATCTTCGCAAAGATATGTTTCCTATAATTATCACCGATATTTTTAATACTAACATAAAAAAATGTGTAGTTAAACAAAAAAAATTCACACACTATACATTTTATGAATATGGAACAACATTTCAATTTTTGAATTTGAGTAAAAACAATAGCAAAAATTTTGCATTGAATATTTGAATGTGTAAATAAAAAATAATATTTTAACTTATAGGTATAATATATTTACCTATCTATTGAACTAAAATTATACATATTCTATTTATCCTATACATAAACCAACTATTTAGCACATTTAAAAGATTTACTTTTAATTACAATTTTAACTTTTAGCTTTAGTTTTTTTTTATGTGAATGAATATTTAAATTTATGTATACATTTTTTTTCTTAATTCATTATTTAGCATAATAAATACTTATGTCAAAATAAAAAAAACATAATAATATAATGCAAATTTGATATAATGCAATTCTCCACAGATAAATTCATTAATGCACAGTCCACAGATGAAAGCTCTTCATATTTCACTTTTTTCACTTTTCTTACTTTATTTATATATATTTTTTTTTTTTTTTTTTTTTTCTCCTATTACTCCGCGTGGTAGCATAGGGCTTCGATAGTGAACCTCCATTCCTCTCTGTTGAGTACTACTTCCTTAATATCGTCCCAGGTATAATTGTTGACTGTTAATTCTTGATCGATTGTGCGTCTCCATGTGTTGTATGGTCTGCCGGGTCTCCTTTGTCCTTGTGGATTCCACTCTAGAGCTCTTCTTGCTATATCACTTTCTGATTTCCTTAGTGTATGACCTATCCATTTCCATTTTTTCCTATTTATCTGTCTGTTGATAGGTTCTTCTCCAGTTATCATCCATAAATCTTCGTTGCTAATTCTTGCCGGCCAGAATATTCTGCATATAATTCTCAAGCACTTGTTGATGAATACTTGTAGCTTCTGTTTGATTCTGACCGAAGTGAGCCATGTTTCACTGCCATATATTAATGTTGACTTAACACATGCTCTGAATATTGTTAGCTTTGTTGTTCTCGATATTTGGTTGCTCCGCCATATCTTCATTAGGCTCCCAAATGTTCTTCTTGCCTTATTTATACGGCTGTTGACATCTTCTGTTGCACCTCCTCTTGATGTTATAATGCACCCCAGGTAGTTGAATTCTTCTACGTATTCTATCTGTTGTCCACTCACTGTTATTGGCTCACTGTAACTATTGTTTGTCCTCATTGCTTTGGTTTTCTCGATATTTAATTCCAGTCCCGATTTCTTTGCTTCTTCCTGTAATCTGTTGACTTTGTTCTGTAGGTCCCTTTGATTTTTTGATATGAGGCATACATCATCTGCGTAATCTAAGTCTTCTAAGTTTCCGAAGAGATCCCATTCTATTCCGTTTATTCCAGTGCAAACTTCTCTTAGAATGTCGTCTAGTATTGTGTTGAAGAGAAGTGGAGATAGTGGACATCCTTGTCTAACTCCTATATTGGTGTAGAATGGATCACTGATCTTACCTCTGTGTTGAACTGTTGTCTCTGCATCTTCATACATCGCTTTGATGATGTTGATGATTTTTTCAGGAACTCCTTTCTTTGTAAGTGTTCTCCATATTGCGCATCTCTTGACTGTGTCGAATGCTTTCTTAAAATCTATGAATAGTAGATATAGTGGGGCATTCCATTCCACTGATTGTTCAACTATGACCCGTAAAGTATTTGCCTGGTCTACACAGCTTCGGTTTGGTCTGAAACCTGCCTGCTCTTTCCGTAGTATTGGTTCTAGTACTTCTTCTAATCTTTTCTTTATAATAATTGCTATTATCTTATGAATAGTATTTAGAACCGTGATTCCTCTCCAGTTGCTGCAATTTGCCAAGTCTCCTTTCTTAGGTATCTTGACAATCATTCCTTTCTTCCATGATGGTGGTATATTCTCTTCTATCCATGCTTTCCTGATGTGGGGTTCAATTGTTTTTGCGAATAAGTCAGGGTCCAGTTTGGCTATTTCTGCTGGAATTCCATCTTCACCTGTTGCTTTGTTGTGCTTCAGGATATTGATTGTAGCTTTGATTTCTTCTATATTTGGAGCTTGAGTAGATATTGGCAGTCCCTCAGTTGGGTAGATATTTGCATTGTCTCTGTTTCTTATGTCTGCTTCATTATTTGTACTTTCTTCGTTGCTCAGTTCTTGGAAATGTTCTCTCCATCTCTTTAATTGATCCTCTAAGTTTGTGATGAGCGCACCATTTTTATCTTTAATTGGTTTGTTTTGTTGTTCCGACTGGTTAGTTAAGTTCTTGATTATGCGATGCAATTCTCTCAGGTTATGTTGCTGTGCTGCTTTTTCTGCTTCTCCGGCTAAATTTTGTAGAAATTTCCTTTTATCTCTTCTTGCTGCTCTTTTTACTGTTTTCGCTATTACTTCATATTCTCTTCTTGATGCCATCCTGTTGTTTATCATTTTCTTCATTTCACCTCTTCTTTTAATCAAGGCCCATGTGTTATCGGTTATCCAGAATTTTCTTTGTGGTTGTGAAATTCCAAGATTTTGTTCGCTTGTTTGGTTGTAAATTTCCAGAATCTCTTCCCAAGTGTATTCTCTATTATTTCTAATATTTTCTCGTAACGCCGTAACTATGTCAGCTCTTACTTGCGGATTTTTTAAGTTGTTTATATTTATTTTCTTCTTTCTATATCTTCTGCCTCTTCCTTGTTGGCTTAGTTTCATTCTGAAGTCCCCAGTTAGTAATTCATGATCGCTGTGTATATCTGCTCCCCTTCTATTTCTCACATCTAACATTGATTGTTTCCACTTCTTGCTGATGCATATGTGATCTATCTGATTTCTTGAGATCCCGTTTGGTGTTGTCCATGTGTATTTGTGGATATCTTTGTGTGGAAATAGACTCCCTCCGATTGCTAGGTCGAAAGTCTGACACAACTCTATCAATCTTTCCCCGTTGTTGTTTCTTTCTCTTCCTAACCCGTGTTTGCCCATTATCTCCTCAAGTCCATTGTTGTTAGATCCTATTTTCGCATTCCAGTCACCCATTAATATTATGATATCTCCCCTATTTATGAGTGCTAGCGTTGTTTCTATTTGTTCGTAGAAGTCATCCTTAATATGGTCTTCAGCGACATCTGTTGGTGCATAGCATTGAATTATTGTTACATGTCTTGTCATATTTCGAAATCGCCCTATAACAATTCTATCCGAGACTGCCTTCCACGAAACCAATGTTTGTCTCAATTTCTTTGATATTAGTATTCCGACTCCACTTTCACCCCCTGTTTCCCCTCCACTGTAAATTACCATGTTTCCATTCTCCGTGTTGATTTCTCCGGTGTTGTTCCATCGCATTTCACTTATACCTAGGATGTCTATGTTGTAAGTAGCCATTTGAGCTTCCAATTGCGAGAGTCTTGAAGCTTCTCTAAGTGTTCTTACATTCCATTGTGCAATTCGGGTCCTTTTTTGAGTGCCAAAGGTCGTTATCAAGTAGTCATTCGTGTATCCGAGGCTTCTTCTTCTATTATTTCGAATCCATTGATTTACCGATTATGCGGGTGATTGGCCTACAGTAACCGGTCCTAGGAGATGGAGTAACCATCTACCGCTGCCTAGAAACAACGTGGCGCTACCTTATTACCGGTTCGATCTCAATTAATGATTTTCATTCGATTAATCTCGAAATTTCAATTAACAAATTTTAATGATGGATTTTTTTTTTTATAAATCGCCACCAACCAGGTTCGAACCGGGGTCCCCTCGGTCATGGATCCTGTTACATAACCACTGCGCCACCGAGGGGATTATTTATATATACTTTCACGAAATTTTAAGCAATTCTAAGGAAAAGTGCTTAAATTAAATAACCTTTTGTTAAATAAATATTAATTTAAATAAAATTTTAAATTTAACTAAAATTTTAAATTTACCTTAATAAAGCTAAGCTTTACATTTTGTTTGCTTTTGCTTACATTTTGAATATTTTAAGGTAATGTATATGGATTTTAGATGGCAAATCATCTATAAAAGTTACCATAAAAATGTAATATAATTTTTCTCGCTAAATACAAAGAACAGAATCTTTTGTTTCAAAATGTTCATTTTCTGAAAGGAGCTCTTAGTTCTTTATTGTTTCTATGCTAATATAGCATATTTAGGCTAAGTAGATTAGTTCAGTAGAATAATTAATAGTTAAGCTAGGTTAGAGATACAAATTATAATAATCTTATAACCTAACCTTTATAACATAATATCAAATAATAACCTTTTTAAAAGTTTCCACGTAAATTGGTTAACACATAATAATTAGACAAATGAAAATGTAAAATGGCAAATAATTAAATATTTCAGTTGTCTAGATGTAAATACATCTGAACTCTGTGTAAATGTAATTAAACTTTAATGAAATGTAAATATATTGAAAATAAATATAATTACAATTACAATAATTCAATCTTTAAGAGTATATAATATTATACCAGAATACTTTACACCTTCGTCAGGTTAGTAGATATAAGTACAAATTTATTTCGACTAACCTGACTTAATTATTTAAAATAAATTTAATTTATAAAGGAAAAAATTCCTTTTATATCACTAAAAACAAACCTAATTATCAAAAATTATTACCAAATAATTATTAATAAATTATCATTGTATATCATAAGAAATGAAATAATTTTACCTGCATGTACACACTAGTTTTACATAAAAACGGATTTTGCCGGTAACATAATCTTAATAATGAATAAATGTAATTTAATTTTACTTCAAATTTTCACTCTTTTGAATCACTAATTTTATTTTGCTCTATATTTAATAATATTTTTAGACCATTTTTATTCTCATTTTTCTGTTAATGTTAAACAATTTGATATTAGGGTGACCATACTTTCAGGATTTTACTAAACATTTATAAATTATTATACTCGTAAATTAATATGAAAATGTTTATGAATTTTAAGTAATATGCGAAAATGTGATAGCAAAATACAGATTAATAAAATTGAGTAAAAAGTACCGACAGGGAAAGGAACCTGTCAGTTGGCCTTCTTATTTAACTACAGATTTATTCTTATATAAATATAAATTAAATTCAATTAATTAAAATTGTCAAGTTAAATTCAAAAATGATTTCAATACTAATGAAAAAACTGTCTTAATGTTATACACTCTGATTGATAATTAAAATAAAAGAGGTCAAATATTAGAATACCGACAAAGGACAAATTGATTATGAAGAAATATTACTACAGTTAGTAGGTATTAAAAACAAAGGTGTTGACTTGCTTCGTCAATTTTTGTGAGTTCTAGCTTTTTCCCTAATTTCAAATTAACTGTTTTCAACCTTTTTAATTCTGATGAATAATGATTGTTATTGTTGATCATATTTTTAAATAATTAGCTTCATGTACTTAACATTAACGTGTATTTCACCCTAACACACTTTTAAATTCTTATTTGCTGCATAGTAATTGAAACTCAATGCACGTTTGCTCCATAGGCACATTGAAAACAATTCTGTGATCGATTTGTGTATGGTATGAAGCAAACTGTCCACTATGACTTTTATGATAAAATATGAAATATCTCGAAAAGTATTTGAGTGACATCCCTAAAATTTAGTATATGACTAGTTAAATAATCAATAAACTTAAAGTTAAAATTTCGACCATAGTTTTTCGGACCAATTTTTTTCTTTTAACGTCTAAACTTTCTTTTTCGATTATCTCGGAATATACTTTTGTGCGTATGGAGCAAAAGAGAATTCAGGCGACGATATGTAGTCACTAATTATACTTAATTGATTTCTATGAATTTATTGTTTTTCCTCACACTTTTTCTTTTTTTTTTTAACGAATTTAACTTCATTGAGTTAGATGTTCATCATTTTTTTTTTTGGTTTATATTAATTTATTTCTAATAATCATAGTGAGTGTTATCAATTCTAATAATTTGCTATTTTAACAACTCAGCCTATACTAAGCATATTCCGAATTGTTAAACACTGCCGCAATATTTATTTTTTGATTACACCCACATACTTCTCACTTACCTCCAAAGCGCTACCCGCTACACCATTTTGAACTTAGTAAAATAATATCCTACTTCACCGACTGCGATTACAATCCATCAATTATCTACTACTAAACATCTGAAGCTTTTGCAAATCATCATCTAACGACGGTTTGGTCTCCCATGAATAATATATAACCTTCATTAAAGTGTACCCATCAAAAATTGTAACTGTTTATAGTACTTTTTTTATTTATTTATACTACAAAATATTCTGCTCAACATACGATTACCCTATTTCATACTGTCCAAAATATTTTACCCATAATAGCAGTGGCAATATTTTTTTTATATTTTTATTTTTTTTTTGATGATAGCAGCATGTAATAGTTAAAAAGTTCTACTCTTCCATTTTGTTTTTTTTTTATTTTTTTTTTTTATTATTACCAACTGCAAAACTTTATCTTCAAACTCCTGTTGTAATACAGGAGTGAATACATTGAATTCCATTAAAAATATATTACAAAAACAAAATAAAAAAAAAAAAAAAAACAAAAAAGAAAATTGTTGTGACTAACCATCGATACCGCTGCGATTTTCTTTTTGTTTTTGTTTTTATTATTATTATTTTTATTTTGAAAATTACATCAAGGGATATCAACTGTTATTAATTCAATCTGACAGAATGTCAATATTATGTTTGTATAGAATTGTTGTGACAATATTTTCGATTCGATATTTATACAATTATTTAAAATATATAGGCGTAACAAACTGTGTTATAAAGAAGTGAAGTGTTATGAAAGAAGATTCTATAACTTTGCTATGTATAAGTAGAGTTTGTGAAAAAATTTATTTCATTAGATGAAAGTGATGCAATATTATTTGATTAGGTATTTTTTTTTTTTTGTTTGGTGAGTACAAAAAGGAAGAGACGAACAAAAATACCCCAACTTTTAATATAAGTAAAATATTGGATTATAGTATTTTATTTTTTTAATTTATTTTGTCTTTAATTCGACTATTTTTTGTTGATTTGATTTTACTGATTTGTAAAGAAAACTTTTAGACTTCTAATACAAAAAAAAAAAAAAAAACAGAAATCTTTTTGAAGTTCTAAGACGATTTTGGTTTAGCTTTTACCAAATTATTAAATTTTGTCTAGACAAAAAAAAAGGTATAGGTATTCAAAAAAAGATATTCTGGTATCATGGTAATTATGAAAAGTTTTAATTAAAAAATAATCTAAACAATTTATGAACTGAGATAATAACGATTATAGGGAACGAAAATTAAAAACAAGGTGTATTTTGTTTACAATTTAATCGAAAAGTAAAATAAAATATTAAAAATAATTTTTTTGGAAATTATTCTAAAAAAAAATTTAAATTTTTGCAGTAGATAACGAAAATACATTCTAACTAGGGAATCCCCTGTGCAATTGCACAGAAGCTCAGGTATGATTTTATATAAAAATAAAAAGAAATATGAATCCCACAGTTATTAAAAGATGATTTAATTTTTAACTAAATTTTATTTTATTATCAAAATTAGAAAACTATTATTAGTTATATTTACTAATTACTACTTTCTTTTAATTTTCAAAAAAATAATATTAACTTTACATTTAGATTTTTGAAATAAATCTACTTTACTTATTAACTTAACAACCTTACTTTTCAACATTCTATTTAGAAGTGAAAAAAGAATCAAGAAAATTAACAATTAATGATCTAAATTTCTTATCAAAACCAATGGTATTTAAAAGCTTTATACCTCAAAGTTGCAAGAAGGTTGCAAACTCTAGGGAATACTAGAGGATGTAGGCACAAACATCAGAGGCTATGGAAGGACTTAGAAGAGGAGCAAAAAGAGTTATTCATGCCAACAGATGACATCACTACATACGTATCTTTGAAGAAGAGATATGAAGTAGAAATCCCGACAAGAGAGACCTGGCGTGGTTCTGAAGAGCATGCTAATACCTCAAATACCTCGGACATTTTCACTGACGGATCCCTTACGGCTCTAGGCGCGGGAGCTGGAGTGTTCTTTGAAAAAGTGCAACTTGAACTCCAGTTTCCTCTTGGCAAACACTGCACAGTCTTCCAGGCTGAAGTCTTTGCCATAAACGCAGCAGTGAATATAATAAAAGGGCAAAGATGGTCAAACAAAGCCATTAGAATTTTTAGTGACAGTCAGGCTGCCTTAAAAGCTCTTGAAAGTAACCTCATCAAATCTAGATTGGTGGGAGAATGTTCGGAAGCCCTAAACCTCATAGGGCTCCGAAACAAGGTACAACTGATCTGGATACCGGGTCATAGTGGCCAGTTGGTATATCTATTGATAATATTAAACTATCAATAGAAAACACCCTGAAAAGGGAAGCAAATATTCTTTGGGAGCGTATGGAAGGCCACAGGGTCTCCAAAATATATGTACCATGAATAAACACCAAAATAACCAACTTCCTGCTAACTCTCAATAGAGGAGACTGTAGGAAGATGGTGGGCACACTTACTGGTCATAACCACATGAATAAACACATGTGTAGACTAGCACTAAATGACAACCCAACCTGTAGACACTGTCTGGAAGAGGAAGAAACTTCCACTCACGTTGTAGGAGAGTGCTTAGCTCTTTCAAGGCTGAGACTCAGGCTGCTGGAAACGCACTACATAACCTCAGCAAACTTCTGCAGGATAAATCCCCCAAACCTATTGCCTAAAGCCTTTATCAAAAGGGTCGACTAAGTTGAGGGGTGAAGGACGGCATAAAGGGCTAAAAAGCCTACATGCCGGCTCTGACATATTAGGGCCACCTCCGTAGAAAAAAAAAAAAGCTTTATACAAGATATACAAAACAGTGATTTCTCAACCAAAGAAGATATCTAAATTTAACAATGTTTCTCAACTATTACTATCTACTTTTTCTATTTTCTAATTATTCGGATCCTACAACTCGGTCATCCTGAGTTTCTTCTGTCCCATCTTCACTAAATTCATGGGCGTCGTCGCGTACCTACCAGCTTCATCATATCAGCGGAAGAAATCGTAACATTGGGTCCTTCATGATCATCAATTTTTTGATTTACCTTGAGTTATCTTGTATGGCCCTAGAAATTTCGGATATAGTTTTCAGCCCGAGACGAACTGTGTAAGTTGAATAGCGCATAGGTCACCGACTTGATATTGTGTTGTCGCTTTTCTTCTCCTGTTATAACACTTTATATTCCCTTTGAATTTCGTTAATCTTCTCTTTTGTCTTCTCATTTGACTTCTTTCGCCTTCAAATTGTTCGATTAAAGCATCTTCTATTAACTTATATACGGTCAGATCTTCAGGGTTTCTGAATTTTTACACCAAACATTATTTCAAAGGGTGACCTATTAATGCTTCTATAAAAAGTTGAATTAAGAGCTCGTTGTAGCTTTGGTACATGCTGATACCATTTTATCGGATCACTTGTTGACATTTTAGTTAGAGTTGAAATTATAGTTCGATTTAAGCGATTTCTGTAATGATATAATTTCTTTTTGCAATTCTAGTTTTTAGGCTGTAGTAGTAGACTTCACCGGATACCTTCTGATTTGCCTTCTTTACGGGAAGCTAAAATACAAGCAACACAGTTAGCTATAATATTTTCAATTATTGGTATCAGTTTGGTAATAAAAAATTTGTTGTTTTACAACAGCTTCAACCCTTCTACTACTTATATGACCTTTTTCATGAATTATTCGAATTACTTCCCGTTGCAGAACCTTATGCCCCACGATTAAATAATTACCTTCACAGAACTTATGTAAAATACCTTGACGTAGTTCAAATCCTTCATAGTTTCTGCTTTTCAGTATTTCAATAATCGCCTTACAATATTCATTGTTTCATTGAGCCCCTTTGAAACGGTACAACAAACCGTCTTCGATGTTCATGATGGATGGATAGCGATTCAACGTATCTACGTGGCGCATATTCTTTCCAGGCCAATGTAATACTTCACACTTAAATTCCTGTAGAGTGATTCCCCACCTGGCTATACGAGGACACAAGTCCTTCTTCTTCATGGTCGCTTGGAATGCCTGACAATCGGTGTAAAATCCAAACCTAAGAGGTAAATTCGCAATTTTTTAAACAACGTATAATTGCCAGTACTTCTTGTTCGTAGCTGGTATAGTTCTTTTTGGCTGGCGTAGGTTTGAAACTTAGATAAAACACAGGATGAAATTGTTTTTTGTGTTACTGCAATAAAACACCTTCATACCCAAATGAACTAGCATCCATGTGAAGTTGGGTTATTAATGATGGGTTAAAAAGTTTTAAAACTGGTTCTTTGCATAACACGTCCTTTAGATCATCGAATGCTTGAAAATGTTCAATACCCATCGAAAATTTTGTATCTTTCCTTAATAGATACGTAAGCGGTTTCGCTCTATGTGAGTAAAACGGCACAAATTTCCTAAAGAGTCCCGTCATACCTAGAAAACTTTGTAACTCTTTAACTGTAGTCGGCTGTGGAAATTTCTAGACAGCTTGAGTTTTTTCACCTGACGGTCTAATTTGTTCAATCGTTAATGATATTCCCTAAAAATTCAATAGATCGTTGCATAAATTTGGATTTCGTGTATCTGTGGTTCAATTTCAATTTTGTTTTAATATTAATACTAACATAATATTTACTATAATGTTAATTGTAGTAAAAGTGAGCACTATCCAGCCAGGACAACAACCATAATTTTACTTTGAAAATAAGTTTTCATATTAAAAGCTTATAAAATTCAATAAAAAACATTTTTTCTCCTCGTTTACTTACAACACTCAATACAAAATTAAATTCTTTTACACCCCAAATAATAATACTATAAGCCTTATTTGATTCCCAGAATATCAAAATATGGTCCATGAACTTCTTTTCGAAAAAAAAAATCAATAACCATTGATTTATAATGAATTTTTTGGCTGAAAAAACTCTCTCAAATTATTCATCCATAATTTTTCATGAATAATTTTTATTTTTTTTTTTTATACCATCCCCCAACAATCACAATACGAATACATGAATTCACAACAATTAAATAAAATGCATTTTGTATGACAATTTTGATTGACATTTTTATTATTAAATTTTCAAATTAATATTTTCCCATATCCTTTTGTATAAAATATTTTTACTCCGTATAAATTTTATATACACTTTTAAAGTATAATAATTGTGTCATAGTAAATATGGATCTATATATATATATTATGTATATAACATAAATTATATTAAAATTTATTCCAATTCAGTAAGCAACTAAATTAATATAATTTTTAATAAACCTAGGTATGTACCGTACGAACATATACGAAATGAGTTCATCTATACGATAATTTATTTAAAAAAAAATTAATTTAATATAAAATACAGTATTGGTCATTTAAATAGAGGCATGTAGTTGCAGTGGCTTAAAATTAAAATTTATGAAATAATCTATAACTTTTAAATATAGATGTTATTGTAAGGCACTGAGAGAATATCCGGTTGCAATATCTTAATGAATAGTGCATTTCAGCATGGTTTCAGTTCTACCATATACTGCAGTACTCAAAATAATCATGCACCATTTGATCAAAATAGGTAGGATAAACAAAATCGATCAAAATATGTACTCACTAGGTACCATCGAAATCAGTACTCTTTTACTGTCCAGTTTTTTTCTTCACATGAATATCTGAAGAAAAAAATGTAAACTGGTTTTGGCAGAAATTTCAACTTCTCAATATGTTGAGTCATGAGCACAAAAAATCACTTAAATGTATCAATTGGACTGAAAAAATTCATTAGAATTTTTTTCTTGTTGTCTCATACTACTTTTGAAATATAGAATTTTGTTATGAATCAGTAAATTTTCACAAAGCAGATGATTTTTCATATTGTTGAAATTTTACTTAGTGTCTTATTTGCATCATTTGACGCTGTAAAAATTATTAAATTTATTTTTCATGGGAATTGGTTCAAAGTTGTCACATAAAATGTTTTTTTGTTGCTTTGTGCAATTCACAACACCTACATTACAATAAAAGAAACAGAATTTATTCCACCATAAGTTTTTGAACTCAAGTTTATCACGTGTAATGCTACTTCTATACATTTTATACTTCTACTGGGATACATTTCACCACTGCTATCGCTACCAAAAATATGTTTTAATTATTTTACTGCATATTATAAACAGCTTCAGTGTATTTTATTATCTGCTTTCTACAGGACTAGGTCTACTTGGCACTTACTGTGAATGTTCTTGGGACCCATGCAATGGATCCATAGTTAACAATAGGCCTGATACACACTTTGTAGAGTGTTAATGCTATTTTCGGTCGTAAGCACCAATTGATGCCAAAGGCCCTTCTGCACTGCCTTAGAACTTTCACGGCATTATTGAGTTACACAGCATCTACTTGGGTAAAAGTACTGTTTTTTTTTTATATTTAATAGCTGTTTTAATATTGAATTGAAGGAGAAGAGGGAGAAGAGTGAATTATCGATAAAAAATTTTTTAAAAACGTCCCATTTCTCTTCTAATCGTACCCCCGTTACCCAAACCTAAAATAATTTTGTATAAACGAATCTCTTTCTCCGGGCTTAGGCAGTATGTAATCACAATGAAAATCACAAAAAACACAGTATGTAATCACAAAAAAAAAACTAAAAATAAATTCGGCCTTTACTCCTGAATTTAAAATCACTAACTACAAAATACTCAAGATTTTGAAAAATCGCTAAATCAAAATTTCCGCAAAGCACGCAAAATCCTCAATAAAGAAAATTAAAAAATGTCCATCAACATTTTTTTCAATAA
Source organism: Argyra leucocephala (assembly GCA_963942445.1). Lineage (NCBI taxonomy): Eukaryota > Metazoa > Arthropoda > Insecta > Diptera > Dolichopodidae > Argyra > Argyra leucocephala. The sequence continues at coordinate 115,974,973 of OZ012681.1, read as the reverse complement.
ATGAGTATTGAGGGCTCGAATAGGGCTCCTATACTGACTTTGAAAATATAATTTGTTTTTTTTTTTAATATTTTTTTTACTAACGCCGAACCGTTTGAGTTCATCTAACGTTTGGAAAATCCAGAATATACCATTTCTGAAGAAAAAAAAATTGTGTTTGAAAATATGCTTGTGTTGGAAGGATTTGGGTATTTTGATTTTGTAATTAGGGATTTTCTGTGTGCGCATTATTGTTTTATATACAACTTATTTATATATTAGGAGTTCATTAAATAGAAGCGAAATGAAGAGAAGAGGCATAAAATGAAGAGGTGTCTACTGCGCAGGTCCTTAAATGCTTGTCTATTATAATTATTGATTATTATTATTATTGAATAATTTAACTTATGGCAAATTTTATATGCACTTATAATTGCAGAGTCTGTCGGCTTACATTTTCCAAATCAGTCCTTTATCCTTTATCATTTTAAGTTCTTGCAAACCACATTTTTACTAGATATTAGCTTATTAAATAACTTCCGCTTTAATAGTTATGTAGCACTGAGCAATAGCTCATATGCTCAATATCAATATTCCGTGCAGTGCAGTATAATTTCTGCAGCGAATAAATACTGAAAGCGACATATTTGATTTTAATTTAAACACATTCATTTTCAAGTACACGACACTGTATATATATTTAAAAATATTTTATATTTGAATTGAATACGTATGTACCTAAATTATGTACATAGATATACCTCAACCATATACATATGTATAGATTCTTAGAAGGTCCTTTCGAAAAAATGTGCAATATCATTTAATATTTTATACTATTCGTATTAGAATTTGTTTATTATTAAGAGTATATTATATAAATTTCTACATATTATTCATATATAGCTACATAAAATGTGGTATTTTTTGCCTCCACAATGATTCCTAAATATCTTGTTCATTTTTTTTTATTTTTTGTTGGTTAGTAAATTTCATTTAGATCTGTTCCGCCGCAAAATTCTATTAATATTTTCTGATTATTATTAATAAAATTGATGCCCATATGATATTCTTTATCTACACTTTATAACATCATACAAGTATTAGTTCCTGTGTTCCAACGTATATATTCCAAAAAATGAATATACATATTAAATATATAAAATTCATAATTTCCATCATAACAGCAAAATCTAGAACGATGATGAGACTTACACAATTCATAAATAAAATAATAAAAAAAAAAAATAAGAAAATTGAAATGAAAATTGAATGAACGGAAAACAATATATACGTAGGTTAGGTCAAAAGTTTAAGAATATGTACAAAATAGTATGAAATGGAGCGCTTTTTTTTTTTAAAAAATAAGCGACCGAGAAATATTATATGGCAAAAACGATCGAGAAATATGCTTTGAAAAGAAGAGTTCAACAGTGGATCAGTGAAATTGAATTCAAAAAGCAAGGATATACAGAAATGAAAAGGCATAATAGTGTTTAAAATGTGAAAGTAGGCTAGAATAGCCCTTAGAAATCTAGATTTAACCAAATTTTCTGTGCCCAGGATTATACACAGAATAACCACTCTTCCAGGGTTCAACAGTCAATCTCTCAGAGCCCCATACCACTCTTTACGGTCTCTTACATAGTCTTAACAACTTCTTGTACTTAAAATTTAGCTTAATATAAATGTTTTGAAAATGTAAACAGAAAGGACAATTTCAAAAACAAAAAATAAATTTTATAAAAATATTTCACTTAGGATAGTACTTCAAATTCTGCATTGCAAAATTAATAAGTCTGAACTTATAAAATTCTGAATAAGGTTATCCCAAGCTACAAAATTCTGAGTTACTAAATTTTACACGGAAATAAAAACGCGAATGATATTGCCCATCTTGTCTATGCACACAATGCCACGCACGAGAAAATAAAAAGTTTTTCAATACAATCAACAACGAAATAATAGAAGATGTCACCGAATACCGGTAGTATAATTGCTACATGTGGAGCCACTAAAAAAGATGTTGAAAATGGTTTAAAATAAGCCAGAATGAGTTTGGGAAATCTGTGGGCTGTGTGGAAACAACACCACATCGCCAGGGGCACGAAAGGGTCCTAGACATGGCTGATTAAAATAACGAAAATTCAGGTCTTCACTAACAAATGCTTGCGTATAATATGCATAAATATTCTGCCCCAGAACAATTAGAAACAATCAATTCTGAGAAACGGTCAGTTTAAAACCGCAGGGTATGATTGTAAAAGATTGACCGTGTGAAACATATGGCGCATATCAGTGCATAAAGACATAGAAAACAACAATAGAACATGGAGTGAAATTAAACACATATCACAGAACAGAGTCAGATGGAAGAGCTTTGTACAGGCCCTATGATTCCAAGGAAGTGAAGCAAAACAAAAAAAATGAGATACCCATCTTGTTTCATTTACAATGACAATTCAATATTTTTAAAATATAAAATATTTCATAATGTACAATCTCGTATATATTCTACAAGTCAAATTACAATTGGGCTTACAATACACCCCAAAAATTTAGTTTTTAGACAGATTATGGCAAATCTATCGTAAGCATTTTACAACAACACCGAGTTAGTTAAAAAAACGACTAACAATTATATTTGTTGTTTCGCACAGCACTAGGCCTATTGTGGATGTAGCGATACCCTGCAATTCAACTAGTTAGTAGTTAAAAACACTATAAATTAAACGTACATGTATAAGAAATATTTGACATATAGACATTGTAGATATAATATGTCCCAGCTGAGTTCAGTTATGATCGAGTCCAGCGTAGCACATTTCCCAGCTGAATTCAGTTATATCATCTGGCCCCAGGGTACCACATAGAATACAGTTGATATTTTTTTGTTCAACATTACAGAAAATAAATAAGCATTTTATTATAATATCTATATATATGTATAGTCAATTAACAATTATACCTGGGACGATATTAAGGAAGCAGTATTCAACAGAGAGGAATGGAGGTTCACTATCGAAGCCCTATGCTCCCACGCGGAGTAATTGGAGAAAAAAAAAAAATATATATATATATAAATACTCAAAATAATTTAAATAGCTACAAAAAAGCTACAAGTAATACGGTTTTCTTCGGATGAACAACATGCTTCTAAACTTGTACGACTTAATTTTAAAATATTCGAATTTAATTTAATTAACATAATAATTTTAAGTTACACCATCGTCACAAATTAAATAAAAAATTCCCTATATAGCAATACAATCTCCAAAAAAAATATGTAAAATGTTTACTCATTTCCAACTCTAAAAATTTTAGTTTAATTTTTCTACGTATTTTTTATTTAGTTTTCATGTTATATAGAGATATTTTCCTTTTAAAAGCAGCATAATGAACAAAAATTTCAATTCAAAATGAATTCAGTACACAGAATTTTATGATGAATTTTTGATCAATTTTCCATTTTCACAATATTATTTATGTAATATATGTATATATAGATGACTACGTATATGTAGTAGAGAGCTGTAAAGAGCTTTTATTATATTACAATTTGACAAGTAATTAAATTACATCCCATAATATTGTATCTAATCAATTCTATATAATATAATATATAAACTATATAGTTGAAATGTATTATGTAAATATTAAATATATATATATATATATATATAAATATTTATACAATTAATATGTATATATCAATCCAGACATTTAGTCCTTATGAACTTATTGAAATTATTTTATTGAATATGATGAATTATAAGAATTTTTTCAATAATAATTGACATACTCCATGTAGTTATAATTCCCCCCATATGCCTAACTAATGGGGTTTTAAAACAATGATGATGAATTTTTAATATATTACATATTAAAAACTGCACTAAAAGGGTTCTTTAAGTTAAATTTCATTAGAATTAGTAAAATAGCTATTCTATACATTATTTTTCAATTTTTTTTTTAACTATCAAAGTGGTTTGATAGTAACATCATCAGTGTCATGTTCCATTGTATAGTAGGTGATTAAATGATTTTAGATTTTATTAATGCTAAGGATATTAATCGATTTCTGTAAATAGAAAAAAAACCACCAATGAATATAAAATCAATATTATAGCAAATCACAATATGAATGATTGATTAAGATTAATAATGATTTTTATTTATAAAATAGTTACTGAAATATTGTCTTGAAAATATTAGTTAAAGTGTAGATTGATACCCAAATATAATATGGTATATATTATATTGGTATATAAATATGGTGACACAAAATCAAAAATAATAGAATTTAATAGTAGACTCTAACCAGATTATATAGAATATTATGTATTTGCTTTTCAAAATTCAATAATTTCGATAAGTCATAAAATGTATTATAGAAAAGCAAATATCACACTAGATTGCTAAATTATACTAGATTGTAGTAGCCTAACATATTATTAATAAATTTATCAATTTTATTTATCCATTTTTTTTTTTTTTTGCAACTTAATTTCAACTTTTTTCTATGTATTATTAACTTTTAAATATGGAGTTGAAATTCTGTGACATAATCATGGGCATGGTGTTAAATTTGACATTTTTAGTTTTTCTAAACGTAAGGGGTATATTTTAATTTATAAAAATTTAAAAAAAAAACTAAAATTTGTTTTTTATTTACTTTAACAAAATTGGCACATTTTTAAATATTAGGAAAACATTGTATTGTTTTAAATATTATACTAGTGAATCCCCTGTGCAATTGTACACAGAAGTAGTTCTGTCAAACACAATTTTATATAAAACAAATTATTTGTTTTGGTATATTTGGTTTTTGTTTTCTGAATCGTTTGATTCTTGAATATTTATACTTTATAATGAAATCAAAATATAATATCTAATACTTTATGACGAAATTAATACTAATTTCAATATAACTTAACACAATACAATCCCATTAATCTCAACGCAGTAGATCGATTTATTTTAATTCGTTTATAGTCAAAAACGTTTGTAGTCACAATTCTATTATAGTCAACAAGTTTTTTGAAAGAAAGTAATAAACTTCATAAGTTCATACAATCGATGTCGTTTATAGCCACATTAAAAAATAACCGCAATTTTTTCAATAAAACAAAAAAATAAGTCAAAAGTGAATTATTTTATTAAAAAAATGATTAATATAGACATATATATAGTCTTTTTCTGTTCTTTATTACAAATATGTATATTTTGTGATTACACAACAGAGTTGCTATTTATGATTAAAATAAAGTTTAAAATTGTAATACGAAAGTTATTTTATTGAATTTGATTTTGTTTTTAAAGATGCAATTTTTTTTTACTACGCCTATAGTCACAACACGGTTATAGTCACAAATTTTACTGAAATTTAGCAAATGACTATAACCGTGTTTTACTGTATAGCTGTATATTTTTTTTAAATAGCAGAATCAAATAAACTAACATTTATTATATAATTTTTGAAGAGTATGTCCCGATCTGATTTTTGTTTTACTGTTTTGTTTTCAATTTTTGTTTGTGTTTTTGTATTTTTACTTTTTTCTATAAGTTTGTGTGTTTATTTAAAATGACAGAATTTTTATAAAAGCTTTTTAAAAATTGTTCGTGATTGAAATTTACTTTAGAGTATAGATGGCGCTCAACTTGAAAATAACCGTCATTTATTTGGTGTCATTATTTGAAAAGTTTTAAGTATTCAGCACCAAAAACTGATTAAAATTTTAATATTTTTGTGGTGTAATTAATTTACTGTTCAATTATTCTTGCTTTTTTCACCACGTCGCTCATCTTGTGTATTATTATGTAAGATAAGATATATAAAAAAAATATGAAAAATTAAAAATAAATTTAAATGGAATTTTTTCTGCCGGAATGTACTTATTTTAGAAAACACAAAAAAAAAATTCAAAATAGTCTTAATTATTCATCAAAACCGGTATTTGATTCATCAAAATTTATGCATATGCGTTTGCCACAACCCATACACATTGATTTCTCGCAATGTAAACACGTGTGTGGTGTTTTCCTCTTTAGTCGACTGGAATATATGTTGCATAATTTTCTATATACATCAGAGGATTTCTATATACATCTGCCAAAGGTGGTATTACAGAGTTTGAACCCATAATTCCCCCAATTTGCTCGTAATATGCAAGGTAGTAAAGCAAAAAAACAAAAAACAAAATTGTTGGTTATGTGCCTTCTTTGTGAGTTTTGATACAACCGGCATAGCGATCGGACGTGTTATACTGATTTTAAAAGTAATATTGATTGATAATTAATAAAACTTAAAAATAGAATAATAAAATTATAGTTAGCATATTATATTAATAAATAAATTTAATTAAAAATAATTATTACTCAAGAGTGAAAAACAAAAACAAAAAAAAAAAAAAAAAAACAAAAAAATCTTAGTGATTTATGACTTAATTAAACTCTGTCGTTGATACGAAGGTCCAATATGACATAATTAAAAATAATGATACCTCTATAGTGTTCAAAAAACAAAAACAAAAAAAATTAAAAATGAATAGCAATAGAAAAAATAATAATATTCTAAAAGAATTAGAAAAATTGAAAAAAGAAAATAAAACTCTAAAGCAACAATTATCAAAGATTACAAGCCAGATGGTCGAAAATAAAAATCAAAACCAGTTTGAAATATTAAATTATGACGAAACTGCAAATACGACACACCACGTGGAAATGGATGAAGAAGATACAACAATAGATAATAATAATGTACTTGACCACTTTATTGAAGTGGCGAGAAATAAAAATAATAACAAAAAAAATATGCAAAAAGATTTACAAAACAAAAATGTGGTTTTTTTGGAGAAAGAAATCAATAAAAACAATAATAATAACAATAATAAAAATAATAATAATAATAATCAAAATAATAATAACAACAACAATATTATTAATAATGATAATAATAATATTAACAATAATAATATAAGAAAAGAAGGAAGGAAATATAAAATACCTCCTATTACCATACAGGACCAAGATATCCATGATTTAAAAAAAATATTCAAAGAAAAACTAAAAATTAAAGACTTTGTGTTTAAAAAAATAAATAATAATAAACATCTAATATTACTAGAATCCATCAATGACTACACCAAAGTTAAAGAAGTATTACAGGAAATAAATTCAAACTACTTCTCATACACTCCTAGGGAATTAAAAAACAAAACCCTAATATTGAAGGGTTTAAATACACAAGACGAGCCGGACCAAATAAAGGAGGAGCTGGAAGCCCTGAATATAAAGGATATAAAAATAGTAAAAGTGGTCAGATTAGTTACAAAGAAATCTATAAAAGAAAATTTTAAACTTCCACTATTTCTGGTACAACTAACCCCCGATAGCGATATTTCAAATATATATAAAATCCAAAGATTAAATCACCAATGTATCCAATGGGAAAAATTGATAAAAAAGGAAATTGCACAATGTAAACGTTGTCAACGATTGGGTCATGCAGCCAGCAACTGCAACATGAACTACAGATGTGTGAAGTGCAATGAAAACCATGAAATTGGAAAATGCAACCTAACATATCAAGAGGACAAAAATTTATTATACTGTGTATTATGTAACAGCAATGGGCATCCTGCAAATTACAGAGGATGCCCCGAATATTTAAATAAACTGAAGATAATCGAAAACAGAAGAAAAGCAAACAATAGGAAATTCCAAGAAAAATTTGAAATGATCAACAACTATGTACAACCGCAATTATCTTACGCTAACTTATTTAGTAATAATACTAACCATAACAATATCAACAATAATAATAGGCCACATAATAATTCATCAAAGACAGGGCAAAATAATGAAAATTACAACATTCTATCACAACTAAACAAAACACTAGAAATCATTAGTAATCAGGTAAATAACATAGAAAGTAAATTAAATGACCACGCCAAAAAAATAGACTTTTTATTCGAAATGCTTCCAACAAATTCTTACTATGACTAGTATAAATAATAGGTTAACTAAATTAAAAATAATTGCTATTAACGTAAATTCAATTATATCACTCAATAAAAGAGCATACCTAGTTTATTTTCTTGAAAAAGTTAGCCCAGATATAGTATTATTGACAGAAACAAAACTAAATCCGAAACATAAACTGGAATTTAAAAATTATAACTTTATTAGAAATGACAGACAACTTGCCGTACAAGGGGGGGGTACAGCAATTTTAATAAGAAAAAATTTAAAATATTTAAAAGTTAATAATAATATAATAGAAAGTTTTAAGTGCCTAGAAATGAGTATAATAGAAATCAAGTTGAATCAAAATAAAAATTTAAAAATAATAGCACTTTACGCAGGTCACAAATATAGCGAAGAATTTGAAAACGAATTAAATAATACTTTTAGGGTACTAAAACTAAACAAATTGGATAATTACTATGTAATGGCAGGCGACTTCAACGCCAAACATTCAGACTGGTCAAACACTACGGGCAATACTAGAGGAAATATTTTAAAAAAATGGTTAAACAACAATGAGATATTATACAAAGCCAAACTTTATAGCTCCAAAAATCCTACATATCCACGAACCAACTCATTTTTAGATTTAGGAATTATAGATATTAGAATCAGCCTTAGTATGGGCGTACAAAACAAACTAGAAACAATACCATACGACAGTGACCACAATGCTATCGTTATCAATTTAGAGCTAGAGAATAATGTTTATTTAAGAGAAGAACCAAATAATATTAACATAAAATTCAATTATAAGGCGGCTAACTGGGAAATATTCAAAAAAAAATTAGATGATAAGGTAATAGGAATAGAAGCTAATGTTGGAATGCTAATACCCAACAATCGTAATCTCGAAAATCAAGAGATAATTAGTTATTTGAATCAAATAGAAAATTTAATTAAACAGACAAGAGAGACATGTGTACCCAAAATCAGATTGGGAAATTCTATTGACAAATATATGAACTATAAAATAAAAAAATTACAAAAATATAAATCCACAATACTAACTGCAATAAAAAACGCATACAAAAGAAATGTCCAACATAACGTTAATAAGATAAATAGATTAAAATCATTATTAAATAATATAAACTCACTCATTACACAAAATATAAATATAGAACGAAATAAGCAATGGGAAAAAACGTTAAAAAATATTCATCCGTCAAATTCTAGAAACATGTTTCCCACTATTAACAAAATATTTCGGAAAAAAAATAACATAAATATTAACGAACTGAGAGTAAAAGAAAGTGACAAAAACTTGCTAACAAACGCTATGATAAACATTAACCAATTACAAAGAGATGAGCAGGGCAGATACATAATTAGGAACCATGAAGATACACTAAACATCATAGGACACTATGTTGAACAATCACACAATCAGATAGTCTCAGGTAGTCTAGATGATCACTCTATAGAAGTCGAAGAAAAATATTTAGATTTTAGTAGACAAATAAATATAGATAAGAGAAACAATATTAGGTTAATAAAATTCAATGAATTATGTAAGGCAAACCAACTGGTAGGTAACCAAACCTTTAATTGTTACTTGGTCAAATTTGAGGACCTAAAAGAGGTCTTCACAAATTTGAAAAGTAAAACATCAACGGGAATAGATGGAATTCCAAACATCGTGTTAAAAAATTTGCCAGACAGTATAATTCAGGGTTATTGTACAATATTTAATAACCTGTTAAACAATTGCTATTTTCCAGAAATGTGGAAAATAGCTAAAGTCATTCCAATATTAAAACCGGGAAAGGATAAAACAGACCCAAAAAGCTTCAGACCTATAAACTTATTGCCCAACATAAGCAAAATATTCGAAACAATAGTTAATAAGAATGTATTGATAATTGTAAAACAAAATGATGTTATCCCAGAAAACCAATTTGGGTTCAGGGCAAAACACTCAGCAATACACGCGATTAATAAATTAACTTCGGACATATGTTGGGCGATGAATGAAAAGGAATCTGTTGGGGCATGCCTCATAGATTTAAAAGAAGCCTTTAATTCTGTTTGGATTAGTGGTTTACTATATAAACTATTAAAATATAATTTCCCTACACACTTAGTAAAAATGATTAAAGAAATGTTATGTGGAAAACAATTTATAGTAGAAGATAGAAATTTAAGCACTAAAAAAGTCTTTAAAGTAATAAATGGTTTACAACAAGGAACTGTAAACGCACCACTGTTATTTAATATTTATATCAGTGAGCTATTACAAAAGATAAATCAAAATCAGTCTCGTACAACAAGTTTAGCTTTTGCAGATGATCTTATTATTTACAATGTAAATAAATATGTATCAGAAATTCAAAATAAACTTCAAAAAAAATTTAACGTTATACAAAGTTATGTTGATTCTTGGAAGCTAAGAATAAACTATAGCAAATGTGAAGTTATTTTATTTAGAACATCTCTAGATAAAGCTAACAAAGATGTTAGAAAAAATTGGAGAAAGTTCCACATTAAAACAAGAGACAACATAAAACTGACAAATCAAAAATCGGTAAAATATTTAGGAGTATATTTAACAAATAATTTAAATTATAGATTCCACATAATAAAACGACTAGAAAATGCACGTAAAGCCTTTATGGCATCAAAACAGTTATTTTATGCTAAAGGAATTACAAATAGAGTAAAAATCATAGGGTACCAGGCATTGATAAGACCAATTCTTACATATGCCTGCCCAATATGGTACAATGTTAGTCCGTCATGTATGGAATTATTAAGAAAGTTTGAAAGGAGGTGCATAAGGCATTGTACAAGCAAATTTAGAAAACCTGAAACAGAATATAAATACTACATATCTAACAAATCCCTGTATGAATATAGCAAAATAAGCAAAATGGACCAATTTATAGTAAAATTAACAAGACAACATTACTCTAGAGTAGATTTAGTAACAGAAAATAGTTTGATTGCTCACGCAATTTACCCTGATAATAGGTACATAATAAAAACAATGAGCACGGGTTATATACCACCTGAATCGTGGATATACCTAGATAAAAATAAATTTATACAAAACGATGACAAACTACCCATAATATACCATGTATTTAGGAGATCAACTAACAAAAAAATAGAATATGAATCAAACAAAAAATACGAAAATGATCCGGAAATATTTAGATACGATAGGTACATAACAAAAATAGACTCAAAAGATACAAAAAAATATTGGTGGCAAGAATAAAATCAAATATTGATAGTATCAATAAATTTAGTTGTAAGTTAGATTAAGTAATTTTTAGTATTAGTGCTAAGTAGGATTAGGGTTTTTTAAAAAAAAAAGTTTAAAGAAAAATTGGTTTTTTTTAGAATTAAAATTTTTCCAATTAATATTAGAATAAAAATAAATGATTAAACATAATCAAATAACATGTAAAAGAAATAAATTAAAAACTAAGAAAATGATGCATATAAGTGCAAAAAAATTAAATAACTTAGAGCGCCCTAATGAAGGGTCAGTAAGATAAGAAGATGAAATAATTATAATTTTTGTTTAAGTGTTTTTGTCAAAAAAATAATTAAAATATGTAACTAATAAAAAATAAAGCACAATATAAAAAAAAAAAAAAAAAAAAAAAAAAAAAAATGTGCCTTCTTTGTAAATGTTATAGAATCAATCATTTGTGGTTGGACGTGTAAGACGTGTACGACGTACGACGTATACGACGTGTACGACGACCACATGAATATATTGTACATTTCTTCTTCTTGTCCAGCTCGTTGACTCATAATTTTATTTTATTTTTGTAATTCCGATTCAGATTACGCTCAAATTCAACGTTCCAACAAAAACACAGAAACGGACAAATAACTTAGATGACATGCTAGAGTTTTATATATTAGATTTTGAAAGGAAAAGTAGAGGTAATAATTTAGAAAAGTATGGAATTCAAGAAGCGATAATGACAGATAATGACACGTAATGACCCCTACCATAATGATAATGTCACACCTTTTCAGAGTTAGTAGGTTAAGGGATCGCTTCAGGTTCAGAATAGGCCAGATTTGCTTAATGATGTTGCAGTCTAGTCTAATTGACCATCATAAAAGTTGAAAAATATTAAAATTAAAAAATTTATACTATCTATTATTTTATTTTTTGTTTAAGACTAGCCGAGTTATCCGGCGTTGCCCGAAATATTCGGAAAGTTTTAAGAGCTTTCTTTGTTTTTAATTTGGAACGGGAAATATTTTTTAATGTTTCTTTTTTAGTAAGCATTGGTTGGCCGTTGTAGGTAGTTGCGTGAATTGAACTGATGAAATGAGAAAATATTGCCTTATATTCAAGCATTTCTTTTAAATGTTTTAATATTATGTAATTTTTTTTTTCCGATAAAGATACATACCGAGCGAATACAAATTGATATTAACACATCCCGCCGAAGCTCTTATTTTCTCTTTTATTTTCTATTCATCCCGGAAATGAATTAACAGAATTGAAGAAAATTTGGCTTTTTTAAATTATAGCACCCAAACAAATCACTTACAAAACAATATTTTTGACGAATCGATGGGCCGGAACGGTTTCCCAATAAAAAATTTCTACAATGTTTGAAAACCATTGATCAAGGCATTGAGACAGGGCAATAAAAAACGAAAAAAACTTATTAGACCGACATGGCGAAGCGGGTTATTGGAATTCAATAAAAATTGGTTTTTTCGGGTGTTAGAAGTTGTATGACAGCTACCCGAACTCAGTCAAAATTTCGAAAAAATTTTAAAGGAATATTTGTTTGTTTTTGAAAGAGTAGGTATCTGTGTACGAAATTTCAACTTTATAATACCCTTGGTTTTTGTAATATTTTTGTCCGGTGCTAGGACTTTGTTGACAGCTACAGCTAAATTTTAAATTCGAAAATATGTGAAAGGCATATTTGTTTATTTTTGAAAGAGTACCAGTGTACAAATTTTCAGCTCTGTAGCGCCTTTGGTTTTTGAAATATGCTCGTTAGGTGCTAGGAGTTATTTGAAAAACAACATATCCCGGGTTCGATTCTAAGTAACAAAAAACCATCTTGTAAAATTTGATTGAAATTGGTTAATGCGTCTCGCAGGAGTTCTGACACAAACATACACACATACAAACATCGATCTTTATATATAAGATTAAAAGAAATAAATAAAATGAACTCAACTTTTTGTTGTAATTTTATAACCAAAGCCTTATTATTTAATTACTTATCGGGTTTTGGTAAATTACTTATACTCCCGATAATTTTAATTAATTTTCCAAAATATAATAAATAGCTATCTTCCCTATGTCTCGTAATTTATTTATAACTTTATTTACCAATATTATTAAAACTACTACTTATAATAATAATTTTATTGAAACATACCAAATAACATTAAACTTATACCACGTTCTAATTAAAAATAGCATTTTGTAAAGACAAGTCATTTTAAAAATCTTTAAATCGTGTTCCTGAAAAATTGCAAGTTCATGGATATCAAACTACCAACCTATACAGTCTATTTGACAAAATAATTGTTTGGTTGAATCAGAACTGATTAATCGTCAATTCAGCATTAACGAAAGCAGGTATAATGCGTGATATCAGGCCCAGGCCTTTTTAAGGTCTGTAGCACCCAACAAGTAAGTAGTAATGGGTGATAGCGCACCCTAGATTGTGTATTAAAAATCAGATTAAAAAATTAACACTTTTTTGGCATGAATCATAGTACTTTGTATTACAATAAAATCGTGGTAGGATTATTTTTCGTTTCAAAAAGTCAGTGGCAAGGTCGTAAGACCACTTTTGTCTTGACGTTTGAAAATAATTGTGCAAAATTAAAGAGAATGAAATCCAATTTTCGTATTTTTAATATCATATATCACGAATTCAATTCAAATCATGACTAATATCAAGTCGAATCACTGTAATCAAAAAAAAATTTATATGTTACAGTTTTTGTATAGTCAAATAAATTTATTTAAACAAAAAAATTTTTATTTAACCCTTAAAGAAATCAAAAAAATGTTCATTTAAAATTTTTTAATATCCTTTTTTTATTATAATATTTGAAAATATTTTATAACCATTATTTATTACATACATATACATAATATTTTTATATATTACATAATATATAGGCCTATTATTACTATATAAATAAAATATTCATATAAAAATATTCCTATATAATCAAATTTGATTTTGGTTTTAACAAAAATTATAATTTTTTCCTACTTATTATTTTTTTTTTATTTATTATTTTTATTATTATTTTATTACCATCTTAATAAAAATTTATATATTTTTTTTTTATATTTTAAAATCTAATATTGTTTCAAAATCTACTTGTGTTATATACTAAAGAAAAACCAAAAAAAAAGAAAAATTAACAGAGATTTCATTATATTATATTCCTCTTTACCAATGTCTTCCCATAGCACTGTGTTTTTGGTTGAGATCAACCAAAAGTTTAATATTTTCACCATATTAAAAAAAAAAAAGGATAACAACCATAAACGACTTGTAAATACACATCCATATTTATTAATAACAAAAACAACAAAAATATAATATTAATAAAAGGATATTATGAAAAGCAGAATCATATTTTGTGTATGTATGAATGTGTGTATATATATATTTTATTGAAATAAATAAATTTATATTATAACGTTGTTGAATCACTCCTTTTACAGGACTGTTTATTATACACTTTAAATCCCCTCTATATATACATTTTTTTTTTCGTTTTTTGTGTTTTTATTTTATATTTGGGTTACCATAAACCAAATATCGTCTTACATATTACTCTGTATCTATATATATATACTATATATATATATTATATATGAAGTGAAAATATCTAAATACATGTAAATAATAAATTTTATATATTTAAACAATAAATAATCAAAAATATATATAATAATGTTGGTATATAATGTGTGTGTTGAGCGTGTATAGTGATTACAAAAAGACAATGAAAGCCGACACATAATAAACACATTCGTCGCGAATTTGTTTTTATATAAATAAAATTTCATTACGAAAAATTTATTTATCCCGCAAACATAATAATATACACGTATATTATATATACATATAGGTATTATGTATTCAAACAAAAAATTAATACAGGCTGATTTGTTCATTTTGTTTATTGGTTTAGGACGTATGATTAAATTGAAAGCAAAAAGTGTGCTCAAGCTTAATGGATTAACAAAAAGCTTGTTTGAAGTTGAGATTAAGTTGAAGCTTAATGGGGTATTTCGAGCATTATTAGTTAGTATCCTAGTTCAATGACTGAGAGCTTCATATTACAAGCTAATCTATCTAGAGGATAAAGGTATACCCAGATTTTGCATTTTAGAGGAAAACAGTATCAACATATTTCTACCTTCGAGAAATAGCGATCCAGATACAGTTGTGATTAATGTAAAGCTTGATTTTATGTATTCGGAAAGCTTTCTGTTGTAACTACTCTCTTAATAAGCGAAGCCAATTTACCTTAATAGAAATTACTCCGTTAGGTGAAAAAAAAGTTGAAATTTAAAAATTATATTGAAGATAAGTTCCCCCATTATCCAAACCTACAATAGTTTTGTATAAACGAATTCTTTCCTAGTATTTGGGTAGTGTTAAAACAGACAAATAAACTGTTGTAGCCGACACGTTGAGGTAATTAGATAGAAAATACTGTTAGTTGCTGCTTAGAGAAAATGGGGATAGAAAATACTGATCGCACACACTCTGACTCATAACTAGACAACAACATAGTGAAATAATATTTCGAATAAAGTTTTCAGAATATAGACATAACTTCGATGACCAAAAAAATCCAATCCACAGTTTCGCTGAAGATAGTACTCTGGTGGCATACTTCGATTTTCTCCGTAAATTTAATGCTACAAATACCGAAGTTGGCAATTGAAGACAGATAATGGTTAACATGATTAGACATGATCTGACTAAAACTGTTGCTGACTGGGGCTAAAAGAAAAACAGAGTTGAGTTTAACTCGTCTTAAACTCAAAGCTGTCTTATTTCACGCAAACTTCCAGGATTTTAACCTAATCTTTCCTTCTAATGTGTTACTTGACAAAATACGGATAATCTAAATATTTTAGGCATGCGCGTGAATCAAAAATTTATTTATAATGATAATATTTTTGATATCGCAAAAGGAACTGCCAAGTGTTTAGGCTATCTAAGTAGATGTAAAGCTGTCCTTTCACCTTTGGAACTCCTTAATATCTATAAATCATTTATACGTCCTAAGATGGAATATAATTCATACATTTGAGCTGGCGTTTCCATTACAGTTTTAGGCTACCTTGGCCGTGTTCAAAATCACGCCATTCGTCTGATTGGGGACCCAAATATAACTTCATTCTTAACTTCTCTTGGACATCGACGTGTAGTCGAAGCTTTTTCTCTGTTTTATAGATACTTCGTAGATGGGAACACATACTAAAACAATTCCAACACGAAACAAGAGGAGCCGCAAATGTTCACCCCAACACTGTGGAAATCCCAAGATGGCATAAAGTAGGTTATGAAAGATTGTTCATAGTTCGCACTTCTAAAAGGTGGAATCATATTCATCCCAATATGTTTCCACACTGAACTTACAATTTGCAAAAGTTTAAAGAAAATATTAATTCCTTTATTCTTCACCTTCCAATTACTAATCTATCTCCCTTTTTGTCTTCCTAATTTATCCTATCCTATCCTATCCCAACCAAGCGTCGAGTAAGTGATAAACGTATTTTCATACCTAACGCTTTGGATGTCAAGAAAAAAAAAATACTGTAGGGTAACAGTTTGAAAGTTGAAGCAAATATACAACAATGTATTTGGCTACAACTGAAGAAACTAGCGGCTAAAGGAAAACTGCGGAAAAATTCCCTTTCTGTTCTATTCTTCATTAAAGAGAATCTAGCTCAATAAAATAGTAGTTGTAATGGAGTGGAGTTGTCATCATTAAAAATTTAGATTACAAAAAAATAGGGAGCTCAAATTACAACGACTTTGATGTGGCTTTTAAGTAGTAATGGAAATTGAGCTATAGGTACTATTGTTATATTCAAGAGACTTGAAGCTACTGTTTCAATACAATATTGTAACGAAATAATTAAAAGCCGATTGATCTGCCCAACAAATATCGGCCTTTGTTAAAATTATACTCAGAGGATAGCGATGACACCATTACACATGGTGAAAAAGATGGTTGATTTAGTGATTTTTACAGAACAATATCCATCATTCGAAAACGGCATCCGTCGGTTTTTTTTATCCGCCTGGCAAATTGTGGAGAGGCTAATCCAAGAACAAGTTAACATAAGTTAACATAAGTTAACGGTAACCTACTTCAATGACTAAGAGCTCCAAATTACAATCTAATCTATGTTAAGGATGAAGGTAAAGCCAGATCTTGTATTTTAGCGAAAAACAGTATCAACATAATTTCTGCTTTCTATCGATAGCGATTCAGATACAGGTGTGATAAAGCTTGGCCTCGTCAATTACTGGTTAATTTCAGCTTATCCATGACAACCAAGGGTCACTACTTTCGAGAAATTTAGGTAAGGCGATACAGGAAGCAGAATGGTCTAAAATAGTGATCATTCTTAGATATGATCCCAATGCTCACGGTCACGGAATCTGACTATAGCATATAGACACTAATTATAGAAATGAGCTATTTTTTGATTATATGTGTTAAATGCTAACCTAATTTTAGACTATAAAAAATATTAAAACTAAGTATATAAAAGCTACCACGTTACACTAATCTAAATCAAACAACAAATCATATATAATTCGTATTAAATAACCCTGTACATTTTAAATTATATTTAAAGCAATATAAGTTTATTTTAAATTTAGTGAATTGTTAAAATTTAAATGAAAATCTAATTTGAGAATAATAACAAAAATAAGTTCCATAATATTAACTTAGAAAATATTCAATTACAAACAAAATTAATATCCCGTTTTTTATTTAAAGATGGTGTTTATTTCTGGTGTACATAATATAGTATGTATGTGTATATAGAATATTATATTTTTATGTATATATGCTTTATCGTCCTTAATAAGTCCTTAATAAGATGAACAATAATATTGAAAAATGTTATAATACACATTCACATACATTTGAGCTACTAAAAATAATATTTTGAACGGTATTATAAATTTTATTTGAATTTTTTTATTGATTAGATTAAGACTGAATGCGGACCTACAATCTTCAGATGATATACAAAAATGCTCTGAAAAAGAAACATTCAAAGTTCAATAACAAGAACTCCCTTCATGGTGATATTAGATTGCGATTCAACATTATGTAAAAGATTTATTTTGCATGATTTTTACATCTAGTCTAACAAAATATTTCTGCTGTCTTAAAAATACCCTAAATTGCTTCAACTAGAGCTAATATGTTTGAATCAAGAAAAACACATTAGTTATCATTCAAATTATAATTAAGAACAAACAATATTATGCTAATTATTCAAATTAAATATTTTTCAATTGCTTTCCAATGCCATAAAGATGTTGTTGACTGATGTTATTTTCATTAATGATTTGTCCTGTTGTTTGTCTGAAGCCCATTGTAGATTATATGCTGATGATGCCCAAATTTACATAAGTGGTCACATCGTATACACATTGCAATTTGCAACAAAAGTAATTTAACTAGTTTTTATATTTTTAAACCAACAAGTATAATCCAAAACATTATTCTACTTCTTCAAGCTAAGCTTGGATGGCAATCTATTTGTCAATTTGTAGAGTCAGGAACATAATGAAAGCATTTGTTTTCGATCAAATTTAAATGAAAAGTTCATTAGATCAGTAAGATAATATTAGATTGACAAGGTGGAGTACATTTGAGAAATATTTAGAAATGCGCACATCATTGGCAGATTATCAAAACAATTTCTATTGAAATCAAAAATTGTTTAAATTTTTAAAATCACTAATTTAGATCTAACAAAAAGTGAAAATATTGTTAAGTAGAACTGGCTTTTTAAATTTGAAATTATTATTGAGCCTTGTTTAAGCAATACTAATGATTTATTTGTAAAAATTAAACTACTTCTATTCCTAAAACATTTAAAAAAAATTTAATTATATCACAGCTCCGGGGCTTAATCACGTAAAAAAATCAAATACGCATAGTATGCAAATTTCGTATTTGAATATGAAATTTATCCGTATCGCGTAACTTGGTTTTCGCATTACATTAATGCTAATTTCGCAATACAGAGTACGAAATGTTAATATGCGAAAATAGTTTTGCGAAAGTAGCAATACGCGGTTAGGTAGCTGCAAAATACCTAAAATTGATTAAACAATATACCTAAATCGAAAACTTGTATAATATTTTGCCTTATTTAAATAATTGAATAGTTGGGATTTTGAAACCGGTGTTAAACATATTACGTCCAATATAGCCATTCCCATATAAGCCTATATATATGAACAAACATGAATTATAATTCACACCTATGGATGGGCGCTTTAAAGGCTGTTTCTTAACTTACAATTCGCCTCATAGATTATATGAATGTCTCATCAACGCTCTTGCTTCACTTTGCCATCATTGCATATGTATATTTTGTTGGAGGAGTGACTGTATTTTGTGGATATCTTGTGGGAGTAGACACATGCTATAGGAAAAACTAAAATTACTACTTTGATCGAAGAATGAGAGAGTCTGCAAATGACGGTGAAAATATCAAAATGGTTCAAGACTGATTATAGAAATGCATTTATAGTCAAACTTCTAGAATTTGAAACCGAATTCCACTACAGGCATTCAAACGCAAAGTAAGTTTTTATATGTTTGACTTGCAAAAATTCAAAGCGAACATCAATAAACATAATCCACAACTCTCCGCCGCAAACTCTTTTTTCCTACTTCTTTCTTTAACTATCCCTTCGATTTTTCAAAAGTCAACGGCATGAAAGTATATAAAGGTTTCTCTGACCTAAGTTTTGGCTAATATTATAAAAAAATTTTAAATATTTATTGGCGGATAATCTTCGTCGCAGAAATTAAGTATCAAGTATCGATTGGTATTTAAAAGCTTCAGATGTCATACTTAAGCTAATCTGATCCCAATTCAGTAGAGCACAATGTATTGCCCCATTCACTGCGTTTTGAAGTACCATATAGCGCACAAGAAATTAGTAAGTAAGATTAACTTGATATTAACATTGGGAGCTATCCAGCATACCATTGAAGAATATCCTGAGTCTAATCACAAAATCAGGTATTGTTAATGATTCAGAGACTTAAAAACCGGGTTATCATAATAAGCCATTTGTGGCTGCGGTGTTGTAGGAACTGGATCCCTCTCGAAAAAAATTAAATCTAATCTAATCTAACTTGATTATTAGAGATTAGTAGTGACCTGTCGTCCCCCGTCAATGATCACCAGACTCCATTGTTCAGTCAGCTAACACATTTCAAAAAACGTAGTACTTCATTTGGTTTCTTATATCTTACTTCTGAGGAATTTTACCCAATCGTACCTTTCTGGAATTCTCGCCCTCCTTGTTTGTGCAATACAAATTCAGGGATTATGAAAAGCCGAAAAGCCGCCACCTTCTTCTTCACAACCCCTACAGAGGTTACTTTTAACAAGCTTCATGTCTTGCTGCATGTTTCCTCAGTAGCAGGTGCTCTGGATCCTATATAAACTCGTAAGTCGGCGTAAGTAGAGTGTTTAATAACAGTTTATTAGACAACAATTAATCTCGGATTTGTTGTTCAAATACTTACTTTTATACATACGTTAAAGTTAACTCTAAAGTAGGACAGTTCAACTAAAAAAAAATTAAATTTTATTATTTCGAAAATTTGCGAACCTATTTGTGAATCTTAACTAAAGAAAAACCAAATACAGTCTATACGTATACAACAATAAAAAAATACACAATCGGAAACTAATGTTCGAATTTTTTTTAAATAAAAACAAAATATTTTGTCTGTTCAAAAAGGATCAAGGATAATGATTCGGAAAGTGTATATTTTCACGATTACATTACACTACAGTGTAAAAAAGATGTATATATATATATATATATATATATATCATACAAAAAAAGATATATATATATATACATATATAATGTAATGTGTACAAGATTTTAAGAAAAATTTTGACTTTTTTTTCTGCCATCTTTAATATACTCGTCTACCACCACTATCACCATCAGTAAATTTTAAATACTACCACAAAACCCACCAAATAAATTTTGATGGAGTTTTAGAATATTATGTATAATAAAATAAAGAGTGTTTGTTAATATATTCTTTCTATATATAGTTTTTTAGTGAGCCCAAAAAATTGTGGTGAGTAGGAGTTCAAATATTGAATTGGATTTACAATTGAATTTTTAGTATTCACTAGTATCTATACTGATCCGAAGTACATACATTTTAAGTGTAAGAGATGGAAAAAAAACCACAGAAAAACCATAATGAGAACTTTTATATTTATATAATATTTTTCTTTTAACTTTAATATAGTCGTAGTTGTAGAAATCTATACCAAAATTTACACACGCTGGCTGTTCGGTAATTTTATTTTTATTTAATTTTCTTTTTTATTTTCAATTTTAATTTAGTTTCTCCAGAAATGTGGGAGATGAAATTTCTTTTCATTGTTTTTAATTTTAGTTTGAGGTGAGATTATTTTGAATCGCGGATCTTTTTTTGGTTATACCGTTAGTTGTAAATATACTTTCTTCAAATAAAAATTTTAAATAAAAGAAAAAATGGTTAGAGATGTTCAGAAAACTTAAAATAACTTTCAGTACATTTTAAAAATAATTTAATAGATAAATTTAAATGTTTTACAATTTAAGGTTAAAATAATGAAATTTTACAATCAATACATATTCTGTTCGAGACTGGACTGGTAATGGTGCAAAACAGTGCAAAAAGACATGCATTCAAACATACTGTTAATAGCATTTTATAACAGCGGGGGAATTGGTCGCGGAAATCATTAGAGTGATCTATAAAATGCAATGGGACACGGACAAAATCCCAAAAGAAAATCCCCAGGCACCGAAACAATCAATAGGACCAAAATCTCGAATAAGGAAGTATTTCCAGTAAAACAAAACCCCACCAAGAGACAAGATCATCAAAAACAAAATACGAAAAACAAAATCCTCAAAAAAAAAATACCGAACTTTCGTAGCCTCCAAAGGAGATAAAAAACCTACAAAAAATAGAAAAAAATCCAGAAAAAAAATTCTTTCACGTATTCTTTCACACTTCCTTTGCAGTTGTCCAACATTAGATACAGTCAGACTCCGGACTTTAGGTGAGCCTTTCAGCAACAATATAGGTATTATTACGGAAAGCAAAATTGGCAATCTAATCAACAGGGTTGACTTACTACTGAGTGTACCTTGGGAGAGTGATCCCCTAAACCAGCCAAACATTGGTCCCGAGTGGTGGTACCAAAAACGCGCAATTAAGTGCTAATTGGTTTTCCAGAAGCAGCTGGAATCGCTACTGTTACCTACCTACCTAACCGCTTATCGATTCAAGAAAAGAAAATAACACCAATGGAGATATAAAATCAAATAAAAGTTGTTTCAGAAACTGTTAATCATATTGAATTGAAATTTGCCATTAACATGAATAGAAAGAACCACTAGTAAGCACAATTGTTAATTTGGTAAATCAAGAGTAGAGGACATTTGACCACATATATACAAATTAATTTCTTACCGAAAATAATTTAACCTTTTCGGTTAAAGATAGTCCTATTCGGTCGAAGCCACTGTGCAAAATCTATTTATTAGCCAAATATACTACCCCAAAGCAATTTCTATTACAATTAGCGCAGTTAGAGCTATTCTCAATAAAAATTATTTAGTGAAGGACATTGAAGGTCATATAAACCAGAACCATTGTTCAAATATTAAATATTATTTGCTTGCCAAAAATAGCAACAATTTCAAAGTCTTGATTTTTAATTTTCAAAAAATGATCGGTCTCCTTTAAAAAGAATATATTTTTTCTGACGACAGAAAAATCAAGATCTTAAAAATGCGAGATTTAAAAAAAATAGATTTTAAAATATCGAGATTTGCTTGAAGTCCCCAGCTCAGTCATCATCTTTCACTAATCCATAGATCAAATTGCAATATATTTTCAACAACCCTGTATCTCTGACAATATTTAGTTTAAGTTGCCATATTGCTAAGCAGCAACAGTTATAAACCGCATACCGTAATTATTATGTAGGCCTTTCATCACCTTTCACTAATCCATAGATCAAATCGCAATATATCTTCAACAAGCCGGTATATCTTACAATATTTAGTTTAAGTTGCCATATTGCTAAGCAGCAACAGTTATCAACCGCATACCGTAATTATTATGTAGGCCTTTCATCACCTTTCACTAATCCATAGATCAAATCGTAATATATCTTCAACAACCCCAATCCGGTATATTTGACAATATTTAGTTTAAGTTGCATATTGCTAAGCAGCAACAGTTATCAACCACATACCGTAATTATTATGTAGGCCTTTCATCACCTTTCACTAATCCATAGATCAAATCGTAATATATCTTCAACAACCCCAATCCGGTATATCTTACAATATTTAGTTTAAGTTGCCATATTGCTAAGCAGCAACAGTTATCAACCGCATACCGTAATTATTATGTAGGCCTTTCATCACCTTTCACTAATCCATAGATCAAATCGCAATATATCTTCAACAAGCCGGTATATCTTATAATATTTAGTTTAAGTTGCCATATTGCTAAGCAGCAACAGTTATCAACCGCATACCGTAATTATTATGTAGGCCTTTCATCACCTTTCACTAATCCATAGATCAAATCGTAATATATCTTCAACAACCCCAATCCGGTATATTTGACAATATTTAGTTTAAGTTTCATATTGCTAAGCAGCATTTTGTTATGTAATATAACGGTTATCAACCACATACCGTAATTATTATGGTATCCAGAAATCAATTAATATTAACTAGTTAAAAACTGAACTAAAATTGAGCTCGCAAATTATTTGTGATTCCAATTCCAAAATGATTCCAAAATGGACAAATTCCAACAATGCTCCAACATTGTGACATTATTTATTTACTTTGATTTTAAATTTTAATATAATCTTATTTTGGCATTAATTTTCTTCATTGAAGTTAAAATTTTCAAAAATTCGCTAATTTGACGATTTCACCTATAATATCGAACTTTTTGGCATATTTATTTGTTTACTTAATATCGCTGCACTGTTTTATATTTAAAAATCAATTTACGTTTTTTCACTAACAGTTAAAGCGTTAGCATATTACTTTTAGCATTTATGAACAGATGTGTATTCACTACGACCTAAACTTACATTTAGTTTTGTTGTCACTAAGCCTAGGTCACGATAGAAGAAGAAAAATACCGCTTGCTTGGTTAGCATATACTTGTACTAGTTTCTAGTTTTTATACAGGTGAAATTATTTGCACAGAAAATATTTCGAAATAATTAAACCAAAAGTGATTAAATTGAAAACCAAAATTCATAAAACTAAATCTACTAGACCTTAACATATATAATAGGTAACCATAAAATATTTCTTGATTAATTAATTAATAAAGATGAAAAATTTCTAAACCACTGACCTCATACATATACAATAATATATCTCATTACATTTTCATTTCGTATACATTAAATCAATTAAAATTTAATTCAAGTTTTTGATAATATATTCTTCTATATATGGTATGAATGAGATGGCTATATACAGAATTCTTGTTATGAGAGTTAAATGGATTAATTAACAATAATGTATTATAATATCTAACCACATTCTAAATAATCCATAAAATTAATGATATTACTATTAAAATTTTCGATATATGACTACCCCATTTGTAATAATCTCTTATTTTATATTTTTCCTCCTTTGAAATTCACTTCAATTCAATCAATTTGGTCATCATCAGTTGTTCATTTCTAAAATAGAAAATTATAATAAAACATTATTTATTTATTTTTGTTTTGCTTTGCTTTGCTTTTTTTTAAATACATTACCAGTTACCACTATTTTGGTTTGAGCATATGAATCATCATATATATTTTATATGATACCGTGGGTTCCGAATGAACAAAATGTATACACACTTTGGGTGATTATAAAATCAGAGATTTAGATTTAAAGTAGAAATTGAAGAAAACGGACATAGAATTTTTTTTAGTCAGCGCGTATATTTCAATTGATACCCATTTTTATTCAAATATGGCTAATGAAGAAAATGAATGCAATCACAAATATGGCAAACCATTTCATTAAAAATTTCGTTGCATTTTCTATCAATTGCCGCCTTCAATTGATCGACTTTTGCCGGTTTTGATAAACAAATATTATCTTCGACGAGTCCCCACAAAAAAATTAAGTAGCTTTGAATAGCTCTGAATCGTACAGGGCCATCGACTTCCATCTTTAATTGATGGACCGTTGCCGGTTTTTGTAGACAGATTTTCTTTTTAATGGGTTTTCACAACAAAAATTCACTAGGATGAGTGGGAGAGCGCAGATCTATTCGATAGCAATTCTTCGCCCAATCAAAAATGTTATGTCCAAATTTGTATATCCCGTCGATATAGTAGACAGGTACATAATTTTTCTGAAAATGATAGTCTTCGTCATTTTCAAACTGGTCGCAAATATTTCGCATATGACATTTTCTTGAAGCAAACTCAAGTAAACTTCACTAGTTGCAATATTACTACAAACGAATGGTCAATTTAGCGCCCGCTGACCATCCCCAGCTCACTCTAACTATTGCTAAATTTACATGATATTCTTCTGAAACATGACGATTTTCTGGTGCCCAGTGCCTGTAGTTATGGGATTAATCAACCCGTTTAATTCAAATGTTGTACCAATGGTACGACAAACATTCTTGTACCCCATTTTGCTAAGTTCCACTCATAAAACTCCACTCTCTGATCATAATAATCTTAATTGAAAAATTACTCATGCTATATAACACTTCAAAGACTGTTTGTGGACATCTTAAACAATTGACTCTCTTTCTAACTAATCCCCGATGCGAGTAAATCTTATAGGTTGATGTATTTGAAACACACCGCTAAACAGTTTTTACTATTCTACTACGTTTTCACTCTCGAATATGGTAGCATTTTTAAATGAATTTACATTTTTACAAAGTCTAGTCTAATATCAGCCATTACTACCTGGAAAGTTAGCTTATAGTATGATTATAATATATATAAACAAATATAGCTTTGAAGGGTTCCCAAAATTGAAACTGGTTCGGGTGGCTATCCAACTCCTAGGCTCTTAGCAACCGCCAAAATTATTTCAAAAACTAATGATATTACAGACGTGAAAAGCCATAATTGTATACTCCCCACAATGTGGTGGTGTTGAATAGAAAGCCCGAAGGTAATCGGGGTAGGGAAGATCAAGGAGAAGATGGGAAGACAATGTTCAAAATGATGCCCAAGCCTCACAAATGCCAAATTGGAGGCAAGCGGCGCAAGCTCGACCCTTTTGGAAGAGTATTATGATAATGACCGAAGCTCGCCCAGATCTGAAGCCCTTTAAGATGATAATGATACTCTCCCAAAAATGCGTAAACACGTCTTTTCCAGATTTTCAAAATTCGGGCTTAGTTTACGAAATTGCAGTTAACCTAACCCAAGACTATACAATATTACCAGCATAAAATAATAAAAGTATTGCATCAACATGTTATTGAAAAATAAATTCAAACAAATTTAATAATTTTGAATTGGACTCTAGCATGTGTTTTTGGCTATCCTTTTTGCATTTTTGAGAAGCATAGAAATAAATTTTATAAATTTTGTGACCTGAACAACGTCCATTTGCTAGCAATTAATAAATTCATAAATTCAATAAACAGTCAACATCCGTTTGCTAGTAATCAATCAATCCAAGTTATCTATTCGATTGTAATTCAAGCTTAAAAGCCATATTCGTACACATTTCAAATATCAAAGTTCCCACACCTAATACACAAGTTCAAGTTAAATCACAAGTTTATTGAACAATTTTGGGGCTACCATTGGATGCGGCAAATAACGTCAATCAAAAAGATCAAGTATTTGCGAACAAAGTGCCGCAAAAGAATATGTAGAATATTCAGGCCCAACAGCATTAGCAATAAGGACTTATGGCAGCTAACAGGTGAAGAACCGATAATATATCAAATTAAGTGTAGAAAATAGAGTCAAATAACATAGCCAGATAACATAGCCAGAATGGTCCTAGAATGGAACCCCCAAGGTAGCAGAAGGAGAAAAAGACCCAACAACACCTAGTGTTGAGCTACGATTCCCAACTAACAAGATATGTACGAACTTAGAATGGAATAAAAATCAATACGTACAACAGAGAACAATGGAGGAGGCAAACTGATACCCAATGCTCCCACGAAGAGCAAAATTGAAAAAAAAATCTGAAAGAACAATTAGTGCAAAATTTCTGTTACCCTCTAATTAGAAAGAATGGGTATTAAAATGTATACACATATTTTTTGACACACTCTGTATTATAACATTATCAATCGTCATTATAATAATGGATATGGTAAGTACTATATTATTATATATTTTCTACAACAAATATTTTCAACAACAAAAATAGCATTACCATATCATCAATAAGGAAATGCCAAAAATAGAACAAAAACAAAAACAGAACAAAAAAAAAATTGAGAAAATTCGATACAAAATAACAAACATTTTAATTGATTATCAGAATAATCATGATGATGATTATTCAATGCCAATGATAATGATTATAATGATGATAATAGTTAATGGTCCAGGAAAAGTTAAAAATATTGATTACAAACCAATTATGTTTGTTGTATTTGTTTCGAAAAATACAAAACAAAAAAACAAAATACAAAAATTTGTAATCTTATGTTGTCTATACTAATGGACCATTACAATAGGGTTATAATAGAATATCCATTTAAAAAAAAATTTAAAAATTTATTATGAAAGAAAGAGATAAAAAATGTAATCCATCATTTTTTTTTCTCCTCTTTTATCGTTCTCAACAATATATTATAGTTCTAAACAAAAACAATTTTTGGTAATTTTTCATCTCTATCAGGGCTTTTATTAAAATTGTAAATTTTTTTTTTTTTTTCTAATTGAAATGAAATGAAGATGGAAATTTAAAACAAAAACAAAAATAATATAAATTAAAAAAAAATATATAATTTTGGTTTTATTTTGCATTTTATTTATTAATATCCAAATAAATACAAATATGACTCTGCTGAATGAAAAATATTAAAAGAGGGTTTCAAAAAAAAAAAAAAAAAAACATTGAAAAATATTAGCGATTAAAAATAAGTCCAAAAATTTAACAACAAATTCAGGAAGTAATAAAACACAAAAAAATAATAATAATAAAAAAAATTTTTAACTATAAACTGGGAAATTTTTTTTTTTTTTTTTTGTGGAAAATTTATTGAAAAATATAAAACAAAAGGAAATTGTTTTTCACAAAAAAAAAAATTGTTCCTTTTAGGGTGAAGAGTGAATCCATAATTTATGTGTGTATATCAAAATAGCAGGATGTCTCCTTTTAAAGTGATTAAATTTTTCCCGTTATTGAAATATTTTTAAGGAAATTAAAATTTATTAGATATTTTTTGTTGTTGTTTTTGAAATTGAATGATATGAAATTAAAATTTCCATTGCCATTTAATCAATTTTAATTGAATGCATTTATTGAATTTTTTGTCCGCTTCTGTTCTTTTAACAAGTTGTTATATCCAAATCATCAAGGTTTAAATCGAAAAAGATGACAAAAGCGATCCCTCTAACTGCAGACCTACAGCAATCAAAATTCGATCTTTTTCAAAGTAATGGTGATTATTATCAACAAATGAAGTATCTTGAATGCAAAGGAATATAGTTTTAGGGCTTTTTCGATATTTCAATTTTAACTTAAAACCAAAGCGCATCGCGTTCGTTTTCAAAAAAACTGCTAAAACTGCAAAAGCAAAGCGTTCGGTATTAAAAAAAAAGCTTTTGCAGCAAGTTCGGTTTCTTTTACTGCAAATTAAATTTACAAAAAAAACTGAAGTTTTGGCAGTTTTAATTTTGAAAGTGCAAAGTATGCAGTTGAATAATAATGTCAGATATAGAGGATTTACTTGGGTAAATTAAATAATTTTTAAAATTTGTTAATTTTTTAATTGGTTTTATAATTTTCAGCGAATTAGAAGAAGATAATTACTGAACTTTATTGGAGACAAGCGGCACAAGATGGAATGTTTTTGGAGGAGCATAGTGATGAAGGCCAAAGCTCACCCAGAGCAGTAGCGTTATAAGATGATGATGATGAATTACTGGACTGCAACTAGAATAAAATTGCAGGCTCAATGTCGTCTTCAAGCTGAGAAGAATTTTAAAGAAAGAGTATAAGCTTGTTATGAAGAGTTGTACTTAGGGATATAAAGAATGAAGATCCAAATTTCCCTTTCTCGGTTGATGAGTGCATGAAAAAATATAACAACCTCATATGACAACATATGAAAGGGTAAAAACTAAGTATAAAAAATCTGGAAATAATAGATCGCACTGGGAATACTTTGAAATATTTATTTATATGTAGATTTTCTTATATATTTTATTTTAATTTAATATTTTAATAAAAATAAAAAATAAAAATATGAGCCGACATGTTTCGTCCTTTTAAGATATTTTCAAGACTCGGCGACATGTCGGCTCATATTTTTATTTTTTATTTTTATTAAAATATTAAATTAAAATAAAATATATAAGAAAATCTACATATATTTTCTTAATCAGTGAAATATTAACAAGTGTTTTATTTTATTTATTAAAATAATTTTATTAATTTATATCATATTTTTAATAGCAAACATACCTTCATATGTATGTATGCCTGAAATGACTGATTGCAAAATTAAAAATTATAATTTTTAGTTCAGAAATCTAAAGTACCTACATAGTATTATATTTCCTCTTTACAATAAAATAAATACCGAACATCTGACATTTCAGTTTTTGAATGATGCATAAGCTTTTTCAAGCTGTTTCAAGTGCATAATGCGATATCGAAAAAGCCCTTAGATCACAACGCTTCACTTGAAATCTGGAATAATGGCTTACCTTAGCGAGAAGCTCAACATCATCATACACAACTGTGGTGAATCTACTGCTATAGCTGTGAATATTTCAAAAGTCTTTCATCGTATCTAACATACCGCTCTTTTATCCAAGTGTCAACTTATAGACCTTGGTTCTGTTTTAATAAAATGGATTGAAAATTTCCTCTCAAATCTTCGATTTGTGTCATAGTTGATGCATTAATATCCCGCAAATGTCATATTAACGCTTCTCTTTTTTTGATATTTATCAATTATCTTCTCCAATCAACTTTCAATTCTATCCGTAGTTTTGCAGACGATAGCACTCTAGTACCATACTTCGTTTTTCTTCGGAAATCACATACAACAATACCAGTTACTGATACTAAACGTAATATGATAGTCAACAAGCTCAACTATGACCTAGCAATTATTTTCGACTGGGGAAAAAGTAATAGAGTTAGTAGAGTCGAATACCTCCAAAACTCAAAGCTGCGTAGTCTCGAACTAAACTACTTCATTTACAATAAAAGAAAATGATATGGAATGACCATATGTTTGACATTTCTAAAAATTCCGCTAGTTATTTGGATTTTTTGAGTCTTTACAAAGCGTATTTTTCTACCCAGGACATGCTAAATATCTAAAAATATTACATACGATCAAAGTTGGAATACAACTCACATATATGGGCCGGTGTATCGCAAACCGCAATAAATTTTCTAGACAAAATTCAAAGTCTGTAGTCTTATCGACAACCCTCATATGACATTCTCCCTTGTACCACTTGAATATGGCCATATTTTTCTATTTTTTTTTATTTATTTATTTCTCTACTCAATGAGTTTATAAAGCTCGTACAGAGTTTAGTAATTCATAGTATTTTAAATCATAATACAGTTAATAACTCAATAACATTGTTGGAGTACTTTCCCTCATTATCAGAAAAATTTATCAGTGGGTTCTACAGCACAACATCAGTCTCAACCTCATTTACAAATTTCGTCCATTTTGCTCTATCTTGTCCAACTATTTTCCTTTCTTTAAATCCTTGATGTTGTCCTTGATTTTGTTCAGACATCTTAGTTTTGGTTTACGTCGTGCTCTGGTATTGCAGTACACTGCATTTAATATTCTTTTTAGTATTCTTTGATCAATCATGTCATCTTAATAAATTTTATAATATTATGTCCTTCAATTAGTGCTTCTATCTTCTCGCTTGAATTTATTTAGTTTTCACCACAGTCATTTTTTTTTTTTGCTTTATTTTTTCTTTATAAACAGCCAAAAAGCAAAATACCTTTAGCACTTACGTACCGCTTAGTTGGCGTAGAAGAGGATAAATTAGAAAGAAAAAATAAGGTAGAGTAGTATTAGGAAGTTAAAGGATAAAGGTATTAATATTTTCTTTAAATTTTATATAAATTAAAAGTGGAAACATATCAGAGGGAATATGATTCCATAATATTCTTGAAGTGCAACATATGAACTAATGTCCATGACCTGCTTTTCTTTCATGTCAACCGTTTTGATATTTGCAGGTCGATGGTAAATGATTTGCAT
Source organism: Argyra leucocephala (assembly GCA_963942445.1). Classification (NCBI taxonomy): domain Eukaryota; kingdom Metazoa; phylum Arthropoda; class Insecta; order Diptera; family Dolichopodidae; genus Argyra; species Argyra leucocephala. The sequence goes on along the minus strand of OZ012681.1, from coordinate 115,943,209 downwards.
ACGTTTTAACATGTTTCTTTATTTCGCATACTTTTTGAAAGCACTTTAGCTGAAATTTTGTGTGTCATTTTATCTTCAAAGATGTTATGAGACACAAAATTAGTCATAGCTAAGCTAGTCAGTTTCAAAATAGCTAAAGAGAGCGTAATAAATATTACATTTATTTTTTCTATCATTTTCCTCCTAGAAAAAGCACTTCAATTTGTTCATTTTTAATGATTTGCTTTTATAACGGTTTTACATTTTCCAATGAAAAGGTCGATATTTTTTTTTTTATACATAGCCAAAACAATAGGTTAGGTCTTTTATACAGATTGGTATATTTGACTAAGGAGGAAAAGGGAAGTTAAAAAGATGGAATGTAGAAGGGAGAGGGAAAGAGAAGTTAGGAAAGATGGAATGTAGAAGGGAAGGAGGACAATTACGAACGAAGGTCCTGGTGCTAATGTTCGTCTTGAATTTATATAGGTGATAAATATAGAATTGAACATGTTTGGGGAACACATAGGATGGAATTTGGTTCCACATTCGGAATATTGATGTTATAAACGAATTTCCATAACTTGTCTTCTCTCAACTAGGGATTTCAACGGTGAAGGGGTGAGCACTTGCTGCCTTTTGTTTTTCATATGACTTAATTCTGGTAATACGGTACTCTTTAGGTATCAGGCTTGAGCCTTGAGGTCACTTTCACATACATATCCACTTACCTTCAATTAAAGTTTTTTATTTTTTTAAATACCTTCGGCGATTAAATGATTTTATTTCTGCCAATTACTTATAATCTACTTGACTTATTTTGCGATTTAAATTTTGACTTGGACCTAATTCGAAAATGGTTTTATGTTAATAAGTTAGTTATAAGTAATAAAACTAAAATTATGCAATTTCGGCTTAATAATTGTCTCCTCGAAAATTTTAGTATTTGGTATCATTTTCCTGATTGTCCTAAATTTCCTTTATTTCCTATACAGTCTCTATAAACTCTTTTGTCCTCTCTTCGCCTTCTAGTATTTCTTGTTTTAACATTGAAAGTGTAGATACTTTTAGGTACTTGGGTGTTTTACTTGATAATAAACTGAATTGGTCAGCACATACTTACTATTTAAATAATTATTTTAAAAATATTTTGCGAAACATTTACCACTTAAATCTGTATTGTTCTTGAAAAGTTATGCTAATTGTATATTTTGCTCTATTCAGTTCTAAACTGCAATATGGAATTAGTTGCTGGGGTAGTTCTTATTTTAATAAAACTCAACCTCTCCTCATCGCTCAAAAACACTGTATAAGGATAATTTTAAAAAAAAAATAGACTAATGCCGAGCTTTCCTTTATTTAAAAAGTTGGATATTTTACCACTTGTCTATTTATATCTGTTTAAAACGTTGAAATTTTTTTTCAATAGGTCGGGCTAGCTCGCTCACTGATTTATAACTAGATATCATCTTAGAATTAATAATTTATACCTTGTAAATGTCCGAAGAGCCCGTACCTCTCATTTTTGCCACTTTTATGATTATACAGGTCCAAAAATTTTTAATATGTTACCTTTTTCTTTAAGATCGGACAGATCACCTGTTTCATTTTGCAAAAATATTCGGTTTTGGCTTTGTGAACTGGATCACCTTCAAATTGAATCTGTTTTTAATACGATTTTTAATATAATTTTTTTAATTTTCTTTCAGAATTCTAATTCAATTCAAATTGTCATAATTTTGTATTTAATTCTGCTTACTCTCGTTTATTATTTAAATTTTATTAAATTTTATTTTAAATTTTATTTTTTCATTATATAATTTTAATTTTAAGCTATTTTAGTTCTTCCATATTTAGCTTTAATTTTCTACTTTACTATGTTTGTATCCAACAACATTTTATATTTTTATGCCTGTATTTAAGCTTGCAGTTTCTTTCATCACTAAAGAATATCCGAATGAGCCTATATTTATTCTTATTATTTTTATTTAGTAAATGTATATTGTAAGTATATTTTAAGTATTGTATTTTACTATAATATGAATATAAATGAATTAAAAATCAAATCATAGATTTAAATCAAAAATATTTTTATCAATGATCTATTTTGTAATTAAATCTTTAAAATACAATTTGTTTAGATAAAAAATAACCTATATTTCTTTTTTTTTTTTGTTTATTAAATAAATATTTTTTTTACTTTTTTTTTTGTATAGAAGTCTATATTTTTCGCTATTAATTAAATTTTAGTGCTTAAATTGCGAAAAGCATATCGTATAAATTTTATTTTCAATTTATTGAGTTTTCAATTTATTGCCTCATAATTCGAATATTTTTTCGTTTTCATTTATTTTTTGTCAAATGTTTATTTTATTTCATTTTTTCCATTTTTTTAAAAGTTAGAAATTAATTTATTATTTTATTAGATTTAAATTTTTTTTTATTTATATTTGAATATATATGCATTTCTCATATTTAAAAAAATATGAGAAATATGAGAAAAAAAATATTTGTATTTTCGATATAATGCAAAAAAAAAAATAAAAAATAAAAATGTATATCAGTAAAAATTGTAATTTTAAGCTTTTGATTAAAAATGTATTTAAAATATTTATTGTAGGTCAACAATTTTAAACTTTTGATTAAAAATGCATGTAAAATATTTATTTGAGGTCAACTCTTTCAAATAAATATTTTTGTTTACTTTCATCCTTCCGCAGCTCCAAATTCAGAGACATTTTATTAAAAACATATTTTGAATAATCTCTGGATCGAAAACACTGTGTAATTGATTATGCTCGTCCACACCAAACTTCGATAATACTTTATGAGCATTAGTTTTCCACATCTCTATTCAATATACCAACAAACTAGGAGAGGGAAATTTCAACAAAATGTTTTAGTGATTCTTCTATAGTTGTGACTATGACCTTTGCATTATTTTGCAAACACCTTTGTATTATTTTTTTTTATTTTTTGTATAACTTAGCTACTATCTTTACTTTATAATTTCAACTTTAATATAAATAAAAAGTAAATACTTTAAAATAAGTAATAAATATGCTTAAAAAATATTGTAAGTAAATAAAAAAAAATTATATTAAAATACAAAATTGAATAAATAAAAATTAATACCTTACAGAAGCTTTGTTAATTTGGATAAGTAACACGTGTTAATATGACAGCATATACTCCTTTCGTTAAATTCTTATTAACTTAAATTTATACTGTAACTTTAATGGCATGGCTTATAAAATAAAAACAAAAACAAAAACACTTTCAAATATTTCTTCAAAATTTAATTTGCTTCAAAAACAATCCAAAATCATTTATTGAAATTATCTAACGGTAACAGTGTTTGGTTTGGCTTTGCTTTACCTGTCAAAAATATTTTTCATGTTCAGTCTTGTATTTTTGTTTGTGAAGTGTAGATGAGTTTGTTTTTAATGAAAAAAAAAAATAATGAATTTTTAAACACTATAATTTTAATTGGTAAGTTTTGTATTATAAATTATAGTTTTAATATTGAGTAGCAAATTTATATTTATATATATATAGCTATTACTGTTATTTACATTACTAGAATTCTAGAAGTATTAAATTATTTGTTTGAACTATGTTAGTGTTGATATTAGCCATAATTTAAATTGTGGTCAATTAATAATAATAATAATAATAATAATAATAATAATATTCATAAGAATAATAATATCAATAATAATATAATATTTGTTAATATTTTTGATATCGAGTAACATTTTGTTTTAGCCATTTTTTTTAAATAGGTTTCATATAAGTATATTTCAGTACTACGAGTGTTAATAACATTTTTGACATTTTTTATTAGCACGATTAATGAATGCTAAAATAAAACAAATTAAAGATTAATTTATTAATTGGTCTGCAGATTCAATTGAAAACGATTTAAACAATTTAATGTTGATAATCTAGATTTAGAAATTGACATATAATGATATAAAAATGTATTTTAACTTCTTAAAAAACTATAGAAAATTAATTGAATCGATATTATTTTGTTATACTGCTTTTGAAATCTAAATCTTTATTAATAGACATAATACATACTGTCCTTCATTGAACTCAACAGTCACAAAACAATTCTATCAAACTGAAGATTTTTTTCTTACTTATTTATAATTATAAATTTCAATTTTCAACTCATATACAAATTGTAATAAACTGTAATTTAATTTATTTTACATAGCCTGTTTACTAATACAGGCTATCTTGTAATACAACAATAACAAAAAGAAAAATTCAAATAAAGAAAATAAAAAACAAATTTATTGAAAACATACATTGACGAAAACATATTGAGTATTGACTAATTAGCAAATTATACGTCTTTAGTTAGGCTGACCAGGTATACTCTTTTAAAGAGTTAAATACTCTATTCGAAGTTCAATAACTCTGATGGTGGATTTTTTTAAAATTTAGAAATTAATTTATTATTTTATTAGATTTAAATTTTTTTTATTTATATTTGAATATATATGCATTTCTCATATTTAAAAAAATATGAGAAATATGAGAAAAAAAATATTTGTATTTTCGATATAATGCAAAAAAAAAAAATAAAAAATAAAAATGTATATCAGTAAAAATTGTAATTTTAAGCTTTTGATTAAAAATGTATTTAAAATATTTATTGTAGGTCAACAATTTTAAACTTTTGATTAAAAATGCATGTAAAATATTTATTTGAGGTCAACTCTTTCAAATAAATATTTTTGTTTACTTTCATCCTTCCGCAGCTCCAAATTCAGAGACATTTTATTAAAAACATATTTTGAATAATCTCTGGATGAAAACATACATTGACGAAAACATATTGAGTATTGACTAATTAGCAAATTATACGTCTTTAGTTAGGCTGACCAGGTATACTCTTTTAAAGAGTTAAATACTCTATTCGAAGTTCAATAACTCTGATGGTGGATTTCCTCTTCATGGAGGACAATTTTATTTTACACTATAATTGAAACACAAATGCCATTAAAGAAAATTTTATGATTTCCTCTCAATGCGCGAAGGACTGACATTTTTGTTATGTAGTCAAAAAAGGTTGACGTTTGAAAAATTGTTTACATGCGTTGATATTATTTTTATTAAAAAAAATTAAAATTTAGTTAAGAGTAATAATGGATAATAACATTTTAATATTCGAAAAAATAAAATATAGCGCTTTGCTCTTATCTTAAAATATAAATAATTTGTTATAAACAAAATAATCTTATACTAAAAAATAAAAAACAAAAAAAATTACACTTCATGTCTTTTTCTTAAAAAACATTTGAAATTCTATATGTGAATGCGTTCATACATAAATCGAAATAGCAATAAATATTTATCAACTAATTATATATCTATCCTTTTCTTTTACTTCGTCCTTCAGCCAAAACTTAAAAATATTTTAACTAAGAAATTGGTGGAAGCAAATTGCCCGGAGAGGATTTTTTGTGTATGTGTTGGTAAAATAAAATTTTTTGATTTGTTAGAAATTTTGCCCGCGTTCGTCCATTAAGAGAAAATCCACCTTTACTCTTCAGTTTCTCCAAAATGTACAAAAAGTACTCTTTTCAATTAAAAGTGACTATAAAATTCTCTTTTATACTTTCATATATAAATATGAAAGAATAACTCACAGATATTGGTCAACCTTTTACTAAAATTTCGCTTATTACTACTGTACTGTCATTTTTTTTCAATAAAAGCCGTTCAATCAATGAAACTAATAGTAGATAATATGGAATGGAATTGAATTCATAATAAAAAATATTGCAACAGAAATGACTGATTTATATAACAAATTACGACAAAAAATTGAACATCGATTGAAAATAATGTTTATACTATTTACAGTAGAAAAATTACTACGTAACTATTTAAATAGAACATAATGCAGAAACAGTAGTAAATCGTTTTTATTAAAATAATAAGTTATTTAGATACATAGTCCAACCAGATTTTTTAAGGATATTTATAATAGTTCACCTTTTTTGCTGCAATCTTTATGTTCGTACGATGAACTTAAGCATGCTCTAATTACGATTTCAACAAAAAAAATATAAAAAAAGATTTAAATATTTGTTCTAATAATGACCCTTATTCTAATCAACGCAAAATGACGCTTAATTTTTTTATCGTCAAATTTACGACACTTGGCGGCGCATCGGTAGCATGATCGACGATTACGATGCTTACAATCGATTATAATCACTTCTTAGAAGCAATTGTATTTACTTGCTCGACAACCCTTTAAAAGTTTATAATTAATGTAGCCATTAAGGTTTTTTTTTTTAGTTTTTCCGTATAAATATAATTTTAAAATAAAAATGTGAGTAATTTTATAAAAAAAACGTATATTTTATAAATAAAAATTAAGAACAAATATTTTTATAAAAATGTCGGTTCTCTAGGAAACAAATCAGTAAAAAAAAAGCAATTGGAGAGATTTATTTATTCTTACTTAGTTCAAGTGTTTACAAATTACAATATTAAAATTTACAATAAAACCATCTTACAATAACAAAATATAAAACGAATACAATTAGTAATTTAAAATAGAGATTGTAAAAATTATACAATTAGTTTACATAAAATTCCTAATGAAATTAGGAAATTACTTTAAATAAGGATTTCTTTACAACATCTTTACCCATATCAAAATTTATTGTTGTCTTGTATTGGTTTGTGTTTATCAGCATTCTGTTAATAGGCTCATATTTATCATAGTTAGTTATGTGAAATATAATAGTAAATATGTTTTCATGCCTAAATCGTGCTCTTGTGTGTTTCTTAAAATGTTATCAATATAATGTGAATCAATGTGTTTATTCAGTACTTGGGTTATAAAAACAACACCTCAAGTTGAACAATCACAGTTCTCCTACCTTCTAAATTATACATATTAAGCAGTTTAAGGCGTTTAATGTAGGGGGGCAATATTAAGGGATTATTCCAATTCAAAGCTCTTAATGCAAACCTAACAAAAATTTTTTGAATACTTTCTATTCTATCAATGTGTTGGCGATAAAAGGGGGACCAAACTTGGTTAGCATATTCAAAAATTGGTCTGACTAATGTCGTAAATAATGATTTAGTAACATAAAGATCAGATTGGTGGATAGAATGAAAAGTAATCCCTCAATTGCAAAGGGCAAATATAAAAAATTTACATTGTTACCAAAATCGGCCAAGTACGCAGCAGAACTAAATAAACTTGGTCCTCCAACTAAAATACCAGAGAAGTGATTGGGTCTGCGCTGAAGTCATTTTAATTATTTTTTAATTGTTCTTCACTATTATATTATTATATTATTCACTTTTTTTTTTTTTTAAATACAACCTGCTTCACTTGTATACATTTAAAGAATAAAATTTTCCAAATGTCAAAAAATTTAATTTTAAATGTCATCATGCAATCGTCATTGATGCTACCGATAGTGGCGACAGTCAATTACAAGCGCTATTTAGCGACAAATTCATCGAATCAATCGATCAGAATAAGGGTCATTAATATATGCGAAAATATTTTGTGCGATTTTGACCATGTTATTAAAAAATGTATAGAAGAAAAAAAATTTGAGGATGAAACTGAAATTTTGAAGAAATGGAGTTATATATTAAAAATTATCCACTTAGAAAGCATACATTCGGCTGACGATTTTTTTTTATGTCTTCCGGGGACAAATAAAAAAATATTCACTATCAGCATAATCACTAATTATTGGACGAAAGAAAAAAATCAACTTTTCGTAAAATCTTTGGAAAATGTTTTGAAAATAAAACAGAATATTAAATAGTTAAATTATAAATAAATAATAGAAAATTAAACAGAATATTATAATTAAACTGTCTTGTTCTAATTTCAAAGATGTTATAAAGCATGACAAAATATTACTAAAAAATGCTGCAAGCAAAGAAAAATACAACACTTAATTATTAATTATTTAATAATAATTTATATTTTATACATGTAGTAATTTTTTTTTTTTTTTTGTTAATGAATTTTATTTATTTTTGATTTTTTAAAATAAAAAACATTTTATTTTTTACCAAAAAAGGCTATTTTTAAATTTTTTTTTTTTGGAATTAGAGGTGCAGGTGATTCTTTTTCTCTTATACACTTTTTCCTTCGCAAAAATCTGGTCAGCCTATCTTTAGTAGACTTAATACTATTTCAAATTTATTGAATAATCTTGGAAAATTAAACATCATTTAAAACTTCTAAAAAGCAGTGTACTGTACTGATAAAATATATTATAATTATCTGTCACCTACCTAAAACAAGCAATTAAAAAAAAACAAATGTGTCAATTTGAATTGAATTAACATTTTTAGTTTTATATTAACTTTGTAAATTTTATTTATATTATATTCAATTATATAAGTATTGTATAGGTAGTTAGGTAGCCATGAATGTTTAATTATAGGTATTATTTAATTAAATTATCAAATTATTACTCGTATCACGTTTATTGTAATATAAATTGTCATTATTATAATGTCATTGGCTTCATACGGTACATACGTATAATACAATAAGTATAAAATGTAAATATATAATCACGTATTATAAAGTATGAGAGTAAATAAACTCCTTATATGAGTGTTAATAAAATGAACATCGATTTACAAGAGCTTTCAATCCAACCATGATAAAATGGTAGAATCAAGAAAAATAGTAGATTACAAAAATTTAATTTCAAGAATTCTAATTTATATAAGACTAAGCTTAATTAAATAAACAAATATTAAAATATTACTATAAATACAAATTTCTGTGGTTATGTTCATATGTGAAAAATACAAAATGGAATTGATTCAACAACACTGATTTCTTTTCATATCTTTCATGTTTAGTGTTTTTAGGTACATTTTTAAATTAACAGTTCTTCTACGGGAAGGTTTAGGTCAACCACTTTTTTTTTTCTTTATCAACAAAAATCATGTTTACATTATGTACATATTTATATAGCAAAATTTTATACATTGAATTATTCATTATTGGAGAAAATATTAATGTATAGAATGATTCAGACCTTAGCCTAAGTTATAATATTTATTCAAACATGATTGCAGCTGGTATGCAATTTTGTGTTGTAATAATCTTGATATCTTAATACTCATAATATTTTCAAAATTCGATTGAGTCAGATAGGCTGACATCGGAAATGTATCGACAACGTTACTGATACAAAGTTACGAGGTCTGAAATGTCAAAAAATAAAATAAACATTGAATCATGATCGGAAACTCACTTGACAATGTATTTGCGACGTAATTTTACAACACGGGTTATTAAATTGGTGTTACCAAAAATTTGTTGGTACGTACAAATATTGATGACTCAAGTAATTATTAAATGATATGTAAAATTGCAAAAAATTGTTTTCCAAATTCTATACTTTTTAATTTTCTTGTCACACAAAAATTTTTCAATTTCAATGTCAAACTTTAGGTATTCGCATAAGTATAATTTTTTGACATTTGATTTGACTTTTATTTCAGATCAAAGTGTTTATAGTGATCGGAATTGTAATACAACACAATGCAGTCAGTTAAGAAATTTTGATACATTATATTTGTGTATACATTGCATCAGGTTATTGTTTTTGGATACATTTTCGATGTCACCGTATTGACAACATTTTTAAATTTGTTGTTAAATTTCTCCGTTACGAAGTAGTAATATCATATTATATACAAGAACAAACTTCCCGTTTGAGTTGAATATTTTGACTTTTATTTCTCTTTAAATTATTGTAAAACTTCACGTTTGTTGTAGTTGTGCAAAAAGTGGTTGGATTAATTTATTTTAATAATTATATCTTCTTTTGCTTCCGATCAGTGATTTTTATACTATCAACGGAATAAAAATCACAGTCAGTAAATATTTCTTCGTTACTCATCTTGAAGTGGTTACATTATATTATATGAGTTAATTTTGATTGTCTTTATTTATTTATGTTGATTTATGAGACTGTGTATGTACATTAGTAGTCATCACCAAAGAGCAAAAAAAAAACCTTGAAGCCTCTATTTTCCTCATTTAAAAATTAAAATTATTGTTTTTTATTTACTTTATTTTTTTTTATTAAATTTAATAGTTCCTGTTATGGGTTTACCACATAACAATATTTGAAATTTTCTTTTTAATATATTTTAAAATAAATATATATATAGTTATAGTATATATATATACATCAATTTAAATTCAAAATAAATAAACTTATAAATTAAATTCGCCATATTGAAAATCCATTTTTACCACATTATATACCACATTGTCTATAAACCATAAATTAAATTTTCATTATTAAATTCGGACCAAATTATTATAATAAATTCACCACAATACAAATATAATATATAAATGTATATAATAATTATATTATATTTATATATTAAGTTATAATACTTAAAACAAAAAACAAAAAAAAAAAAACTTCAATCACTTTTCATTGTCAAATAAATTAGCAAGTCAGTTGAGAATATTTTGACATTCAGACATAAAAATTATTTCACTATTTATTTTTTGTTCTCAAATATTATGACTACTGGTATCTGCTGATATCTACAATATGTCATATTTTCTATAATGTACATAATGTATATGTATATTTATTTTAAATTTGCATTTACATATTATTATTTTATGATTGCAAGTACATGATGTACTTGTACCACCATACATGTATGTGAAATTTATTATAAAAAAAAAATTATTATTGAATTTCGGTATGTCAAAAACTCTTCATCAAACTTTTTAAAATAAAATATCAAAAACAAAAACCAAACTATTTTGAATTTTATCAAAATATGAAAAAAGAAGGGGGGGGGGGGGGGTTCAAAACTTGACAGGATATTGAAGTTTTAGAATTATTTGAATTTTATATTATTTTATGTTATTTAAATCGAGGTATTATAAAATTGATTTTTCGTATATAATGTTATATGAAAATTAAGTTTGAATAGTAGTATTAAGCTTCTTACTAAGTTCGGAATAGGGTAAACATAAGTAGAATACGATTTTATAATCAGCTTATATGAAACTTGTAAAAAAATTGGCTATTATCATTACCATCCTCTTGTAGGTATACACCGCAGGATGAGCTTAAGCACTAAAAACAATTTATTCATTAAAAAATGTTGTTATGAAAAAATTTTAAGAAAGGTAGACAGTAATTATACGGGAACGTAGTAATTATATTATTTGGCAAAACACCGGTTATAAAGCATTTGGTGTCTTAATTTATGTATGATAAATTTTAATTTTATTTCATTTATTTAGTAAAGCAAATATATCTACTATTTAAAAATTCAAGCGCATTTATCTTATATTATATTAAAAATAAATATCAAATTAGGTTTCCAACTATAGTTCGATTTATATTACTGTTTTTACTATCTTATTACAAGCATATGGATAAATTATATTTTATGTTTTAAGTCAATCAAAAACTTATATTCAAGTACTTATAATCAATTGAATATAGAATTTAATAATACAATAATTAAAATTCAGTTCAATTATATTACTTAGGTGATGAACATACCATGTAAGCCTTAGTCTGAAATCAGTTATATTATTTCAATTCATTTCTAAATATTATCATTATTATAACATGCAGATAACAAAAAGTACGGTACTATTTCAAAATCGATTTGCATTATTATTATTTCAATAATAGATATTTGGAGACGTAGCGAAATCAAATTTTTTAAATTTTCAATTCAAAATCTCAATTTAAAATTTCACCCCATGTATAAATCATTTTAACACACAAAAATTTTAATTTATCAAATTTCCGCAACAGCACCCGCGATTTAAATTATTTTTGTGAATAAGTTATTATTACGTATATGGTTGTTGTTTAAGATAAATCAATAAAAAACATAGTGTGTTCATGATGCATTGAAATAATAGAAAACAGTTCATAATAGTAGCGTTCCATTATGCTGTATAAACTAACCATTTTTCAACATTTTTGAACCTACACTACCTCTTGTTATTGTGTAGAAAATGGTTAATAACAATCTACTTTCCGCTAAGTGCTGAATAAAAATTTTTTTGTGCTGAATAATTATTTAGTGTCATATTTATGATTTGAAGTTTGATATTGACATTTAAATAAACAAAAATTTAAATTAAAATATTTTTCAACAAAAAAATAATTTAAATATGATAAGTTACCACTTTATTTTAAAAACAATTTACATATAAAGCGAAATTTAATGAATAAAACTGTGGCAACACCAAGAAAAGAAGAGAATTTTTTGATAAATTATTTTTGATAAATAAATTTCAAAACAAAACTAACATCAATATTTTTGTGTTACCTTTTGCTCATGAGCATAAAATGCTCGTTTCTTTTACAATCTACTCATGAGTAGTTTACACAGGTTAATGAAATGCTACTAATTAAATATCACGTGCAAATACTAGTATTTATTTAATTTGCAAATCATGTCAAACTACTTCCTTTATTTTTTGATTGACATTTTTAAGTATTTTTGTGATAAAAAAATTTATACTTTTGCTTTTCTAGTTTTTCATATTTTAATCTTGTTGATACCAATTTTCATTGAAGTTATGTAACTTATGGCTCTATCTATCCAATTATATCCCTGGTTTCCGATTCCGGCAAATAGCAAACTAATCTTATATTTTTCCAATCCACCAATCCACCAATCTCATATATAGTCTACTGTGTTCTAACGTGCTCCAACCCATGTCAATTATTTTTTGATAACATTCATTGGATGGCACCCCTGTTTTTTTCTCTTTTATATCGTCGGTATACTGCAGAAACATCTCAAGTTTATAAATATAGAATAAAGAGCCTTTAGGCCTTTATAATACAATCTTTTTGACTTATGTTATAACATCAGTAAAACTGGGAATGATAAATTTGTGAATCAGAGTGGAACCACTCTCTATTTCAGACTATAAAGAATTATTTTTGAATTGTTGTGTATTAAATTGGATATATGACATAAATTGGTATTCAGATGTTTTTGCAGTATGCTGACGCTATAAGCTACTAAGGCAGCTACATTTTAAAATATCTTCAATAAATAAATATAAACAATAAAAATTTAATAAATTTTCATATCCTAGTATCATTCAACATTTCCCTGCTTAACGCTCCATGTCTGACTTTCGTATGATAATATTTTGCCAAAAGCGCTGTATTTAAAATATGCTTTCATTATTTGCTATTATTGACTTTTATTTTTATATTTAATTACAAATTTTTCAATTAAACTGGACCGTTACTCATTCCAAAAATAAATCCGTAGTCGTGACAAAAAATAAAATCTACAGATTTCTGAAATATTTTTTGAATAAAATAGTCATAAAATAGCCTTTTCGTTAGATATTTCCAGATTTCCGGGTACGAAATATTCCCAAATGATGCTGTTGCAGGATGGTGATGATGATAATGATATCTTCCATTATCAAATATATACCCTGCCAAACATCTGAGCCTAGTTCTTTCCAATCTCCGATAATCCCACAAAATATATTTGATATTTCTATAAAATAAAAATTTTAATTTGTAATCTTACAAAAAGCCAGATTTGTCTTTACTATTAAGTTATTTTAAATAAAGATATAACCCAGTGATGGAGTGACGATGATAATGATATCATAATATATTATCAAAAATATACTCTGCCAAAACCTGAGTTTATTTTTTGATTAAATTAATACGATTTTTATTTTTAGTGATGATTTAAATTAAATAATTCCTTTCGGTGCTGCAATATGGTTCTGAATCGTGAACATTACCAAAAACAAGCAAGCATGCACTTGGTATCTTTGAGAGAAAAATTCTTCGCCGCATTTATGGTCCTGTGACTGACGAAATGTTTTGGACAAGAAGATGCAATGCCGAATTATACCAGCTGTTCAACGACATGGAGCTAGCTACAAAAAGTCAAAATAAGACGGCTTCATTGGCTAGGCCATGTAGAGCGTATGGAGGAAAATTCTCCGGCTAGGAAACTCTTCGAATCCAAGCCCCAGGGAACGCGTCGTCGAGGGAGGCCACACCTTTGTTGGAGAGATGAGGTATCGGCAGATATGAAAAAACTTCAAATCACCAACTGAAAAAATTCCGCTCGTGACCGCAATCAGTGGAAGACAATTTTTCGCCAAGCCCAGGACCTTCAAGGTCTGTAGCGTCCAGCAAGTAAGTAAGTAATTTAATTGCTTCCAACTTTTCGTTCACTAGTAATTTTTAAAATTTGATTGCAAATATCGATATTTCGGAAGTAACATACTCCCTTCATCGTAGTTTGTCACTAACCTAGTTGGACTAAATTGGCAACAATTTAATTATTTAACCTGAGCTTTGTTATTTCCAATCCCGTGTAATCACAGAAAATATATTTAATAAATTTCTACCAACCTAACTTGGAGTCCTTCAGACCAACTATATTATTTTTTATTATTTTTTGTAATATATTATCATAAGTCATCAGTCCTCATCCATAGAATGTACGTATAGATATGTTTATTTTTTTTTAGATGAAAATGAATTATGATTAAAAAAAGCCCCAATATAACAACCTATCAAAATTTGACTTTTTTTTTTACATACATATACACCTTAAATACAATTTACGTGTAAATATTTATGAAATGAGTTAACATAAAAAAAAAATATTAAAAAAAAATAAACAAATGGGCGGAGAGGATGAAAAAGTATGACAGCAGATCATATGTAACATACATAGATAGGTGTACCAAATAAATCTATGAATATTAAAGGAATTTTCAACTTTTCTAATATTATTTATTAAAAACTCTAATAGACCAAACATTTCATTTGTATGTCGTATCTATTCACATAAAAAAAAAAAAAAAAATAGAAAATTCTATCTAAATATCCTGGGGTGATTCAAATTTAAATTTTAGTAATACATACACATACTATAAATTACATATTAACATATATGAATAATTGGATTTGTACAGTATGTATATAAATCCCATGATGATTTTAATCAAAATATTATAAAGTATTTTTTTTTTTTGTTTTTGTAAATAAATTGATAGGTATGAAAATAAAATATTTTAAAATTAAACAAAAAAAAAAAAAATAGAAACAAAATAATAAAGTAAACAATTTTCAAATTTGAAATACTGTATTATGTGTGTGCCCACATATTGTATTTCAAAAATAAACTCTTTATAGTTTCATTTACAAAATTTCATAAAATTAAATATTGTTAAATGCCCCAAAAGACTACAAAATTATACAATTAAATCAAATTTGCTATATATCTATATATATATATATGAAAAATTACTTTATTTATTTAGTTTATTATATTTATTGTCAATTATACTTATATAATAATAAAAGTTATTGATAATTTACAATAATATAAAATATTTTACAAAATTTTGTAATTAATTTAATAAGTTTTTCTCTTTTAATATTTCAAAAATTTTTGACACGAGAAATTTTCAAACCCACAAATTATATTATTATATTAAGTAGAAAACTGGTTTAAGGATCAAAGGAAAATTAACATTTTCACAGAAATAATGTAAATAAATATTTTAATTATATATGTAATTAATATTTTACCTAAAGGGTTCTCAAATTTAATTTTAAATTAAATGAGAAATCAAATCAATCTGTATTCAAACATTTTCAATAAATATTTTAATTTGTAATCTTGCAAAAAACCAAATTTGTCTTTACTAAATTTGTCTGAGCTATTTTAACTAACATGATAGTTGGATGAAATTGATATGTTGAGTTCAAGCTAACAAATACTTATGTAAATTGCTACAGGACATTGTTTTAACACAGCTATAGCATCAAAAATTTGGCTAAATTGGGTAACTAGCAGGGTAAATAATTATCAAATTAGTGCTCCAACTATAGTTCGATTTATATTACTGTTTTTACTATTATATTACAAGCATATGGATAAATTATACATTATGTGTTAATAGTTAATTCAATCAAAAACTTATAATCAAGTACTTAGATTATTCGATATAATTATTTGTATTATACATTATTGAATATAGAATTTATCTAATTCTAATACATAATACAATAATTAAAATTCAGTTCAATTATATTACTTAGGTGACCTAGGCCTACCATGTAAGTCCTGAGTCTGAAATCAGTTATATTATTTCAATTTATTTCTAAATATTATCATTATATAACATGTAAATAACAAAAATTGTGGTACCATTTCAAAATCGGTTTCGCATTAATATTCTTTTAATAATAGAAATTTGGAGACGTGGCGAAATCAAATATTTTAAATTTTCAATTCTAAATCTCAATTTCAAATTTCACCCCATGTATAAATCAATTTAACATAGAAAAATTTTAATTTATCAAATTGCCGCAACAGCACCCCCGATTTAAATTAAAATTATTTTTTTTTGCAATCAATTATAAATGGTTGTTGTTTAAGCTAAATCAATAAAAAACATACTGTCCATGATAAATTGAAATGATGGAAAACAGTTCATAATGAAATATTAAGTATAATGTTTTATTAAAACTCCTAAAATTACGACAAGCAGGCAAATACTAGTATTTATTTAATTTGCAAATCATGCCAAACTATTTTCTTTATTTTTTAATTGATATTTAAATATTTTTGTAATAGAAAAATGTATACTTTAAAATAAAGTAGTAAAAGCCTCCCCATTGCTTTTCTAGCTTCTCATATTTTAATATTTTTGATACAAATTAATTGAAGTTATGTAATTTATGGCTCCATCTACCTAATTACCTCCCTGGTTTCTGATTCCGACCAATAGTAAACTAATCTTATATTTTTTCAATCCACCAATCTTATAGTCTACTGTGTTCTAACGTGTTCAATTCATTTCAACTATTTTTGGATAACATTCATTGGATGGCACCCCTATTTTAAATAAATATCTTAATTATATATGTAATTAATGTGTAACTTAATTTTGAATTCAATGAGAAATCAAATCAACCTCTATTCAAACATTTTCAATAAATATATTTTAATTTGTAATCTTGCAAAAAACCAATTTGTCTTTACTAGATTTGTCTGAGCTATTTTAACTAACATGATAGAATTAATATGTTAGGTTCATACCCGTGCTAAGCTAACATTACTTAGGTAAATTGACACAGGAGATGTTTTAACACTGCTAGGTCAAATAGATTTGTCTGAGCTATTTTAATTAATATGATAGAACTAATATGTTAGGTTCACGCCCGTGCTATGCTAACAAATACTTAGGTAAATTTACACAGGACATTTTTTAACACTTCAAATAGATTTGTCTGAGCTATTTTAACTAATATGATAGAACTAATATGTTACGTTCATGTCCGTGCTAAGCTAACAAATGCTTAGGTAAATTAATACAGAACATGTTTTAACACGGCTAGTTCAAATATCACCAAAAATTTTGCTAAATTACGTAGCTAGCAGCCAACATTGCGACAGATGTCAAATTTAATTCTCTCATGCGTCAGTCAATTTTTGCTAAGATGGTATATTTGGGTTTTTTGAATCATAATTAATTTTCGTCTAAAACAAAAAGCAGATCTATACGTATTTTCTACGAATGATGAGGGCTGATGATTTATAAATTTTATACCATCCGGTGGTAAGGGGTTGTTTTTGAGGGTTGCGTTACATATTCAAATCTGATAAAAAATTTTGCTGTTTTTGTCAAATAAAATTATTTTAGTATAAATGGTTGGGCTTACAAATGTGTACATGGTGCAAAATAAGAACAAGTCAAATTATCTTGAACACATATGTGTACTAATATTATTATTTCAATTTATACTTCCTGGAATATTTTTTCCCCCAAACTGTAAAAAAATCTAAAGAGAACAGCTTAAATTAGCTAATAAAAACCGACATCCGAAAATTCTTTTTCGAAAAGAGAGTAAAACCAGAAAAAATGTTTTGTGTTGGAAGTAAAAAATTATGACAAAGATCAAAAGTTAGAGCTCTCGAAAAATTGGGTTACATATGTAACCATTACGTGCGAGAGGGTTAACAGTAAAAATTAGGTAATTTCGTTTATTGTCGAAATATTAAAAGACCCAAATATACATCAAATAACAAGAGAGCTCCGAATGGGTTCCAAATGGACATTCAACTGGTCTCGCTTGTCATTCCCTCGAACCACCAAATGGGCTGGCTTTAATACAACAGTTACACAATGACCCCAACAGTTTAAATACGACAGAGTCTAAGGTCTTGTTAGAAGTTTCAATAACCTGTATAATAGGTTGCAAGTATTAATCAAGGTATAACTGTTGTATTTCACTGTATGGGGCTGTATAACTGTTGTACTTCATTGTAAAATACTGTTGTATTTTTATAATGATGTATAAAAATACAATGATGTATATAAATTCGTACTTCCAAACTGTTATACAGATTGTTGGAACTTCTAACAAGACCTTAGACTACGTCTTATTCGACTTAAAATTAAAAAAAAAAAATTATTTCTTAAATGTAAAATAAAAAAAAAAAAACATTTTCCATTTCATCTTTTTTTTTTTTTTACCTGAACATCATACTGAAATAAATAATGTTAAAAATTATCTAAATAAAAAAATTTACAAAACAAAAAAAAACGAACATTTCTAATTTTGTAAAATATTATTTTTTTTTTCTTCGTCTTAACTCTTTAATTAACTTTAATTTTAAATGAATTATCCATTAACCATTGAAATGTTTCAACAAAAGATTAGATTCATCACAAATGCAAATAGAAAAAATTGTATTCAAAATATAAGAAAACCAAAGGTTTAATAATAGACTTGTTGAAAATATTCTTAATTATAACAATGAATCCTGGGTACTGCAAAAAAATATAAAAATAAAAATAAGTTAAAAAATGTACCACGAGTCCTTATAAGTTTTACTTAGATGTTGATTAATTTTAGTAATTTTTTTGTTTTTATCTCCGAGTTTCTTTCTCATTATTTGTATTTGTAATAGGGGTTACTATACATGTCCGAATGTCATAACAATTTTAGACATACACTTTAGAAGTGTTACTTCGTCGTTATAAACCAGAAATTAACTATTGAAGTTCATTTGTATCAACTATAGTGGTGAAATGGTATTATTTTTTTTAAATTTTTGAAGCATTTTGGCGCATTGGAAATTGACCCATCATTGACAGACACATTAACAGTTGTGCCATCACTATTCAAAAATGGTAAATAATTATACTTTTGTTCAAGCACGAGTACAGTAAACACGTTAATTTAAAATCATATTAAAAACATGTTTTAAAACACACTAAGTGCGCACTTCACACTAAAGTAAATAGTCGCCTTATTTGTCGTTATATTTTAATAAACAATAATATGACAATTAATACATTTTTAGGAGTAAAATTAATAGATAATGCCATAAGACATATTTTTTAAGTTTTTATGTCAAACATATTTTGAAAACAATAAAAAAGGGCTTTATTCCAGCAATATTTTAACAACGTTTAGCAATAACTATAATTATAATGCAATCATTATAAATATAAACTTTAGATTTTATGCAAACGACGATACAAATTTTATATTTTATTCAAATATCATTATTGTCATTTTAAATCAGTTTGTTTTGAATTATTGTTTGGTTAAAAGATTTAGTGCGATGATTCCAGACGAACTAAAATTTAGTCGGAATATTTCGGAAAAAAGTTAATGCGATTACATCGTATTTAGTGCGAAGTGTGAAATTTTTAAAATTTAGTAAAAAAAACAGAAAGTCCAGTCATGGGACTGGCGGTAGTAAGTGAAACAACATTTAAATGCAGATGATTGATATTGAGATTGAGGTCTGAGGGTCGATTAAATTAGACAATTTTCATAATATTCTAAAAAAGATACAATAGGCTTATAGTAACTGAAGTAGGAAACAAAAATTTTTGATTTTATTTGATGAATTTATGTAAATATCGTGTAAAAACCGCATCGATCGTTGTTTTATAAACAATATAAAAAATATGCAAAAAATCTTTGTTCAAATTTAATTTGTTCCCTCATACGATGATGAATTGATCTTTTATTATTTTAATATTTTCATTTTAAGCATTATTATTTTCTTATATACCTATTATATATATATTATTCTGCATTTATATGGATGTTTGTAAGTCCGACGGAATACTCCAACACATATACAAATTGCAATATGTATACAAATTGCTTTGGTGCTCTGTTTTTAACCCCTATCTACCATGCTGAACCTTTGCAGGAAAAAATACCATTGCATGTAATATATTTTTTTAATTTAATGTCAGTCTTCTTGGCAAATAATAAGGAAAAATAAAAAATAATAATAATAATATAAATAAAACAAACAATTTTTTTGATTTATAATAATAAGGACTAATAGAAATTTTATCAATAGTTTAATATGGTATAATAACCAAAAGGCAAACAGCATTTAACACAAAAAAAAAACATAACGCACTTAAAGGTTATTCTTATTACTTAAAATTATACACAATATGCATATGTGTCTACATATTTTTTTTTTTTTTAATTATTTTTTGTTATGCGAATCATCATAGCATCATAGTTTTGCCATACCGTATGCATAGCCTGTATAGTACTATAGGTATATATATATATACTCTAGCCAGAAATGTGATGCGATGATGAGTTAAAATTGTTATTTTTTTTTATTTTTTTGGTTTATTGTTTTTTTTAATATATATATATATATATATATATCTATATGATATATAAATTTATGATCGTATATAATATTTAGTATGTATTATGGGTTAGGTTTTGGTTCTGCTGATTTACACATAAAAACAATAACAACCTATACATTTTTAAAGAAATTAAATGAAATTTTGTACTAATATTCTTTATTTCTTATCTTTGTAAATTTATAATTTTTAGGTATATTTGTTTTCTTCAAGTGTGTAGAAATGTATGTTGTAGAGAGTGATGAATTTTTTTTAATATAGTAGATAGGTATATATAGGTATCGGTTAAACCATATTGATTGTTGTTCTTCTTTTTAATGTATGTTATAAATAATAATTATGTATGAATTTTAACATGTACAGTTCGATAATGAATTTTTTTGAATGAAATGAAATTTTAAATAACCGATCAATGGTTCACAAGTTATGAACTGTTTTGTAAATACCTATTTATTTGCAGTAAATTCTTTTATTTTAATTTTATATCCAACACGAGTTTTTATTTTATTCATCAAAATAAATATTATGTGTACCTACAATATTATTGTTTTTTTTTTTATATTTACAATTTTATTTATTTTTGTTTTTAAAATTGTTTTCGTTCAAAGTTGTGGCTCATTATAAAATATTATTTGTTCGCTATAAACTTTGAAGCTAAGCTTACGCAGCGAATGTTATTGAATGTTAAAAGGATTAACTTAATTCTGAATTATAGATAAATTTTCAATGTTGGCAAAAACGATTTCGCTGTAAATGACGCTTAGGGAATAGAAAATTTTGTACCTTACTACAAATATTCTGTTTATATGGTAATTAAATGCGTTATAATACAAAAATAAAGTTATGATAAATTAGTAAGCAAATACGTATTTTTCTTAAACTTGAAATGAAAACTCTAATGAGGAAAGAAATGCTAGAATATATTTTGCTTCCGTCATTTATGGCGGGTTACCAAGCTAGTTAAAAATATTAAATTATAATTACATTACAATAATATAAAATATTATTAACATTTTTGTCAGTAATAATTTGGAGTTACAAACATTGTTATTTTTTATTAATTATATTAGTAAACCTAAATATTTATTATATTGGTATACGATTATAAAATAACTAGGGGCCCCTGTTGAGTAATTATATTTCAGGTTGAAGTCGAATTTAAAGTTTTTAAAAAAACAGTAATTTACGTACTGACATAGACTTCGCACGATATAGCAGAAACCACTCGTGTTTAATAAAAAGTTTTGTGGTTAGTAAGTTTTATTTAGGACACATAAATACACGTCCCTCATATACTGCTTCGCTTCCGATATATTCCCTATAGTAATTGGCATTTAGTGATAAAATTACTAAAAATAAAAAATTTTGTCATTAAAGAGGTATGTATATATATACAATTACATAATACATAATTTTAATAAAAACTATATTATTACTACAAATAACCAAAATTTAGAAACAGTTACTTAAAAAGATAAAAATGAAGAACTCAAGTGATATGTTTTTTTGTTGTTTTTATATTTTTTATTTTAGATGAATTTGTTTCTTTGTTTTTTTTTTGGCATATGTACATAGATTCATTCGCAAGTACATAATATAAAATATAATAACTGATTTGTTTGCTTTTGTTTATTATTTTCATAAGATCTCACTTATGCATAATGTATTGCTGAATAATAAAATCATATGAGTACAAAATTTTCAACTGTGTGCGCATTTTTGTTTTATATACAATCTTATAATATATATATATATTAGAAGTTCATTAAGGAGTAGGAGAATCGAATTAAAATAAAAAGGTGTCTACTGTGCAGGACCTTAAATGCTTGTCAATTATAATTATAGATACTGAGGACAACATCTATTTACAAATCACAGAATTTAATGAATATGATAACGCTGTTTTAGTTAGGTCTCCTAAAAATCTTATGTATAGTTGATATAATTTAGAAAATAATATTGTTAAATATTTCAACGAAATTTTTCTCAAAAATATCAAAATTATTAATCAACAAATTTTTTTAAAAATTATAAACTTTTTTTTTATTTAATTCGAGCCAACTTTTTCTGTTACTCTCTTTTGTTTACTATATTTTTTCTTTTTCTTGCACGTTAAATTCTTATTATAGTCTATTTCTTACAATTTTTAGCAAATTCTTATATTAATTTGTTTGCAAACAAATGAATACATACATGAGTGCATAGGCATTCTGCATATTCTAATTGGGATGGTCTGATTATATTCTTTGATGAGAACTATGAGAAGAGAACTTCAAATTTTGTTTTTTGTTTTGTTGTTTGTATTTAAATGAGAAAAAAAATTGTTTTTTGTTTTATTTTATTTCTGATCAGAGCAATAAGTAATTATATGTCGTATAATCTACAACAAGAAAATCCACATTTTATTTTACTTATTATTCTTATTATCCTCTGCGTCTACGTGTATATTGTCTGTATGTTTCTAAAAAACAAAAGAAAAACAGCAAAAAAAAATGTATTTTGTACCTACCTATATTTAGAATGTATATGAATGTATGTATATATTAATAACATTAGTGACTCACAATTTCGCGTGACGCGAGTTTATAACATTTTCCTCACCAACGTGTTAATAGTAAGTCACTTACAAAAAAATTTCTATATTTAAATTATTACTGTTTAATAACAATATTATCTTTGTATTTTGTTTAGCAATTGTTAAAATATTTAATTATGTTTAATTTTTTCTATATAAATTAATTTGTATTTCAAATTAAAAAGATTTTATATTTCTAGAATATACCTGTCTGTATTTTACATTAATCCGAAATTTCATTCTATATGTTAGTCTATAATGATCTGATCACCTGCGCTACAAACTGTTGTACTGGGCATTCGTAGAACATGACCGTAGCTTTAGCAAATATTTGAATTTCTGTATCTAACCAGATATGGACCTATAGTGATCACCTCCACTATAAACTGTAATACTACATATTCGTAAAAGAAACTCGTACCTTTAACAAATGTTTGAATTCTATAGCGATCACCTACATCATAAACTTTAATACTGCCTATTTGTAGAACAAGCCCGTAACTTTAATAAATATAAAATAAATTTATGTGATTATAATTTTTTTTTTTAAATGTGAAATATTAAAATTTTCATGTCATTTTACTTTTAATAAAAATATGTGAATTTCTGCATCTAACCAGATATAATAATAATTACCTTTTGATACAATAAATATAACACTGAAATTTATTTGACAAACAGATGAGTAAATTACATGAAATTAATTCCAATTCCGTATACTGACAAAATGTAAGACAAAACGCAAATATTAAGTCAACAGTTGTCTTGTGGACGACACAAATGTATATTCAACTGTAAATTCCATGAGAGCACTTTCTCTATTTTAGAAATATTTCATAGATGTGGACAAATGCTCAGTAGAAATCAAAACACTATTCGCTCCTCACAAACTGATTCAACAGCAAATAAAAGGGACCGCAAATGACCATTCCTACACAGTGGAAATTCCAAGTTGGCAAAACCACTAGGTTTGAAAAGTCGTTCATGATGCAAGCTTCACTAATGTGGAACCACACTCATCCTGATATCTTCCAACAGTCAAATAATAACAGTGCAACATGATATATTCTGCAGAAGACTTTTTTTACTACTTTTTTTGTAGATTATTGTGTCAAATGAGCTTACAAGGTCTTACAGAGAGCCCAGTGGTTATTAAAACCCAGGTGGTTATTAAGCCTACAACAAAGAGCATATTAATAAAATAAATAACCTGCAGAAATTCAAAACAAATAATATTCGTTTTTTACTTTAATTTCCTTCTCCTCTTCCTTCTCTATCCATGCCAAGCGATACGTAAGCTGCTGCTTATAACGAAAATAAAAATAGGACTATTTTAATAACATTAATTTTCACTTTTATTTTTCGTAATTACCACATCGTACTTACTCTCAATCAATTCCAACGAAATAATAAATGACAAACAATATTCCATTAAAACATCCGTACCGACTCCTGGTGTTCAAATCTACAACCCATTTTTTTCATAACGGTAAATATTTCTACAAATTAACTACTAAAAAAATACTGTTTGGTATTAGTTGGTTTCACTTTCCAATTTTCGGACAATGTCCATAACATAATTTTCAAAACAATAACTTCATCTAGACAATAGAACCTAAAAATATAAAAAAAAAAAACAAAAACAAAAACAAACAAAATAATTTGAAAAAAAAAAAAAATACGCAAACAAAAATACTTTTTGAATCTTTTAGACCATGTCTTATTAAATTTTTATATTATACATATACATATTTTTTGATCCTTTAATAATAGAAAAGTAAAACAAAAACAACAAAAATAACTAAAAAACATAAATGATGTAAACAAAAAGAAAAAAATAAAAATTATTCACGGCAACAAAACAACAACAACAACAATAATAATAATAAAACATCCGTAAAGAAAATAAATTTTCAACCTTGTATTTGTCTAGAAAGGAAAAATAAAATATAGAATAGGTATAAAAGGATACACACAAATTATCCTGTAAAACTGACTGGAAAATTTTTTTTTTTTGTTTTTTTTTTATTTTATTTTCTTAATCTAAAATCATATGAAAGTCGTCAGTTCAGCAGCTTAAATAGAATTAAATATCAGTACAAGGATCAATGACAACATGAATGGTATATTGGGGATATCAACAGCAGGAGCGGTGGTAACAACGATAACGTCAAAAACAACATAAAACGTTAATAGGAAATTATTTTTGTTTTTTTTTTTTTTTTGGATTTAGTTTCCATTAAATTGTAGGAAATATTATTACATATTACAATAATATTATCTGTAAAATGGTTAACTAAGAGATTTGATTTTCACAATATTAAATTTTAGATCTATATAAAGATAATTTACAAGAGCTCTTGAAATTTTCTGTAGCTCTCTTGTAATGACTTCATACATTTATAAATACATTTGTACTTTGCTTTGTTTATCTTATTTTTCACCAAGCTAACATTTTTTGTAATATTGAATACTCAAATTGGAAATACATAATATTTAATTTGGAAAAGCAGACTTTCTAATTATGTTATTTTTCATTTTCTTTTGGGCATCCATTTTTATAAATCTTGGCTGGAGGGAAACTGCCTTTCGCAGCTCTTTCATTTCAGCAAATCTTAATATGCATTTTAGGTCCGATTAATTTTTATTTCAACTTACTATGAGTAGATAGTTATAAACTGCGAATTGGGGGTACTAGCGCCAGATAAAGCTACAACTTCCGTCAAAAAAAAATAGCCCCATACATTTTATATGCACATAAACACAATTGCGGATACTGTACTGGGCGACCGAAATTCTATTTTTGTATCCGTCGCCCTGCTACTTTTGAACATATGATTAATTTTTCAACAATTTCCAGCAACATTAAAATATTAAAAGTAAATTTGTTTTCTTTTACATTCTTTGAAATGGCTTTTGAAGAAAAATTAATAAATTTCGTAAATTTTCGCTAAATAGAGCTATTTTTGTAGTTCTACTTTGTATCTGCAATTGTGTTTATGACAAAGATATATTTAAGGTCAGTAGCTGTATCTGTCGCTAGTCGTTCCAATTCTGTTTATACCTTTAAGCTGTAGGTTAATTCGTTTGTATGCAGACTTAGAGGGTAATGCTGAAGTCCAAAACGGAATATATAAAATTATTATTACAAGTGGTCTCCCCTCTAATAATTCAACCATCCTTTTGTATTGTGTTTTATTAGTTTGAAGCCATTTTTTATTCGTAGAAAAATTATTGGTGATATTTGGTCTCTCCTCCAATAATTCAACCACCCCTTTGTATTGTGTTTTATTAGTTTGAAACGATTTTTTATTCTGAAATAAAAAAAAAATATTTTTCATTAAAAATTATAAATTTGAATTTTCTACTTCTCCTGATACAGTAAACACCCAAATCTCTTGCTTGCTTGATTCACTTATGCGCACCTGTCTAATACTTCCGAATAACTTATTCTGCCTTACTATTTTCAAATTTCTTTCTGTTTCAACGAAATACAACCTAGCTGCATAAACTTAAAAAGTTGGATATAAAAACGACATTTGCAGGACGCAGAATAAAATAGAGACTTCATCAAACGAAATGCGGAAAGTAAACAGAATTTGACATTTCAGCGTACTTCAGCAGTACTTTTATAGCTTCTACACCTCTTGTGAATTGCAATTATGGCCCGTGAATTTAACCTTTCACAGACCTGTGTCATCAGAAAAATAAATTTATTTCTAATAATATAGGTTTATGTACTATATGTACTCCTAAATTTCGATCAAATATGTCAGTTTTGTGAAGAACGCGCGTGGAACGAGATGAATTCATTTTCTTTTTTGCAATCTGTTCTTTTTGCAAGATTTATCCACAAATGACTTCTACTCTGGTAGTAAATGAAACTATTCGAGGTGAGTTAGATAATCATAATCTACCTATCTGGCTTGGGTCTGCCCCAATGGACAGAACACTTTATTGATGTAATTGAATTGAGTAATTGTTTTTTCCTGTCTACTATTTGATGGTAGATTTGTCAAATTTCTTGCTAGCAGGTTGGGGTGGTTTACTATTCTTTTGGCATCATTTCTTTTTTCTGTTTCAATAACTTGTTCGACCATATAAGTAAGTTTAGGTCCTTAATGAAGGTTGAAATTTTTAATGTAGCATAGGGAGTAATCGTTCTCTTTGCTTTCGACTGGATTATCTCCCCATTACTTTTGGACATATTTTTCCAGATTTGGCATCCGTAAAACCACATTGGCCTTATGATCGCTTTGTAGATGAAGACTTTAATTTCCAAGCTCAACGAAGATTTGTTCCCAATTAGCCAGTGCAGAAAGATAATTTTTCGTTTAAGCTGAATGTTTTTTGCCTCTTTTTCCTCCACCACGTTAATATTCTATCGAGATGAATTCCTACGTATTTCACTACATTGAATTTAGGTATTTCTACACCGTTAAGGGATACAGATGAACATGTTTCTCTGTTCAATGTGAATGTGTTGTGGATACTCGTATTTGCATTTATTTTCATTTTCCATTTCTCGAGCCAATTTTCGATTTTTCTCACAGATGGAACTGTAACCGTTGAGATCAGATTCTTGGACATTTGTCTATGCTCAATATCACCTTGACGTCTGCAAAGATAGATAGGAACACTTGACTATTTGCTGGAAGATCAGAGGTAAATATTAAGTAAAGCATATTTGCCCGAGTACGGTGCCGTGTGGTACGCCATCTTTAATTTGATGTTCTTTGGATATGAATGATTTGTGTTTGACTTGAAATGAACTATGAGACAGATAACTTTCTAATAGTTTGTGAGCTTCAGGATGTTGCTGAGTTTTAATTTTATATATTAGGCCATCGTGCAAGACTCTATCGAAAGCCAGAACGACGTCTAGTAATATAGAATAATATTTTTGTTTCTCTCATACGCATGTCTGATTTCTGCTGCTATTCTAAGTACTTGTTCGATGGTGCTGTGTTTTTCCTGCAACCAGAACTGTTGAAGCGGTATCACCCCTTTAATTTTTTGTGATATTAAGTGTTAATTTTTGAATGAAAATTTTTTCAAACACTTTGGAAATTATAGGTTTTTTTAACTGGGCTGATAGGTCTATATTAATAAATTTTATTGGGATCTTTACGTGGTTTTCCAACCATTATGATGGTAGATACCCACGTAACATTTTATTGTTATAAAAGCAAAATTAATGCTATAAAACTTCTATATGACTCCCGATAAGCACTAAAGGTGTTATAATGATGTTTTATGGGAATAATGTGATTAATATTGATATATGGATGTTCTTATAGCAATTACGGGAGTTGTTATATTGGGATTTTCAGCAAGTTATACAGCAATGTTGTTATAAGTTTAAAAGTGCGTAATCCCATATCAAGAGTTAAAGTGTTGTTATAAGAATAGAATTGTTAGAATAGCAGTAGTGGTGTTATTTTTTTACTGTATTGCTATAATTTTAGTTTATATAAGTTTATTAACTTGCTATAGCTTTTGAATAAATACAATATTTATAAATATTAATACAATTATTTTTAACCGCAAAATATTATTTATTAATAAGACATTTTTTATATTTGATATATAAATCATTTACATGCAAATATAAAAAAATGTAATTAATATCTATCTCCCTTTCTCATGAAATAAATATAAACTATATAAAGTTATTATTTTAAAATAAAAAATAATACCTTTCACACTCTCACATAACATAAATTATTTCAAATGAATATCATTTTAAAATAAAAATATAAAGTATACTAATCCTATAACAACATTACAGCAATTGCTCCGGTGCCTTATAGAACTCTCCATTTTAGTGCTATAACGTATTTATAACCTTTCACAACAATTGCGGAGCAATAAAATTAACACTAATACTGCTATAAGAGTGTTTATAATAGTGTTATAAGAGTGCGCAAGACTCTTATAGCAATAAGATTGTTACGTGGGTAATTTCCAAGGAGATGGAAAATATCCCAAACGAAGAATTACGTTGAAAATATGGGTTAGGTTAGGTGATAATTACTGTTTCACGTAATTCTGTAAGTATTTTGGAATTAATATTATCTGGAGACTTCTTCGACTCTATCCTTTTGTTTATTGTGTAAATCAATAGTTTTTTGTTAATTTTTATTGTCTTATAAACTATCACTTGCGCTGAAAAATATAGTTTTTATTATAGTTTTATTTAAATTTAGGTTTTATCAATTAAGAATTTTGTTTGGTTTTTATAACTCACATATTAATTTCTTTGAAATTCATATATTATGAGTTTTGAAATTATTCAAATATAAAATAAAACTAGCTTAGATAATTCCAATACTAGAATACCTACCGATCAGTTGTTATATATATACTAGGGGCCCCTGCTGAGTAACTATAATTTAAGTTGGAGCCAAATTTAAATTTTTTAACAGAACAGCAATTTACGTTTACTCCTCACGTTATAGTAGAAACCACTCATGTTTTCATACAAATTTAGAGGTTAGTAAGTTTTATTTAAGAAACATAAATACTGCTCCCTCATATACTGTTTCGTTTCGACATATTCCAAAACTAAGTGGCATTTATTGGATAAAATCACTAAAAATAAAATTATTTTGTAATTAAAGAGGTATATACATTATATACATATTTTTAACCAAAACTATATGATTACTACAAATGAACAAAATATATAAAACAATAATTCGAGACAGTTACTTAAAAAAATTAATATAATAAATTTCCTTTAATTATGTATACAAATAATAAGATGTTGAATAACACACAATGACTATATTTTATTTAAAAGTTTGAATATTATAAAAGTAAATAGAATTTTTTTTGACCCGTATGCGCATTTCGGTCGTATATACAACTTATTTACATACTAAAAGTTCATTAAAGAGAAGCGAAATAAATTGAACTGCGCAGGTCCTTAAATGCTTGTCAATTATAATTATAGATGCTAAAACTTTATTATATAAAAATGAATTTGCCAGTCAAATGTACAATTCAATTGATTTTTTTTTGTTTTTGTTGTTTTTATATTTTTTATTTCAGATAAATTTGTTTTTTTTTTTTGTTTTTTTCTTTGACATTATGTACAATGTACATTATATTCACTGCAAGTAATTTTATAATAACTGATTTGTTTATTTTTGTTTTTTATTTTAATGAGATCTCACATATGCATGTATTTGCTGAATTGGCTGAATAATAAAACCATATGAGTAAAAAAATTTTCAACTGTCTGCGCATTATTGTTTTATATACAACTTATTTATTATATTAGGAGTTCATTAAAGAGAAGCGAAAGAAAATGAAAAGGTGTCCACTGTGCAGACCCTTAAATGCTTGTCAAGTATAATTATTATAGATTATAATTTTACTCCTTCATTAACATTCATAACATACTATAGTTCTCTCTTTCTAAACTCTAATTTATCAGCAAAAAAAAATTCAAATGAAAACTGGTTCAGCAAAATAATGACTATAAATACATTTTATTATCAATTTTTAAAAATACTCTTAAACAACTTATAAAACCACCATCAACCTTAACTACTTATTTTTTATATTCAAAAAATATCTTTTTTTCTACAGTTTTTAATATTTTTTTTCAGTCATAAAAATTAAATTTTCTACCTCAATGCCTTTTGCTTATAAAACTTTCAAGTCTAGTCTTAGGAAAAACTAGTTTAAATTTTCTTTATCAGACATCGCTTTAGTAGCATTTTCAACATTTTGACTATCTTAATTAGCATCGTCAACATCACGTGAACATCTTAAAAAATATAAAGAAAATCTTGATTTCGGATCTCGTAAACTAAATATTTTTTTTTTTTTTTATTCTTGTTATCCACCTGACATAATAATTTAAAAGAAAGTAAAAAAAAATACAGCAAAAGAAATAATGAAATAAAATGTCAACATTCCCGAGGGAATAATGACACCAGAAATAGAAACAACATAGAGACATAGTCCTTATTTTACAGTAATGACATACAATATATACCTTTCTTTTAATTCAGGATCTTTTTATCCTAAATCTTTAAAGAAAACAAAACTAAAAAACAAGAACAAAAATTAAAAAAAAGCAAAAATAAACATTCAGGACATTTTCTCTATCAAATGTACCAAATACCCTGCGACGTATCCTGATGAAAAATACAATTTCCTCGCAATAGCAACAACAACAACACAATAAGTTGAAATACACCTGGACAGTGTTGTTGTTGTTTTTTTTTGTATTTTATTTTTTTCTTTTGACATGGTGTAGTCAATGTTTGACATGATGATATTTCCTATTTTTATATGTTCTTTATTTTTTATTTTTGTATACACACAGTTTAAATGAGAATTTAAAGAAAATTTAAAGACTTTCACTATTCATAATGTAGTAAACAACATTCATTGATAATAGGAATTATTGTTTTGTTCTATGCTTTCTTTAGCGTCCTTTATCCTTTTGTATTATAAATACAAAAAATATATATATATATATACATAATAATGTACATAATTGGAATGTCCTTTCATATTCCTTTAGACAGGAATAGAATTTTCTTTATTTTTATGATTATTACGGTAAATTTAAGTTAAATAATATTAGACTAGAATGGAATTTAATAGGAAGAAGTTATATTTGAAAAAGTTTGTTGTTTTTTTTTTTTTTTTTTTTTTTTTGCAATATTATAGGTAAGTATGATACTTCTAATTTGTATGTGTGTTACTCTGCGTAAATAATATATAGGTATTATGTTTAAAAATAAATTTTAAATTCTTAAAAAATTTTTTTTTTATGAAACATTTATAAATAATGATAAAATAATTGTTATTAAATAAAGTTAGCCTGTTACTTAGAAGTCTCGTAAACCATATTTGGGTTATGTTAATATAGCTTATATTAACTCAAGGTATATTATTTTTTGAAAAAAATTTATATTAATTTTATAATAGTAAAGGAACATTTTTTTTTAATTAATTTTCGCCCAAAAAATGGCTGGTTAAAGAATATGTTATAAGATTAGAATAGATTATGAATTATAGGGGGGATTAGGAAGGAATGTACTCCCTATATCACCGCAGCAACAAATAGGCTCATTGTGATAGGCCCGTGTTTGTTAGTTCGTCTCTGAGTCCTTAAGGATACCTGATTTTGTAATCACACTCAGGATATTCTTGAATGTAATGCTGGATAACTCCCATGGTTCGGGAAAAGTTATCTACATAATAGGAAGCTTGTATGTTTTAAAAACACTGAAAGTTCTATAAAAGATATTAATTTTGGGGTTCCCCATCAGGGCTCAATCTTACTGCCTTTGCTATTTTTAATTTTTATTAATGATATACATAGGCTACCTTTAATAGAAAAATTGTTTTTATTTGCAGATGATTGTAGTCTCTTCTTCCCTGGGTAATGATGTACAAATTGTTCAATCACAAATATAAAATGACTTAGTTATTTTGTCGGAATACTTTAGTATTAATAGAATAACTATGAATACATTAACCCATTAAAGCCGGCTCATAGATCCCGTCGTACAATCATTATGAAATTATCTAAGGATGGTCATATAAGTCATAGAAGTTGCCGGGAAAAAATTTAGACTTCTAGCTTTTGCCACACCTGAGATTTGAAATGGGTATTTAAATACCCAATCGGCGTTGGCGCTACTGCATTTTCTATAAATTTTTTAGTTTTTTGTGGAAAAAAAATTAAATTTTCATGGATCTATTATTTCAAATAGAAATCATTAACATGAAATAATAGATCCATCCGATATCTATTGATCTGATATCTATTGATGGATAGTGGATTATATGACAAAATATATAATTATTCTGTATTGCAAGATTTAAAATGTTTTTTAACTTTTTCACATTATCTTCATGGTTTGAAGTTTGACCGTTGTGTTTTTAGGTTTTAGAACTTCAAAAGTGAATTGATAAAGTTACACAGTTTCAAATGTAGTGTTATGCAAAATTAGTAGGCTAAGGTTTATATAATTCTGTTTAAATGTCTAACTTTTTGAGATATGGCCTAATATTCCATACAAAGCGTACGACCGAAAAAATCGTAATGGTGACAATTGACCAGCCACTGCTCATTCATGAGTATAATAAACGGAGGGTTGGTGTTGATCTGTTTGAAAATGCTATGAACAATTATCGAATCAAAGTTTGTGGTAAAAAATGGTATTGGTCATTGCTCACAAATGCATTTTATGCCGCAATGGTGAATGCATGGAAGTTGAATTTTTCTGCGCAAGGTATGAAAGTTTTGACTTCTATGGGTATATTTGATTCACTAGTAACACTACCATAAGTAGTCAGCCGTCCATGTGGGCGTGTACTTATTAATGCCCAAAAAATGGCAAAACGCACAGATTGTGTGGACCATATAGTGAAAAAAATGCCTAAACGCAGTCGTTGTAGACAATGCGCTATTTAAACACAATTTGGTTGCAAAAAGTGTTCGCTTGCTTTGCATCCCAAATGCTTTTTTGATTATCACAATGATGTACCACGAAACAAAAAAAAATTAGAAAGCGAGAAAGCGATATAATTTTTAAAATTTAATTTTACAATATTATTATTTAAATACTTTACTTTTTTAGATTTCTTCAATAAAACACTGTGAACTGTGCCTTACTTTCATAATAAAATAAATTGTGTATTCACTAATTGTTATAAGAATTTTCATACTTTAGACGGTTGGGTACTTAAATACCCATAAAGGTAAATCATCTCTAGAGACGAGGTAAGTACTCCAATCCAATCCAAACAAATTTTTTTTTATTAGATTGAGAAAGTTTGAGGCCAAGTAATCTTTAGAAATTTTCGCGACTTTTCAATTTTCCAATTTCTCAAAAACCACTTTTTATGGAAATTTTCGGGGCTTAAAAACGACAGTTCTTAAGAATTTTGATTAGCTCACTGAGAACGAATTATGGTCACGCCTTTTTTCTCTCTAATAAAATCAAAACTAGCTCAATATCTATTACTCAACGGCAGATATAGCTATTTTAATGCATTAAGGTTTTTGGGTATAGCACGGTTGTTTGGGCATTTAAAAGCACTCATGAATTATTTAATTATCAAATGTGGAGTACCACAAACATCCTTAGTGAGGCCTTTTCTTTTTAGCCTCCTCTACATTATTGATTTACCACTTTGTGTACGGGAAACCAAGTGCACACTATAAATATACTGATGATGTTCAATTATATATTATTGGAATAATAGTAGTAGATGTAATGACTGGAAATGAGAAGGCTGACGAACTAGCCAGATCATCGGTGGGAAACATTTATGGCCCGGAACCAGCAGTTGGTATATCTATTGGTAATATTAAACTATCAATAGAAAACACCCTGAAAAGGGAAGCAAATATTTTTTGGAAGCGTATGGAAGGCCACAGGGTCTCCAAAATATATGCACCAAGAATAAACACCAAAATAACCAACTCCTCAATAGAGGAGGCTGTAGGAAGATGGTGGGCATACTTACTGGTCATAACCACATGAATAAACACATGTGTAGACTAGCACTAAGTGACGACCCAACCTTTAGACATTGTCTGGAAGAGGAAGAAACCTCCACACACGTTGTAGGAGAGTGCTTAGCTCTTTCAAGGCTGAGACACAGGCTGCTGGAAACGCACTACATAACCTCAGAAAACTTCTGCAGGATAGATCCCCCAAACCTATTGGCCTTTATCAAAAGGGTCGACTAAGTTGCGGGACGACTAAGGAGGACGGCATAAAGGGCTAAAAAGCCTACATGCCGGCTTTGACATATTAGGGCCACCTCCGTAAAAAAAAAAAAAAAAAAAAAAGTATATGTATAGCAAAAAAGAATGATGAACTTGATGCAATTTTTGTTTGGTCTGCAAATAATGGCCTAAGATTAAATGCATAGAATGCACATGCAATGATGATATTTTTGCGAGGTGTAGATATATAAGATTTGCCTCAACAACTATTTTGGTAAATATTCAAAAACGAGCATATACTACTTGTTGAGGCCAGCGCTGACCAGTTTCATATATCTAAAAATAAAAATAAGAATATGGTCTAAACAGTGGCATAAAGCAACACACAAACATAAGA
The DNA here is from genome assembly GCA_963942445.1 of Argyra leucocephala. Lineage (NCBI taxonomy): Eukaryota > Metazoa > Arthropoda > Insecta > Diptera > Dolichopodidae > Argyra > Argyra leucocephala. The sequence continues at coordinate 115,907,793 of OZ012681.1, read as the reverse complement.
ATTATCCTGTATGTTACATATTTTTCTATTTTCTTTTAAATAAATTAAAAATTTTACCAAAAACAATTTAATTCTCAATCGGTTATATTCATTCATGTGCAGGCCTACTGTTTTATAAATAAATAAATAAATACACAACTTTTAAATTTACAATTAAATTGCCATTATCCCATCAAACAAGCTTTAATTATTTTTTTTTTTTTTTTTTAAATACAAAATACCTAACTCTAATAGGATATTGTTAACTTATTAAAATTTAAAATTCAATTTAATTTTTATAATAAATTAAATTTAAATTTGCTTACACATTCGAATTTAAATTAATTCATCACTATAGGATTTAAATTTAAATTTTATATATATTATAATCCAAAAGCTACCTAAGTACATACGAGTATCTATATATAGGTACAGTGGAAAATCTAATTAAATTTTATGATCCTTAAAATATCACAAAATAAATTAAAATTATCTATTTTAATACCATTTAAGTATATATATATATATATATATACGAGTATAGTATACGTATATACGCATATATACAATTGAAAAGAAGATTTTTAATCGCCTACAGCTTCAGATAACACCATCAAATTTAAGAGTATAGTAAATTTGCAAGAAAAACAAACAAAAATAAAAATAATAAAAAAAAAAAATTATTGATTTTCTTTCTCTTTTAATTTCATTTCATTTTCTAATCCAAGACAAATAAAATTTCAGTATAAGTTTAAATATTCTTTTACTCCCCAATTGATCTCATCCTCTTAAATTAAAAGAAAATAGAAAAAAAATAAAATAAAACAGAAAAAAAAAGTTCATTTTTCTTTTGTTTTGTTTTATTTTGGCGATAAGCCAAAAAAATGTGTATATGTATAGTGATGCTGATGTTACACAATAGATGCGTTGAAATTAAATTATGTTATTAACATTTAATGAGAGAGCGGGACTACCTTAAAGTGGAAGTATTCGATATAGAATAGTACACGCAACTGACCTAATAATTTTTTTTTTGGTAGATAATAATTTAAAACAGTGCGAATATTCGATTTAAACGATTAGATTATTTAATTTAGCTTTTAATGCTGTCAAATAAGGTGTAGTTGTTACCCGATATAATCATATAATGTTGTAAAACCATATAATCATCTTGAAGCACTATAGTTGGTGAGTTTTGGCTTTTTGTGCCATATTCCCAAATTTTCCGATCTTGCGCAACTGCTTTCTAATTTTGTATTCTCAAAGTCAATCTTGATATATTTTATCAGACATTATAGCTTAACATTATAGTCTTAACCTTGCTATATTGTGATAGGATAGCGCATTAAATATTTTTGTTGAACTCTATTTTTGTCATCATATAATCAAATAAATTATTTACAGCTGATAAATGTGGTAATGTTATTGAATGGAAATTGAGTAGTATTAAATTAAATTGGTCTCTAAGGTAAGTCAAATTGAATACAAGGTGATAATCTACGAGTCAGAAAATCATTTAAGGGTTGATTCTATGGAGTATTTTTAGAAAATAAAAATTGTTTAGTAAAATCCGTAAAATAAATTGGCAACATTGTGTAATGATAGCTTTCTGAGACATTGTATTTAAATTCATTTATGATCAAACAAAATGAACAGAAAGTTTTTCTTAACGGTGTACTGTAACATTGAGTTTTTAAAATTTTTTTTTAAACCCAAATACCTGTCAAACCGGTCGCGAAGACATTTGTGATAAACAACAATTGTGATGTCATGTCAATGTCTCAAGCTTTTATCAGCTTTTGTAGACATTTAATATCATGTGGACGTTGTATTCAACTTTGTGTTGAGATATTTACGATGTCAAGGATAATGTCTAAAAATATCCACAATTCACTACACATAGCTTCCAGCTATATGCAAACTGGAATGATGCATTGAATCACATAACTAACGGTACTTATTGGGTAGATATCCAATTTTTATTAATGATTTTATACATTATTAAATATAAAATATAATTAATATATATATATAAGTAAATATATGAAAAATGTCAAAAATGAGTAGCCGAAGAATATTACAACAAGTAAACATAGGCCAGTATAGCTTCGAAAGTGTTAAATAACATTCCATAACGTACAGCTGGAAACAAATGCCATTATGCTTATCAACATACGTTAAAGTCCAAACTACTTAATAAAGAGTAGAAAATGATATATGTATAACACTTTAGTATGTCAAGTTGTATAGCATACCAGTAATATTACTATAAGCCAGCTACAAATCTTATAGAATAAATTAACGAAACCGACTAGAATATGGCAGATATGAGTTTTTTTCAGCCTTGTAAACGGGTTAGTTATTGTAAGATATATATATATTTTTTTTATATAACTCCAAGTCTATGGAATTAACACCCTAACTGCTTTTACACGTTTATGATATATATACTAATTTAAATGTGGAAAACTATATTTACTGTAGAGTACTTCGCCTTCATAATAGCATAGTTCCATTTTATTTTAAGTGATAACCAAAACTCTCAACTATTTATCATTTATTTTATCCCAATGATAAAGGGTACTGGACAAAGTCAAAAAATCCAGAAAGCATTTTTTTTGTTTGCCTTCGTCGGGAATCGAACCGGGAATCTTTCAGTTGAAAGTCAGGTGCTCTACCTACTGCGCCACCCAGGGCATTCGCAAATATACACATTCAAATGATGAAATGGGCCGGACACATTAGTAAAGTACCAGCAAAAAAATAGAATAAAAATTCACATTTGAGGTAAGGACATACGGAATGCAATACAGAGATCTAAGGTAGCTTCTAGCAGCTAGATAGACAGCTTTGAACAAAATTAAAAAATAATGGGGAAACTGGAAAAATATGCCAAACAATGCATGAAAAGATTAAATATGTTAGAACAATATTAGAAATGACAGATTAAACAGATCCTGAACTAGGTTAAGATTCACTCATGGTTGTAGCATCAATAAATGATGATAATGATGATGATGATAATGATGATGATGGTGATATAATGAATATATATTTATGTAGATACTCTTACAACATTACAAATATTATAACTCATATATGTTGGGAAGTTCTACATTTGTTTATAGGTTCTACATTTTAACATCTACATTTTAACATTATCACATCTTCTAATATTTTTTTTAGGTAGCACTTATCTCGTAGTTGACTACATTATAATAAATTGGTCATTAAAGTCCATGTTTCACGTTACCGTACTTGAGGTTGTACTTCACGTGGCCGTTGTTACGGCTTCAGCACTATGTAAATGCTATTGGCCATACAAAGGTTTTCCAAATTTTCATTTTGCATACTCTTTATGAAGTAATTTTGATTCAGTCAATTTTTGGGGTCCATAAACAAATAGAACAGAGAATAACACATCCATTTAAGTAAGGTGAAATACTTATCCATAGTTTGGTTCAGTCCACGCTATACAAATTTATATATAAATATAATTAAATTTAATAGTGTTGTGATTTTGTAAAATTTACAGGATTCCAAAGTGCAAACAGACTCAACAATTCCTCATATTTGTTAATCTACGACCCCCCCATTACATGTTCTTAAAATTCAATTTTAAATAATTATTTCAAAATAGTACGAATTGTTTAAAGAACACATTTTTTTCGATTTTGCTTTTTAAGCGAATACCGAAGTCAAGTAAGCAATAATTTACATTGAAATAATTTTAAAAAAAAACAACAAAGTAACCACCATCAACATTGACATTTAAATTTATTTTAGACCACGAAGAAGAACAAAAACCTCATCTTTAAATATTTTTTTTGTTTTTTTATTTCTCCTCAAAAACACCAAAATTGTTTTGTTTGAGTTCTTAAAGACCACAAAATTTTCATTCCGTCGTCGTTTGTTTCCATTTTTTTTTTGGTTTTTTTTTCGACCCCCACTAATTTTCACTTCAATTTTGTTTTACTTCTTTTTTTTTTTTATATTTATTAAAGATTTTTCGATTTCTGTTTTTTTTTTTTATATTTTTAATCAACAGTACAAAAAGTTTAAGTTGAACAATTTTTTTTTTTTTTTAACTTTTTCGATTTGTTATGTCGGCGGGCTCGCCTTGAACTTTTCTTCTAAATTTAGATAAAAATTTTGTTTTAATTTTATTTAGTTTTCTTAAATAAGTTTGGTTATATATATATGTGTTTATATTGTGTGCACAGGGTGTTATAGAAGTGTTCAAGAATAGAAATATAGTTAGGGTGGTTGAAATAAATCAAAAACTGTACTAGATGAAAGATTAAAAAACAGTTTTATGTAAACCCAACCTCCCCGTTTGCCGTCTTAGAATTGCAGGTCTATGTCCTTGATGAACGCTATTATTTCTATGATTAAATTTTTATTTTTATTAAATATTAGTGACTTTTGCGAGCTATGGCGTCGCAAACAAATTGAATATGAGAAGATCTTCATCTTCTTCCAAGCAGAACTGCACGTGTCTGTATTCGATATATATTCGTATTCTTGAACAGATATTTGGTAAATAGACCATGATCTGTGATAAGCCATGTCAATATGCTGACATTCAATCTAGTCTCGTTGATTACCTGACTTAACCGGTGAATAGTGAGTTTGAAAAGACTGCGTAAGTCCTTTTGGCAACTATTCCATATGTTTTGGGTTGCTGTAGTTTCTTACTTGGAAACTATTCTTTGTAGGTAGACATTTGAACGAGCAATACTTGGCTTTCTCCTAAAAATTGACTCTTCATGCCTGTTCTTGAACCTTGTGTATTCCTTGATGTATACAAGAGTTCACATAAGAGTAAGTCTACTTTCTTTCGCTGGCTTTATTAAGATTTCGTAGCAGCTATAGATAAGTTTTCAGTTAAAAATTGGGACGATAGGAATTTAAAAGCAGCTTGCATATCTGAAAGTATATATTGGCACTTTTGTGTTTCTCCCCGATGTTTGAACCATAAGTATATCATACCAAAACTCCTGAAGGTAAAACTCTCATTAAACCCTCCACTTCTTCTCTTTGAAGTATTGGTACAGTACAGTTCCTGCAGCAATCAATTGCTTTCGCCATATACTCTGGCATTGCAATTGCTTCCATTCCTAATTTAATTTTCATAATTTGCCTGGTCTTTTATGTTTGAAAGTATTAAGTTAGATTCAGCCTTGTTGCTTGTATTTCTGACGTCTACATCATTTACAAATGGACTTACATTTACATCATTTACGTGGAAGCCCCTGAATTTTTAGGGTACGTTTTAAATTCTTCAGTAAACCCAAAACATACTGTATTTTTGTAAGCTTTGCACTGTTATTTGTATTTTAGTAAGCTTAGCACATGTATTGGTCTGTTCGATTTTTGACCATCATACAAGTGTTGCGTAAGATATTAAAAGTCTCATCATAGACTTGTAGAGCCATTTGTGGAATTAATCCCCTTTGCTTTGCCAAACATATTTTGACATTCAAAAACATGCCCTGTTATTAAAAGTCATGAGGTCTTAAAGAGTTGGTTATAACCAAAATATCATGATTTTAGTTTTTTTTTATTAATTCGCAACCAGATGAAAAAAAAACTTAAAATTGCTTAAAACTATTGTAAGTCATATTCGAAGATATTACCAAACATTGTACCAAGTCACTGAGGCCGTACGCTAACTTAAAGCACAGTATTATATAAATTTTCTAAACAAATAAAAACAATAAAAACAGTATTAACATAAATTTGTAAATATTCAGTTCTGATTATTCCTATTTCCGTTTTGTAATCCTAAAATCATAGAAGTTTATAATTTTCAACCTAACTTCAGACGAGGGTTAGAAATATGTAGGAAGGGGATTGCACTAGTTTGTAAGAACCTTCTAAGAAATGCTCTCTTGTGAACTTAAGGGGTTATGATCTGATAACTAAAAAACTATAGATAAAAATTTTGTGATAACGATCACATAATTAAGATCTTAAACTAATGTGGATACTATGCCACATCAGCATTAAAGTGAATTAAAAAGCCGACTCAGTCACCAAATCAGTGGTAAAATCTCCAGTGCATTCTTTTATGCCATTTAATAAAAAAGCAATAAGTAAAATAGCACCACAAAACAGTTCTAGAAAGTTTTCAAATAGCATGGCTGAATTATATTCACCACAACAAAATAATTCAATTTCCACGGCTACTATAATGAACAATAATGTTTTATTAGATTTCATTTGGTCCACACAGACATCATACATTCATATTTACTTTAAAAAGAGTCAGAACCCATATGTCAATTTTGTAATAATTCAATACTAACCATTTAACTCATCTACTGAATCAATGCTAAAAAAAAAAAAACTGTGCCCTGATGTGATTCTGATCTTAGATAAGCTGAATTTTCATTGAGCAATATTTAGAATCTAAAAAATTTGATTGGCTCCAAAAAGCAGAGATGCAAACCAAAAAAAATTTCGACATGGTTCGGTTTTGGTTCACTGATAATTTTTTTTTTTGAATTATTTTGGTTTTGGTTCCAGTTTAAAAATTTCTTATTTTGGTTTTGGTTCGGTTGTGGTTTAGAAAAAAAATATAAGAAAAGAGATATTTTTTTATTTTTAATTTAGACTAAAATATTATAAAATAACAAAAACATAACAAAATTAGAATAATTAGCTATAATTAGAAATCCGGATTTTTGTTATTGTTGCTTTCCGTCATTTTCACTTGGGTAATATGAAAAATATAATATAAATCATTAGTTTGAATAAAACTCAACTAAAACTGAAAAGAAAATATTTACATTCTACCCTTACTTATAGCAAATGGATTACATCAGAATGTATTTTCGTAAACAGCAGATTGTAAATTCTATACTATTTCCCAATTTAAGAATCTATAATTAATAAATAATCTACTAAATTTATTAATTAATCACTAAAAATAAATTTGGCAGGAGATGTTGACGATAATCAGTTGATATAATATAAAATTAACAAAAACATAAACGTCATGCCAGAAGTCAATGTTATGTCATGTCCAACTAACCTTTTTTAGACCGGAATCGGAATGTGAACAAGAAAATTAAAATTCACATAATTTGTTTTTATACAAATTGAAAGACTTCAAATTTCAAATATAGTAAACTGCACTGGTTGATGTCTTGACTATAAAAATAAAATAATACTGCCATCTAACGTTCATAATAAACACTTAGGACTTAAAAAAGGTATTTTCTATATCATTATATAAAATTTAGAAAAATTGCCAAACAATTCTACTATTTTTTATTTATTTATTTATTTATTTCAATCTACTGGGTAGTCCCTTACAGATTTTGCTTATAAAATATTTAAAACTAAAATAAAATAAAACTAGAAATAGAAAACAAAAATTGTAAATATAAAAATAATTTCAGATATAAAATAACATTAATAATAAGATGCATTAACAATTTCAAGTTAAAAATAACATTAATTCAAGAAAAGAAGTTAAAAAAAAAGAAAAATTCAGACTTAAGTAATAAATAAATATTAATAGTAAAAGCAATAGTAATTATAAAGGTATGCAGTACATTCAAATGATAACAGAGAATAATTTTAATAAATTTGTAGAATAAAATTATAATTAATTAAAATTAGAAGAATTATTGTAATGTTTCAAAAAATGTGATGATTTTTTCTCCTAAAAACGAATCCACTGTAGTTGAAGTCAATTACTGAAAAACTGTTATTAAATAAGCGCTGAGAGTTTGCAATAGGTTCGGAAAAACCATAGTTCGTTCTATGATTTTGAAGATATAAAAATCTTTGGCTTCTGAAATCGCGCACTGGAGCATAGATATTATAAAAGCGAAGAATAGATGGATATTTTATTCTGCCAAATAAAATATCATAGGAAAACATCACGGATGCAGCATTTCGCCTAGCCTCAAGAGTAGAAAGCTTAATAAGTTGACATTTAGCTAAATATCCAGTAATATACGGTTGCCAGTTGAATTTACGAAGGCAAAACCTAATCATATTCTTTTGAACAGACTCTATTCTCTTAATATGTTTATCATAATAAGGCATCCAGATCGGACAAGCATATTCGAGGTGAGGACGAACAAGTGCAGTATATAAATTTTTGAATGTATAAGGATCAGAAAATTGCTGTGAATTACGCTTAATGAAACCTAACATGGAAAAAGCTTTAGAAATAATTCGATCTATGTGAGCATTAAAAGTTAATTTATTATCGAGAATGATACCCAAGTCTTTTGTTTCACGGACATGTTCAATAATAGAACCGTTGATATTATAATAAGATTCAATTAAAGTTTGCTTCCTGGAAAATGACATGTAACTGCACTTATTAATATTAATGGTAAGACCATTAATGTTACACCAAGAGTAGAATTTGTCAAGATCCTGCTGCAAGAGATGGCAATCTTCGTCCGACTTAATAACCGCAAAAAGTTTGGTATCGTCAGCAAATGATAAGATCAAAGACTTAATATCGTAGTCGATATCGTTCATAAACAATAAAAATAATAGTGGCCCCATATGAGTTCCTTGTGGAAAACCAGACGTAGCCTCGAAGTTATATGACGTGCTATTTTGTATTTTAACGCAGAGTTTACGACCAATCAAATAAGAATATTTTAAATTAAATTAAAAATGAATCAAACCGTAGACCACAATATATTTTGTTGGTTTGTGGTTTGGTTTCAGAATTTTTTTAAGAGCTTGTTCGGTTTTGGTTTGGTTTTGGTTCGGTTCAAGAACCGGTTTGTAACTCTGCTAAAAAGGGATATAGCTTATTGAAGTTTTATGTAAGAAAAAACTAGACCGCTACAAAGAATTCTCTAAATTTCTATTTGGGAAATTTATTTTATACACAAAAAAACAACAATTCAACGGTCAAAACAATCTGTTGAAAAAAATTATTTTTTTTTATATACATTTACTCAAAAAAATGGCTAAAAACAGTGTGGTCGACATAGGGAAACTATCCCCGATATTTTAAAAATCATAAAAGTATAAGATCTCAAATTTTTTGAAAATATCCCTAAAAATATCCCCGATAAATGATATCTTCTGTTCTCATTGTCGTACGCATTGAGCTCTCATATAAAATAATGTCATTTCATGCTATCTCCCTTTTTAGAGCCAATAAAATTTTGTAGATTCTAAATATTGTTCAATGAAAATCCAGCTTTATAATATAGATACATATAGAGAATAAATTTCCCTTTAAATTACTCTAACATCCTCTGACACTATGATTCGATACTATAGAAACATCCTGTATACAGAAGATAGATAGAAAATATAATCATATAGAAAATAAATATATATATATTTATTTATATATATATATATAATATATAATATGTCAAACCTATATATATATATATATTATTCATATATATAAATATATATATATATACATATACACTTTCATTTCAGTGGGCGTTAAATTTTCATTCCTACAATTTACATTCTTTAAAAACTCATCGATCCATCCATTCAAATTACTCTAACATCCTCTGACTGTATTATTCGATATTATCGAAACACCCTGTATATAGAAGATAGATAGAAAATGTAATATATATATATATATATAATATATAATATATTAAACCTATATATATATATATATATATATATATATATATATATATATATGTATTATTCATATATATATACATATATACTTACATATCAGTGGCCATTCAATTCTCATTCCTACAATTTGCATCCTTTGATTCTTAAATTGTCTGAAGGATAAAACAGGATAAGAAACATCAACATAAACAAAAACAATCTTTTAATAATCAGGAATAGAAGAAAATTTTCAACTTTTCAACTTCTATTTTATAATGTTGTTGTTGTCTTAACAAGAGGAAGATGTAGAAATAGGAATGGGGGTAAGGAAAGGACAAGAAGAGTTGATTGTTAGTAAACAAATCAAGTTTAACTTTTTTTCCTGATTTCATTTTCAATGAATTGAAAAGAAATCCCTTCAACAGTTTGTATTTTGATTTTGATTTTTGTTTTTACAGTTGTTGTTTCATTGCGTAAACTCGCACTGATATTGAAAAGATAAATAAAAAACAAAAACAAAACAAAAACTGACTATACTATATTTCAAAATAAATAAAGAGAGTAGATAATAGCTAGGACATAATCTTTTCTGTTATTTACAAAGATTTTTTTTTCTTCTTATTTTTCTCTCTCTCTCTCTCACACATCTATTTCATAAATTCTTAAACAGTGCTTGTTATTATTGACTCCTCTTCTTAACATTCTTAAAATTTCTTTTTCTTTTCATTTTCAATTTAATTTTCTTAATAAACGAAAAACTTTATTTTTACTTTCCGCAGACAATTTTTTACATTTCCATCCATTCCCGTGATTTCCTCTTCATGGAAGAAAATTCGATTTTAACCCCTTGTTTTATTTTTTTTTTGTTTTATTTTTGAAATATTTTTTATTTTAAAATGTGCTATTAAATTGCATACAATATTAGGATGGTAGGAAATCAAAATATAAAAATAAAAATAAAAGATAATAACAACAACAAAAACAACAATAAAAAAAAGGATATGTCATAAATTTGTAATCTCAGTTGTTTTTCGTCCTTTTTTTCAGTTTATTTTATTTCTGTTTCTTTTTGTTTTGTATAGAAATTCAAAAACCATTATATATAAAAACAACAGGAAAATAAGAAAATGTTAAAAAAAAATAAAAACCGAAAAAGAAAACTTTGACTTGAGTGGATTTCTTTGTATGCACAACTTGTTATTCTCCTGGTGGTTATATGTACACCATCAAGACTGAAGTTCAAAAATCTGCCGGCAGAAATATATATATTTTTGATTTTATTATTATTATTTAATATTATTTGAAAAGATGTTAGAAATAATATTATAAATTTGATATTTGGTTTATAACAAAGCAAATGCTGGCGTACTTTATCGTTAGCTCTGCACTTGATAAAAACACTGTGCGACGACTTACAAAAATTTAAATGTGGCAAACAAAGACAGTAAAATCTGCAATTTGTATTTTTAATTTTATTGTTTTCTTTGTTTGCTCTCTTTCTACGGTTTCTGCATAATTCGAATCTATTGTTCTTCACTACATAATCTACGGCGGTTGAGTTTCTTGAAATCGTTAATTTTTTATAAAATGTAATTAATTAATTTACTACAGCTACTATTCTAGCTAGTGATGAATACTAGGGAAGTTTAACGTCTGGTAGAAGAAACAAAATTTGTCAATCATTCAAATATGTTCACATGGTTGCTGCATTAGTGATTTATACATATTTTTAGGGCTCTGCTAGATCATAGAGAGATGTACCGACATAAATAGAACCAATTTCATGATTACTGTGTCAGCAGAGACTGAAATTATTACAAACCTAAGTTATATTTTTCATTTTTATTTGCCATCTATTCATTGTGAATATAATTAGCAAATATAGACTTGATGAAAGAAATACCCTGGACTGTGGAGTATTTATTGATGTGTCTTACCAAATCAAACATTGGACCAAAGACTTTGTTCAGTCTTTTATTACATTTTGTTGTTAAAGCTTGTTTTTGACCTAAACATTTTTTATTTATTTGGGGACATAACAGTTGCTTCAGTTGATTTCACAGATAAATCAGGCCAACTTTATAGGTCCGTTTCCCTTTCGAAATGTGGGCCTTTTTATTTGATTATATTAATTATTTGGTATATATTTTTGTATATTATATATTTACTAGGGGCCCCTGTTGAATAATTATAATTCAAGTTGGAGCCAAATTTAAAGTTTCATTGTGTTTAACTAATAATAATAACTGATTTGTTTGTTTTTTTTTATTTTAATAAGAACTCTCATATATAATATGCATAATATATTTGCTGAATAATAAAACCATATGAGTAAAAAATTTTCAACTGTGTGCACATTATTGTTTTGTATACAACTTATTTATATATTAGGAGTTTATTAAATAGAAGCGAAATAAAATGAAGAGATGTCTACTGCGCAGGTCCTTAAATGCTTGTCAATTATAATTATAGATATTATTTTTTTATTAGTTATATTATATCTTTATTAATCTAAACATTTTCTTTAAATAAAAATTTATGATCCGCACTCTATAATCATGTTTTTGATAACCTCATGGCTTTCCTGTAGAATCGTAACCATCTTCAAATCTTTGTAAATCTAGTGTTTTACAAAACGCTGAGGAGCATTTTTTTTATTTTTATTATTATTTACTGTCAGAGCATTTACTATCATGCAAAGAAATTCTGTAATAATTGACTAACGTATCTAGCATGTCAGTCTTATAATTCGATGCCTAATATATATATGGCTTTATGTTGTGTACAATAGAAGCCAAATAAAAAATGAAAATTGAAATGTATTTTAATTATTTAATTATTTAAAAAAAATCGTCCTGCTAATAAATACTTATGTTTGGGTTATTGTACGATAGCCTTATCACTTCCAAAAGATTCCGTATTCTTACATTTATGTCACATCGAATTTCTCTGATCTCAATCCGTCGCCACATTGAAGTAATAACACAAACATTTTTGTTAGTATGATATGTAATAATTTTAATGGTATTGAATAAAGACTAAAGTTGAACACAGTAGAAAGGTAGGTTGGTACGAGTAGCTGCCTCAGTCGGCACACTTAGACCAAGCAGGTTCATTGAAATACGCAGTAATACAATTGGGAAGATACGTAGGTATGAATGGTTATCTTATTCGGTATATTTAAACCAAGCAGGTTTATTGTAATCAGTAGTATTACAGTGCGGAGGTAGGTAGTAGGTATTAGTAGGTATCATGTGTAGGTACTAACGGCTATCTTAATCGGTACATTTAAACAAAGCAGGTTTATTGTAATAAGCAGTATTACAGTGGGGAGGTATCAGTGGCTGCCTAAGTCGATATACTTAAACCAAGTAGGGTTACTGTAATACGCACTAACACAATTTGAAGGTAGGTAGGTATGAATGGCTATCTTATTCGGTAGATTTAAATCAAGCAGGTTTATTGTAATAATATTTATTGTGAAATAACAACGATTAATAAGGCTATAAGTAGCTATATAACTATCAATATAGCTATATCTAGATAAAGATATTCAACAATTTTTGTTTTAAATGTCTTTAACGATCAATATGCCTAAGTCGATACCCTTAAACCAAGTAGGGTCATTGTAATACGCAGTAACACAATTTGAAGGTAGGTAGGTACAAATGGCTGCCTATGTTGACACACTTAGGTTAAGCAGCTTTATTGTAACACGTAGTAACACAATAGAATACAAATACGTCCTATTATTTAACAAAATACACACATACAATCAGAAACGGTAACAAAAGTTTTAAATTATTTTTAAATCATTACGCGTAATGACCTACAGTTGAAACATACAAACTTTTATTTTCACTCAGTTTTCTTATTTTTTTTTTCTTCCATTTTGTTTAATTTTTTTTTTTTATTATTATTATTATTATTTTGATTAATGTTAATTTAACTACAAGTTTATATAACAAAAATATAATAAAAATGAAAAGAAAATAAATTTCACTTATTTATTATGAAAAAAAAATATATAAAATAAAATAAAAAAAATTTGTTAAGGTCCCCATAGACAAATCGATGGGGATTTTTATTTTCTTCTCCAGTTAAATAACAACATCATCATTTCTCTGGGTTATGTTAAGTATAAGATAATTTTATATATGTGAATGCGTCAGTGTACTAACTTCAAATTATAAAATAATATTTTGGGAATGTTTAGGCTAACTTCAAATTTAAAGAAGAAATCCTGTAATAAAAAGGATATGCAAGAAAATGATTTTCATTTGAAAACAAAAAATTTTTTTTTGTAAATTTCATACAAGTAGATAATAATATGTCCCCAAATTATATATTATTAATGATTGATAGAAAATACATATTTTGATGATATGGGTTGCAATAGAATATACATTTGGGTTCCAATATACATTTACTACATACACATACATACATTTACATACAATTTATATATATACTAAATATTTTAAATTTATTTTTAATATTGTCAAAAAATTTTATAAAAAAAAAATAAAATGAAAAAATTCAATGAATATTTTAAGAGAATAATTGAAGGAGGAAATTATATGGAGTGCGAAATTGTACTCGGGATGCGTTCAGATTATATTTTTAAAAGGAATTTTAAAATTATGTTTTTATCCTTTTCGATTTTATATGATGGTAGAAAATATTAAAAATTATCAAAAAAACAAAAAAAAACACAAAATAAAGTGCTTCTAAGATATAAGAGAAAATTTCTTCATCCCAGTCTAATCTCTAAAGATTTGTTATGGGTTCTAAATTGTTGTTATAAGAACAAATATTTTCTTTAAAGGAATTATTATGAGATATTTATTTATTTATTTATTTATTTATTTATAATCTACCAGAAATGTCCCTCACAGATTTTAGCTTAAAATGTAAAACTTAATAACAATTAATTATGTTGTTGGATCATATGAGGTACAAGCTCGCTTTAATATCTTGTTTTGATAAGTTAGATTAGATAATATGGGTGTTTATGGTCTCTTAGACCCTGCTGATTGATCTCGTCCCGTAGCTAAATATGCATTGCTTGTGGTGGTTGGCACTTCAGCTAAATATGCATTTTTACACTTAAACTGTAATCGAACTATTGAAATTTTTACTATGTTGGTAGTACTGACCACTTTTAGCTGTCAAAAAAGATTATTGGTATATAAACAAAAAATAACTTATAATATTTTTGAAAAATATATTAGTGAATTAGCTAAAAATTTTAAAATATTTTTTTAATAAAAATTATTAATAAAATTATTATAGTATAATACATAATAGTATAAAAATTATAACACATAACGTAAATGTATCTATCACCCTAGTACATTACGCTGCCCTAACCCTTTTTTTGTAAATACAATACTCCCACGCTTTATATTTCAAATTTATTTTTGAAATAAAAAAATAATATTATTATTTCCTCGTTTTAATGCAAAATAATGCACATTTGTATTCATATTAATAATTAAGTTATTGCTAGAAAACTAAACTAGGTAGACATTTTAGTGAAAATATTAGTTCAAACGTTTAAAATTTTTTTTATTTTGTTAAGACCATAATAATTAAACTATGATGTTCACTTATTTATTTTATTCAAATAATTGTAAAAGATATTTTATTAAATAGATTATAATATATACTTTCTTCAATTTGTAAATAAAAAATATTTAAAATTGCTAATTAGTCTTGAGCGGGAATTAGGGACGCGTAAAATTATGATCAACCGGGCGGAATTAGGAAAATGATATATCGAAATAATTAATTAAGTTATTCACCTATTTTTGATTATATAAGGATGCAACTGGATGATTTTAAATAGAAATTGAACAAACTAAGCTGGACCTAATCAGGACCTATAAATTTAATTTCGAGTATGTGTTTTTTGTTACAACTAACTTTTGAGTTTTTTATAAAAATTTGTATGAAAAAGTGGGTCGGTAATACGTTCAATATGTCCTAATTCCGAACTAAATAGGCAGGTGTAGGCTATTTTCACTAAATTCATACCAAGTTTATATTTAAACAAAAAATTATATTTTAGTTGTTGAAAATAAGCAAATATTTTCCTTTTATTAGTAGACGAAATACGCGTATCCTGTATGATAAGCATATTTAGTAAAATTAAAACGAAAATATTCGACTATTTTTAACAATTAGATAAATTTTACTCTAACGCTAACCCTAAAGAATAAGTTTTTCCAAAACTATGCTTAGCTTATATTCAATTTTGTATAATTAAAAATCTCTGGAATTATCTTGCCTTGCCACCAAAATTTTATTAAGGCATCCATTATAAATTACCAAAATAATTTCTTTGTACAAATTTCACAATACGTTAAATAGAGGAGTGAAAACCATGACCATGTCTGGCACATTTTGGAGGTGGCCTGTAAAAGAAGATATTCTAATATATTCAGACAGTAACATAGTCTGCAAAATTGAGCCTCCAGTGTTAATGAACAGCAGAGGACAATATAATGTACCTCAAATCATACAAATAAAAAATGCCAAAACTAAGAAGTAGTGAATGTGATTTTTACTTTGTATGTATATGAAATATTTTTTATTTTTATTTATTTATTTCAAATGTGCATTGTTATAATATTTAAGTTAATTATGTTATATCAATTGATTAATAATACTATAATAGTATTATTAATCAATGGTTATATTAAATTATTTTTTTTTGTTTGAAATACTGAATCGTTGCATTGTTTAATTTTTTTTTAATTTTCATATAGAAATAAATCTATATTTTTATGTGTAACAAATAATTTTACTTACATTAAACTATTTTTTTTTTTTTTTCAAATTACTTATATTGATTTTTTATTATAATAAATATTTTTTATAATTTAACTAAGTACTAGTTAATTAATTATTTAAAAAATCTAAATAGCTTTTTTAAGTAAAATCGTAAATAGGTACTGTGAATCGCAAATGGGTTCAGAAAGCGGAATTGAGTTCATATAAGGGCGGAATTAGTTCAGATTGAAATTGATGAGCGGAAATACGTATAATCAAACTTTTTTTGGCAGTTATAATATTTTATTATTTATTTAGAAAAAATTAATTAAAATAAAAAATATGAAAATATTTTTTTTTTAATTAACTAATTATTGTAATTTGAAAAACAAAAAATTAAAACAAACTTATATATTGCTTATTTTGTCAACTTTAACTAAATTTTTCTTAAGGGGGCGGAAATGTACTTTTAAGTTAAGTGTTGTAAAACAGTAATAGTAAAGATGATTTTTTTCCCTAAAACAAAAATGCAAAAAAATTAGGACTCTTCTGAGAAAGATGCTGTATTGGCGTAGGATCTAATGGCCATATCCCATTGTAAGCTGAAATTCCTACCTTTCCAAAAATATATATCCTTAGTTTCGTATATCATCTTTTAAGGACGAAAAGGACATTTGAAAGTATTCTTGTTGTTTTGATGTTTTTGTATAAAAACTGTTATATCTATTGATCTATTAGATTAATATATATTCAGTTATATATTCTGGAAAGATAACGCTCTGGACCACATTTTAACATTTATTTGATGATGATAAGTGCTGCCGTTTTGGATATAATGTAGTTCAAAGCAGAAAAAACAATCCTAATTTTCTTTCTTTAAAAAACCAAATACATCAAGATTTTACCACAAAACCCTCCCAATATTTATATTTTGTTATAACCCTTACTTCAATGTTTTATATATTATATTTATTTATTTAATTCAATTTCGTTTATCAAAAACAATTGAAAGTGTTAAACTGTGATTGCTAAACAAATAATCTGTAAGGTGATTACTCTAGATTGAAATGAAATATATACAAATAGTTTGGCGCGATATTATATCATTTACAATTTTTAAAGCTTTAAAAAATAGCTGTCGCGTTCTATATGAAAAGTCAAACCAAGATTGAAAA
Organism: Argyra leucocephala; assembly: GCA_963942445.1. Classification (NCBI taxonomy): domain Eukaryota; kingdom Metazoa; phylum Arthropoda; class Insecta; order Diptera; family Dolichopodidae; genus Argyra; species Argyra leucocephala. Next base: position 115,890,277 of record OZ012681.1, on the reverse strand, counting down.
CACGATAGTTTTGACATTTGCCCTCTTGTAGGGATAGTCTAATTATTGTTTTAGCGAAATTTGCACACGATCACGATGAGTTTCAGAGTTGAGGCGTTGAATTTTATTCCAAATGCAGTAACTTTGAAACAGACAATCCCTATGGAATATTGTTAATGTACATTTTTAATATTTACCGCTTGACAAAAATCACGATATTAAAAGAACATCACAAAGCGTTTTCAAATTCCTATTAACAATATTCCAGCAAGATTCATTATATACTTTTGTGTTTTATCTTATAGTAGTTCTAGATGCTCAACATCCACCACTAGTTTTATTTTCTACTTTTTAGGGGGCTAGTTTGGTTTCGATAAAAGTATATTTTAAAAATTTTTATTTTTACATTATTATTTTTCTAGATTTAATTGACTGATCATATTTTTAGAAACGCATTTACGTCTTAAAACTATATTCCCAATTTAGTACTTATTTAAAATTTAATAATGCAGTAACAATTAGTAAAATTAAAGAATTAAAAATTTATTCAAAATAAGAATTAATAATTTACTTAAAAATATCATAACATGGCCCGGAATAAGTATAGTGTTGAATTAAAATGGAAAATAATTTATGATTTTGAAGCAGGAATATTTTGTCATGAACTCAGTAAAAAATATTCTATAAATAGAAAGGTCAGTCATATCAAGATTAATTAAAAAATATAACGAAACCAAAAATGTTGATAGTAAGCATTCTGGTGGCAGACAAAGAAAAACAATTACGAGAGAAGATAAAATGATTAAAAGAACGATTTTAAAACATCTTTCAATGTCTTCGCAAGATATACGAAAGCATTTAAATTTAGAAATCAGCGACAGCACAATTAAAAGAAGGGCTATTGAATTTAACTTACGCAGTTATCGTGCAGCGAAAAAACCTTTTATTTCTTATATATAAAAAATTGAAAAGCTAGACTAAAATTTGCTAGACAGCATCTGAATTGGACTATTTCGAAATGGAACACTGTACTCTTTTCAGATGAATCTAAATATAAGATGAAATCAGATGGTATGAGGTACGTACGACGACAAAAAAGGGCAAAGATTAAACCCTAAATATTGCATTCCTACAGTAAAATTCGGTGGAGGAAACATTATGGTCTGAGGTTGTTTTTCTGGGTTAGGTATTGGACCAATTCATCACAAGTTGCTTGGCGAGAAACTGGTTCAATGAACATAAAATTGAGGTTCTAGAGTGGCCTGCACAATCACCTGATTTAAATCCGAAAAAAAATTTATGGGAAATAGTAGATCAGAGCTTAAATCGAACACACTGTGCCAATAACACTATGTTATTTAATGAAATAAAACACAAATGGCAAAACATACCACAAACTGTCAATAATAATTTGATTTATTCAATGCCAAGACAAATGGCTGCTGTAATTAAAAACAAAGGTTACTGGACGAAATATTAATCGTATTTTTAAACTCAAATCTATAAAAATAGCGGTATTTTATGAATTTTTATGATATTTTTACAGAGAAGTGCTTTAGTTTTGAACTTAATATTGTTGTACTTGTACTATTTTTTGTTTTTTTTTTCTATTTTTTTTTATTTTACGAATTGTTGATATAAATGTTAACTTAAAATAAATTAGTGATAATACAACTAAACAATAAAATATATTTTCTTACCATTTGACCAATATAACCTTGAAAATTTTTTAATTTGAAATTATTATTTGATTTTTTTTGCATAGGGGTGCTTAAGTTGTGAGCGATACTGTATATATATATATATATATATATATAGCTATATATACACCTAGATAAATTAAGAAATTTATTCTTTCAAAATTAGAGCCTTTTATTGTTATATTTTTAGCTTCGAAATGTTGCTTTACAAGTAGATCATTAAAATTTCTAAGGCTGATAAAGATAGTCTCCAACTAAGAAGGGTGGATAACACTTTATAAAGAAAATGCACTTCTAACAATATCAAAAAAAGAAAAAAATTGTATTTAAGCCACATTTTGATAAATAAACAATACAAATGTCTTTCAATTGGTACTGTATTGTTATAAATATTGAAAATAAATACCAGAATCAGAAAACGTTAAGAAATATTTGGCAACTGTATTTGTGTATATAAAAGACAGTATCGGTCAGGTAAAGAGAGAGCGGTGCAAGTTAAAGATAAATTCGGTGGCAAAATGGTTACAATACTGTTATTAATTTTATTACTTATTAGCTAATTTTAAAATATTTAATTTTAATAAATTATTTTATAAAATTTGCACGATTGTAAGAAAAATTAATATATTAAATTCAAAAACTCTTAGATTTTTAAACTTAAACAATGTCGACTATCTATAATCGACTAATATAACATAAAATAATCAGAAATTTTACTTTAATATTCCAGTGATAATACAAGTAAAATCCTTTGCAAAAATGTATATCCAAATATCCAACACATTCGCGGTATAGATTAAATATAAAATCAACCAAAGTGGCCCAAACACCCTCCTTTGCGGTACACCAGCTTTAAAAATATTAAACAATCATTGTATTTTATTTTAAATCGTCTGAATCAGTGTTAGTTTCAAATTTATGTCCAAATTTTTCCAAATTTAATAATCAAAACCCTGTGTCGAATTCATATCCGAAAAAAACAACAAATCTCCATTTTATTAAACCTACTTGAAAACCTAACAACATTAAAAACCCTCAATAAAAATATTTCTTCATTAATTCTCTGTGGTCCAGTTGATATTTATAAATTAATTTAATTACCAACCATCATTGGTATAAGAATATGACTATAATATGGAATGGAGAGTTATCTTAAAGGATTTTTTTTCTTTGCGTATACCTACACAAAAAAAACACGCACAAATCCTTTAAAGAAAACTCTCCACATCCATATTCTTACCAATAATAATAGTAGTTAGTCTGGCTTACCTAAATTTCATTTGTAATAAAACTAAAAAAAAAAACTAAACTAAACTAAAAATAGAAAATTATAAAAAAAAAAATGAAACTAACAAGATTTATCCTTTTTAATATTCTCTCATCTCTGATATAGTTATTATTATTATTATCCTTGTAAATTTAGTCTTGATTTTATTATCACTTTGGGTATATTATTATCTGGTATTTATTTGAAAATATTTATATATTCATATATAGTATAATATATGTATGTTGTATGTATATATATACAATGTTATGTTAACAAACCACACCGACCCTAAAATGTTGTTGAATTGAGAAATAACAAGGATATCCGAATTTAGTTTTTTTTTTGTTACTATTTTGTTTTATTTTAAATGTAAAAAAAAAAAGAATTAAGGATGAACTAAATAATATGTTCATATGTATTACAACAATTGTTAAAGTAAAAAAATAAAAAACAAAAATCTCTGAAATTGGTGAATGAAGTCCATTTAAGAGCACAGTTCATTGATACCTTGTATTATCATAATAATTGTAAAACTTGAATTTAATTTTATCAGAAAAAATGTGTCTAAAAAATATTTTGTCTTTATTGTGAATGAATTTCGATATAATAAGAAAATATTTTCTATATTATATGAACTGCAATAGGCTGCAGCTCCTTTAAATCTAATAAAAATTTTTTTATTCTGCGATTTAAATTAAGCTCAACTTGATTTATTTAAAATCTTTTGTTTAACAATTACTAGCAAAGATACCCGACGTTGTCCGGGTCGAACACAAAATGTATAGAATTTATTTCAATGAAGTTTGATTTATGAATCCGAATTAAAAAAATTGGTTTATCAAAAATATTTTAATATCTCCATTGATAACTGTACCTATTCTATCGATTTGTATACATGGACATAAACCTCCTGGAATACTCTGCAATAATTAATAAAACAAATTGTCACATTTTTTGTAAAAATTCGAAAATACTTTTTCAAAAATACATTTCTTCAATACTTTGTATAATTGTACTGATCGTTGCTATTTATATTTTTACATTTAAGTCTTCTTGAAATTTGGCCTTCATCAAGCTGTGTTAAGTTCATTAGGTTATTGCAAATGTTATTTATACGAAATCGGTAACAGTTGTATATCTTTATTTGTGAAGGAGTATATAAGTGTAAATTTTCATGCCTGTAACACAATTGGTTTTTGAAATATGCCTGCGATGTGTTAGGAGTTGTACCGCAGCAACCCGAACCATCCCAAATTTTTGAAACCGGTAACAATCTTACATCTTTATTTGCGAAGGAGTATCTAAGTGTAAATTTTCATGCCTGTAACACAATTGGTTTTTGAAATATGCCTAAGACGTGCTAGGAGTTGTACGGCAGTAACTCGAACCATCCCAAATTTTTGAAATCGCTAACAATCGTATTTATTTATTTGTGAAGGAGTATCTAAGTGTAAATTTTCATGCCTGTAACACAATTGGTTTTTAAAATATGTCTGAGAAGTGCTAGGAGTTGTACGGCAGCAACCCGAACCATCTCAAATTTTCAAAATCGGTAACAATCGTATTTCTTTATTTGTGAAAGAGTATCCAAGTGTAAGTTTTCAGATTTGTAACTCATTTGATTTTTAAATATGACTGAAATGTGCTAGCAGTTATATGGCACCTACCCGAACCAACCCAAATTTTTGAAATCGCTAACAACCGTATTTCTTTGTTTGTGAAGGAGTATCCAAGTGTAAATTTTTATGCCTGTAACACAATTGGTTTTTGAAATATGTCTGAGATGTGCTAGCAGTTATATGGCACCTACCCGAACCAACCCAAATTTTTGAAATCGCTAACAACCGTATTTCTTTGTTTGTGAAAGAGTATCTAAGTGTAAATTTTCATGCCTGTAACACAATTGGTTTTTGAAATATGTCTGAGATGTGTTAGGAGTTGTGCCGCAGCAACCCGAACCATCTCAAATTTTCAAAATCGGTAACAATCGTATTTCTTTATTTGTGAAAGAGTATCCAAGTGTAAGTTTTCAGATTTGTAACACAATTGGTTTTTGAAATATGTCTGAGAAGTGCTAGCAGTTATATGGCACCTACCCGAACCAACCCAAATTTTTGAAATCGCTAACAACCGTATTTCTTTGTTTGTGAAAGAGTATCTAAGTGTAAATTTTCATGCCTGTAACACAATTGGTTTTTGAAATATGTCTGAGATGTGTTAGGAGTTGTGCCGCAGCAACCCGAACCATCTCAAATTTTCAAAATCGGTAACAATCGTATTTCTTTATTTGTGAAAGAGTATCCAAGTGTAAGTTTTCAGATTTGTAACACATTTGATTTTTAAATATGACTGAAATGTGCTAGCAGTTATATGGCACCTACCCGAACCAACCCAAATTTTTGAAATCGCTAACAACCGTATTTCTTTATTTGTGAAAGAGTGTCTAAGTGTAAATTTTCATCCCTGTAACACAATTGGTTATTGAAATATGCCTAAGATGTGCTACGAGATGTACGGCAGCAACCCGAACGATCCCAAATTTTCAAAATCTGTAACAATCGTATTTCTTTATTTATGAAAGAGTATCTAAGTGTAAATTTTCATGCCTGTAATTAGTTTTTGAAATATGTCTGAGATGTGCTAGGAGTTGTACGGCAGCTATTGAAACCTGTAATTTTATGACTTTATAAAGTACCACGTCCGGTTTGTTGTTTGACCATGAATAACTGTGAAATTTCAGAACTCTATCTTTAAAACTGTGGGCGTGTATAGACAACAAACAAACAAAATAAACAAGCTTTCCCCTTAGTATAGAAGAAGATATGTGTCTGACTTCTGTAACCAATATTTTATGATGATAACAAATATTTCTAATTCAATAAGTAAACTACTTTTGTTTTCTTTTATTAGTATTGAAGTATTTTATTTATTAAATCTTTCTATAATGCCTAATTTACACTATACTGATTACAAGCTGTTGATATCAGAAATTAGATATCAGCTGATACAGTTTACTGATAAATCAGTAGCTGATAATCAGCATAATGTAAACCAGGCATATGATATTGGATAACAATTTCGCGTGGTGACTTATTCAAATAGAACACAATTTTATTCAAATGCTACAAACTAAATTTATGACATATAATCCAGTAGGCCTTAACTGATCACTTAGGTCAATTAGATCTAGATTAATTATGTGACATACCAGATCACTTAGGTCACTCATAATTATACTGCTAAAGTGCTTCTTTTTAATATACTCAGTAAGGGTGTGTCTAGCTAGCAAAATCCGTGCTAGGATAATTTGACAATCAGCCAGCATAATAATCTCGTATCAGTCTTTGGAATTTATTATTTTAACTTTATAAAGCAAAACTATATTCAGATCGTTGTTTATGTTCCTATTTATTACTTACCAAACAACTATTTTTAAAATTTTTGATTAGAATGTTTAAATGAATGTAAAAATTATAACATTATTTTTAGATGTACTTCAATAAGTCAATTTCGATGGGAGAATTTTTATGCTAATTAGCTAGTACATGTTATTCCGTTTCAACTTCCTTTGTTTTCGTTTTATTTGTATATGCTTGTTTGTGTAAGCTTTCTACTCAGATCACTTCCGAAGTACTCTACTTCTTTTGGTTAGGGAAATGCTGATTCAGTTTATTTTTTACTGATGGATATCCTTATTTTTAATATGTGAATCAAAAAAAAAAATGGGGTACAAATATCTCAATCATTTTATACCCGATTTTTTCATTGTTATTCTTTTAAATGATAGATAAGGAGACGTAGCGAAACTAAATATTTTTCTATAAATTTTTAATTTTCTATTAGAAATTTTAATTTAAAATTTCACTCTATGTTTAACATACAAAAATTTTAATTTATCAACCTGCCGTAACTCACCCAACGCCACAAATAAATTAAAACTTTTTTTTTTTTTTTAAATAAATAATTATGTATGTGGTTGTTGTCTAAGATAAATAAATAAAATATACTACATGATTTATTTAATTTGATTAGATTTATTTATTAGCTTGTTACATAAATCTAAAAACGTAATGCTAAGCCCAGCTGCGCCATGTGGCATGTGGGTCATGTTGGACTAGTACCAAGAATAAATTGAAATGATGGAAAACCATTCATAATGAAATATTGAGTACGATTTTTTATCAAATTTTTCCAAATTTCGAGGAGCGGGCGAATACTAGTATCTCTTTATTTAGAGTAACAGTGAGATGAAACCTTTTATTTTCATATATTTTCTATATTTTGTATTTATTTATTTATTTAGATATATTTTCCATTTGTTAAGCCGATTCTCAATAAGTTGTACAAAATGGTACATTGAACATTTTCGAAATCAGCATTAACGTTTCTATAAATGAACTCAAGATAGCCGTACATCATCGGCAAATGTTGATGTTAGTATTTGCCTGCTATTAGGTATACCACATATATCCGATTGTAAAGATTAAATATAAAAGCAGCCCAAGCACGCTATGTTGCGGTACATCGTATTTAATAATATATTATTTCGAGTGAATAGATTAAATATAAAACCGGCCGAAGCACGCTACTTTGCTGTACACCAGCTTTAAAAACATGTTCTTTTGTTAAGTAATAATTTGATTTTATTTTGAATCGTCTATCAGTGTTAGGTACGATTTGATTATTTGATTCATTTGAATGTTTATAACATCATGCCAAATTTAATTGAAAAATTGGGCAACATCGACAAAAATGGCTGAACAAAATTTCTTCTATTTTGTTCATCTGTTCTATGGTACTGTATTTGTATTGAAATACAAATTGATGTAATGTACAATGTAAAAAAATACAGTACAATAATGTCTAAATTATTTCATATTTAATTTTCATTATGATTCTTTAAAATAATAGATGAGGAGACGTAGCGAAATTAAATATTTTGTATTCAATTAGTTTTAAATTTAATTTTATATGTGTTATTTTAATATACAAAAATTTCAATTTATCAACCTGCCGAAACTCACCTAAGAGATTTAATTTATCCAACCAGAATTAAATTTAAATTTAATTATTTTTTTAAATAAATTATTATGTAAGCGGTTGTTTTCCCAGATAAATCAATCAAAAAATAAAATATAGTACCAAGGTTGATTTGATTTGATTTGAGTTGATTTGATTTATTTATCAAATTGTTACATAAATGTATAAAAACTTATTTCTAAGGACCCTTCGCCATGTGGCATGTGAACCAGTTAGTATCAAGGATAAATTGTAATGATCGAAAACAATTCATAATGAAAAATTGAGTACGGTTTTTTATTAATTTTTTTTAAATATTCGAAAAGGAAGAGTTATAGTTCCATTCACTCTGTTTTCCAACATTTGTAAAAACGCGTCTTCTCAGGTTGAATGCTGATCGAAAAAGAAAAAGTTTTTCCACATGTTTTTCCTCTTCACTCAACATCGTCTTTACTACAGTTTAGCAACATTGTTTATAAGCAAATAGTGGATTCTTTGGATCGTGTCGATTCCACTAGTGATTCATGGGTGGTGTTAGCTTTAACTATACTAGTTTGTAGTACAAGTATATTATATTTTTGTTATATTGTATAATAATATAACTCAGGCGAGTACTAGTATATCTCTGTTTAGGGTAATAGTGACACAAATCCTTTTATTTGCATTCCATTTGTTAAGCTAAGCCTCACAAAGTTGTACACAATGGTGGCATTCCATTTGTTAAAATAAGCCTCACAAAGTTGTACTGAAATTTTTTTTAAAGCTGCATTACCGTTTATATCTGAACCCACTATTGTGCATTACCTGCAAATATTGATGTTAGTATTTGCCTGCCATTAGTATAGATTAAATATAAAATCGGCCTAAGCACCCTTGGCACATCATGCCAAATTTAATTGAAAAATTGGGCAACATGGACGGGAACGGCTGAACAAAATTTCTTCTATTTTGTTCTTCTGTTCTATCGTACTGCATTTGGCTAGAAATACAAATTGATGTAATGGGATTAATTGTTCCTTTTTGATCTTAGGTAAAAGTTTATGGATTCAAATTTTAGATAGTGATGATAAAATACCATAAAAGATCTATATGAATCTATTTTTGTTGGCTCATGGCTTATTAATTCTGAAGTAAGTGCTACAAATTTAAGTAATATGAATGGGGATCGTAACAAAATCCCCTGTTTCAAAACCCTCTGTTTTCAAAATCTCTCAGTTTTCAAAAATCCACCGTATCAAAATCCCTCGTTTCATAATCCATCGTATTAAAAGGCATTGTTTTGTAATACGCTTTGTAAAAATCCCATGTTTTAATAGGATCGTAACAAAATCTCCTGTTTTCAAAATCTCCCGCCTTTGAAAAATTCACCGATTCAAAATCCCCGTTTTGTTATTGTTGTTTGATACGCGTTTTCAAAATCCTATATTTTAGTATAATAGGAAATAATTCAATTCCAATTCTCCCCCAACATCCTTCTTTTTTCCTCTCCGAATCCTATCCCTTTACCCAAGCCTACAATTATTTTCTATAATAAAATTCTTTCCGAATGTTTAGGTAGTGTGCGAAAAAATAAAAAAAAAAAAACAAATTATTATTTACATTTTAATCTTGGAATTAGAATTTAAGGACATATTAAAAGAAATATTTTTTAAGAAATCTATGTTTTCAGTTTGAAGCTTTACTTTTTTCAAATACATTTTTTATTTTTTTTATTTTTTGAAGTTGGATTTTCAATTTTGGTAGTTTTACACCCGAACGAGTTTTGGCCATCCTAGTTTTAACAACAACATGTTCTTGTGCTAATTCAGAAATAAGCTTGTATACACCCACATGGGATTTGCCCACAATGGTATTCAAGCGCCTGTGACAAGCTTCTGCATTATTTTGTGTTCTGGGGAAATTAAATTTTTCCGCATCAGCAATAGACCAAAAATTTGGATGATATTTTGGTTTGGATGGCTTTTTAGATTTTCCTGTATTACCTGTTATATAATTTATTTTAAACCAATTTGCAATTTCTGTGGAGGCTTTATTAATAGTTTTAAATAAATCTGAAAATAATCAGGATTTTTTTCTGCTGGGACAAATACTAAACTCTTGATCATTCGAATCTGTAGGCTTAATTTTTCATCATTTCCATATTTAGCCGCCAGCCCTTCATATTGCACTTTTCGCCAAATAATTTGGACAAAGTGGAAAAGGCATCCCTTATGTATAGCTAATGGAAAAACATCTTTTGCGACAGCTACACTAGCTTTTTCAAAATCTGAAATAATTCGTATAGGATTCAAGTTTATATTCCATTGACAAGCTGTGTAACAGAGTTCATAAAAAAATTCTTGATAAGCTGCCTTACTTTTGGAGCTCATTAAGCAAAATACCAATGGAACTATTTGGTTATTGACTTGACCACGAATTGTAAATAGTTGTCTCAAGATATTTGGAGCTACATCAAACGTTCTATCCACCAACCAGCATTTTGATTTCTCCAATAGCTTCAAACTTGAAAACTTGTGCCCAAAATTATAATTTTTTCATTATTATAATTTTTTTCTACAAGAACAAACTGTTCGCCCTCAATAAATATTTCAACTTTTCTGGTATCTGTATTTCTTCTAATTTTTTGGGTTCTTTCAAAGTATTTGATCGTTGTTTTGGAAATTTTTGTTTCTGCGCTGAATTAGAAGGTAAATATATTCTACATTCTTCATTACATTCTACTATACTACATCTAATAATTTGTGAAGGCTTTGAAGTAGATGTTTTAGCAATACCTTTTACTTTCGTATTAATTTGGCAAATGGTTTTTTTAAAAGCCTGCGGATCATGTGAATGAGCAGATGGCTCCTTTTTGATTAAATGTTTTCCATCTACCAAAACTGTTAGAACTCGATCTGAGCACAATAAGGACTTGCGTTGCGTACACGACCACCTAAATGCTTTGCTACTTTTACTACTTTTTACTACTTAAGTTGTAATCGTACCAACCTCAACCTTCAACCTACATTTTTTTAATTACATATATAATTTTGATTATCATAATTATTTATAATTTTTAATTATTTAAGTTATATCATTGATTAATAATACTATAAAGATAGACATTTTCATACAACAGAAAATGTTCAGCTCACTTTTTCCAAATTCTCTTCATTATATATATTTTCCGGAAGATAATCAATGTGTTGGTGCATTTTCTATATTCAATTTGAATTTTTAAATTTTTAGCGTTTTATACGACTTTATTCTCTAAATAATTTGTATGTGTTTTGTTTCTCTATACTGTTCTTGAATATTATTGTTTTTAACGTTTCGTTATTTGAATTTGTATAGGTAATTTGAATTTTTTTTTAATTGATAGGTACAAAAATTTCAAATTGGATACCATTTTTATCGAGTAGTCTTTTAAGAATATTTTTTTTTTATTTTTCTCTCAATATACATTGTAATAAAAGGATTTTTATAATTGTTGATATTGTGCATGTATATTATTTGTAATAATAAATTATAAAATTATAATATAACTAGCTTTGTAACCCGTCATAAATGACGGAAGTAAAATAAATCCTAGTTTCTTTTTTTCTTCCATTAGATTCTTTATTCCGAAATTACAGTACTTATGTTTATATCACTTTTTATTTATTTTTATTTATGTTTATATTGGCCTAACACTAAACTTTTTTTTTTATATAACAGAAAAAGAAGTACCATACCAACAAATTTGTATAAAATGTTTGTATTTTTGTATGGTATACTCATACTCACTTCCATTTAGTTATAATTCGTTAGTTGGGTTCCATTTAGTATAAATTATACCGTATTAGCGTTATTGTGGCCTCTGGGAGAGCAAATTTAAAAATGGGATCTTATTTTCATATAAATTTTGTCTTTTGTATAAGGTATAGGGATCTTATTTTGCTATATGAATAAACTGTTATTATGGTATTGTGTTATTTTTAAAAAATATTCATAAATTATATATTCAAAATTTTGTATCTAAATTGGTAAAATTTACAAAAAATACAAAAACATTTTCATCAATAATTTTCAATTAAAAAAAAACAATGTTTTATTATCCGGCGTAGAAGTAGAGTTAATTATCCTACTCTACTTCTATCAAGTTCTATTGATTGAACAGTGAACCTGAACAGTGAAGTGAAAAGTGAACACTTAACACTGTAAATAAAATAATATTTTTGGAATGGAGCATATAGAACATACAGAATACAGATACAGCAAATAATAAAAAAAAAACCAAAAAAAAAACATAAATAATTTTTTTTGAGTGAAGTGAGTTACGCACACAATAATGACAAAAATAAAAGGTAGAAGCAATAAAGTAGTATAATGTATAATATTATACAATACAAATATGCTGATACACATGTGTATTATTATGTACAATTTTAAGTAAAAAGAATAACCTTTGAGTGAATTATGTTTTTTTTTTGTGTTAAATGCTGTTTGTCTTTTGGTTATTATACCATATTAAACTATTGATTAAATTTCTATTAGTCCTTATTATTATAAATCAAAAAAATTGTTTGTTTTATTTATATTATTATTATTATTTTTTATTTTTCCTTATTATTTGCGAAGAAGACTAACATTAAATTAAAAAAATATAGCTCATGCAATCAATTTTTCCTGCAAGGGTTCAGCATGGTAGACAGGGGTTAAAAAAAAGCACCAAAGCAATTTGTATATATGTGTATTTGTATACATATGCAATTTGTATATGTGTTGAAGCGTTCCGTCGAACTTACAAACATCCAGATAAATGCAGAATAATATATGTACAATTTTATAATGTTTAGGAAACGAAAATATTTTTCTTGTTTTAATTGAATAATTTTCAAAAATAAAACAATTTCAAAAAATGCAAATAATAGTGAACATTCATCCACGTAATGATTTCTAATATATATTCATTTCATACATACATATACATATATGTATAAATTTACAAATAAAATCAAATTTTTATTTTAAAAGGCTTTCTTTTTGGTTTTTTTAATATTTGGATATGTATGTACGCATGGATTTTAAAATTATAACAGAATTTAAAAATATTTGAAAAACTCATCATTAATTTTTGTAAAATTTATAAAAAATCTTAACGGTAGAGTAAATTGAAAAGTATATTTAATATGCTTTTTTGTTGCAGTAAGCACACAATTTATTTTTAAGATAATTAAAGCTTGCAACTTACAATTTTACAATGGTATTTTTCAAATTCAGAATTTTCTACTTTGTCATTATTTTCATAACAAGAGCATTAAATATCAATATCCAAAGGCTTGTCATGATTTACTCCAGCTTTGAAAATATATTGTTGTTGTAAATGAAATTCATCAAATTCGTAATATATTTGTAAAAATCTTATTGTGCATGTGGATTTGTTTAGAACTTTTAATTTTTTAAGATAATCTAACATTTTCTCTACGAACAAATATGGACAATTTTTAATAGTTGTTTGTACGTATTTTTAGTATAAATATTTGAAGAATTTAAAGAAAGACCAGCAGTGTACATATTACTCACAATAGCAAGTTTACTCATTATTATATGGAAAAATTAAAATTATAATTATTTTGTTTTCGTAGCTGCATATTTGCATATGTAAATAATTGAAAAGCTAAAACAGCTAAGATTTTTTGCAAAGTACTGGGACTGATATGAGTATTTCCAGTTTTATTCCAGCAATATTTTTGATGAGCACTTTTCTCTTTGGAAACAATTTTCTTAATTATATCTCAGTTAATAATTTCACAAAATGTACCAGTTACCAAAATCATTTTTTATATAAATGAATTTCTAAAGGAAAAGAATCATCTTACAGTATAAAAAGGGATTGTATAGATGGTGTGGAGGATTTAGATGGGGATAGAAAACAAAAACTAGCAACAGAAGCACAATTCTTTATGATTCAAAGTTTACATGAAAGTTATAAGTACGCATAGGGTTACAATTTATCCAAAAATAATTTGAAAAGGGAAACTTTAAAACCTTTCATTTTTTTATCAATTTACTACTAAAATATCTTAAGGAGCTAACAAAGATTGGTTCTAAAACTGTTGCACCTGCTTGTGACTAATGCAGTACAAATCGAAATACTTATGAATTACTTGGTGTCAATAAGGTAGACTCTTTTTGTATGATTGGAATGGAAATAAAATTTATGCTTAGTTTGATATGGCATCTTATAAAATCTGTCAGAAATTCTTTTATAAAACCCGATTTGAAAACTGGAATAATGATATTATTAGCTTTCAACAATTTTACCTAAAGTTCGTAGCACCCATATTAATTCTAACACATTTGAAAAAATGTCAGTAAAATCAGCTTTTCAATTATTTAGTCATAGTACATATGCAGCCATAAAAGCAATAAATAACACTGATCGAATTTTTTTTAATTTATTGAGTAATAAAGCCAATCTGACTGTTGATTTTGTTTTAAGAGTTAACTAGTTAATTGATTATTCAAATTCTTCAAATTTTAACACAAAAAATTAAAAATTTTGAATTCACAACCGTTAAAAATTCTCCGTTTTTATTCTTAGAGGAAAGGCTAGAATATCTTAAAAAATCAAAAATTAAAAGTACCAAAAAAAATGTTTCCATTAATGGAATTGCCCAAAGAATAACTGCTGTATTATCTTTATCAAAAGATCAAATTGATAGAATATTAATTTCTTGATGACGCGCAGACTGAACCAAGATCCGTTAGAAAATATGTTTTCTCATATAAGATCTGCTGGTGATTATTGCAGAAATCCATCTGCACAACAAATTGAGAATATTTTTGCTAAGACGAGGCGAGTATTTATAACGAAAATACATCCTCAAATTGTGAAACAGATCACAACAATTATTTGGACATTGATGCCAATGATTTGGCTCATGAAGATTTTATTATTGTTTTAGCTTCAACTTCAAATACAGTTCAATCACATAGTAAATCATTTAGTAATTTTGAAGAATCAACAATTAGATATTTTGCTGGATTTTGCACATAAAAACTGTCAAACTGTCATACATGTGGATTATACTATTTTTAAAAAATTAACACAATATTTGAAAACGAAATTTAAATAGCTATTCATAATGAAATATTAGAGATGAAATAATTGAACGTAGGTATACAAGTACGTATGTACCTAAAAACCGATTTGAATTGAATTTAAAATTTAGAATTGTATCATCTTTAACGAAAATTTGATTGATTCTATTTGTAAATTTATACATATATGTATATGTATGTATGAATATATATTTGAAATCATAACGTGAATGAATGTTCACTATTATTTGAATTTTTTGAAATTGTTTTATTTTTGAAAATTATTCAATTAAAACAAGAAAAAGATTTTCGTTTCCTAAACATTATAAAATTATATTATAATTTTATAATTTATTATTACAAATAATATACATGCACAATATCAACAATTATAAAAATCCTTTTATTACAATGTGTTGAGAGAAAAATAAAAAAAAAATATTCTTAAAAGACTACTCGATAAAAATGGTATCCAATTTGAAATTTTTGTACCTATCAATTAAAAAAAAATTCAAATTACCTATACAAATTCAAATAACAAAAAGTTAAAAACAATAATATTCAAGAACAGTATAGAGAAACTAAACACATACAAATTATTTGGAGAATAAAGTCGTATAAAACGCTAAAAAATTTAAAAATTCAAATTGAATATAGAAAATGCACCAACACATTGATTATCTTCCGGAAAATATATATAATGAAGAGAATTTGGAAAAAGTGAGCTGAACATTTTCTGTTGTATGGAAATGTCTATCTTTATAATATTATTAATCAATGGTTATATGTATGTCCTATTTTTAATTATAATGAACGACAATTGATAATATTAAATTCATTTTATTTTTATAATAAAACTAGTTTAAGACCTTAGCAGCGTCTTTCATAAAAACTACTTTAATTAAATTCTTAACAATATAAAAATACTACATGTATGTTTCATTTAACTTCTTAAATTATTTTTTTTTTAAATTCCTCGTTCTTAAAATTATTTTTTTTTTGTAATTTCGGGCGCCCGATACGGGGCGTTTTCGTTTTTAATACGGGGTCTTTTTCTTCTAAATATTAAAAAAAAATAGATTAATAAATGGCTTGTTACTCTAAAATTTACTTCATTACTGCGATATACATTGTACACATTGTATACATGTGAAAAATATTTGTAGTGATTAGTAGTTAGTACTGCGAGAGCAAATTTATGGAAAATTAAATCCTTAAAAAAAAAATGTTAGACAAAGCTTACAGTTTTTTGAATTAATACGACAAAGCAGTCCTTCATTAAAACCAGTACACTTAGAATGATAATTTGTACAATTTTTTAAAACTAAACAATTTCAGAGACAGACAAATTATGAGATTTTCTCTGCAAAGGATTAACATGAAAATTCATTAAAAAAATGCATTAAAGTATTGTAACATAATGTAAAAATATAGATTTAGTTTATTTTTTAATATTATTATTAATATATGCATTTTTTTTATTATTAAATTTTTTTTTTTTTTGTATTTAAAATTTAATTTATTTGCTTTAACAGATTTTAAAACAATATTATCTAAAGTTCTTTCACCTTAACTCATAAATTTTTACATAATATTATTTATTAAAATGAATTTTTTTATTAAAATAAAAATGATAAATAAAATAAAAGTCACAAAGGAACATTGAACATTGCCATTGTCATTGCCAGCCATATTATTATATTTGTGAAAAATGAAAATTTTTATCGAAAACTTCTGTCTACAAGATTAATTTTTCATAACACAAAAAAAAAAAAAACAAAAATTCTGTCTCGATTACATTTTTTTATTTATTATTTTTATTCTTCTTATTTTTTATGTCCTGATATAGAAATTGTGTCCTTTTTATTCAATTCGTATTTCATTTTTTTCACTTAATGTAAATTTCGTTTTTTTTCTTGTTTTTATATTTTTTTTTTTTGCGGTTCCAAATAGACCATCTTATTATTCCAATGGGACATCAATTGAATTTGTAGTTTATTTTTTGTTGTTTTTTTTTTTTGCTATTTTGATGGTCTTATTTTTGGTGTCATTATCACAAAATAAACTGAAAATAAAATAACAGAGTCATAAAATAAAACAGAAAATAGGAATAGGAAAAAAAATAGAGCAGTCAATTCACATTTTGTTAAAAAATTAAGAAAAGAATTTTTACTAGACAATGACTCACACATCAACTTAATAGCCTTTTTATGTTTTACAGGAATACTTTTTCTCGCATAGTTGAGTAGTAAGAAAAATATTCAGTCTCTTTTTTCTGAATTTATTTCTGTACTTGTTTTTTTTTTTATTAGGTATAAATAAGAAAACAAAAATTGTTAGTAATGATGAACCAACTTACTAGGATAGAAAAAAAAACAACACAACAGTATAAAAAATAGAAATTTTATTTTTATTTTGTGTAAAAAAAATTTTATTAAATTTCTAAAAGGTATTATAGAATTGCATTTTCCTATTTAACATTATTAAAATCTATCAAAATAGTTCTTAGAACTGTTGTTTGAAGACAAATTGAATTTTTGAAGAGTTAGATACATAGGTAGATGTTGGTATGCGGGTATATACTGACTAACTTAGACCATAGAAGCCCACTATGATACCACGGCAATTTTAATCAGTAAGATTTAACAATCAGCCATCACAATTCCTTCTTTCATCCATCTTTGGTGTTTATTTTTTAATTTTCTTAACCACAAGTATATTCAAATCTTTTGGTATAAATTTGACGTATAAATTTGCCCGCTAAGCCAATCCGAACCAAATCCGATTTATAAAGCGACGGACGTCATGAATTTCAGTACCGCAAAATTTGTGATATAGGTTGACTTGAATAGCTGCTGAAAAGTAAAATAAAAACCATCTTAGAACATTTTTTTTAACGTACTGAGTGGGTCTGCTAATATTTAATACCTTGCATGGCTTTACAAAAACCCTAAAGAGGTATTAGCAATAAGGATATTAGCAAAAAATATTTTTTTTTATTGATATTATAGGATCACAATGAACCTTTTTGTACATAGTGCGATGGTTTTTGGATAACCACGGCAATCTACTTAAATACTTAAAAGTTAAATGATGAATCAAATCTTCAACAGTAAATGTCATTTACATTTTAGCATTGATTTTCCCAGTGTAAACAAAAAAATGTATATCTGAGAAAGAGCAAGTTTCACATAAAACTTGTGTAACGCGATAGAGTTGACAGTTCAAAGCAAATAGCATGTGCATCAAAATATTTAATAAAAAATTATTTAAGCAAATTTTTCCAAGACAACCACCTTTTTCAATAATATTTCAGTTTATTATATCAAAATTTTATGTTTGAGCAGCTACTGAAAAAGAGTAAGCTTGATGTACGCCCAATAAATACCATTTGTTTGGTATATCAATTTTGAAATAGAACAATTTCTAAAACAATCCGATTTTTCCCTGTTGCCCAAATTTACAAATGAACAATTTTTTTCCAAAAATACAACAAAAAATCAAATCTTAAAATATTTTCCGGCTAATTCGGACTACCCTGTATAATTTTCGTATAATATTTAATACTTTATAGAATTAATATTAGGGTGGGGAAATGAATAAAATCACCTGGTGAGGACAATAACAACTAAATATTCATGAAATGTCATTTGGACAATAATAAATTAAATAAATAAACTAATCAAAATAATCACTAGTACGGCTCTATTCACTGCAACAATTGTAACGGTATTTTATGAGAACGGCCCCATACTAAAGGCAGTCTATATAGGTAGGTAGACAGGTAGAAGTATTTAATTGTACTTTTTAATACCATGGGCAATCCCTTCCGTGGCCTAATCGGTTGGAGCACAGAAATGTGTTTCCATCACGATGTGGTAGTCACGGGTTTGATTCACGTGGGAGGCATAAAATATAACTAAAAAAAAAAAATAGCAAAATATTATATATAAAATTTATAATCAATAAAAAATAATTAACAATTAATAATTTATAACTAAAAATCTTATCTATATCAATATCTATATCAATACTCATATATCTCATACAACACAATAACCAAATAACACAATAAATAATATTGGACAAACACTAATAATAATTACACAATTGTCAACAACTATCAAAAGTATGTGACATGACGTACCCAGTAAACATAGTAACGTCAGGCATCTTAACGTCAAAGATGGATAAAATCACAGCGACAACTTGCAGAAAAATATGACGTCGTCTTACCACCTAGGCGCAGATAGAGTTATCAAAGTGGTATTTTACAGTAGATCAATCCCCTACTTAGACAGTATAAACCGATTAAAAATGAAATTAGACATTGCCTTGGAAATTTAGCAGCTAGAAATTGAGTACGATGGAAATATCAAGTGGAATTCTATGCTCCCAAGAGGAGTAGGGGAAATAAAAATACCATGGACATCTGCAAAGGATGTGTTTCAAAGCTTCTGTCCATTTTCTGCAGCTGGAGATTGAACGGATTATTTTATTTATTTATTTATTCATTGCTTATTCTTTAAGGTTCATAATGCAATTTAATGAAATACCTAGCTATACATCATTTTTTTCCGATAGGTCAATGACCCGTAGTACCTTTGATATATCACTGCGGCACCTGCACAAAACTTTTTTGGCTTTGTTGATGTTATACGGGGGTCATATTTTCTTAAAGATCGCACAAATATTTAATCTATGCCAGTATGAATGAATGCAATCCTTGACGACTATCATTGGAGTGTAAACATCCTCCTTAAGCGGCCTGTCAAGATTGAAAATATGTAATGTTCATATAAACATCATAATAATTCTTTATATTAAGCCACCAGTCCAATACTACTTGATAACTCTTTAAGAGATGATATCTTTTAATTATTTTAACAAAAAAAAAATGTCTTAGATGCATACAGGCTGGTCCGATTTCACGTGAAAATGTTTTAAAGAGTAATTCCAGAAGTGGGTGTTTTTTTTTAAATTCAGCTAAACAATGTCTGATATAATTTCATCTAAAAAATGGCAAATTTGACGTGGAAATTGTTTATACCAAAAAGCAAAGGATGCTTCAGTGCATCAAAACAATTAACAAAAGCAAAAATATATAATCAAATCCATCAAGCTTTCACGCTTTAATGGATTTTCATGTAACAGTCAACCACCTTGCATACCCTTTACTTATTAATACACTCTCTATTATCTTTAGATATTTCCAAGAATTATACTTTAATTGAAATTATAAACAAATGAGTCAATTAGGTTTATCTAAATCTAACAAACAACAATATTGAAAGCACTATACTTCAACATTACAATACAATTCAACATAACAAAACCTAATGTTATAATTCACTTCCATTAATGACAATACACAAACCACTTCTATATACCTTCTAATTATCTAAGAAATATACTTGCAATTAACAATATTAACATTAAAGTACAATTCACCTATTCAATATCCATTTTTCTATTCTAATTAAAAATAAGCTCAAACACTAATCTCTCAATTTTACAAAAAAAAAAAAAAAATTTAATATGTATCTAACTATCATCTTATAGATTGCATGCATTTCAATTAACAACACTATTTTCACTTCAATTTCAATCAATCAATTCATTTCGAATACTATACATTTTCATATTAACTTGTCAGATCAATTCATTGAATTTTTACCACATCAATCGAATCTATATACCTTCCTACCACCTTCATATCGCTACTACTAATTTTATTCAACATTTTGTCTGTTGATTTCCTTTTTTTTAATATGAAATTTGTTATGATTATTTTGTTTTGTTTTTGTTTATCTGTTTTTCACAAAAAATTTTCAATTTTCAATTTTTGTATTTTTGTAAAAGATCTCTCTTTGGTCATAAATATAAAAGAAGAAAAATATAAAAATGAAAAAGCTTGATGTCGCCATCACTGAACATAATTCAAATGTCATGGGAAATACCCGTAAAAATTCACTACACTATTATATTATATAAATTCGTAGAAATCCTAAATGATGATAGATAGCAAGAATATAGAACACTTGTATATTATATATAATGTATAGTATATAATATCTATAAATAAAAGAAAAAAAACTAGATGAAAATATTAACCGGGAAAATAACAATAATAACAAAAATAGAATAAAATGAGGCCGACAATGGATGAGTAAGATCGAAAAAAATATTATATATATATATATATATATATATATATATACGAAACACAGAATGCATTGAGTACAAAAAAAAAATATTCTTTCAATTGTATATCAACATAGTTTGTTTATTTTTAAAGGATATACACAACATAGCATCACAGGATGAAATTAATTAAGACTAGAACATAAAAAGAAGAAAAAAAAATTGTTAATAAAAAATTTAAAACTATAGCAAAAAAAAAAAGAAATAGAAAATTCAATTAAAATTCTCGGTTTTAGGAGATAATAAAAAAATAAAAAAAAGAGACAACATAATTTAGTTAAGAAAATATTGAAAAAAAATTATTTAGGATCAAAATTCAAATTGGTTATTGTTTTCTCCAGAATTCATTAAAAAATGATATTCCTTTCAATTTTCTCATCACAATAATTTTATTACAACAAAAATGTGCTTTTGACACATCTTTTCTACAATCAAAGTTAAATCTGATGAATTTATGTATTTGGGTGATCGGAAGAGTGAGAGAGGGAGATAGGAAGTGTTTTTATTTCAAAAACATTTCCCAAGTCTAGACTGTTTTTTTTTTTGTTTAATTTTCATAGCATTAAATTTTTTTTTAATTTATTTTTTATCCATAGTAGGTACTGTGATACCAGCATTCTGAGTACCTCCTAAGAAGAAAATTTATTCAAATTCCACAAACTAAATTAGAAATTTAATCCAAAGATTTTTTAATTTTAGAAGATTAAGTTTGATGTCTTTTCAGAAATCGAATTTGAATTTGAATATAAAATAGAATTTATTGATTCAGGATTGGAATTTTGTAAGGTGATAATGAATAGTGACTGCGATAAGAAGTAAAAGCGATCAGAAATGTTGCTAAAATGTTTCGGTATTTTGTAATGTGATTATTATGTGAAATAGAGAAAGAATCTATTGAACATCTGAACTGTGAATGTGAAAGGCTCCCTCGCAGCTATCTTTGCCACTTGGAACCAGCCTTCTTCGGACAATGAGAACTATTCATCATACGATTGAAGAATATCCTGAAGCACAAAATCAGGCATGGTTAAGGATTCAGAGGACTAACTAACACTACCAAACACAGGTAATCACAATATAAGCTCATTTGCGGCTGCGATGACACAGGATGGGCAAAAAGTCACGCCTGCGTGTAAAAATTGAATAACTTTTTCATTTATTATTATTTATTATTTTTTTTTTCGATTTATTCATCGAACCGTGTTACATACAAAACTTAACGACCCAGCAACAACCCAAAGTGGTAGAATTTTACTTTTCCAATGGGCATTCGAGTTTCTTAACAATTTAATAATGAGTGATGAAACACATTTTCATCTTAATGGCTATGTAAATAAACAAGATATGCAATTTTTGGGTACTGCAAACCCCAGAGTTTTTCACCAGCGCCAATTGCACTCGCTCAAGTGTACATTATGGTGTGGAGTGTACATCACAAAGAGTTATAGAGCCCTACTTCTTCGAGAATGTAGTGACGATGAATGGGGACAGGTATTGTACTATGATTAATAATTTTGTATGCCCTGTGACAGCCAACAAGTGGTTCCAACAGGTTGTAGTAATAAAACTAATAATAATAAACAAAAAAATTATTCAATTTTTACACGGGCGTGACTTTTGGCGCACCCTGTATAAGAGACAGATACCTGCCGATATAACATAATCTAAAATCTAAATATATTGGTGATAATTTTTGAAACTAGCAACATTAAGAAGTATCTGAAAATGTAAATACTAAAATCCAAGCAAAACATATATTATATATAAAACATTTATAAAAAATATATAAAATTACAGTTATGTAAGACGAGCAAAAATAATATTTTGTATGGCGGTTACAATGAATTTGTTGCCACTCTCAATATATCAAAAATTATCACTATCACAGTGACAAAAACTTTGCAAAATGCCAAAATAGAAATTGTGATTATTTTTTTTGTCACTATCACCTTACAAAATTCATGTCACTCCAGCTCTCATATTTCTCTCAAATTTCAAAATATAACTGTAAAAAACCGTTATTGTTTGTTAAAACTGTTATATTTTACAGAACTGACACCATAAGCGCTTCTATTGATCAAATATAATAACTACTGTACAAAGCTAAATTCCAATCAAAATCCATTACAAAAAAGTAGATGTAGGTTTGATTTTTATAGGTTATTATAATTCAAGTAAAAATTCGATTTGTATTGGTGAAAAAAATACAACTATTAATCTTACTAACATCCATATTAATAAATCGTGCGTCAATTTGTTTACTGTCTTATAATAATTTTTGTTTGTTGCAAATGGATAAATTCAAAAATGTTCTGGATAGTTTTAATTCGACTCGACATAATATACATACTTTCTTGTTAATCTTAAACATGTCACTCTCATTATATAAATTGAATTAATACATTTTAAGAAAATACGCCAGCCAAGATTAAACAATTAAATATTGTTGATTCTGCTTTATTTTCTGCAGATCTTGTATTATGTACTGTGCTATTATGTTCCTGTAGCTTTGACAGAGGTTTTGCTACAATTTTTAATCATCACACAAATTTTTGTTATTCATTAATCGCATTACGTATGCAAATATGGACTAACAAAATGTTGACGAAAAAATTTCAACAGATTGAACACAATTTAAAAGTAAAACAACCAAATATAGATTGAAACAAAAAATTAAATTGACGAATATGACTGTAGTTGACAGTCCCTAACTACGAAAATAATCGCATAATATGTTTTACTGAAATATATGTATATATATATGTATATACATATCAGTGGCGGCTCGTGGACTATCAACTTACTGATTCCAAAAAAAAAATTTGAAATAATGAAAAATGTATGTATATGTATAATATGTATATTTGTATTTGTCCGCATTCCCACAACAAATTATGTTCGGGCACTCATAATAAACTAATGCTTCATAGTTTGATAAAAAACGTGAGCTCGAAGTTATGTCCAACTTATGTACTAAACACAACAAAGCTAAGCACACCATTCACAGCCCGTAAATATTTGTAAATGATATAACATATTTCTAGGTTAAGTCATACTCAACAGAAAGAATATTTACATACCCTCTAAGACTTATCAGTAGGTACATAAAGTGAGCTATAATTGATAAATAATATATTATACCGTTATATACCGTAATATACCGTTGAAGAATTTTGTTGAGTTCATATTGGGTAGGAAAGTGATTTGTAATTGCAATTGATTCGACTGTAAGTGTGGAAAATTATCGGAAAATTTCTAGATAAATGATCAAGCATGATATTAATATTCCTTTAATTTATTTGTTGTCACAATATTATGCCAAATATGTAGCTTAAAGGCCTTATTACAGCTTTTTATGCTGGATTTTAAAGCCAGCTTTTTATGACAGCTTTTTTTTAATTCAAAACATATGGAATCGTGAATAGCATCCCACAATGAAAAAGCGGCATAAAAGGCTAAGAAGAAAAGTCAGCTTAAAAAGTCGACATTCAATTGAAGTTTGATTTTTTTCAGAAAAAGAGCGGGTTGTTTTTTTTTTTTTATATTATAGCCAAAACTTAGGTTTTGAACCTTTTAGCGCTTGCGTACCTTTTGTTGACCATTTGAAAAAGGAAAGGATAGTTAAAGGAAAGGAAAGAAAAAGGAAGAAGAAAAGTTTTGTGGGAAAAAGCGAACAATGTTGTTAATATTCGTCTTAAATCTCTGTAAATCATAAATAAAAAATCCTTCTCTCATTGGGAATGCTTCGATTGGGACGCGATTCCACAATCGAGATGTTCTTACTATAAAAGAATTTCCATAGGCGGACTTAAACCATCTCGGAATTTCCACTGTGAAAGGGTGTGCACTTGATGCCTCTCGTGTTATGCGACTGAATTGCTTGAGAGGAGGAAGAAGTGACTTTAGTTCCTCGGAACAAGTGCCAACACCAAGTAGATATCTATAAAATAGAGAAAGTGCTCCAACAATACCACGATGACCAAGTGGTATAAGGGATGAGGTCACGTTTATGTCGCCTATAAGACGAATGGCGCGGTTTTGAACTTTGTCCAAAAAATTTAAAGCAGTTTTTGGTGCACCTGCCCATAAATGTGAGTTATACTCGAGCTTGGGTCGTATATATGCTTTATAGATTTTTAAGAGGTCTCGAGATGAAAAATAAGCTTTGCAGCGACTTAAAAAGCCCAAACATTTGGCGGCGCTTTTCGCAATATCGAAAATATGCTCATTCCAGTGCATATTTTGATTCACTCGCATCCAGAGAATGTTCAAGTCTTTGAATCGCTGAATAACTTCATTTTGAAGCCGGAGAATTGGTTCGAATGTTGTTAGCTTGTTACCAACTAGACAGCTTTGAGTTTTTGAAGTGTTAAACTCGACTCTGTTTGCTCTACCCCAGTCGACAATTTTGGCTAGGTCGTGATTGAATGCACCAGCCATCATTGTTCTTTTGGAGTTGATTGCTGAAGCTGTAGTATTATTTGTTTTAAGAAAATCATATGATGCTACTAGAGTGCTGTCATCAGCAAAACTATGGATTGGATTGAAAGTTAATTTGAGAAGGTCATTAATGAAAATGAGAAATAGGGTGGGTAGGGTGGTTGTTTTTAACGAAGTGTCAGATTTAATGTTATAAATATATATTTTCAAAATGGGTAATTGTAGTTGACTAAATATTTTTTTTATTTATTTATTTTAAGATTTCTAATATCTATTTATTTTATAATTTGTAACAGATATTGTATTAAATAAATATTATTATATGTAGATACATCGGTATATACATATATTTAAATTTCAAACAAGGCAATAAATGAAAAATTAATCGAGTTGGTTAAATAACAACAAAACCTTGTTTATACAACAGAACCAACTCTGATTACAAAAATATAATAAAAAGGGAGAAGTTATGAAAGAACGTACGTATTGCTCTGAATCAAATATGCAAAAGTTTTTAAGAAGATCTCTGGATCCGAATTTTTGATTTGTAAATATGTCGAATAATAGAAACCAGTTTCCTCTCTGTCTATAAATACTGGCCTAACCCAAAATTCCCGTTGTCCCTTTTCCTTTTGTGATTCATAACATTTTGTTACATTATGAACAACACTTCTTCAATACACGACATTTTAATTTTAAATAAAAAAAGCCCCTTTAAAAAAAACTTCATTGTGTTATGGTGAAATTTTTATGCCAGCTTTTTGTCATAAAAAGTCGGCTTTAAAAGCCAGCATAAAAAGCTGTAATGTGGGAAGGTCTTAACTGTTATAAATTATATCAATTGTCAGTTTGAAATTGTGTGTATTCTAATCAATTGTAATTTCTAGCATTATTTTTTCGTGCACACAATTTTTTAGATTTCATCTATGGTTTACGATCACTTTAACCAAATCATAAGAATCAGCACAATTACCGTAATTACCACAACTTCCACTATTTATCCAACAACTAGAACCCCACAAAGAACCACCATATCTTCGAATTCAACCAGAATCACTCTACCAGCCTATCTACAAGCTGATATGATTTTAATATTTCGTTAAATCAACCACGAACATATGACGTAATGACTTAAACCAAAACACTATTATTTCAGACACTTCGCCTTTCCAACTTCCTTCCATAACCCTCTATAAATGTAGGCAATAATTAATGTTATTTTGAATTTCAATAATGTTTCTCTAATCATATTTTAAAATAAACCGAATTAGTTAGTCTTGGCATTGTTTTTGGGCGATACCGAATTTGTTTCTTCCGTAATTCACTTTTACAAATTTCACAAACTAGTTTTACAATAAACTATATACTCTACAAATATATACATTCTAACAAATTTCGAATTTAGAATTTGTTTACGTCATTATACAAGTCATTAATTTCAAATTTAATTTATCTATTCCAAAGCCACACTCTTATTTACAAACTTTGACATTAATTCAAAGCAAGCCTCTCTCTCTCTAAAATGCAATCATAAATTTCTAAAACCCCTACTTTCATTTTGTTTTTTGTTTTTTTTTTTCTAGGAAACGAAAATTTATTCCTTTAATAAAAATCTTAATTACAATCTCATTAAAAGTTTTTTCATACCAGAATGTACTTTGAAAAAAAAAAAAATAATCATAAAAAGTTTTCACAAAACATACATAAACAAAAAAAAAATTATTTTTTTAACCTTAGTAATTTTTGTAACAAATCCTTAAATTATAACCTAACTTTTTTTGTTAATTTTTTTATTTTTTGTTCTTTTACTTTTTATATACATTAATTATAAATTGAGTTAAAATGCATCCTGCTGCCAATATACATCTTAATAATATTTATATACAATTTTACACACCCACACAAATATGCAATAATATTATCATAAAAGAATTAAAATTAAGGATAATAATAACAGTTTACAAAGTTCTAATTTTTGACAACACACACACACAAATATCCATATATACAAAATATGTATTTTTGCCATTAAATATTATTTTATTAAAAAAAAAAAAAACATAATAACAAAAAAAAAAATTAGAAAAAAATAATAAAATTAAGGACGCAATTATTAATAACATATCCTCCTGATTACACATACTTACAAATTTTATTTTTTTTTTATTTATTCATCATACATTTATTGAGTAATTACGTTATTATGTTAGTGTTTAAGGATATATTATAAAAGCAGGATGGAGCTATAATTATATTTTTTTCTAACTCAAATGGAATTATTATTTTTTTTTTTGGTTATAATTTAAGATTAAACTAAATTTTATATATAAAATAAATAAACAGGGTTCTTAGGGTACCTCCTATGTACCAATAATTCGTATGGGTTATTATGTGCAACTATTTAGAAAAAAAACAAAAAATACAAAATAAGATTTTGAAAAATAAGATTTCGACCCCAACCCATTAGAAATAACATGATTTGTTGAAATATGAGGAAGTAAATAACGTCTCCTCCCCTCTTAAACGCTGAAATAAAACAAAAATAAAAAAAAATAAATGGCCCATTTTACGATTTGAACCTATGATTCCCTACAGGTTCATTTTTTAACTGACCACGGGCTCTTACCAACTGAGCTAATGGGCCATTTACATATTGCGATCAAAAAGCAGTAATAAACATACGAAACATTTTTTTTATTTTTTTTCATATAAATTTAAAAAAAATACGAAAAATTAAATGGCTCATTGGGGAGTCGAACCTAAGAGATTTTAGTTGTACGAGGTCTAACAAACTAGGCAAATGGGCCAATTTCAATGTCATGATACATATAACTTTCGGGAGTTATCTGGAAGTTCGGCGGAATATGACAGTTGACAGATGACAGATGACGGATGACAGATGACAGATGACAGATGACAGATGACAGATGACAGATGACAGATGACAGATGACAGATGACAGATGACAGATGACAGATGACAGATGACAGATGACAGATGACAGATGACAGATGACAGATGACAGATGACAGATGACAGATGACAGATGACAGATGACAGATGACAGATGACAGATGACAGATGACAGATGACAGATGACAGATGACAGATGACAGATGACAGATGACAGATGACAGATGACAGATGACAGATGACAGATGACAGATGATAGATGACAGGTGACAGATGACAGATGACAGGTGACAGATGACAGATGACAGATGACAGATGACAGATGACAGATGACAAATGACAGATGACAGGAAAACACATATGTATGATCCTTTATGATCTTAAATCCATACCATACCATACCATACCATACCATACCATACCATACCATACCATACCATACCATACCATACCATACCATACCATACCATACCATACCATACCATACCATACCATACCATATCATATCATATCATATCATATCATATCATATCATATCATATCATATCATACTATACCATAACATTCCCATACCATACCATACGCTACGCATACGCATACGCATACGTATATGCGTATATCATATACATATATCATATATAAATATATCATATCATATCATATCCTATCATACCATACCATAGCATACCATATCAGACCATACTATACCATATGATATAGTATCATACCATATACCATACCATACCATACCATACCATACCATACGCATACGCATACCATATCATATCATATCATATCATATCATATCATACCATACCATACCATACTATACCATACCATACCATACCATACCATACCATACCATACCATACCATACCATACCATATCATACCATATTATACCATATCATATTGTATCATACCATACCATACCATACCGTACCATGCAATACGATACCATATCATATTATGTCATAGCATACCGGACCATTAATAAATAAAAATAAATATCCTATCATACAATAACGAAAACCAAACGAATTGATGTCTGATCGACAGAAAGTATGACGTCAGTTTTTCGGAAAGGAATAATTTAAAGTATAATTCCTTACCAACTTATCCTATGCAACATTACTACCACCCTGTAAATGGATATAATTAGCAAGGATAATAATTATATGAATAAAAACGTTTATTTATCATAATGTATACATACATACATATATATACTGTATACAATAATTGGTAACACACTGTCACATAATCTTTCTTCCTTTTATACTTATGTTTATTTAGTTTAATTTGATTGAATTATTTGAAGTGACAATGGAATCCATTTACAAAACAAAAAATTATTAAACTTTTTATTAAAGATAGTGGGAGAGTAACAAAAATTTAATTGACAGTAGATTAGAAAAAAATATAAGATGTCATATTTTCTTGTCAACAAATTTTTTTTAATGCTTTATTAAAATACATAATTAAAAAAATGTTTATTATCATTTTTGATTGATTGAAACAAAATACTAGAAAAGCTGGAAATCCTCCTTCAACATTTATATTAAATTTAGCAAATGCAAATGGTTTTACTACTTTAACTTATGTATTTTTTTTCTTTAACAGACTAATAAAGATTGGAACAATCCAGTAATGACTGAACACAGTCCAATCGTGAGTTGATTAGAACTTACTTTGCAAGTGTCATGTTTCTAGATTATCAAATTTAGGTCATAAACTACTACACTATCATACAAATTAAAAACTCGATTGATAATCGAAATCGATCAAGATATCAATTAAATTTAGTTGGGCATACCTAAAAGTTTTAGAATAAACAGCATTTCTATCAAATATGTTACTACACTATTGCGCTAACTATTCGTGATATCGAAAATGCAGTGAAAAAAATTTCGCTGCGGTCTTAATACTGTATCAAAACATTGTTTAGATAAATAATCATTGCAATGTAAAAAGAATACATAATATAATTTTAATATTTTTGATCATAATTTTGACTGCATTAACGTTTTGTGTTAAAAATGGTTTTGTTAATTAAAAATTAATTTAAATATTGTTTAAATATTATAATTGATTTGCAAAAATAATAAAAATGTAAAAAAAATAATAAATATAATATTTTTGAACTGAATTATTACCTATACTGAACTTTATTGATATATTAAATTGTTGCAAAAACTTAATAAAAAATAATTTTTCACCAAACATTTCACTTTTTTAACTAAAAATTTCTAAAATTTCATTAAATATTACGCCTTTTGACATTCTTTTTTAATTTCGCTGTAATGGGAAACACCGATTGCAGTATAGATTTTCAAAAATATATACTCAAAATGTTCGCTGCTGCTTCACTGCGGTATTAACATATTATTCTGATCTCAAAACATTGCCAATTTTATTTGAAAACATATTTGATCACAGTACATTGTAAATTTGACATTTCTACTACATTTTTGATATAACGGTATAATGACATAAATTTACATGATATGCCACGACAAATGTGATATTGCGTATAACGAAAATACATGTAATAACCGCCCACAGTCGACATATACGGCAATTAAGTTGAATCTGACTTTCGTTAAATTTTCGTTAAATTTTCGTTAAACATCGAATTTTTATGTTAAACTCCATCTAAACCGAATTCGACATGTAATGTAATTTTTTTTTTTTGTTAATTAGAAATCTTTAAAATGTCCTTAAATATTAAGCTTTTTGACATTCTGTTTTAATTTCACTGTAGTGAGAAATACCAAAATACTTTCGCTGTGTATACTCTACTGTTTAACTGCGGTATTAA
This sequence comes from Argyra leucocephala, assembly GCA_963942445.1. NCBI lineage: Eukaryota > Metazoa > Arthropoda > Insecta > Diptera > Dolichopodidae > Argyra > Argyra leucocephala. The sequence goes on along the minus strand of OZ012681.1, from coordinate 115,858,867 downwards.
AAGCGATATTAAACATTCAAACCATTGTCAATTTTATTCATTATATTCAGAAAACATTTCTGATCACAGTACATTGTAAATTTGACATTTCCACTGCATTTTTGATGTAACTGTATAATGACATAGATTCACATGACAGGCCACGACAAATGTGATATTCCGTATAATGAAAATACATGTAATAACTGCCCACAATCGAAATATACAGCAATTAAGTTGAATCTGACTTTCGTTAAATTTTCGTTAAACATAGAATTTTTATGTTAAATTCCATCCAAACCGAATTCGACATTTAACCGAATCTGACATTTTTTCGTTAAATTTTCGTTAAACATCGAATTTTTATGTTAAATTCCATCCAAGTCAAATTCCACATGCAATGCAATTTCCTTTTGTTGTTGTTTTTGTAAGAAATAATTATTTATTCGAATCTGTCATTATGGGTTTGACAAATTAATATCTATGTCATCTTCGTTGAGAAATTTGACATTTACATATTATTCTGTAGTTCTATGTCATTATAATTATCGCATATCTTTGCAAGATCATATAAAGCAGAAGAAAGTGATAAATTTTTCTCCAGCTACAACAAAAAACAAAAAATCAAAACTCTCTGAAATTCTAATCAGGATGTACAAAAAATCATTGTTGGTCGAACCGGAGACAGTTATAGACTTATCGAAAGAGAATAAAAAAACACTGCACAGTGTTATGAAAATACATATTAATACATTTGCAATTTAATTATTTAGTTAATTAGTTTTTAAAAGTTGACACTATAATAGGTCTCGACTACTGGGTCAATAACCATTTATTTAATTATAATAAATTTAATCCAAAAAATGTGTACAACTTTGTTTTTTTTTTTTTTTTGCATTTCAATATAAAATTTCGATTAATAAGCATCCATACACCATTCAAATTGAATTATTCTAATTCTCCTACTCCTTATCAAATTCATAAGTATTTTTCTAAAATAAAAAATATATAAGTAATATATACCACCATCACCAACACTACAATAAAACAACCCACAAAAACAATCAAATGAAACAAAAAAATGTCTGCCAATTTTATTTCTCAAATTATTTTAGTATTGTACATCAACAGATGCCACTTAAAACATTGATGTAACCAAAAAAAAAAAAAAAAACAACTTAGTAATTTTATAGTTTTCTTAACCAAAAATAACACAAAAAAAATATATTTTGGTTATATTCTACCAGATCCTAACACTAACAATCTATATATATGTATATATATGTATGTATTATAGTATCTAAATTTTCTTTTGTCAGTAAAAGAAAACCACCAACCACTCCTATAGAAAGAAAAATCATTTTCCTTGTGCTTTTGCAATAATATATTCTAATTCCACATGATTTGGCCATTATACACAAAACTAAAGCAACAGAAACAAAAAAAATTAAAACAAAAAAATAAAACACAAAAAAAAATGTTTTTTTTTTTTGGTTATCCTGACATTTGTGGATTTTTATAGTTATTATTATTAAATATATATATATATATATAGAAACACATTATACATTGCATGCAATTAAGATAATCAAAAAAGTTTTATGACCATCTACAACTAAAGTTGATAAATTCTGAAGGATAATAAAATCATAATAAATACAATATAACAAAAAAAAAAAATAGCAACAAATGATATGACTTTAGGCTGAATATATTGGGAGGGTTTGGAGGGGGTTGGGAGGTTTATACAACATTTACAACTTTATATGTCTATAAATTTAATATGTATAGTAATGGATTGACATGAAACATTATTATTAAATATCTAGATGTGTATTTTTAAGAAAAAATCATTTTGTCCTTTTTTTTTGCTGTTTTTTTATGTTTTTTTTTTTTTTGTAGTATAAAATTTAATTACTACATTATTTTGACCATTCCTTAACCTTAAACAAACAAACTAAAAACTTGTTTTCAAAGTTGTCATAACTTATTAAATTTAATGAGAATAAAAGAAGTTATCAAATAGCAAAATCTATTAATGGAATATAAGGAATACCTGAGTATGCGTGTGTATGTCAGTATAGGGATATATCTAAAGCCAAACGCAATTGGGCAATAGGGCCAATCACTAAAGCCTTTTTTTGTAACTTTTTACGAAAAAAAAAGTGAAATTCCGTTTACATTATTCCGAAAAACAAGCAATTCTCAAAGACACAAGAACTAAGTCAAGTTACGATTGCTCCTTTTAGTTCCGTTGAAAAAGCAAATATTTTTGCAAAATTATTTGCAGCTAATTCCACACTCCCTTTTGCAGCCCGAAATTCTCCATCAATACCTGTTCCAATCCCAAATCAATCCCTGTTATTATAGCGAAATCCTCCATCAATCCCTGTTGTAAATTCTTCCATCGGTATTCCAGCACAAAAGCTGTAGTAGAAGCCTTGAAGAATCCTTGATATATACAAAAACTCTACCTGATAGTATACCTGTTCTGCAACATATTGCCTTTGTCTTTACTAACCCTCTGCGCAACCTATTCCATTTGTCGTTTTCTTCTTATTAAAAACTTTAGCCAAAATTTATCCTATTCCCAAAAAAGGTGACAAAAACAATCCTTCGAACTACAGGCCGATAGCTATTACTTTCATCATCACCATCATCATCTTCAATGTCCTGCAACCCCATCCGTGGGGCATAGGGTGGAAATAAATTCTATCCATCGGCTTCTATCTGCGGCAAATCTCTTCAATTGTGGCCACGTTCTTTGCTGGGTACTTGCTTCGGCTTAGACAGTTGTTTTTCACGTTTTTCCCGGCTTTCCCTGTACCCTGATGATTTCATTCAACACATTGTTTCGCGATGTTATTGTCAGGTTTCCTCAGAGTATACCCGATCCAACGCCATTTTCTCTGTCTGACTTCCACGTCTATTTGTGTTTGCATCGTTTTTTGCCACAGCCTTCTGTTGGAAACGATTTATGGCCAACGAATGTTTAGGACGCATTAAATGATGTACGCTTAGAGTTTCTTGATGATATTTACTGAAACTTTCTTAGCTTCGCAAGCGTAAAAGAGAACAGATTTTACACTTTTCGTTGAATATTCTTGTTTGTGTACGCAAAAATATGTTGCTTGCCTGCCATATTTTTGAAAGCATTCCGAAAGCAGTAAAAGCTTTACTGATGTGGGCTTCAATATCCAAATCAGCACTTCCATCTGATGACATGATGCTGCCCTGGTAATTGTACGTACTCACTTCTTCGATTCGCATTTCTTCATGGAGGATCGGATGTTGTGATGTTGCGGAGTTGTGCACTCTCACTTTTTCCAGTGTCATACACCTTTTGGCATATATCGTTCAAACCTCCATTCGTATATGTGACACATCGTCGGCGTAATCTAATTGGCTGATACGTTCGAAAGAACGCCACTGGATACCGTTGTTCTTCTTTACACCCATAGTAGTAATCCTTATGTCATCCATTATTACTAAGAACAATATGGATGGTAAAATACAGCCCTGCCTTATTCGCTGAAACACCTCGAAGCAATTTGTCAGCTATCCTCGATGTAAAACTCGACATCTTACATCTTTGTAGGATTCTTTAATTATAGCTATAATTTTTTCTGGAATGCCTCCTCTACTGAGCGATTGTCAAATATAGTCGCGGTTTACTCTATCAAAGACTTTCTCAAGGTGTACAAACATGAGATTTAGCGGTGCTTTAAATTCAATGGATTGTTCAAGAATTATTTGTAATGTGTTGATGTAGCTTCTATTCTGCCTTTAATCCTTTTGAATATTATTCTAGCCATTAATTTTAAGAAAACTGAGAGTAGAGTGATACCTCGCCAGCTATTGCAATGATTTGGGTTACCTTTGTGTGGTTTTTCTTTACTTTCATACTTTCAAAAATGGTGGAAACTTTAATCATTCTAAAATTGATAAAATATCTTGATAGAAAAGGCATCATTCATTTGCACTAAAAACTACTATCCTTTTGTTTATATCAAAACTTGTCCTTTAGACTAACCATTAATACAGTTTTGGCTCTATTACTTCATATATCTTTGATCAATCAAAATCCCATTAGGAATTATTGAGAGATAAAAAATTTCTTTCCTAACACAGTTCGAACGGTTTCGTCCGTTTAAGATGTCTAACAAAGTTTTGACTCTCAGCTAAGCGTAAAACTTCAGTATTAATATGTTGAGAAAGACGAATTTTGTGACGTATTGCCAGTTTTCTGATTTCGTCTTTTTAGATAGGGATCTTAAGATCTCTATGAATGTCAGCATTGTGAACATACAAGGGAGCATTGACAATGTTTCGCAACTCTTTGTTTTGGAACGTTTCAATTGTTTGAATATGAAGTTGTTTGGCACAACCCTATATTTGAATACCGTATGCCCAGACTGGCTTTAATATTTGATTGTAAATCAAAACTTTGTTTTATGTTGAAAGCGAAGATGTCCGCCCAATTAGCCAATACAGCTGGTTGTATTTCAGTTCTAACTTTTGTCTTTTTTTCTTCACATGTTCTTTCCATCTGAGCTTTGCATCAAGTGTCATACCAAGATATTTTGCTAAATTTTGATACGGTATGACGACATTGTTTATTGTGATCGCTATGGGCGACACTATTATTTTGTTTGTAAAACAAAATTTTAGATTTTGATTCGTTTAATTTAATTTTCCACCTTTTGCACCATAACGAGATTTTGTTGCTTGCTTGTTGCAATTTATTTGTTGCTTCGTTTATATTATTACCAGCCGCTAATACTGCAGTATCATCTGCAAAAGTTGCCATCGTTGCATCTTCTAATTCGGGGATGTCACTGGTGTAGAGTAAATATATGATGGTACCCAGAATGCTCCCTTGTGCTACTCCTGCATGTATATTGGTTAGCGTAGAGTAATCTTCGCCTTGCTAAGCAAGATGCTGCAAGATGCTATTACCCCGACATAGGCTTTGGGGCTATGGACATGAAGCATAAAAAGAAAACAGGTTTACTAAGTTCTTGCTTAAAAACAAACTAGGGGGTTAGCGGCTACCTTCTTGATAAAAATGACTCTGGTAATCAGAATCTCTATAGAGACAGCAGAGTAGGTTTTAAAACATATGACAAAATGCTATAACTGTTTAATTGGCCTAATGTTGAATTTTTTGTTATATAATTGACCTCATTAATTTATTTATTTCAACAACTCAAACTAGTACAGTTCCTAAAGATCTTTTTTCATTGAAATGGGAACCATTTTTAATGTTTCCGCTAGTTTGTTTGCTAAAACTAAATAATTTTGAAAAAAAACGTTTACATCAAGGTACAATACTTTTAACGAATATATTTGAACTTATTTCAAAAGAGATATGTTCTACTGTAGAATGAATCTATTCAAATTATAAATACAAAGTACTAGGTTTATCAATAATTCATTTTTTCTTCATGTTTACTATCGATTGGTTATTACACCATCATCACAATACTTTGCAATATTCTGATGTTAAATTTTCGAAATCCTTTAAAAACCTAACAATATAATAACATCATCTAAATATCATGTAAAATGTTAAAATTTAAATTTTTTGATAAATTCCAATTTTAGAAAAAATTTTCAATCAAATTCCCAATATTTTTTTCTACCAAAGAATTCCCAAAAATTTTCAACAATTAAAATCATGCGATCATAATAGGATCAAACTGGGGGAAAAAAACATTTGATTTTGATTTTGATTTCCTGTCCTGAAAATATTAAATTTTAAAATCCGATTTATAAAACCTTTACAATTATAATTTTTTTATACCAAACATAATAAAAAAAAAAAAAATAACAAAAACAAACACACAAACAAAAAATGAAATTTCAAATCGATTGTGGTTTAGTGCTAAAAGGACTTTTTCATTATCCTTTTACGTTTTTCCGCAGTTTTTCTATTCTGATTTTGTCATTTTTGTTTTATGTTACATTTATATATTGTCTATTGTCTATAGATAAAAGATCAAAGAATCTTATTTTTATAAAAAAAAAAAATATTGTCTTTTTTTTTTTTTTTTGAAGGATTAAAATATTTTTTTTGCAGCATTTTAAATTACTCAGCAAAAATAACAGAAAAGTATAACACAATAAAACTAAATCACTTTATGCAGTGGCAGTATAAAGCAAAAGAAACAAGATTTCACACAATAATAATTGAATAGAAAATTACAGATTTTCAATTGGAAATTCTATTGTTGAGAATTGAATTTTCTTTTTATTTTTTTGTTTTTCTTACTGTTTCTTATTTTGATTTGTGGTTGAATTGAACAGAAAAAGGATAATAAAATAGGATAAAAGAAAATAAAGATTAAAGTGCATGCAATCAAAATGTACAATGATATATAATGTACATAAAATAAAGTGACGAGCTTTTAATTACTTTGAAATGACTGAAAATGTTACAAAGTAACTGTTTTTTTTTTTTATTTTTGCGAATCAAGCATTTTTGTATGTATTTTATACTAATATCCTTTTTTCAAAAAATTCTATTATTTATTTTTAATATTTATATATATTTTTTTTTTATTTTATTTTAATCTAATGACAGGTCACGAAATTTCTGATACATCCTTCCCTATCCAATGAATTTTCATTTTAGTTGAAAACATATAAAAATCTATATCCTTATAATCCTGATTGGATTTATATTCAAAATATATGAATGAAAATCTACATGTGTTTTTCTAATCCTATTAATTTTCATTCCAAAAAATTTTTATTGTTACGAATTTTCATCATTTTGTATTGTACAATTTGTTGGAATTATATTTTTAATAAAAACACATTTTAATTGGATTCTATATGTATGTATTGCATATCCTGAATATCCTGCAAATTAAGGGTGTCGAATTTTAATTTCAATTGAATTTCTATTGTTATATTATTATATTTCACAATGCAATATATACGGTTAAGTGAGAATTTGATGTGCAATATTCCATTATGAAATCATTTATGTTGCGTGTTTAACAGAAATTTATTTTTATATAACTGTAAAAAAAAATAAAAATGTAATTTTTTCTATTTCCTTTTTTTTTCAATTTAATTTTTTATTTATTGGAATGCAATTGATACGTGTTAAATGGTCATTTCATTCTAAATTAGTTATACCGGATGAATGTTGTTGATTCGGTATACTTTAGGTTCATTTACGTCTATTTCTTTTGGAATTTGAAGATTGTATATATATCTATATATATATATATATATTATATTAAGTGATTAAAATTACGAGATTTTAAATTAGTTATTATTTATAAGGTTTGGATGTCTTTATGAGCTGTGTAATAAATTGGATGCAATTGTATATATATATGTATATATATATATATATATATATATATTATATTAAGTGATTAAAATTACCAGATTTTAAATTAATTATTATTTATAAGGCTTGGATGTCTTTATGAGCTGTATAATAAATTGGATGCAATAATGAACCCAACAGACAAGAGGGGCTCAGACACGAATAGATCAAAATGCTCCACCCAAGAGAATTTTCAAATTCAGACCCGAAACAAGACGGAGTGGGACTTGATCAACAAAATGTTGAAAAGGCAAAATATCAGCAGACATGAATAAATTTCATATCTACAACTGGAGAGGCTCAATTGTCAGCCCGTAACATATTTTTGACAAATTTTTACTTTGATTTATATGTTTTTCAATTTGAATTGAGCTATCATCAATTAGAAATATTTCGGGTTGACTAATTCCAGGGAGATTGGTCAAATCTAATTCAACTTTAAATTTATGTATGAACATCTGTCAGAATTAGAATTAGTCATCTTATTAGTCATCTTGAATTAGTCAACTTAATAAAATTATTGAATTCATCATTGTTCAGATCTAAGACTCAGGGTGGTATTTGATTTTTATTAAAATTATTTTCCAGGCTTTTTTTTTATTTTATTTATTTTCGTTTTTAATACCTAAGCCAAGCGTTAGAATGTAACAATTAGTATTATTTACGTACCTACCGCTTGGTTAGGAGAGAGTAGGAAGAAAGAAGAAAGTTATTTAAAGAATTAACAGGTATTCGCAGAATGTGGTTATTGATGTTTTCGTTGAATTTATGTAAGTTATACACTATGGTGTTGTTTGAATGTGCAAACACACTCGAATCGATAAGATTCCACATTCATGAAGTCCGGACCATGAACGAATTTCCGTAACCTGTTTAATACCATCTGAGTTATTTCTACTGTGCAGAGGTGGGTATTTTCGCCTTTTTATGTAATTTATTACAGGTATTTCTGCTGTGTAGGGAATTGTGTGTTAAAAAATCATCAACCATCATAGTTTCAAGCTATAGACTTATTTTAATTGAGTATAATTAAAATATGAATAAATCTACAACAACATTTGAAAAATTTAAATTAGTATCTATCTATATCAATAAAATATAACTACAAAACAATAATTAAATATTTTTTTTGTTAAATGAAAACTGAATATGATATTCATATGAATTAAAATAAGTTATTTAGCAGAAAATTCTCAAACATAACTGATTGAATTTAATTAAAAAATTTACTATAACTATAGAATAATTTACAATTTAATATTTTATTGTCTATTTTTTAAATTAGTTGTATTTTATCATATATTTCACAAACTGTTCTATGAAAAACACTTTGAGGATTATTTACAAGCAATTGGGCGAAAATAGTTTCATCCGCTGAAAGAAGTTTTTTTTCCTCAGACTGTGAATAGGTAGTAAATTTTACAATTTTACAGTACAGTCTACAATCTACATCATAAGATACATTAAATACCTTATATATTCAATTTCCATTGGCTGGGTTATATATATGTCTAAAATCGTTTTTACATGTGTGATATTTGGCCCATCATTAACTCAACAATCTGTTCTTGAATTAGTAAGAGGTCGGGTGCAAATTTTTGTTTTACCTAAAAATTTTGTAATTTTGCTCAGACCTGTGATGTTACTAATTCCTCGCCATTTTCAAAGTCAAGTACGTCCTCAGACATGTTACCGTTATAGTAAATTTGTTACGGATTCATCAAAAGCATTCAAAATTGAATAATTTTTTGGTTTTTGATCAAAAATATTTGTGTATAGCTACTACATGGAGTTTATTTTATTAAAATTTTATTAAAGTAACATCATGACAGTATTATATGCAAGAGTTCGACTATCTTCTTGTTTCTAAATCGTTTTTGAAATCCTCACCGAATCCCTATTGTTTGTTGAAACTGTTTTCTATTTATTATCTCTTATTCATTTATTATAATTTCTGTTAGTATTAAATCATTATAAAATTAGCAGATAAAATAATTGTAATAGAGAGATGGCCTACATCCTACCCGAAAAAGGATCTCAAAATTGAGGCTGTACATTTATGTGCAGTTGAAATAATAAAATAAATGAAATTAAGCTAAATGAAATTAAGATCAATTAAATTAAAATAAATTACATTAAATTAAATTAAATTAAGTTAAATTAAATTAAATTCAATTAAATTAAACTAAACTAAACTAAATTAAATTAAATTCAATTCAATTCAATTCAATTCAATTCAATTCAATCAAATCAAATCAAATTAAGTTAAATTAAATTAAATTAAATTAAATTAAATTAAATCAAATTAAATTAGATTAAATTAAATTAAATTAAATTAAATTAAATTAAATTAAATTAAATTAAATTAAATTAAATTAAATTAAATTAAATTAAATTAAATTAAATTAAATTAAATTAAATTAAATTAAATTAAATTAAATTAAATTAAATTAAATTAAATTCAATTCAATTCAATTCAATTCAATTCAATTCAATTCAATTCAATTTAATTCAATTCAATTCAATTCAATTAAATCAAATTCAATTCAACTCAATTCAATTCAGTTCAATTCAATTCAATTCAATTCAATTCAATTCAATTCAATTCAATTCAATTCAATTCAATTCAATTCAATTCAATTCAATTCAATTCAATTCAATTCAATTCAATTCAATTCAATTAAATCAAATCAAATCAAATCAAATCAAACCAAATCAAATCAAATCAAATCAAATCAAATCAAATCAAATCAAATCAAAGCTAATCAAATTAAATTAAATTAAATTAAATTAAATTAAATAAAATTAAATTAAATTAAATCAAATTACATTAAATTACATTTATTTAAATCGAAAGAGCTCACAACAATGTCTTTACAGTTTTACACACATCATTAGTCATTCTATTTTTGCTTTTAACAACAAATATTCATTTATTTAAAAACGTTCGGAAGATGTTCAACCTTACAGTAAATTATTGTAGGGTTTGGATAATTAAAATTAATAAAAGCCTTTATGGCAGCCAAAAAATTTGTTATGACAAAGATATTAACCCTAGACTAAATATAATTGCTTATCAATCACTTATCAGACCAATATTGACATATGGAGCACCTATATGACTTAATATAAGTGCTAGCCTAATTTAAAAAATAAGAAGGGTCGAGAGAAAATATATTAGAGAGTGCATCAATAAAACGCGTAAACCTGAAACAGATTTCAAACACTTCTATTCCAATAAATATATATACAAAGAAGCTAACATTGTTAGGTTTGACAATTTTATAATAAAATTGATCCGAAACCACATTGATCGCTCGCTAAAAACTTTGGAAAATGGATTAATATCAAAAATATACTATCATAACGAGGAATAGTACGAGTATAGTATGAAATTGGGCTTTATAGCTCCCAAATGGTTTTATGCAAAACCGTGAACATGTGTCCCTATTATATTATTATAAACAATATAAACACATACAAAATGATTGATTTCAATCCCAATATTTTGGATAACTCGATCTTTAAATATGATATATTTATTCCAAACAATGATAAGCGTATTTTAAGAAAACATTGGTGGTTGGAAAATGCATACATGAAGAAAAAAGTAAAATATGGTGTTTTGCTGCTTTAGGTTTAAATAATTTTAGTTTGTTTAAGTTTAGTTGTATTTTTTTAATAATAAAAAAAAAAAAAAAAAAATTTTTTGGTTTTTGAAATTTTCCAAAAAAATAATGTAAATATAAAAGTACTAAAGAAGTACGAAATTCTATACGTTAAATAACCACTATAAGTATACCTATAAAAATAAAATTAATAAGAAAACGAATAGTTTTAGGTTAAGTTTGAATTATTTAAAAAAAAGCCAATTTCTGTAATTTTTTTTTAATAAAAAAAAAAATTTATTTATTTATAACCGACAATTTTATACTTTTCCAACCCTCAACAAGACTACTGTTCATTTGAATCATTGCTCACATATATAAAAATGTTTATATCAATATTTCCAATTAATTTATTTGGATACAGTTCTCATATAGGATTTCATCTCCTTGTAAATATTATTTCAAAACAATTTATTAGTTTGACAGATTATTACGTTAGTTTTTGTTAAAATTTTTAGTCTCATACTCTTGAACAAAAAAACCAATTTCCAAAGAATTTTTCTGCTCGAAATAAAACAGTAGCAAACAGTATGGAAAATACTAAATGAAAATTCTGAGAAAATTAATCAAAGTGAAAAATAAATATTTCTCAGAATTTTCATTTACTAATGTTCGATACTATTTGCCTCTGTTTTATATCGATGGAGAAAATTTGTTTGGGAATTTATGGCGAAACGAGTAAACATTTTGAACATTTTGAATTTTTCGATTCTTACTACGTGGATATTGTAATAAATAATCCATATAATTACACGGTATTCTAAAATTGGTCCTGCCAGAGTCTAAAATTGATTTTTATTACTCAATAATTTCATTTTCATTAAAGAAATAACATAATTTTTTTTTAAACACTGAGCGAAAGTATGTCAATTCAATTTAAAAGACAAATTTCGAATTCGGCATGGTTTTGAGAAGTAGAAAGAGCCCATCATTGTTCTATTCTTAATGAAATAAAAATGCTTTATTAGTTTTCCGATCCGGTCCATTACCATTTGTTACTAAAATAAAATAAAAAATAACAAGCCAAAACAAAAGGACCGGATCCCGAAAGAGAAATTGGTCTTGGACTTTAACCATTCGAATGAAGCAAGGAAGTGAAAATAAAAATAAATCCTTTTTAATGCTCACATACTAAATACACAAAACTTCTGTATACAATCTACAAAACTTTTTTTTCTATAAACCCTAGGTAACAAAAAAATATTACAGTTATGCTTTCAATATTCACAAAAATTTTTAATTCTTTATTCAAAATAAAATACTTTTTTAAATTTTAATATAAAAAAAAAAAACACAATTTTTATTTTATTTTTCAATAATATTTAAAAAATGACTTTTTAACTACTTTAAAATATAAAATATATATATATATATAGAAACCATCAAACTGTGAAACCCTAAAAACTAGAAAAGAAAAATTCAATTTTTTTTCAAAAGATGATTTCATTCAAGTAACACAAAAAAAAACGAAAAAATTTGCCATGCGATGCCAAGGACAGTAAGTAATATTCTCATCTTCATCTAACTCAACACTTTATTTTATTTTTTTGCTTTATTTGTTTCTTCTTTTTTTATTTTTTGTAATTTTAAATTTTGTGACTGTCACATTTCCTTGTGACAGCATTTAATAGCAGTAGCAGAAATAACAATACCAGAACCAGCAATTTTCCAGTATTTTAACAGGATGATGTCATCATTTTCATAATTGTAGAGAAGAGAACAATAGATTGAATAAGAGAGTTAACGAAAATGATAGAAAGAGATAGAGATAAGAAAAAAATAAAAAAATAAAATAAAAATTTATATTGTGAATGAGTTAAATGAACAATTTTTATTGTTTCTTAGTCATCATTTCCACTCCCACTCCCTCTGTATTTTTTTTTCCTGATGACAGACACTGTATAAATATGGCTTTTCATGAAATATATTTTTTTTTACATTATACCATCACAATTCTCAAATTTACATCATAACGCATTATAAATTTTGATGTGTAGTTGTTTTAATAATCTGTTTATAATACCTTTATTAGGGAGTGATTAAGAGATTTTAAAGATAATTTTTTTTTTCTAGAATGTTGGAAAAATTTTGTAGACCGCAATGACCGTAACCATTTAACATTGTGAGTTTGATTTTCTCCCACTAAATGATACTTTCACGATCTAATTTTTTTTGTTCTTGTACCATCATCATCATTGTTCTGTAACACCATAAGTGGCGCATACGGCGGAAATAAAATCTTTCCATCCGCTTCTATCCACGGCTTATCTGGGTACTTGCTTCGGATAAGAATAATGTTTTTTTCGGACTTCCGACGCGATGCGTACGTACCCTTAGGATTCAATTTGAAACATTGTTTCCCGATGTTCTTGTCAGGTTTACTTAGAGTATAGAAATGCCATTTTTTTTTTCATATCTATTTGTTTTTGCTTTGTTTTTTTGTTTTATATGCGTTTATATTACATCTGTATGGTGTACCGCACTCTTCACCAAATCACAATACTAACTTAACCTATTCTTCATTTTGTTGTTGAGATAAATAAATAAATAAATTGCAGCTTCTTGACGAATCTGTGGATGTCCACAGAAATAGAACATTTGAGATATCTGCCATATTGTCTATTTCAAGAATAATTTGTGGATATTCTGAAATCGAACATTTGAGATACTTGTCAAACATAAGTCTGCACAATTAACCCTAATAGTTGTTAGACCTGTGCAGTCGCACAGCACATCATTGATGTCCTCTTGACTGTCTAAGTAAGACATTATGAACTTAGCGCTGGAAAACTATTTCGAATTAATGTAAAACACTTGAGTTAGTTGCGGTGGTAATTAGAGTCAACGTCAATTTGTATCGTAATGGATGCAATCGGAAATGTCAAGCTAAAATCAAATGCATTTGCAGTCTAATCGATTAAGCAGTTTACTTTAAGTCAAGTAATTTTTAATATCAATCTTAGATGACTACGTTTGCGGTATAATTGATTATTTAGTGACACAAAAATTATCTAATCGAGAATGTCATTTGCACGTTATTTGAACTTGCAATTTAGGAAAACAAAATTTAAATGTGTGAAGTCCAGTTGTGTATTGAAATAATAATAAATAATGATAGCAGTGTATAAACTACATCTAACTTGGTTGTACATCGTAGAGGATACCATAAGGAACCATACAGTAAAACTAGTTTAGACAAAAAGCAGATCCTAATAAAATGCTATGAAAAAGGCAAAACCATAATTGAGTCAATCAATAAAAATCGTTACAAAAAACTGCTATAACTGGTAATAAATCGTTACTGCTGCTTATATCATAGTACCAACTGTAAAAGGATGACATGTTTCATTAATAGCAGCTATGAATTTACATGGAATAATATATAGTCAAATAATAGCAAACTCATCTGTTAATTCGAACAATTTTTATTACATTCCTTGATGAGTTATTTGTCAAACTGGCTGAAGCTAACATAACAGGAGCATGGCTGGCTTTGGACAATTGCACAATCCACAAAACTCTAGAAGTGCGTGAAAAAGTTAGTTCGATTTTAACTTTTCTTACTTCATACTCATCGATGTTCAGTCCAATTGAAAAAGTATTTTAAAAAATAAAATTATCAGTGCGACATTTTTTGCCGGATCGACAAACTAATATAAATTTGGTAAACGTAATAGAAACATCCGTGACAACTGTTACCTCAGCCGATTGCAACAATTATTACGTGAATATGGCAATGAAATTACCATTGGCTGTAGTTGGGCGACACTTACATTAATTATTACAATTAATATACTTATTTAAAGTTTGTTTTGTTCAAAAAATCTATTTTGGTTTGTTTAAAAAATTTAATTTCCAAAAATTTAAAAATAAAATAAACAAAATTTATAAAAATTGAATTTGAAATGAAAAATATTGAATTTGAAATAAAAAAAAATTGAATTAGAAGTGAAAAACCCATATTGACTCGGAGGAAGAACATTGGCAGTCAAATTTATTTTTATTGTGTTTCTCTTTTGTTCTGTTCAATCGCAAAAATGACTTGTCAAGCAGATATAAGCGTTTTAATTTTTTTAAAATCAATTTCTTTAATTATTTTGGTTAAAAAATGGGGACAAACATCAAATCTCAAAAGTCAAACTACAAAAAATAACTTGCAGTGCAAAATTGAAATTAAAATATTTTCATCAATATTGCAAACATTTTCTTGCTTGATCGTCAATTATTTTTGAATTTGATCTTTGTTAGACATTTCCGATTACATCTTATGTTAAATTACACGTCATTTTTAATCAACCCTCAAACCAGTTCTAAAATTTATATTTCAAATCATCATTACAAAACAATTTACTTTTAATATTAGTGGTCCACATTTTGAGTATACACCATATATACTACATGGTGAGTCCCATATAATGTCCTATATGGTCTTATGTTTTGCATATGGTTTATACAACATGGTGAGTATGAAACATATGTAAAGCATAATGAAATATGACCATGCATTTGATTTGCATGTTAATATATAAATCAAATTGGTACGATACACTTGGCAACGCACACTAAACTGAATATTTGATCAGCGGCCATTTCGCAAAAGAGATATTTAACAAAAATACATTCAGCAAAATCGATAGTTGTTAGCAAAATGACATTTGACAACTTTTATTTATGTAGACGCATACAAGTTATCAAATGTTCAAATGTTAAGGGAATTAAAAATAAATATAAGATATACACGCTCAAATAATAGAACGTTTGTTTTATGTCCAAGTTGCGAAATTGTATTGTATTTCTTTATTACTTTTTAATAAAAACTTTTATAAAATCATTGTAAAAAAATTCATTACTTAGCTTAATTACAAAAAATCATTTAAATTCTACTCATGTATTCAATTAATTTTTTTTTTTCAAATATTTTAATTCTAGTTTCATTTTTTATATTCCCCGGCAACTCGTTGAAAATTTGCATTCCCTTGTATAGAACGGTGTATTGTGTACTAGCTTTTCTATATAATGGTAATCTAAAATTTCAAACCTATAACCACCTCACATCTAAACCAATTTTTTCTCAAATAATGGTTACCACCAACATACTCAATGTGCCTTTCCATATAGCGCGGTAACAGCCCATTTTTCAATTTGAACAACAATCTTATATATTAATACGCTTAATCGTCTGTTAAACTTTTCACAAAGCTTTTACAATACGAAGCTTTTTTCAACTAGATTAGACAACTTTATTAGAACTATTAAGAATTACGATAGTGTGAAAAATTTTATTTAAAGACATAAACCACAAAACGATAAAACCAAATAAAACCAAAAACAAATTAAAATTAACCTAGAAACAATTCACCTATTGAGCAATAGCATTGACTATCTGATTATATGAATTAATTTAAAAAAAAAAAAAAAAAAACAAAGTAGCAAAGACAAAAACCGAATTATCAGAATATTATTATAATAGCTTTGTTAAAATATTACGATATTACAGCAAAAAAACTTACCGGTAAAACAAATAGTAAATTTAGAAAATCGCCCTTATTATGAACATCGTAGTTGGCCGATAAACGACTAAAAATATTTATCGGCTATCGTTTATTTTCATATTACGAAACGGTATTCGATAAAATTAATACGTACGATAGAAATAAAAGCTATATAGCTTTTTCTTAAAAAAAATATTTGTAATAAATGTCAAATTGTTTTTAATTTAAAAATTTTTCTATATAAAATTATAAACAAAATGTCGAGGTATTTTTTTTATTTGGATGATGAAGATGAAAATTATGAACAAAATGAAGGAATTAATATACGGAGGAGCATCAGAGATTCTTCTAATCCTTTAGAATTAGAAAACAAAATGTAAATTAAAAAAAAAAAGAAATCATTCCAATTTTGACATATTTTTCTTAGATTCACACAAAACTTTAGGTTATCTAAAGAAGCATTTCGTGATTTATTAGAAGAAATCGATGATAAATTAAAAGTGACGAAAACTCAACGTGCTGTTCCTAATATAATTAAAGTTGCAGCTGTTCTCAAATTTTGTGCACAGGGAAGTTATCAACTAAGTGTTGGAAACGATTTCCATTTAGGTTTATCGCAACCAACAGTTTCAGTTATATTTACTGAAGTTTTTAATGTAATAGAGCGATTTGTGTGTTCAAAATGGATAAACTTTGAGTACAGTGAACAGGATGAACGAAGTGCTAAAATATATTTTTATGAAAAATCAGGGATCCCTAACGTTGTAGGATGTTTAGATGGTACCCATATTAAAATTATAAGGCCGAAAGAAGATATTAGACACTTGTATTACAACAGGAAAGGGTATTGTAGTTTAAATGTCTTAATAGTAAGTGTATTAAAACATTTTAGTTAAGCATATTAAAGTAAAGTCGTTTTTTTAGGTATGTGATCATAGAATGTATATACGGTACGTAAATGCCAAATATCCCGGTAGCTATCATGACTCACATGTTTGGAATTTATCAGCTCTAAAAGCAAAATTTGAAAATGAGTATTGCAATAGAGAAACTTATTTGCGATTTCTTGGTAGGCTTAATGTTTTGTACTCGATTTCAGTTTTAAAGAAAATACTTTAATTTTAGGAGACTCAGGATATCCCTTAACAATGTACTTATTGACTCCGTATAGAAATACCGAAGAGGGGTCTTTGCAAGCGCATTTTAATAAGAAGCATGCTCAAGGACGAAATATAATCGAAAGAACAATTGGGTTTTTAAAAAACAGATTTCGTTGCTTGCTCAGTGCCAGAGAATTACATTACAGTCCTCAAAAAGCTACACAAATAGTAAATGTCTGTGTGGCGCTACATAATATATGTATCAAATACAATATTCCTATTCAGAATGAAGAAATAGATGATACCTTTTCTGAAAATGAAGAAATCAATGACAATGTTGAAAATGAAGGTAATAGATTAAATGAAGCAAGAAGAATAAGAGATAACCTGTTAAGGTTTATGTAAATATGTGTAACAACTTTTCAGTCATTTAACAAAATTTTTATTTAAAATAAAAAAGATACAAAAATTAAAATCAGAATCCATTTTTTACTAAGATAAAACAAAACGTAAACTAAATCTCAATCCATTATTTAATAAATTAAAATTAATAAGTTTTATACGAATTGAATAAATAAATATGAATTTACGAAAAATTAAAAATTGTTTTTTCTATGTACTTCCTTATTATTTTTATAATTCTTTAGAAATTTGAATTTTTCCTTTTTAAGTTGTAGCTCTTCATCTTTTATTATGTACATTTTCTTAGTATAATCTTGAATTTTCTCTACACCTTTTCTTATATATTTCAAATCATTATTTACTTTACTAAAAAATTCGATTTTAGCTTCTACTTCTCTTTTTAGTAATTGTGTTCGTTCTGTTTCTACTACTATACGTTTTCGTGGCGTTCTCTTATTTTGTTGGCTTTCGTCACTAATATTTTCATTCATTTCAACATCAGTATGTCTTTCGATAGGAACTTCTTCTAGTTTTGCAAAATTTGTTTCTACATAAGATCCCTCAAGACCAAAAGCAGAACTAGAAGAATTAGTTGGAGGATCCAATTTCATTATTTTAATAACTGCTTCTTCTACATCCGTAAAGTTGTGGAACTTATTGGGACCACCGCCAGTTGCAAAAACTTCAGTTTTATTTTCAAGAACTTTTTTTTTAATTTTATATTTTAGATCATTCCAAACCTGCAATCGTACAATATTTTTTCCTTTGATTTGGCTGAACAAATAAATTTTTACATTAATTACCCTTTGCCATTTGTCAAAATCTCGTTGAGGTGGTCCTAAAATATTTAATTCTATCGCTAAAGTTTTCCATTTTTTGGTACTAATAACCTTAGAATATATATTTTTGGCCAGATTCATATCTTCTTCGAGAAGCTCTACCATTCGAGCAATTTGTTTTTTATTGCTTACTACTTTATTCCTGTATTTACATATATATATTTGTAATAAACATTTAAATTCCTAAAAAAATTCATTTAAAATTTACTTACATTTTTTAAATTATTTTTTTATCGTCAACAAAATTGAATTCGATTAAAAAATTATAAAAAACTGACAATTTATCATTTTCATAATACAGATTCAACGACTACTAATATTAAAAAAAAGCTTTTTTCGATTACGATAAAATTTAAAATTTACGATGTTTATAATACAAAGCAAATATTTTTACGAAATATTATCGTTTATCGGCCGACTACGATGTTCATAATAAGGGCGAATATATTTTTTACCTCACCAAGACCATGTTCACAAATTCCACAAATTGAAATTTATTTATTTTATTAACAAATTTAATTAAAATCACAATTCAAAAGTATAAATTCAAATGCGCAATAGCATTGAGTAAATATTATATTGTACATGGAGAATCATAAACCGAAATTTACGATCTGCTAAGAACAGTAAAAACAAAATATGTTATGACATTATTATCAAGTTCTAATTCAATACACGGCAAATTTAGTACACATAAAAATTAAAAAAACTTTAAAAAGAAAAATCACAGACTACCCTTACCTACATCAGAGACCCTAGCAGGATAACAATATAACAATAAAAACTGAAAAACAAGAGAAAAAGCATAATTATTGGCTTTACCCCTAACTATAATAGTCATAAGGCGTCATGTAATGTCATATGATACTTCGTTAAATGGCCTATATGATTCGATATGATTTAACAAAGCCATAACCAATCATAACCTTCACTATAATGGTTGGTCATATCTAATCATACCAAAACGTATAAACCAAAATTTAAAAGAAGTAAAATAAAAATATAAATTCTATAAATAAATGTTTTTGTTTTTTTATTTTGAGTTTTGAAATTGTTAGGGCATACTATGATACCAAAAAAAAACACAAAAAACGTGTCTATGACTATTTTAATGTGTTTTTAATGTGAGTGTGTGGTATGTATTTAGTTTAACTGCATTTAATTTCATATCTATACTGCCAGCGACATCTCTGTTCGCCACATTTTGTTGAAATGTACGTCTCTATTAATAGTATTTGTTAGGGAGCGTTTAGACATCAGATTTTGTTTCTTAAAATTTTTGTTTTACTTATTTTTATTATATTTACAAATTTTATTGCAATTACATCAAATTTTATTTCAAAATTTTTAATTACATATCTCAAAGATAAACAAATATAGTTGCAAAGTATATAATATTTCTTCATGCAAAATCCACTTTCTAAACTTGCAAAATACGAAGATACGAATATGCGTGACGAGTACTAATAATAAATACTTATAAACAAATACAAATATCAGTGTAATTTCAGAACATTTATGAAATACAAAAATTTAAATAGTAAATCAATTATTCAAATATTATTTGTATTGATAAATAATAATAATATTTAATACACATTTTTTGTATTTTTTAATGTATATCTTTCAATATATTGGCATAACACAATTAGAAGTTTATAAATATCTTTTCTCGCAAAATTCACTTTTTTCAACTTGCGAAATACAAAAATGCGTGTCGAGCACTATTATTTAAAAAAAAAAAATAATTATATTCTATTACAAAGTCGGATGTCAAACTTTAATGAACATCATTTATACGTTATAAATACAATTCAAATAAATAAATAAAATAAATTGTTTCATTTATAATGCTAATGCTAGACCGGCGAATGTTACACCGGGAATAGCTAGTATCAACGTATTGTACTTAAGTCTACTTGTTATATCCATCCATTTTAATTCATTTTAATTCATTTATCATATGTATACTTTTTTGAGTATTATTCTCATTGCACTATTTTGCAAAACCTGCAATCGATTTTTTTGCACCTGACTGCACACAAAAAGTATGGTGGGCAGTAGTCATAATGCAGTAGTATTATGATATTGTAAATGTTTATTGTTGTGTTCAGTGTTGTTTTAAAAGTTAGTGAGTGCCCTTGTGGCAAAATGTCTAGTTGTTAAATGTCATTCTGCTAACTGTCCAATTTCCTAAATGTTTAAGTGTCTATTTTGTGAAATGTCCTTTTTGTAACTGTTTTGTAATTGCCAAATGAAAGTTGTCAACTGGTCGGTTCCCATAAAGGAAATAAATCAATTAATTTCAATAAAATTGTTTAAAATAACCTAAAGTGTTCCAGAACAACCATGTTTGCTATATTTATAGCTTTTCTTCTTTTTTTTTGTCATATTTCCTAAAAACATTTTCATTTTTATTTTTCAAAAATTTAACCTAACTTTTTTTTGTCCTTTGAATATCAATTTTATTTTCTATCTTAATTTTTCATATTTTTTATATTCTAATTTTCTTTTTTTTTATTTAAAAATTTCTTTAAAACAATTTTGAATTTTTATTTTCTTTAAAATAAAACACAAAAAATATTTAAATTTATTTTGATAGCTGAGAAAAATAAAAAAAAAAAAAAAAAAAAAAACGATTTTCCAACTCAAAATGATGAAGAAATCCTTTCAACTTTCAACTTTTTGTTTTTTGTCCTTTTTATTTTGTTTTTGTTTTGAGACATGATGGAAAATGATTATCTGAAAAATCTAGTTTCATATCTGTTAGAATCTGATGTATATTAAATGCGGGCAGACATATTTTTGTATGGCTCCAAAATGTCGCGACACTCTCAACAAGTGTCTCTTCTAATATGAATGGAAAATTTTACAAAAAAAAAAAATTAAAATAATAGAGGAACTATATTTTATTTTATTTGTTTTATTTTATTTCTAGTTCTCATCATCATCATAACTTCATCTCTGTGAGTGAATTTACTCTCTGGAAAATAAATAAGTATGCAAAAAACAAAAGTAAAGTAAATAACGAACAACCAACAATTTAGAATTTTATTCGTTTTATATTCATATGCAGAGTGTGTTTGTTGTCCTTTTGTTATCCTTAATACAAAATATTTTATTTCAAATTGAATTAAATAAATTGTTGTTTATATTGTGTAGAACAGCAAACAAAAAAAAAATAGAAAAAAAAACTATTAAATTTGCATAATGTATTAAATGAGAAGAAAATTAAAATAGCAATTTAAGGATTCTTTGAATTGTTTTTTTTCTTTGGAAATTTTCTTAAAGTGTTTTTGTATTTCTTTATTATTTATCTTTATTTTTTTTTTTTCTTGTATTTAAAAAACTTTACCGGTTTTTTTTCAATTTAAAATTAAAATTAATTTCCTTTTTTATTATATAAACTTTAGAGTTTTTATTTAAAATAATTTACCATAACAATTGGTCTTTTCCATGCACTGCAATACTGTAAAATTGAAATGTTGTATGTGAAAATTATTAAAATTGTGGAATCACATTTTTTTACTTAGCTGTATTGAATTTTCTTTTTAACAAAATTTTTTAATACTCTTCCCAAGTAGCGTTTTTGAGTTTAACATATGCTTTGCTACTTATTTTGCCACAATAACATAATTGTGATGGGTGATGGGAACTAAACAGGTATGTGTTTAGATCGTGGTTGGAACGTGGTAAACCTTAGACTATCAGTCGCATGCGGTCATAGAGTGCAAGGTGTGCACTGCACACCCTATAAATAATCAATTCATACTGTAAATAATCATATTTTATTAGTAATAATTAAAAAAAAATCAAACCATAACTTAAAATCATCTTCCTCACTGAAAATGATTAGATTGAAATTTGAAATGTTTTCAACACCACTTTTTTTTGCATATATTCAGGCAAACGTGAAAAAAAAAATTAAAACTAAAAAATATGATAGAATTAATGACTACGTGCAGTATATCCTTTTGCACGTTTATTCATTTTGTTTTAGAACCACTTTTGTGCATATATTCAGGCGGAAGAAAAGGTGAATTCTAATATGACAACGTGCAGTATATTTTGTGCACGTTAATTCATATATTTTGATATCAATCTGTCTCTATTATTTTATACTTAAATTTCAGGTTAAGTTAAAAAATTTATACTACTCGGGTGTGCAGGCTTTAAATTGCACGTGGTGAAATAGAATTAGCTAATGATATACAAAACAAAAACAAAAAATAAATGTGACAATGACAAGTGAATAAATAAGTAAGACGAGAAAATAAAGTTAGAATAATAAATTAATATTCTAAAATTCTTGTTACACATTAATTTGTTTTCGCTTAAAAACAAGTGCCTATTAATTTTCAAGTTAGACATTTTGATTAATATTAACAGTTTATGGTAAGTTTATTTTTTATATTCTGGCTTTTGACATTTTGTTGATACATAATATCTGCAAAGCAAAGATTACATGCATTTGCATACATAAGTAGTTTCATTTCATATTTAACAAACTGTTTTATTTATTTTATTAAGAAAAAGAAATGGAAGCAAAATCTATTATTCAAGATTTATTGAAAAATTCTTTTTCGAACCGGGATATTTAATTTAAAAAGAAAATAATGCAATCAAGACCTACACCAGATTTAAATATAACGCAAGCTATAAAAATAAAAGACAAACAATGTGAACGAAATTTTTAGAAATCAATTTATGAAAAATTCAAGTGGATATGTGGTTGTTGTGAAGAAAATAGATTATATTGTTGGCCGTGTCTGCTGTTTGGGAAAGACAAAAATATATGGACTGTACAAGGATATTTTGATTTAAATTATTTGCATGGAGCTGGAAAAAAACATGAGAAAACACAATCTCATATATTTTCAGTTGTGTCCTCAAAAACCTTCGGCACGGTGAGAATAGACTTAATGCTAGATCAACAAAAATCTTTAAATATTGTGAAACATAACGAAAAAGTAACTAGAAATCGAAATATTCCGAAAAGATTAATTGATGTTGTTTGTTATTTGGGAAAACAAGAAAATGCATTTCGTGGGCATAATCAGAATTCTACTTCTTTGAACCGTGGAAACTACATAAAATTATTAAATTTAATCAGCAAATATGATGATCTTTTGTCAACCCACCTTAATGATTCAACTGTTTTGCAGGAACTAGCAATAGAATACAAAACGATATTATTGAATTTATATCAAATATTATGTTATTAGAAATTAAAAAAGAAGTAGTTAACACTCCATTTGTTGCCATCATGTTAGATGAAACTTCAGATATTTCACATAAATCACAATTATCAGTTGTTTTAAGATACCTTAATTTTGCTGGAGTACCTGTAGAGCGCTTTTTATATTTTAGAGATGTAAGTGCCGATCGATCGGCGAATGGTCTATTTAATCTTGTAAAGGATACAGTGATCACCTTGAAATGTGAAAATAAATTATTGGAATAAACTTATGACGGAGCAGCAGTTATGGCAGGTGAAATGAATGGAACACAGAAAAAAGTGAAAGATGCTTATCCAACAGCTCTTTTCGTTCATTGTTGCGCGCATGTGCTTAATTTAGATTTGTCACAGTCTGTATCATATATACAAAAATGTAAGTTATTTTTCGCAACAGTTTCTACAATTTCATCATTTTTCTCCGTATCAACAAAAAGGAACTACATATTAAATGAAACTATTAAAAAAAAATTTCCAAAGTTGGCTACAACTAGGTGGAATTATTCTTCTCGATTGATAAATACAATCAGTTCCGAAAAAGAACTCTTAGTTCAATTATTTGAAAATATTCTTGATGATCCTAACTATTGGGACAATGAAACTATCAATATGGCCAAAGGTTTCTGTATTTTTTTTGAACAATTTGAAAATCAATTTCTTCTGGCTATATTTAGTAAAATATTTAGCTATACTGACGTTTTGTTTGATATATTACAAAAATCAAGTTTAGATATTACTTATTCTTTAGAAAAAGTTAATGAAACGAAATCTGTCATTCATAATATGAGAAATATTAATAATTTTGAAAATATATATATCAAGATATTGTGTCTTCTGTAGGACCACCAATTAAAAAAAGACGTGACATGGTAACAAATGATCCAAAATTAATATATATAAGCAATTGTACAATGAAATAATAGACACAATTTACAACCAAATGGACATGCGGTTTGAAAAACTTAATGCCTTAAAATTTTTTGAACTATTAAATTCAAAATTTTTTTATAAATATCAAAAAGAATTTCCGGTTAAAGGTTTAAACTCATTGAAAGAAAATTATGAAAAATATTTTGATTTTGTACGTCTTAATAATGAACTTTGCGTGATATACCAGTCACAATCTATAAATAACATGACTGTAACTCAAATAATTCAGTACATTAAAGATCATGAGCTGACTGAAGCATTGAGTGAAGTCAATAAATTGGCTCATTTAATTGTTACAATTCCTTTTTCAACAGCATCGGTTGAAAGATCTTTTTCAGCTTTGAAAAGCATAAAACCGTATTCTCGTAATACAATGGGTCAAAATAGATTAAGTAATTTATCTTTGATTGCGATTAAAAAAGAACTGCTAATTTATTTGCAGTCAAAGGTATCGTACAATGTTTTTATGAAAATGTAATTGATGATTTTGTTATTAAGACAGATAGACGGATGGATTTTATTTATAAGTAACTAAGTATATTTAATTATGTTATTTAATTATAGTATATAAGCTTTTTATGTTTTTATTTATGTTTAAGTTTTCAAGTTAATGTTTTTCTCAATTACATATGTGAATTACATTATATGTATATTTGTTTTCCGAATACATGTCTTTTAATTTTGTTGCACACCTTATGACAAAACCCACCGCACGCTACTGTAGACTATAATATAGCTGGGTGTGTTATAGAAACGTTACAGTTAAGTTCCAATGTAACGCGCGTTTTCCAAATTATTTCTCGTTAGGTTCCCATATATAATTAATTAATATTTCAACCAAACTAATATATTCTTGATATAACACATTTCTATTTCATTTGTAATAAACATTAAGCAGTTCACGATGAAATCATTGATGCTAAAACGAAGTCCGACGTTTTAGTATAGTTGAGACCCTTTGTTTTATTATTTACTTTTATTTCTTTTTATTTATTTTTCCTTATTTTGATTTACAATTAGAACACAAAAGCTTACAAAACTAATCTTTATTCTAATATGACTTATGACTAAAACCTTAAAACTATGTTTTGATTATTTTAGTTAACGTCTGCCTACGTCTTTATTTTATTATGTTTTTGTTAATTATTAATTGTGATGGTATTTTACTGACTATTTTTATTTTGGAAAATTAGAAAAACCAAAATTTGTTTCAATTTTATTTTTATACATAAAACTTATACTAACCTTAAAATTATACACTATAACTAAACTAAATCTAACTCTACCTAACTTAATCTATATTTTACTCTATGACTAGATTTTTTTAAAACTAATTATTATATCTTTTTGAGAAGTTGAGACCCAAGTCATTAATTTTGGTTCTGTTTAAATTTAGCACGTAATCAACACGGTGCTGAAACAGAGTCTAGCGTCACAGGAATTGGCGCAGCAATTGTTTTTTGCATAACAAAGTAAACTAAATAATTTTTACACGCTCTTGGTATAGGTCTAATGTACCAGGAAAAGACACCGAAGCATTTGCAAAAACTATATTGGCTGCATAAGTGTAACGTTGGATTTTTAAATCAAAAAAATTTACTTTATTGATGTACCAAAAGAAACTGCACTTTTCAATGTTACGAAAAAGTTACGTTTAAAGTTACTTAAGCGTAACAAAAACCTCGCAGTAAATTATTTTATCCCAAAAACGTAATTAGGGACTTTTTATCTGACCAATTCAAAAAAAAAAATGTGTTCTCACACTATATATGATAGTTGGGTTATGCTTCATCGATGTCATAAAATATAACTATAGTGATGTGTTTTGACTTTCTGCGTAATTGACCGTTTCCCCACTCAAACCTATCAAACCATATTTATTATTAGTAGCTGTTCTCCAACTTCTAACCTTGAGTATAGTCAGTATCACTCTGTATATTGTCCACCTACCTTAAATTTTAATTGCAGTGGGAATAATCCAAGCTCAATACCGTTAGTTAAAATTTAATAAATGAGTAGATTAGAACAGTTTAACTGCAAAAACGGTACCTTTCGAGCGTGTAATTGTCTTTCATTTGCCTGTATTTCATACTGAATATGATTAATATAATACACGGTGGTCTAGTTAAGAACAAAAATATTTTCAGAGGCTATTCCTTGAAGTATTTTAAGAAATTGTGCTAGATGAAGGGTCTATCTTTAAAATTAATTGGGCTGCAAAGGGTTAAATAAAATCGGATTTGAAAAATTGTGTCGAAACAATTTCCACTACACTTCGAAGGAATCGAAACTAGTACAACATCTAATTCATAATTTTTTTTTTAAATGAATACACCTAATTAACGGTATGTGTTGGATGAGTAGCAGTGTTACCGTTTTTGAATAATAGCTACACAAACTTAAAATTTTGCTTTTAACAACTGAACATTTTGTAAAAAACGTTGATTATCCCGAAAAAACTATTAATTTTTTTGTTTATTGTGTTGATGCGTTACATCATCCCCTACAACTTTTTCATTTATCAGACTTGCCGTTTTTCAAGTAAAATCATATAAAATTTCAGTAATTTTGACTAATTTTGACTAGAAAATGAAATTGTTACAAAACTCAACTTTCAGTTATTATTTTTCTTACTAAAACACGTGTTACCCAAATATTAAATAGGATAATTGCTTTTATCCAGCCTTTTTACCCAAAGCGATAACTATTTTTGCCAGAGTATTTATTTAATTAGTTTTCATGCGTAGCCGCTTTTGGATACAAAAAAGAGAATATCTATTTTTTTTCAGAATATTTACTTAAATCATTTTTACGCGTAGGCACTGTTGGATGAAATACAAAAAAAATGATTGAATTCGAAAACACTAAATGAATTTAAGTAGGTTTTTTGAATTTTGGGGCTATTTTATTTGGTATTTAATATTTCGTGCCCAAAACATAAATTGTACATTTAAATACAGGCAAGTGATCACCTTTAATTAGTCAAAAAATACTAAAATATCTCTTCCCAATTTCGGTTCAATAACATTAGAACACAATCACACTTCAAAAAGATGAAAACACATCTGGATTGTGGCAAAAAAAAAATAGAATATAGAATCATGAAATCATGGAAAAACATTAAAAAAAACAGCACAAAACTAACATCGATAAAATGTTTCGTAATAATTTTATTAACAATGAGACAAAAAGCTTAGTTTATATTTACTAAAAATGTTTTATATATTGGAACTTAGAACTAAATTTAAGTTAATTATAAATACTTTACAATCTTAATACGGTCATTAAATAATTTCAGTTAAATGTTGGTGTTTTCTAACAGCATCTACCAGCATCTTTATCGTAGGTGTGTTCCTCCTGGACTGTGAAAATATAACATTAAACTGTCCATCGTATAAAATTTGCTCACTTAAATCAAATTTCCACCTTTTGTTCAAACACTTTTCCCTGTAACTTAGTTATCACTACAAGCTAAAAAAAACTGAAACATAAAGCTTGCCATCGTCGAAATTTGGCTTATTTAAATAATTTCCAATGTGTTAAAAATTTGTCACTTTGACTTGTTTATAATAATTGCAAAAATCGGTATGACAGGGAATTGTTGACGTTACAAGTTATAATATTTTTGGTAAGCCCGTAAATACAAATAATTTTTTATTTTATTTTCCATTTTTATTTCTTGTTGTTTTTTTAATCATATACATTTTTAAAATTCCTTTTTTAGACAATTTATTGCATATATTTCATAAGCGTTACAGACCGACAGACATACTATAAAAATTTTTAAATCACTATATAATCATAAAAATCCAACTTACACAAAAATTAATTGAATTTTTATAAAAAAAAAAAATATTTCTTTCATAGTATAAATAATAGATTCAATCATAACCACAATCACTACATACATTACCATTCATTCTAACTACCATTTTCAATAAATTCTTCATTCAAAAATTTAATCATACTACTTTTATTATAAACTCCCCCCATTCGAAAATTATATTTATAAACATAATAAAATTTAATGAACCAATTTAAAATATCCTCCATCATGTAATATCATTAAATTTAATTCATAAAATACATATATGCATAATAATGCTCTCTGGTAATAATTGTAACCACCTGGTACAAAGATTCACTTATTCCAGTCAAAAATAACATATACAATAATCATAAAAACAATAATAATATAATTATCATAAACTCTTCATGAATATTCACTTATCATCTCTATCCCATCCTAATCAGAATTTCCAAAATATTTGAAATGTTAAATTTTTCAATATTCTTCTAACTTAATATGATATTCATAAAAACCAACAGGTTACTTACCTACTAAATATTTATAAATATATATATATATATATATATATATACACAATTCGTTTAACAAATATACAAAACTCATATTTTTCTATTCTGTTGTTTTAATAATAAGATCTTCTATGTGTAGTTATATGTACTTATAAGTATTGAAATTATTTCATTAAAGTATATAAAATGTGTTGAGGAAAAACCAAAATTTTGAAAAACAAAAAATTTTAAAGGACAATATTAAAACTTAACACGTTTTTGCCCACCTCTCCAAAAAAATACAAAACGTTTTAACAATAGAAAACAGAAGTAAAACATATATATAGGTATATATTGTGTATATATACTTTTTTTAAATCCTCCTTGGAGGCATTTTAGTTATATGGCCATATAGTATCTAAAAATATATAAAAATAAGAAAAAAAAAACAAAAATGAACTTAATACATGATGGCGCCACATATGTTTGGAATTCTTAATATTTTCTATTAAATTTTCCAGTCAAAAGTTCTTCCTTAAAGCCAAATTTTCTAATAAAAGTAAATAATCCTTAACACCTTATCTTCCATATTATTTAGTTACCTTATAAAATATTATTATTATTATACAGTTATTATTATTACAGTTATTTTTAAAAAGTTACGTGGTAATAAGATTGGATTTCATATACAAAAAAAAAAAAATTGTTCAATATTAAATTTCAATATCCTAAAAAATCTTGGAGTTATTAGAAAATATCAAAAATCTTAGATGAGTTTTGATTTTGAGGTTTGAGTTAAGAAAAAATTATAAATTACAAATTTAAGTAATATAATGTAGATAAGTTGTATAACTGTACTGTATGTATAATAAATGAAGGAAATGAAAATTTATGAAATCGGAAATTAGATTATCTATTTTAAAATGTATCTTTAAGTACGTATTTATAGATATTATTAAAATATCTTCAGTTATTGGTTTACGATGTTGAAATGAAATATTTGCTTTCAAATATAGCCAATAAGGCCGCTAAATGCTGATGTAATTATTAAATAGCAGTATTTATAAGCTATTATCGGATTATTAGAATATTTGCCATATGAAGCTATTTAGCACAATCTCATAATTTGATATCGTAAGTCCAAACTGGCTTTAATATTCCCTTTTTTGTTCTACTTCGGTAACTACAGTAATGCTTGAAACCAATTAATTTTATTTAACTAAAAGAGCTAAATTCAGAAACAAACAAAACAATTTCGAACAGCAATCGATCAGTTAAAACCACTCTCTGGAGTTAAATACAAAAATACATATAAAATGGAAATTATCAATTAGTTTTTATTAAATTTAAATATACGAATAGGAGAATATGCATTAAAGAAATTATATTACTAACTATTCTTATTCGGGTCAAATTATTGAATCTAGTGGAAGTCCTTTTTTTTTATTGAATACAATTTTGCACTTATATCACTCTTTTTTGTAATTTTAGACTAATTTAGAAAGAAATAGTGAGTGTATAAATAATTCAAATATACACGGTATAGTATTACAAAATAATTAGTAAAATGTATTTCTGGAGTATATGTAAATTTTTAATAATACACGATCAAACGCAAAATAATTTAAAGTGTTGAGTACATTTCACAACTAATTGTCATACGATCAGAAAATCAGCAAATCTAAAAAAACTAAACTTTAAACAAATAAAACAATTTCGAACAGCAATCGATCAGCCAAAACCACTCTCTGGACTTAAATACAAAAATGCATATAAAATGAAAATTATCAATTAGTTTTTATTAAATTTAAATATACGAATAGGAGAATATGTATTGAAGAAATTATATTACTAACTATTCTTATTCGGGTCAAATTATTGAATCTAGTGGAAGTCCTTTTTTTTTGATTAAATACCATTCTGCACTTATTTCGCTCTTTTTTGTAATTTTATACTAGTTTTCTAACTTAATAATTGGTTAAATTGATTAAGGAGAAAATGTGAATGCATAAACAATTCGAATATACTAGGTACAGTATTACAAAATAATTAGTAAAAATATATTTCTGGAGTATATGTAAATTTTGAATAATACACGATCAAACACAAAGTAATTTAAAGTGTTCAGTACATTTCACAACTAATTTTCATACGATCAAGAAATCAGCAGTTTTAAAAAAAAACTAAACTTAAAACAAATAAAACAATTTCGACCTGCAATCGATCAGCCAAAACCACTCTTTGGAATTAAATACAAAAATACAGATAAAATAAAAATTATCAATCAGTTTTTATTAAATTTAAATATACGAATAGGAGAATATGCATTAAAGAAATTATATTACTAACTATTCTTATTCGGGGTCAAATTATTGAATCTAGTGGAAGTCCTTTTTTTTTTGATTGAATACAATTTTGCACTTATATCACTCTGTTTTGTAATTTTAGACTAATTTTCTAATTATTATTAGGTTCATTAAATTGGTTAAGAAGAAAATATTAATGCATAAAGCATTTGAATATATTCACAATAGTATAACAGAATAATTAGCAAAGTGTATTTCTGGAGTATATGTAAGCTTCGTATTTCATACGATCGAACATATGGTAATTTTAAATGTTCAATACATTTCATAAGTAATTTTTGCACGAGCAAAAAATCAGCAGTATTTTTAAATAACACCATCATCATCTATTGGTTCTGCAGCCCAAACTATGCTTCTGTTTCTGCTCTGATTGGGCAACTGTTATATCCCAACTATATCTAACTATATTTTAACTATATCTGTTAATTTCATCAACAAAGACACTT
Organism: Argyra leucocephala; assembly: GCA_963942445.1. Lineage (NCBI taxonomy): Eukaryota > Metazoa > Arthropoda > Insecta > Diptera > Dolichopodidae > Argyra > Argyra leucocephala. Next base: position 115,826,762 of record OZ012681.1, on the reverse strand, counting down.
CCAATAGTCAGAATAAATGAAGTTATCATAGCATATTAAAAAACCACCACTTGGATATGTATATGTTACTATATGTCAAGCTTCAATGAAAATAGCATATCAAGGAAGAGAAAACCTAACTTGAATATATATATACAAAGAGGTCTTTTGGGTAATCGATCGGATCACAGGTCAAAATTATCAATAAATTTTAAATTAACACCAGTTTGGGCTCATAGTATTCAATTATGAAATCGTGTTATAAATAGCTCCATATTCAAAGTAGTCAAACATTTTCAAATAAACTACTCTGTTACATTTAGTTGATGCCATTTTATATTTTTGCAATACTGATATTCATAGAGATCTCAAGATATCTCTCACAACAAACGAAATTAGAATATCTAAACATTTCGTTATTAAGGCTTCACATTTGTCAACACAACCATCAAATGTTAGTTAGACGCCTTAAATAGACGAAAACGTTATTCAATCTTTGTTGAGTTAAAATCTTTCATCTTTGATAAGACCTTTCTTAAATTCGAATTAATTAATTAAAGATTATCTTGATATAAAAATAAAGGACTCTAGACAAATTAATGGTTAGTTGATAGTTTAATTTACTGTTTGGCTAATTTTAAAGTACTGGTTTGAACTTGTGAGCCTATTATAGTTCCACAGTATTCTAGAGATATAGATCTAGAACAGCTTAGATAGGTTTATTGATGATTTATTGCAACCCAGACAAAAATAAATTGTACAATATATTTACAATTAAATAGAAAGACCCTCTTGCTTACACTTTTAGTCATGTTAGGATGTTAAAAACAATATGAACAATTTACATTTTTTATTTCAAAAATTAAACAGTTTAAAAATAAAATTAAATAATTTTAGTTAATTTCATCCACTTTAATTCGATTTTAGCGACTTCTTCATTCACTATTCCATAAGTAATAACCAGGCACGAATATATTGAAGAAATTAACAAATTCTTCTAATAATTCTTCAAATTTATTAGAATTATTAATATATTTTTATTTTTAACAATTTAAATTATAACAAATGTGACCACTACCGGCCAGAGCTATCGACTTATCTTAGAAACTTAAAAGCTATATGACTATGAGGCATGTACATGAATTTGAACTGTAAACACAGCCTGCCAGAGCTAACAACTTAGATTCTAGAAATTTAAACTATATCGCACTATGACGTATATACATTAGTTTTACTGTTATGAGCCCAAGCTGGCAGGAATAACGACTTCTTCTAGACATATAAACTTTATCAGACTATAATGCCTATACATTAGTTTTGAACTGTTATAAATGTGTGCACCAGCTGCCAGGACTATCGACTTAATCTGGAAATTTAAAATATATCGAACTATGAGGCATATACATCAGGTTGAAATATTGTAACCACAACCTACCAGGACTATTGACTTATTCTACAAATTTAAACTATATCAGACCATGAGGTCTACAGTAGTCTTAGACTGTTATCGTCCAGTTAAAATGTTAACAAGTAATTTATTATTTTCATTTAAAATATTTGACGGTTATTGTTTCCATTTTTTTCTTCTTATATATATATATATATATATATAACACATAAATTTTAATAATAGCATATGGCTATTATTGGTTTTCATAATTTTTGATGTGTAAACCAACAACTAGAATATAGAATTAACCAGTCAGTATAAAGGTATATAAATGATAACAGTAAAAATAAATCTAGTCCAGACTCTAAATAGAATAAAATCAAATTAATATTCTATAAACGAAATATCTTCGTAAAGGTATCATCTCATATTCACATATTATATATATATATACACATCTATATATATATTTTGAAGAAAAAGCAATATGTATAGAAAAAAAAAATATTATTTAAGAATTCTATAAAGGATTCTGTCTACATTGCTCTACTACACAACATAACTAAAATAATAATATGTACATGAAAAGTAAAAAAAAATATTGGTGTTTAAACTGCAGATGGAGTTCTCATGTTGCATTGCAAAAAAAAAAAAAAAAACAAAAATACGTCCGAAGGCTGTCTACAAAATATTACAATAGTAGGTATAAGAATGCTGTCTCATATAAAAATTTGAAATTCTATGATCGTATTTTTCCAACATTTAATAACATACACATAAAATATATTTTACAATATTTTATATAGATTATTATACATATATCCTTAAATAATATCCTTAAGGATGCTGTTGATGCTGATAATAGTTGATAGAATTTAATATTATTACCTGTTTTAAGTTCTATGAATGTATTTTTATCAGTAGCTTTAAGTTGAAATATTTAAAATTTATTTTGTTTAGAAGATGTTTTTAAGGATATTTTTTTACAAGAAAAAAAAACAAAAAAAAAAATTTAACAAGGACTAATGTGTATTATAATTATTTAAATATTATGTATAGATGGGTATTATGTAAATTTTTCACATCAAGTGTTGATTAAAAAAAAAAAAAATTTGTTTGCGTTAAAATTTAAAATCATAGTCATTTTGTGTGAGATAGTCGACAAAATAACCATAAAGTGAATACAGTAGTATTATACAGTTCAAGCAGAACCTCTTGATTTGTATTAACTTGTTTTAAATTTTTTTATTAATTTGTTTTATCTGTAAATTATGTTACTTCAGCCGTTTTTAATTGTAAGCTCCAAATTTATTCTGACGACATGAAAATCTTTAAAAACATTACGTCTAACCATGATACTATCCTTATTCAAAATGACCTTCAAAACTTTAACAACTGGTGTGTTAATAACCTTTACTTAATGTAAATAAATGCGCACTCATTATTATTATTATTGATAAGCTTTTTATTATGGACTTATCAAGCACCTGGGTTTTGCCAAGCGCTCATTTTTTAAAGTTTTTTACATAACTATCTTTAGTTCATTTTTTTTGTTATTGTTTTTTTTTGTTTTACACAATTTTGTCTTAAATTTCGATTTTTGATTTACTGTTATTTTTTTTTCAATTTCAATCTAAGTTTTTCCGTCTTAAAGTGATTTTAGCCTAGTTTATATTATATTATAAAAATTAATGTTTTTTTTTTGTTATTGAATTTTATTATAATTTATTGAAAATGTCAGTTTCTATGAGGAGTTAATGCCATAATATTAATTGTCACTTCTGTGGTATCCTGTGTGACAATAACAAGTCTCATGATTCCAAACCTGGTTCTTAAATTAGTGTGTAAAAGATAAGCCTCAAATATCTGCTGTATAGTGATTAGGCTATCTGTAACACATATCTTATACACGTTCGTTCAAGTCCGATTTCTTTTAACTATACCTTGGATGGTATTAGTCTATTTCAACAAAAGATTTAGTCGAGTGTATTTTAATTTTCATCTTAGCTTTAAAACTTACTATAATAATATTATAAATAACCCTAATTCCATATTGGGTTTTGTTAAACGTCGGTCAAAGGAGTTTTCAGATCCCCTATGCTCTTGTGTCGCTGTACGTAAAACCGACTCTTGAATATGCCGAACTATACTAGTTGTTGAACGACATAGAACCATATAAAAAAAAAAAGTGAGAATAAGACGTCTCCATTTGCTAGGCCATGTACAGAGAACATTTTTGCGTCAGGTCCTGACATCGTTAAATATTTGCAAAATTAACAAAATGAAAAAATACTCTAAAATATTTATTTTTGGACCGATTTCAATATTTTTTCAACAGTTCTAGTTTGTTTATTGAATATTGTAAAATCATTTTGAAAAAAAAATGAAAATGTTTGTATTTTTTTGTGATGCTGGCATCGTTAAAAATTTACAAAATTAGCAAAATGAAAAAAGGTCTGTAGCGCCCAACAAGTAAGTAAGTAAAGTAAAACAAAAACTATGTTTTTTAACCACATCATGCAATATTTACCTCAAATCGGTATAATGTTTCATGCTTACACAAAATTTATACTGTTAGATAACAATTACACATCGTTAGTAAGCTAACGTTTCTAGTGTTGTATATCGCCTGCAGCAAAAACTGCTTTAAAATTGAAACAGGTAAGCATTTGAAGTATCAATGGGTCACAACTATTAAACAAAAGAACATGGGCTGAGCATATTTCTTCCCTGAAATTGTATTTATGTTCCATCTTGGTAGTTTTTACAACTGACACCCCCTATACTTATTAATTTGATATAAAAGACTGTTATAAAAAGTAGATAAATCTATACATTTCAAAAACCGCCCTGTAATTTATATAACATTTTTACCTTTACAGTTCTAACTTCTTCATCATACAAAATTATTCAAAATGATTTTATTTTTTTATTTTAATTTTAATTCCATTAATAAAAATTAAACTCATTTAATATTAAATGCTGGCCATTAAAAATTAAATCACAATTTAATTCAATTTAAATGATAACATTTTGTATGTCATAATAATTTTTTATAGAATATTTTTTATTTGTCCATTGCACTTGCACTTACATTTAATTATTCAGAAGGATATTACTTACTACCACTGTTCATTTAGATTTTTCGATCGTAAAAATTTTTTTTTAATTTATTTAATTTTCATTTTTTTAGAGCAAAAAAGGATTTTCCACCATTTTATTTTTTTTTTTTTTAGTAATTACATTCATTCATAAAATATTTTCTTGATTTACTTAAATACAATGTATATACATAGTATACTAATAATAATAGATATATATATATAAATATATATATACATACATATATGATTGCATATATTGGAGTATGTAATCAAAAAAAGTGTTTATTTTGAAATGTGGAAACAATTTATTTTGTTAAAAATTATTTGCAAAATAAAAATTACCACCATTACAAAAGAATTAATTTTCAGTTGAGTAGACAGGAAGCAAATAAAAATATATAAATATAATAAAAAAAAAAAAAATTAAAATATCGTTAGTCTAGGATAATCTAGGATAACTACATAGGAAAATATTGTATAAATAATATAAGTGTGTGTACGTATACAAAATATTTTATATGTTGATTATTCTTATAATAAGCCTGAGTGTGCATTCAACATTTTCAGTAGTAATAGCTCAAAGTAATAGCAATAGTCAATTTTTATGGTATTAATTGCATAATGGATTTCCTCTCAACCACCGAACGTCCGGACAACTTTTTTAACCAATAAAAAAATTTTCTTTTACCAACACATACTCAAAATAAATGTCAATTTCAATTTCAATTTATTAACCCATTTTCGGCAGATTACCTACTTTTATCAAAGTTTTTTTCTGTTATAGCTGTATATTTTTGACTAAAATTTAATACATAAATAAACTTTCAAAGACTTTCAAATAAATGTTTTAGATTTAAAATCGACTCACTCGTTCTCAAGATAGTGAAGGTGTGAAAAAACTCCTAATTTTAACGATTTTTTTTGGAAATGAAAACAAAACAAATTTAAATTTTTAATTCAAAAAACCAGTGATGAGGTTTTCTTGTCAAAGAGTCATATTCTACATATTCTTATATTTTTGGTCGATTTTACCCCACCAGAATGTGTCATATACGTATAAATATTGCTGTTCGCAAAATCGAACACTGGCCGCTATTTGACATTTTTTTTCACGACTAATAATTTGATATTTTTTCATACTTTTTATTTATTTATGATGATTGTTAAATTTTTTCAATCCGGAATAATTTTTTTTAATCATAGATACTATTTATAAACGTTTAAAATAAGGTTTCTAACATTTGCAATGTATAACAAAAATGATATGAAATAATTTGTAAGAAAAAATATCATAATTTTGTGTAATAAAAATTTAAAATAAAGTCTATAAGATTACCAATATAATAATTTATAATAGTAATATAAAATACAGGTAAGAAAAAATAGTAACTACAAAATATCTTTTGTAATTAAAAACTTGTAATTATTTACCTTAAATAATCAGGTAAATAAATAAACTTAGATAAAAAATTGAAAATATTAGAATTTTTGCCGGAAATAGAGCAAATTGATGTTTGGTCTGAGAATCTCTCAATAGAAGAACAGATGGTGCCTTATTTTGGTCGTCACTCCTGTAAGATGTATTTTGGAAATAAACCAATCCGTTTCGGTTGTAAAATATGATCCCTAGGTTCTTCTGATGGATACCAGTTCTCATGGATGCCATATGCTGGATCAAGCAACAACTATAATAAGCAAATTAGCTTAAATGCCGATGTCGTCATTTGATTACCTTCAACATCCAAATCGACACAAAGTTTTGTTAACTTTTCACATCATACTATTTGATATGTTTGCTTGGCGTAAAACGTTTCCTTGCCACTGGAGCAGTACGAACAAATCGAATAGCAAACGCACCATTTGAAAAATAAAAAATTACAGCGTAGTGAGCATGATTACATATTTGATGCAACAAACAAATTATTATTCTGTCGATAGTCTGATAATAAAGAGGTTACAGTTTGTTCTACCTTTGACCAAATCGAACCAATGATACAGTTAAATGCTGGAAAAAGAAAACAACGGTTAAGTCAACTATCAGCAACCATTACTTCTACATAACCACAAGTATGGCATGGGAGGTGTCGATTTGCATGATAACGGAGTTGCAAATTATCGCATCAATATCAGAGCAAAGAACAGTATTGGCCATTGTGGATTGCAGGTTTGAGTTCTTCAATAGTAAATGCTTGGAAGCTACACTGTTTTGTGGCGAAATATAAAAATGAAAAAAAAAAGTTTTCATGTTTTCGTTGCTGAAAAATTTATGAATCATCTCAAGAAGAATATCAGCCTCATAATTTACCAAAATGTATCAGGCAGACATGTTGTTATTGCCAAGGCAGAAGGAAAATATCGTAGATGTCAATTCAAAAAATGCAGCAAGCCAAAGAAATTCATGTACCGGAAGTGCAACGTTCATTTACACACTAAATGCTTTGAAAAATATCATGGAAAATACTTATTATTAGTATTAAGATTTCATAATTTATAATACTTTATATTAATAATTTTTTAACTTTAATAATAACTTATAATTTTTTAACTTTATCTCAATAAAGCTTTTGTTTAACTTTATTTTATATTTTCATTCATTGTTTAGCTTTAATTTCACTAAAATTGAGTCAAATTGCTAAAAATATAAACTTAATTTTTGATTTTCATGAACACAAAAAAGAAATGTCAAATAGATATTCACAGACTCTGGAACGTGCTAGCCCCAATCTGACAACGGATTTGAATTTTTTGGGCATCAATTATCCTAAAACCAATGGATTAATTAATAATCAAGATATGTTTTTTTTTCTGGCCGAAAATGGGTTAAATTTCAATATACATGAGACTACTATTAGTTTCTACAATTGTATATACAAGCATATGTTTAAGATGTACACAATTAACACAGATTAACACAAATTGTTCCAATATTCAACAACAAAATTAAAATTAGTAAAACTTAAAAGAAAAGAAAAAGAAAGTCCAGTCATGGGACTGGCGGTAGTAAGTGAAACAACTTTTTCGACAATTTTCATTATATTCTAAAAAAGATACAATAGGCTTATGGTAACTGAAGTAGAAAACAAAAATTTTTGATTGGAATTTATGTAAATATCGTGTAAAAACCGGATCGATCATTGTTTTATAAACAATATAGAAAATATTTAAATATAATATGAATGTTATATAACAATGCAATATTAAAATTTAAAATAACTAATTTTTAATTCAATTTTTTAATTAAAGCTTTAATTATTAACTAAGAAGAAAATTAAAAGTATTTTAAAAAATTAAATTTTAATAATCAATCACTTTTTATTTCTAAAAATTATAACTTTGGCTAAATAGGTATGCATATTTAGGTACCAATAATTTTTTTTTTTTTATATAATATGGAGACTTAGATAGTAACCAAAACAAGCAAAATATCATTAGTTAAAGAGGTAAAATTTACTTATCGTATACCAAATTTATTATGAGAGAGAAAAGGTACAAAACAGATGTTTGCCTTTTGCTTTATACTGTGAAAAAATTTTGAGTTCTCATTATTCTTCTTTGGATTTGTTTGCGTTCCCATTATTTATATGAGGCAAGGTGGCAAGAAATTTTTGTTCAAATTTAGTTTGTTCCCTTATACGATGATTAGTTCTGATATTTTATTATTTCAATCTTTACGTTTTAAACATTATTATTTTCTTATATACCTATTAAAAATATTAAATTATAATTACATTACAATAATATAAAATACAGAGTGAGTTAGAAACATTTATTATTTTTTATTAATTATATTAGTAAACCTAAATATTTATTATATTGGTGTACGATTATAAAATAATACTGAGGACAACATCTATTTACAAATCACAGAATTTAAAGAATATAATAACGCTGTTTTAGTAAGGTCTCCTAAAAATCCTAGGCATACTTGATATCATTTAGAAAATAATATTGTTAAATATTTCAACGAAATTTTTCTCAAAAATATCAAAATTATTAATCAACAAATTTTTTTAAAAATTATAAACTTTTTTATTTAATTCGAGCCAACTTTTTCTGTTACTCTCTTTTGTTTACTATATTTTTTCTTTTTCTTGCATGTTAAATTCTTATTATCGTCTATTTCTTACAATTTTAGTGTTATACAGCATAGTGCATATTCTAATTGTGATCGATATTCTTTGATGAGAACTATGAGAAGAGAACAACTTCAAAATATTGTTTTTGTTTTGTTGTTTGTATTTAAATGAGAAAAAAATTTTTTTTTTTGTTTTATGTTATTCAGATCATTTTTTTTTACTTATTCTTCCTATTATTCTCTACTACGTGTATTGTCTGTATGTAGCATGTAGGTATCTAAAAAACAAAAGAAAAATAGCAAAAAAAAATTTGTTTTTGTACCTATATTTAGAATGTATATGAATGTATATATTAATAACATTAGTGACTCACAATTTAGCGTGACGCGAGTTTATAACATTTTCTATACAAAATCGATAAACGTCTTATAAGTAAGTTTAACTTACAAAAAAATAGAAGAAAAAAAAATATATATTAATTTATTTAATTGTTCGGACAATTTATTTAATCAAATTTACTTTAAATTAAAATTTACTGTTGCTCAGTAAACTATTGTAGAACGATCTAAAACGATCTAAAGCAAAAAAAGTACACTTTTTTGTGTTCAGTAGTTTCAATTGAACTTTTTTGTCCATAAGTGTTCTGATCGGTGTTCAGTAGATTGTCCAAAACAGTTCTAAGTTGATCAATTTTGTTCTGAATTTTTTTTTAGACCAATTTTGTAAACATTTTTTTGTTATTGCTTGTTCTTTCAATTTTAACAGTTAAAGTTTCATTTTATTTTCGGAATGTTATTTCACGTAGGTATAAATATATGTTATGTCGTACGTAGGTATAATATATGTTAATCAAGTAGGTATGTTACAATACGTAGGTGTTATTTCAAACTATCATCATTTCCATACCAATATTTTAATATTATAAATTTAAAATTACTTCTATAATACCATTTTTACACAACTTTCCCATTTTTTTTTTTTAAATCTTACTAAAAATAAATATACAAGAACAAAAATTTTTATTTTTTTATTTTAAATTCAACAACAACAACAACAACAACAAAATACAACTTCATAAAGTCCATCAAATCGAGGGTTATATTTTGGTGTCGTCGCATTTTCATTATTTTTCAATTGTAATTTATTGTTTACAAGTTTTTTCCTACTCTTTTGTTTTTTTTGTTCAGTTTATTTCTTTTTTTTTTTTTGTTACAAAGGGGATATCAAACACAAGGATAATAAAGAAATTAAAATTTGAAATACTTCCAGTCAGAACAGTAATTTTGTTTTGTTGCAATATTTTATAGTCGGATCGGATCGTTTGCTTTTTTCATTTTTTTCTATTTTGTAATGAAAAACAAAAAAACAAAAATATGAAATGAACATTTGTGAAAAGCGAAAATGTGATTATGACAAATGAAATTAATGTCCAACAAGTCTGCAGTCGAATTTTCTATATTATAAATATTTTGTAGGAGGTTGTGTTTGGGTTTTTAATTTTTTTTCGTTTTTTTTTAGAAATGAATGTAAAAATTATAAATTTTAAAAATTAATTTTTGAAATTGTCTAAGGAATTTTAATTATTTTTTAAAATTTCATTTTAATGCATACGAGTATGTACATTACTTGTATATTAATGAAATTATTTTGAAATAATAAATTTATTGATTTATTTAAAAATGGAAATGAAATAATTCAATTATTGTAATGATTTTGCAAAATATTTGAAGCAGATGTGGAAATATTATATTTATGTGTTGTTTTTTTTTTTAATTTTTTTTTTTTACAAAAACGAGTGAATTGCATTTCGTGCAAAACTGATTTTAAAAGCTAAATTTTGATTGATTTTTAATTGAAATTTAAAATTCAAAATTTTAAGATTTTCAAGATTTTTAAATGTAATTCTGAATTAAGAGCATTACTAAAACTACTAAAATAATTACGTAAACATTAAAAATTATTATTTTAAATCATTTTTATTTATTTATTTATTTATATAAATTGGACGATTGATCTTTTAATTATAGAATTCCAATATTCACTTCTGAGTAAAATAAAAAATTACAAAAAAAAACTATTAATAGAAAATCTTACCTATCAATTGAAAATAAATTAATAATAATGAAAGTTATATTTCTACCGATCATAATATATGCATGTCCAGTCTTCCATGATATTGCTAAAACTCACATTAGCACTCTTCAAGTGGCTCAAAATAAAATTTTGAAATTAATGTTCAACCTCCCTTTTTTTTATTCAACTAAAAAACTCCAATACAAAGCAAATATGAGCTTGATATCGCTATTAATATCACAGAAAACAAAATCTTTTGTTACAAAATGCTCATTTTCAGAACATTCATTTATGAGGAACTTATACCAATAAGTGCGTTTGTGTTACATAGTTTTGTTAATATGGCAGATTTAGATTAAGTAGTTTAGTTAAGTAGGTTAGTTAATAGTTACACTAGGTTAGTTACTAATTAGGTATAAGTTTTAATAAAAAATAAAATTAAATATAAGATTTTTTAAAGTTTCCTTGTGAACTCGTAAATATTAGTGAATTAAACAAAAATGTAAAACAAACCTCATAATGTAATATTTCTGTTGTGTAGATGTAAGTACATCTGAACTCTGCACATAAATGTATTAAAACTCAAATGTAAATGTAAAAATTAAATTGAATAAAATTGAATTGAATTATAATTAAATTACAAAAAAAATCGCCTATGAAAGTTTTGTATAGACTAAAATATGATTTTCCGACTGCATTATTGTATTCTAACCGAAATTTACCTCAGATTGAAAAAACAATATTTTCTGAAACAAAGATAATTAGTTTAATTATAAATTTTCTCTTCTTATATTGTGTTAAATGTAAGCTAATTTTTATTAGAGATTTATAACAGTTCTAAGTGTCTAGTTGAATAAGCAAATAAATGTATTTATCAGGAGATTTATAAGTAGAATAATACTATACAGTGTTCATATGTGTATATACATGCAAACACGACTCAATGAACACCTCAAAGACGCAGAACTGACTAAGAAGAAGAACTCAACAGAGTTCCGATCAAAAGTAGCAGAACACATCATCCAGGAGAATCATAGTATTTCGAAATAAGACATTGTAATGGTAAATTACATTAGAGATTCTAGGAAACTAGATTCAGCTGAAAGCATCGAAATCTACAAAACTAAAAATGACTCACTCCTAAATGGAGACCAAGGCAACGGATATTCTTCTTTATTTAAATTTTTAATGAAATATAATAAGACGAATAACACCCCCCTACCTGTCACTCTAACGTCGGAAATAATATTTCAAATACCAACAATAAAATAAATAATAATATTATTAGTCAACCCCCTCCCTAAGCTATTTCATTGGATAATAAACAATCATGCAGCTGCGAAAAACATCAAATTGTTACTTGTGTGAATAGAATAAATAAGACGAGTAAAATTAAAATTAAAGTATTCGACTATTTTCACTATTATATCAAAATTTTACTCTAACGCTAGAAAACAAGTTTTTATAAAAACTAAAAGTGTATATGGTTTCTCCTACAGCTTTATTTCAAATAGACCGCATTTCAAATAACGATATTCGCCTAATCGACGACCCAAATTGCTTTAATAGCCAAATTCAAATCTATTGGTCTAGTGTCTGTATTTCCTAATTGGATTGAAGGTTTTATCGAATCGTTCGATTCGTGTTTTAGTACACGGCTTTACGACTGAAAAACTTAATATAAATGCTGGTGTGCCACAAAGATCTGTCGTTTCATTCACTCTCTTTTTAATTTTTATCAACGATTTACTCTAAACAACCTTTAATCCAATCCACAGTTTTGCTGATTACTGTTGACATCCTTCGATTTTCGCCGTGCTAAATCTAATGCTTTACAACTGCCGAAGTTGGCAATAGATAATAAATAATGATTAACATGATTAGCCAAAATTTAACTAAAACTACTGACTGCGGCAAAAAAAAAAATAGAGTTGAGTTTAACTCGTCTAAAACTCAAAACTGTCTTATTTGATGTCTTTATCTCCCATTCCTGTTTACAGTTTTACAGTTAGTCTAAATATTTTAGGCATGCGCGTGAATCAAAAAATTATTTTGAAAGTGCTGCCAAGTGTTTGGGTTTTCTAAGGCGATATAAAGCTGTCTTTTGAACTTTGGAAGTCTTTAATATCTATAAGTCATTTATACGTCACAAGGTGGAATATAATCCTTACATTTTTGCTTCCCCTACAATCTTATACTACCTTTGAACCAAATTCGATCTGACCAGTTTTGGACCACTTTTTCGAATAATTCAAGCCTTACTTCATCAATAACCCTAGTTATGTTGGCTTCCATAGCGTGTATTGTTTCTGGATTATCAGCATAAGCCAACAACTTTACATAACTCCAAAGAAAATAATAATGGCGTTATGTCGCTTGCAGGCCAATTAATTGGCCCATTTCTTGAAATAATGTTATCATCAAATCTTTCTTTCAATAAATTAATTGTTGCGGTAGCAGTATGAGGCGTACCACCATTTGGTTGGAAGCAAAACGCTTCACGATAATTGGACAAATAAACTGCTAACCTAATATTGCAAAAAAAACTGAAAATTTAAATAATAATATATTATTCAAAAAAATGACTTTAGCATTTTTAAACTTAAACAAAACAGTTTTTATTTTAAATAAAAAATTAAAAAAAAATGTTGATTCAATTTTTTTTTTTTCTTTTTGAGGTTTCACTTTTGAATGCACATGCATTTAAGCCCAAACACATAAAAAAAATAACCCAAATCCACTGATTTTCTTTTTCATATTGATTTTACTTCACTTTTTTTTGTTTTGTTTTTTCTTTCTCTTTTTTTTAGAGATTTCATTACAAATGAATGAATTATACAAAATTTGAGTTTATATAATGAATACAGGGGGTTATCACATTTCCAATGGTCAATCATGCACTGTTTGATAATTGTAATGGAGTAAAAAAAAAACAGTATGAAAGTAATAAGAGTAAGTAAGAGTAATAAAACAAAACAAAAATAAAATAAAAATAAACATTTAATATTAGTCACTGTTACATATACATTGTATACCTTTACTAAATATTTTTAGCAATAGCAGTTGCACTATGTTTCTAATACTACGCGTAGTTGATAACGTTGCACTATTCTCCTTCCCTTTTACCATCCTCCTTACCTAATTTTCCTTTCCCACCCTAGCCAAACGTACCAATCGTATTTTTTTGACTATGTATAAAAAAAAAATTATCACTGACATTTTGTGGTAAAAATAAATATCAGTAGTTATTTAAGAAAATAAATGAAAAAAAAATAATAATTGAGAGTAACAACTTAGATAAAATGGATCAATTCCATTTAAGAAGACTTAGTTCCAGATAACAGCACTAGTTTTCCACATTTAATGAGTTGAAAAGCCAGTAATTTGATAAATAAATGCTAGAAAAACATTGTAAATATTTTTGTATAATATTTTTTTTTTTTTTTAAGTTAGGCCAAATTTTTATGTACAAATGTACAGTTTGGACTAATTGAAGATTGTAAAAAGAAAAATCTCCTTTTGATCAGTAGGGACATTTTGAATAAATTTATTAATATTACTCTTGAACTTTTGTAGATTGTATGAAGGTATATATTTACATTGTGGCAACACGTTTGTTGAAATATGGTTGTATATTCCGAAAAATTTTACTACAAACGAATTCCCATAGCCAATTATATAAAAATATTATATACTTGCAGCACGCTTAATTTTTTTTTTTTTCTCTCTCTTAACTGTATTTATTAAATCTTTCTAAAAGAAAATGACAATAATTTCTAACAAATGTGACCTTAATGGTTTATTCAAATCTTAAAAATCTAAAAATGTTGGAAGGTCTAGTCCATTGATTTGACCCTTCATGTTTGCTCGTTCATTCCAATTTTGTGCCTTATATTACTGCTAGCGACTTTTTTTAACCTGCTAGTTATTGGAATGTTTTGTAGATCTCTCGCCAAAGGGTTAGGGTGCTGGATGATTATTCTGGTTGCATATCTGCTTTTGCATTTTGAAGCTCTTGATTAACTAAGAGTATATTCAAATTATCATATAGATTGATGTTTCTAATATACCAAGGGGCCTGAGTTACTTAATTAAGCACAAAAAGGTCATTCTACCTAAGCTACAGTTAAAAATATAAAACAAAAGGTTCGGTTGATGGTGTTCAGTGGTGCCGTTATAGAGAGACTGAAGTTTAAAGTTGAAAATTAAAAAAAAAATCAATCTTTTTGTTCATTTAAATATTTTCACATTGTTAGAAAGGTCTCTTTTTTTGCTGTACACGCATACGTTATTTCTATATCGAAAAGATGCACCATTAAATATATATATTTGGCAATACCAGCTATCATTGAGCTATATTGAGCGTCGGTTATAGCGATCATTGAAATAAATACGTAAAATTTTTTTTTTCGATTTTAAAACCGTTGTAGACACAAAATAAAGTTTAGTAAAAATATAGGAGTCCTAAAAAATGTTTTAACAGACAAATTCTGTTCAAAATTTTAACATTTTAAGTTGAAAATGAATAAAAAAAATTAATAAAAATGCTATTTTATCATTTTCCGTATTTGTTTTACTAGACCACAGTACCAGAGATTAAAAATAGGATTTTTCCTGGTAGTGCATTGGTAGACAATTGATAATGATAATTTGAAATAGAGGCTGCCTCATTGCATACATTTTTTTGTTTTCAATTTAAGCCCTACTATTACTTAATGCACGATTGACTGTTGACACTTGAACACCCTGTTTATTATATAAAAACTGATATCAGTATGTGAAATATTTTTTGTCATATGCTCACTATATAGTAAAATTATTCTTTTCCATTTTTTATTTTGTTTTTATTATTTTTTTTTGTGGTTTAAATTGTGATTGCAAAAAAAATGCACAATAATAACAATAATAGATGTTAACTGTTGGTATTTGAACAAAAAACAAAAATAGATTTTTCAACATTTTTAGTAATACTAGATAGATTTGGTTATTGTAAAAATGTGTGTAATACAAAATCCAGGCTAGTGAATAAATTATAAAATTATTATATTTTGTACAACAACAAATTAAATAAATACAATATTGATTTAAGAATATATCGAATCAATGAATCGTAACAAAAATGTATCCGACTGTGTAAATTAGCATAAATAAAATTTTATAATTTTTTTTTTTTGTTTCGTTCTTAGAAGGTGTAAATTAAAAAAATAGTTTCAAAGGACTTTTTTATATGAGAAAAAAAATTTAACATACAAAAATAATGTAAGAAACAACAATTAAATATAAAGAAAAAATAAAAAACAAAAAAAATTATAAAATAAATTATATTATATAAAAAAAAATAATTATTAATGAATTCAAAGACATTATTGGGAATGTCGTCGTCTATAAAAATGTTTAATTTATTTTTTAGCTGCTGTTAATCGTAACATAAATTGTTATTTCATCATCTTAACCTATAGATATATAATTTTATCGATTCTCAGTGCTCATATCGTTTATCCAAACTACAATATAAATGAATCCTAACATTGTCTTTCATTTAGAAACTAAATGCTCTGAAGTAAAACCTCTGATGTCTGAGTCTGATTAACTAAATCCCTTGAATCAAATATCTCTAATTCGCTTCTATTTTATTTTTACTATACATTGCGTAATCATTTTCTTCAGAAGTTCTATGAAATATTTTTATAACTTTGAAAAGTATTAAGAAAAGGATATTTTTTATTATTATTGAAATCGCAACAATAAAAAATAAATTTGAAAAGTTCAGCGAAAATTTCTTAAATTTTATATCACCAGCCGCCATTTTTAACTAAAATTTAATTTTTGATTTCCAGAAAAATATAATTTAAAGATTCGCATTCATTCATAATTTAACACAATTTTTCAAGAACTCTTTCTTTTAAATTTTTATTATAAACTAAATATTATGTAAAATGTTGGCGCCTCTTAAGTTGAAAAAAAAAAACAAAAAACAAAAAAAAATTATAGTAATAAAAAGAAATGGATAAACAAAAAGGATATAATAAATGGCCGATATTTATTCAACTCACAATTTACATTTCTAACAAACAAATTTATGACATTTTTATAAATCACAAAAAATATTTTTTTTTTTTTGTTTGTTGTTTTTCTCTTTTTGATAATTTAAGATTTTGTGAATAGAAATGTATAGAACGAAAGAAAAATCCGCTGTTGCTTTATAATCAACAGAGGACAATCTCGACATATGAGTAAAGCGTGTGGGTGTTGTGAATTCTATTTTATATAATTGGAAAATTGATTATGGCAACATTAAAATTATTATATATATAATTTTCTGCATTTATCTGGACGTTTGTAAGTTCGACGGAATACTCTAACACATATACAAATTGTAACGCATCATGTAATTGTCATAAACATAGTATCTGTTTTTTATTGCTCATATATGCCATCTGTCATCTGTCATTTGTCATTTGTCATTTGTCATTTGTTATTTGTTATTTGTCATTTGTCATCTGTCATCTGTCATTTGTCATCTGTCATATATTATATGTGTCATTTGCCCATTATTTAATAATGATTGTCATGTCATTCAAGTGTTAAATTTAGATGGCGCCATAAAACTTTTTACTTTTATTATGTTTTAATTAATTTTATTTTACAATTTGAATTTTACAGTAGAACGCTGCTATATTTGTAAAAATATAAAATTATTGTAAGTTTATATTATATAGTTAGATTTTGTTTTCATTAAAAATATTTTTGAATTTAGTATTTCTATATTAATTTAAATTGAAATTATCTTTTTGACTAACTTATATTATAATTAATTGACTACAATAGAATGTCTAAGAATATTGATTATTTAGAATTATTGAGATGTTAAGATAATATATGTTTAAATTTCCAATGATGGCGAATAAAATGTTATTAAAATGATCGAGTAAATAACCCTTAGGGAATTGAAAATTTTGCACCTTACTAAAAATATTCTGTTTATATGGTAATCAAAAGCATTCTAATAATTCTAATAAAGGTATGATATTGATAAATTAGTAAGCAAATATATATTTTTCTTAAAGTTGAAATGAAAACTCTAATGAAGGAAAAAATGCTAGAATTTATTTTGCTTCCGTCATTTATGGGCGGGTTACAAAACTATTTTAAAATGTTTATTTTGAAACTGTTTTTGAAATTTGGAGAGATGTATTGAGTATATATATTGTATATATAATTTTTACATAATATGTATATTGTATATATATGTGTATTATATTGAGTATATATATGTATACTTAACAGTCAACATAATCTTCAGACTTGAAGGTACAACTGTTCCAAAGCAAGCGGTCGTTGAAAATATAAAATTTATCTATTAATTTATTTCAAGCGTAAATCAAGCAGTTATAAATTACTGACATTTGTAAAAGTTAAAATTAAGCAATAAAAAAATACAATTAAATTAATGTTTACACATATATAATTTAACAATATTACGCAATCCTAACCCAAATCTACAAGTTATGCCTTCTTTGCCGATTTTTTATATGCCCAATTAAAAATCCACAAGTGGATGTACTAAATTTGATTTTCTAATGTTACTCCAAGTCTTGTTTAATTTAATACTTGAGAAAGAAGTACTTTTAGTACCCATTTTTTGATGGTGGGAGCAAAATAGGTAGCCCCAATGGCATACCACATATTCTTGGCAAAAATTATTCTGCATCTGCAACCGTTGGGTTAATAATAATATTTAACTAAACCCGCAATGTGTTGTACTTTATTTGAGTCTTCAATTACAACTGAACTCATCTCCTAAAAGCTACCGTGCTTTAATTTATACATTGATATTTACTTACATCTAATGATCATGTGTTATTTATATTTCTGTTATAACATTTAATACAAAATATGGTGTAAGATACAGAGGTATGCAACCTAACAATTACTTATATAATTCGCAATGCTGGAAAATTTCTTGACAACCAAAAATTATTCACCATGACATCAATTCACAAATCCGGCACAATAATTAATATAAAAACTATATATAGACTGATATCTAAACTACATTTTATTTTCCAAAAATATTTGAAGCATTGATTAATGACAGATTCAAATTTTCATCATCAATCAAAATTCTGAATAATCAATACGGTTTTATTGTAAGTAGATACTAACAATCATAAATTTTGCTTCATTAGCAAACTATACGATAAATCACATGGAAATGGGAGATTAGATTGATGTGGGGTGTATACTGGTTTTTAAAAGCCGTTGATAGATTAAACCATTCACTATTGATTTAAAAATTGGTGTGGTTAGGTTTTCATTCAAATCGATTTTGTTGGTTTGAATTATACTTACAAGAAACAGAACCCAATTTATGAAAAATGGCATTTTTTTTCTCGTACATCTGCTGAATCCGAAGTACCTCACGAATGTCATTTCAGTCCAACGCTATTCATCTTTTTTATTAGTGGATTAATAACTAATTTTTTTACTGATAATTCTAAAATTCATATTTCCCTTCTTTTCTATATAGAGTATTCAAATGAATTAAGTTTAATCGATACTCATAAGTAGGCAAACGAATAAAATCATTTTAAGGAAGATTATGGACGTCAAATCGGATTTTTTTTTCTTTGAATAGTTTCAATTTTTTGAGCTAGCATCAAAACCCATACATACATATATGTTGCTCATTTTGTTTCGTCTTACAATTTGGTCTAAACAAAGCTATACTGCAACATATCCAACATTGCAGCTAAATCCAACATTGATATAATTTAAAGATTTCAAAACCAAGTCCTAAGAATGTTAGTCTGTAGAATATCATAAAATGGATACCATACGGAGCTGGCATATTCCAAATTAGGTCGAAGCAATGAAATATCAGCAACCTTGAAATAATATGCAATTTGAAAGTATAGAGAACACATACAAGATCAACAGAAATAGGTACAGTTCTTCCGTGTCCTTTTGTGCTACATGTCCAGAAAAAGTACCTGTTCGATGTTCTTTTGTAGTGCCAATCCCGTAAAGTGTCATACATTAACAAAATTTAGTCTTTATGTAGTGCTTATGTTACAAAACTGGCATGAAGTTAACAAACTTTAAAGAACAATATTATTAATTTCAATGATTGCTCCTTTAACATTTATAAAAAACAAACAGGACAAAAAAAGGATGAATATATAATGTTAATATGTTACATGTACAGTTTATTGCGCGGAAAGGATTTATGTTTTAATTACTATCTCGAGAATTTTATTTATATTTTCGTAATAGATAACTAGAAAAAAAACAGTCGGAACTGAAGATTGTTGATTTGTTTTTCTAAATTATATTCGCAAAAAAAATAATAAAAAAAAAAAACAAAAATCATACAAAAATGAATATTTTTATATGCCAAAATAAATTTTGCGTGGGTTGTTTTAGAAAAAACTGTTTCATAAGAAATAGAATCAGAGTTAAAATGAATATAAAAAACGTTTCTATTTTTTTTTTTAAACAAATAAAAACTTTATGATGAAATTTAGGAAGAAATTTGGCAAAAAAATAAATAAAAATAATCTTAAATGTGGAAATTTCTATGAATTTGTTATATTTTGAGAATTTAGGGTAAAATTTTAATGTCCTTATAATAAGGATATTATTATTTCATTTTATTATGATTATTAATTAATTATACTTGTTTACTTGGATAGAATAATGATAAACTCATGAATCTATGGTTCATTGAAGAAATTATTTCCATTGATACGCAGCTATTGTTATTATGCTTGGTAGTCAAAATTGTGTTAAGGACATGCTATAAGAATGAAAGAATTGAAGTACGGTAAAAATGGTTGATGGTATGCTGATATACACAGCAGAAATGAACCGAATCACAAGTGGATATTAGAAATCAAACAAAGATGTCAGTAAATTTAGGTCAATTTTTTTTAAACTATGGATTTGTTATTCTATACAGAACAATTCAAAAATCCTATATTATATTCAGCAAAAAGAGCTGTAAAAAATTTATAATACCGTGTTATTTTCGGTGACTTTTCGGCGCCCTGTGAACTTTTAGAAAATTGCTTCCTCACAAATCCCTTTTCACATCATCTATGATGTAGGATTGTTGACGCACCATTTTTAGCAAAGTGTACTACAGACGTAAAGCAAATAAAATTAAATAAATTTAAAAATTAACACTTTGACAAAACTTAAGATTACTATTATTATAATGTACAGGTATATACGCATATATAAATATACATATACATGTACAAAACAATTTAAATAAAAGTACAAAACAATTTAAATATAATATTAGTAACCAGACCACTATTTCCCTTTCCGAAAAAAATTGTAGATATCTACTTTTTTTTAGAATATTTTACAACAACAACAGAATGCTGCATATTTAGATAGGAATAAAGTATTAACTCTCTTTTTATAATCTTTTCACTAGTAACACGTCTATTATAGTAATTCTGCACTTGAAGGAAAATATAATATATCATTATCTATTTGCTTGGGTCCTTTTCTAATTAAAAACTTTAATTTGTTCCAAACAATAATTTTAAACTGAATGAATAGATATTTTAAATTTTAAAGTTGCAAATATATTTAGAGCTAGCTTTGTAACCCGTCATAAATGACGGAAGCAAAATAAATCCTAGTTTCATTTTTTCTTCCATTAGATTCTTTATTCCGAAATTACAGTACTTATGTTTATATCACTTTTTATTTATTTTTATTTATGTTTATATTGGCCTAACACTAATCTTTTTTTTTTTATATAACAGAAAAAGAAGTACCATACCAACAAATTTGTATAAAATGTTTGTATTTTTGTATGGTATACTCGTACTCACTTCCATTTAGTTATAATTCGTTAGTTGGGTTCCATTTAGTATAAATTATACCGTATTAGCGTTATTGTGGCCTCTGGGAGAGCAAATTTAAAAATGGGATCTTATTTTCATATAAATTTTGTCTTTTGTATACTGTATAGGGATCTTATTTTGCTATATGAATAAACTGTTATTATGGTATTGTGTTATTTTTAAAAAAATATTCAAAATTTTGTATCTAAATTGGTAAAATTTACAAAAAATACAAAAACATTTTCATCAATAATTTTCAATTAAAAAAAAACAATGTTTTATTATCCGGCGTAGAAGTAGAGTTAATTATCCTACTCTACTTCTATCAAGTTCTATTGATTGAACAGTGAACCTGAACAGTGAAGTGAACAGTGAACACTTAACACTGAAAATAAAATAATATTTTTGGAATGGAGCATACAGAACATACACAATACAGATACAGCAAATAATAAAAAAAAACAAAAATAATTTTTTTTGAGTGAAGTGAGTTACGCACACAATAATGACAAAAATAAAAGGTAGAAGCAATAAAGTAGTATAATGTATAATATTATACAATACAAATATGCTGATACACATGTATATTATTGTGTATAATTTTAAGTAATAAGAATAACCTTTGAGTGAATTATGTTTTTTTTTTGTGTTAAATGCTGTTTGCCTTTTGGTTATTATACCATATTAAGCTATTGATTAAAACCATATTAAACTATTGATATATTAGTCCTTATTATTATAAATCAAAAAAATTGTTTGTTTTATTTATATTATTATTATTATTTATTATTTTTCCTTATTATTTGCGAAGAAGACTAACATTAAATTAAAAAAATATAGTTCATGCAATCAATTTTTCCTGCAAAGGTTCAGCATGGTAGACAGGGGTTAAAAAAAAGCACCAAAGCAATTTGTATATATATGCATTAGTATACATATGCAATTTGTATATGTGTTGGAGCGTTCCGTCGAACTTACAAACATCCAGATAAATGCAGAATAATATATATATAATAATTGACGATTAACTAGTGACAACTTATTCAATTTTTGCCCCAGAACAAAAACTAATTGCACCGATTGAAAAGTTAGCTACTCCTGAATATGATCTTTAATTGCATATTAAAAAAATAAGTTGGGTGAAAATTAAAAAAATAGAAATATTTTCAATCCGCTCAAAATCAGTCATAAAAAAAATCTTTATTATGTGCACACATTACATGAAACGACTAGAACTTTGCAAATCAGTCAGTAATAAAATCAGCCAGTGTGTACTTACGTATTTATATTAGGTATGCAAATGTGATTTACTTTATGCCTTTTATATCTTAATTTTTATCACTACACAAAAACATAATGATTTTATAATTACTAAGACATAGTCTAATAATTACACTTGCCTACGATTAATTATTAGATATTATATAATTTTGATATATATATATATATTTAGGTATGTATAATTATGTTAGAAATGAAAACACATACTACAATACCACAATACTATTACATTTTTTTTTTAACCTATGATATATTGATATACATACACTAGGGGCCCCTGTTGAGTAATTATATTTCAAGTTGAAGTCAAATTTAAAGTTTTTAAAAAAACAGTAATTTACGTACCGACATAGACTTCGCACGATATAGCAGAAACCACTCGTGTTTAATAAAAAGCTTTGTGGTTAGTAAGTTTTACTTAGGATACATATAAATACATGTCCCTCATATACTGCTTCGTTTCCGATATATTCTCTATAGTAAATGGCATTTAGTGGATAAAATTCCTAAAAATAAAAAATTTTGTCATTAAAGAGGTGTGTATATATATACATACATAATACATAATTTTAATAAAAACTATATTATTACTACAAATAACCAAAATTTAGAAACAGTTACTTAAAAAGATAAAAATGAAGAATTCAAGTGATTTGTTTTTTTGTTGTTTTTATATTTTTTATTTTAGATGAATTTGTCCTTTTGTTTTTTTTTTGGAATATGTACATAGTGCATAATGTAAATTATAATAACTGATTTGTTTGCTTTTGTTTATTATTTTAATAAGTTTTCACATATGCATAATGTATTTGCTGAATAATAAAATGATATGAGTACAAAATTTTCAACTGTGTGCGCATTTTTGTTTTATATACAACTTATATATTATATTAGAAGTTCATAAAGGAGTAGGAAAATCGAAATAAAATGAAAAGGTGTCTACTGTGCAGGTCCCTAAATGCTTGTCAATTATAATTATAGATAATAATGCAGTAAAAAATATTGTATTTGTGCCCTTCATTTCATATTATTCGAAAGGCGCAGATATAAAATTTTGCGCACTAGTTGATATATATTTTCTTTATTTTTTTTTGTTGTAAAAATAGAATTTATGAATGAATGGTGCGCAGTTTTTTTATTTTGCTCCTAGTTATAGATTGTTGTTTATAAATAATTTTCGCATGCTATAATTTCTATCTTACGATAATTATTATTTGTTTGGATATAATCTATGTACATATATCGTATGTATATGCGGGTATATTGATATTGGTAATATTAGTGTATTTTGACAATATTGTGTTTTTGATATAAAAAGGGATAAATAATAATATATTAACTTTGTGTTATTGTCTATTTGTGATGTTGTATATGTAATTTCTGATTAAATCTACTTAATCTATATATTTTTATAAATGGAAATCGCATGCTTCATTTTTATATTGCTTCAGTGCGATAATTATGACGTATTGTTTTTAAAAATTATAATACATTTACATGATGATAATATTGAAAATTATTATTTTTTTCATATGAATATATTTTTTAAAATATATATTATGTATTTCTGTATTTATTTTTAAATTTATAAATTTTCTAAACAACAAAATCTTATGAAAAAATTATAGTTTTACGCTCTAAAATTCGGCGTCCGGCGTCGCAATGTTGCCGTTTGCACGTATGGAACCACCGGCCCTGTGTTTCATTATAACTTAAGTCTAAAATACTGTATCTTATAGTCAATAAGAAATACCCAAGGGCATTTGAGCTTTAAATGCTGTATTTAAAGACTTTGGATGTTTTTGCAGTATAGTAACAATACATTTCGACTTACTTCTGTTGCTTACATCACTCTTATATTTATCATATATTCGTACTGGACTTCCACAAAAAAAAACCATATTTCTATTGCATTTTTATTCTTATATTTTTATAACGTATACTCGCCAGTACAATCGCTTTGCTATTATTTATTTCATTAAGTAGTGGGTCTTGTTGTAAGAATTTTTGTGGGTCTTGTTGTAAATTTAAATAATCATAAAAGTATTCATAAAAATGTCAAATGAAAATCATTTCTTCTCTTTGTTCGTCAATTGAATCTTGTTCTGATAATCGTTGAGAATCTTTACATGATTCGTTAAAGAGCACATACCACAAAAGAAAATCAAAATTTTTAGTTGACTTTTACTTTACAACTGTGAACACAGTTTTGAATTTGATTGAAATTCCATTGTAGGAAATTTGTGGCTCATAATGAATCAATATCTAAAGCCATAGTTGCGGTGTCATCATAAAAGACTGCTACTTTCACATCTAGTGTCATTGGAATGTCTGTCATATAGTTAAGGTAGAGTATGGGTCGCAGAACGCTTACTTCAGATCGAACAAAATTTTAAAACCAAATCATTTTTTATCGCCTAGACTGTATAACAAAGAAAAAAAGGATTAAAAAAAAGAAAATTAATAGCCCAAAAGAAAATGAAAATTTTTAGTTGACTTTTACTTTACAACAGTGAACACAGTTTTAAATTTGTTTGAATTTCCATTGTAGGAAATTTGTGGCTCATAATGGATCGATATCTAAAGCCATAGTTGCGGTGTCATCATCAAAGACTGCTACTTTCACATCTAGTGTCATTGGAATATCTGCCATATAGTTAAGGTAGAGTATGGGTCGCAGAACGCTTACTTCAGATCGAACAAAATTTTAAAACCAAATCATTTTTTATCGCCTAGACTGTATAACAAAGAAAAAAAGGATTAAAAAAAAGAAAATTAATACCCCAAAAGAAAATGAAAATTTTTAGTTGACTTTTACTTTACAACAGTGAACACAGTTTTAAATTTGTTTGAATTTCCATTGTAGGAAATTTGTGGCTCATAATGGATCGATGTCTGAAGCCATAGGTGCTACTTTCATTGGAATATTTGCCATATAATTAAGGTAGAGTATGGGTCGCAGAACGCTTACTTCTGGGCACACCAGATCGAAGAAAATTTTAAACTCATATCAGTGTTTTTTATTGCCTAGGCTGTTTAAAAAAAAAAAAAAAGGATTTTGAAAAAGAAAAAATAATACCACAAATAAAATCAAAATTTTTAGTTGTTTCTAAAATTGATTTAATTTCTGAAATATTTTATTTTCATTTTAATTAAAACCAAACTTTTTCATATGATAATTTATATTTTTTATTTACTTTCTTTTTTTTTTTTTTGGTACCTGTATTTCTCAAAACAATATTTTTTTTTCTTTAAAAGTTTTCTTTTAAATAAAACCAAAAACAAAAAAAAAAAACATTTTTTTTCTTTGTGAAAATTTATTCTTCCAAAAAACAACAGAAATTTCACAATCAGTGTTAATTAGATTGTTGGTAAATTTTTATTTATTTTTGTATTATTATGAAAATGTTTAGAAAATAATTTTCAACTTTTTTCAATTCACAGGTGTGTTTTTTTGTTTTACAATTCATAATAGAAAAATAAAAAAAAAACAAAAAATAAGCATAAAAAAATAAAAACATTGAATTCACAATAAACGAATGTTGTGTAGTAGTCTATGAAAGGGGAAGGATGTATGGAAAAAATTTTTTTTTGTTTTTTTATTTTTGTTTTTCACATTAAAAATGTAAAGTATTCTCATAAGAATTTCACATATGTCGTCATTGAAGAAAGTTGAAAAAGTTTACTTCGAATATAAATTGACTTTTAAGACATGTTTTCATTTAAAATATGTAAACAGGGAGTATAAAAGTAATGTTTTCACAGCAACACTAACAACAGCAAAAATATTATGAATGGCATGTGTTCATGTATGAAAATTTTGTATATTAACAAAAAAATAAAAAATAAAGAAAAACAAAATAATGAAATAAAAATGATGATCATTAAATGAAATTTGAAAAAATTTCAACACCTAAAAAAACTTTTACCATTCACTTTTCTATATAAAATTTAAATATGATTAATTTGATTTAATAACATGGTTATGTGAAAATATACATATATACAAATATATTGTATGTATGTAATATTAAAGCGATTGTCATAAAATTGTATTATACAATTTAAGAAGTTTTCATTATCATCATTATAACATCCTATTTTCGCTGAACATTTGAAGATATGCGTTAACAGATTTAGCTTATATTTGTACTAAGGATAATGTTCGGCTCTTCCGAAGTAAATATTGTACCCGCATAGTACCGAATGACTATATCTAATGGAAAGTTGGTATTTTCATCTTTCCAAAAATATAAATTCTTAATCGTAAACATCAACTAAATTTAGAAAAAACGAAATGTATGGTAGTAAATGATCGATCCAATAGTTTAGCTTATATATTGTTGATAACATAAAACTCGAAAAAGTAAACGTCATTAAATATTTGGGTGTATTGATTGATGAAAAATTAAATTTAGATAATCATCCTGAATATGTTAGTAACAAGAAAAATTGGATATTTATGTAGAATAAACTTACCAAAAAATGTGCAATAACTGTGTATAATACAACAATTTTACCACATTTGGACTATTGTGCATCGTTATTATTTTCATGTAATGAAGCAAAAAAAAATCGACTACAGATACTTCAAAATCGTGCTACGAGCATTATTTGGAAATGTTCAAGAATGTCAAACATAAATTTAATGCTGGGAAAATTGAAATGGTATCTATTAGACAAAGATTAAACTTAAATACATTGATTTTCATATATAAGATTAAACATAATATGCTTCCTGATTATTTATCGAGAGTTTTAAATTATGTTTCTTATATTATATTATATTTATTCAGACTTCCGCTTTTTATAAGAAGAACAACAACACCCAAAATAACTTATTCCACAAAGGTCTTCATCTGTTTAATTCTTTGACTGAGGTTATTCATAATGTTGATAATATTAGTTTTTTTAAGAATAGAAGTTATATAATTCATAATGAATGTTAGTTAATTTTAAATTGTTTTTCTTATATACTAATAAATTTAAAAAAAAAAAAAATTTGAGGACGAAAAGTACATTTGAAAGCATCCTTGTTTTTTTAATGTTTATGTATATAAATGGTTGTTTCTCTTGATGTGTTAGATATATATTTATTTAGTAAGATAATAGGCTGAAAAATATTTTAACGTTTATTTGATAATGATATGTTCTGTCATTATGGAAATATTGTAGTTCAAAATTTGAATATTTTTAAAAACAAGAAAAACACAATCTTTCGTAAATAAATAACTAAAAATAGATTTACAGATTTAACCAACATACTACTCCAATATTTTTATATTCTTGGAAAAGTCTATTTTACTATACTCATGCAGAAATAATAAAAAAAAAAGATTTAGATGATGAATAGATTTAGCGTGAATCAGCACGAACAAGACGTCATATGAACTAGGGTTGATAATAAAGGGGTTAATTAGTATAAAATATGAACTTACGGAATCCAACTGTGCAGAATAGCCAGTAATTATAATATTTAAATATTACAGCGATTTCAATCAAAAGTCTTAAGACTAATAGCACGTCCACCATGGTTCGGAAATAATAATATTTCACATCAACAACAACCTACACATGCAAACCATGAAGGAGGAAATCAGAAGTACAAGCTGAAAATATCAAACAAGATTAGATTAGCATCCAAATAACCTAGCAAACAACTTGTTGGTCGGAAATGGCACTATATTCGACTTAAGCGTCACACCCTAGAAGTACCCAACAGATACTATATTTATTCTTATAACTGAATTTTCATGGATAACTTACCATTGACGGTGTTTTCACCCGCAAGTCATTATAATATGTTGCTTACATATATATATATATATATATATCATACAAACTACTGAATGTTTTCATTAGAGACAGATTGTACAGTTTACCAGGGAAAGAAAAAAATAAATAAAAAATTAGTAAAAAATGGTCTGAATTCTTCCAGTTGGCTGAATAAAGAAATCATCAGGCTTAAATCAAAGAAATAATGAATAAAATCATCGTCATCATTGTCCTGCAACCCCATCCATGGAACATAGGGCGGAAATAAATTCTTCCCATCGGCTCCTATTTGCGGCTAACCTTTTCAATTGTGGCCACATTCTTTGCTGGGTACTTGCTTCGGCTAAGACAGTTGTTCTCCACGTTTTTCTCGGTCTTTCGACGCGACATGTACCCTAAGAATTCCATTCATTGTTTCGCGATGCTGTTGTCCGGTTTATTTAAAGTATGCCCGATCCAATACCATTTCCTCTGTCGGATTTCCACGTCTATTTGTTATTGTTTTGTTTTTTTGCCACAGCGTTCTGTTGGAAATGGTTTGTGGCCAACTATAAAAAAATAATGAACAAAGATTGGATTCTATTTCTATATAATGTGAAGCAGTAACAATGAATGCTAAAACGAAAACTCATGAAGAAGGTCGTAATAAACAAAAAGTTGAATGGCAGAGTTGTTTATTTTCTCTTTATGAGTTAAAAGAGTTTGGAAGATTTGCTTTGTGTTAAATGCTAAAGCAAAAAAATCCGTAACCGAATATGATAAAAATAGGCATATACGAGTATAGACATTAAATATGTTAAATAATTTAATTGTTGCCAAATTTCCATTAATTGAAAATATCGATATCTTGGAAGCAATATACTTCTTTCATCAGTGCTTGTAACGAATTTCAATTTTAAACATTAATTTAATTAATTACAAACATTAGTTCGCTTCAAGAATGGAAAATTAAATCAGTTTTAAAAATATGTTGGTTCAACTTTATCTCACTTGAGTTGGTTCTGCTTTCATAACCGATAAACATTTAAAGTATTTACGTTTTCGAACAAATCTTGAAAACGCACTGTATTTATTGTTTTATTTACTTTAACGTAAGTCGCATGCATTAAGCATTTAAACTTGAGATGAAGAAAAACAAATAACTGTATATAGATATATAACTAAATAATATTATTAAATAAAGGTTAAGGACCTATAAAGTTGGCCTACAGATTTATCTGTAGGATGAATCAAATGTTAAATAAATAAATAAATATTAAATCCTCTTAAATTATAAAAAATGCTTGACATGTAGTGAAAATGAATGATCAAAGGATAGCAAAAAGTACCATAGAATACTAGAGCAAAAGGTAGATTAAATCAAGGTGTCTGGATAAAATCGAAGACAACTGCCGAAATATTTGAGTTAACACGGATAGAAGAGAGCTGCACAAGATGCAGAAAGCAGAATGTAAAAACATTGTAAAGAAGGTTATACCTGGAACCATAGAACCAATAGATGATGATGATGAATTTAAGCCACTAATGAAAAATTTACATTTTAAATGCACATACAATTAATAAAGTATTTTTAGTGAAATAAAATTGATAGAATTTTATACAGCGAAGCTATTTGAATGTAGCTGGATATCATTACAAAAAAAACTTCATTATGCTTCTTGCAAAACTCCGGTACCTATAGCAGAAAATCGTTTTATTTGAAAGTGGACATTTTGTATTTGCTACAACAACTTTATAAACACTTGATCATTTTTTGAAGTATCCCTTATAGAAAGTTATATTATATAGGTTTTTCACTTCTAATTCAAGTTTTTGTTATTACAAATCAATTTTTTTCATTTCAAATTCAATATTTGTAAATTTTGTTATTCTTATTTTTAAATTTCTGAAAAAATCAAACTAAGTATTTTTAAACAAACAAAAATAGATTTTTTAAACAAAACATACTTCAAATAAGTATATTAAATGTAACAATTAATGTAATGGTCGCCCAACTATAACCAATGGTAATTTCATCGACATATCCACTTAATAATTCTTGCAATCGGCTAAGGTAACAGTTGCCACGGATGTTTCTATTACATTTACCAAATTTATATTAGTTTGTCTCTCGCTGATAAATTTTATTTCTTCTCATCTTTTTTGTAACGATTTATTATAGACATTGCAGTATTTTTATTGATTCCCTCTATTTAACTGGACTCAAATATAGTTTTACCTTCTTCATAGCATTTTATTGAGATCTGCTTTTTGTTTATGTTAGTTTTACTGTATGGTTAGGTGGTACTGTACGTAAAGGATACCTATGGTATCCTTTACGACGTAAAACCAAGTTAGATGTAATTTCTATACTGCTGTCATCAGAGGATATTATTAGTCGATAATTCCGTCCATTGGGATTGATCAAAGAACTAGATTCTCTGGCGGTGTCAAAAGCTGCATTAGATAATGACAGCAAATTAACAAGACTACTGCAATTCTATTGCAAAATCTATTTTTGTTTGTATATACTTAGTATATTTTCTATTAAAAACTTTAAAAATAAAAATAACAATTTGCAAATATTGAATTTGAAATAAAAAAAACTTGAATTAGAAGTGAAAAACCTATATTTGTAAGTTCGTTAGATTTTGTAAATTATATTTAGAAAGATTTACTAAGGATGACCTACCCTAAATGAATTATTCAACGTTGGAGTCCATCAAAATAAAAAAAAAGTAGAAAAAAAGTAGACAAAAAGAAATCCCTTATCTATAAAAATTTTAATTCTTTCACTTGCTGTTTTTTCTTAGTGTTTAATCCTTCTTGTTTTGGTGACAAAATGATACATTACCATCACAGAGTAAAACTTATAAAGTAAAAATTAAAACAAGTCTTCGAAGTTATTTTTCAAATCTCTATTACAAAATTATTGACTTTAGAAAATTCAAATATCCTTTTGCGATATCCTTTGACTTTAAAAACATAAACAATATCATTAATTTCATAATTTAAACTGTAATACAACAATTTTTGTTAAATCATATTTCAAAACCAATCCCACGAAGCAATTTTAACAAAATATCTACGATTTAAATCTATAACTGTGCAAAACCCGATTTCATTCTAAATCCTTACCATAATTATCACTTAAAAAAAAACAAAAACAAAAACAAAAATTGATTAAATTTATTACATAATAATTTTCATCATTGCACATTTCTACACTAAATTTAATCTCCACTAATCATTAATAATATAAAATTTTCCAAAATCCTTCAATTTTTATACAAAATAAAAATCCTTCTTATTCTCGCCATCGATTAGATACACTTTATAATAATAGTATAGTACAAATTTCATTAAAACTCATCAATCAGTCACAATGTATTTTTTTTTTTTTTTTTTTTAACATTAAGGATATCATCAAAAATGTTAATATTTAAATGATCCATAATAATTTTGATCTGGAAATCTTTTATAATTTTTATCTCATTATTATGAGAATGACCAGTTGTTTTCAGCTAAATTTAATTTCACTCAAAACAAAAGAGAATGTCATCTTCCAGTGACAGTAGAGAGATAATAATAAAATTTTCAAAAATTTAAATTTCAAGGATAATAAAATTTAAATATCCTTAAATATTTGTTTCTGTATAAAAGCAGAGAATGCGTTTCTATATTATGATAATAGATAAAATCACAGGACATTGTTTTTGATTTAAAACAATAAGAGAATTTAATGAGATTTGAAATTTGTTAAGTTAAGTAATAAATTTATATGGAAATTGGATTAAGGTGTGGGAGACTAGAATTTAACGTATAAAATATTCATCAATTTTGATACAAGGTACATTAACCACAACCACCTACTCACTATTTATTGAACATTTTTGTATTCATTTTACTTCAATATGATAAGGGTGGAGATGGATATAGAGATGAATATAATATCATTTATTGTAAACAAGGATAAATTTATTTTATTAAACACAAAAGATATTTTGCAACAGATTTTCCATTTTGGTTATAGGGAAAATTGTAATAAGAATGTGTGGTTGTAAACAGTTAAACATTTTTTTTTTTCTTTTTAATATTATTTATCTACGGTGACTGATAAGGTTCTATAAATAGAATTTTATAATATGATCTTTATTATCTTTGTTTTACTCAAAATAACAGAAATTATCCTAGTATTTTTGATTATTCAAATTCCAATACTAGTAAAAAACCAATAAAATATGTTTTACCGGTATAAAAATTTGTACTGGTCATTTAAATTTTGAGTACGAGCAAATCATACGCGTATTGATACTTACGAAAAATTCCAGAAAGTTTTACTGATGTGATGGACATACAGAAATACTGAAATATAATCACTTTACGACTCGGCTTACATGCAACATAGTGTGTGCCTTCCCGAATGAATATTAGACACAGAAATTTGTTTTTTAAATTTAAAAAAATTTCAGTATTACGGTACAAAAATACACGTATGAATGTACTTTGAACTGGTTAACTGGTATACACAATAAATACATTCGCTTATAGGCTACAAAATATAGGGTAGAAAACCCTAACGAAGAAAGGTGTTGAATAGAGAAATTCGATACATTTTTTACTTCCTTAACACACGTAATTTACCTTAAGAATCAAATTTTAAGCGAAAAATCCTCTAAAACAAATCACAACAAAAAATTGGTTTCATTCTGACATCATAAAAGCACATCGAAGTAATTCAAGTAGCTTAAAACACATGTCTGTCACAGAGTAAATTTCTATAATACACAAAACCTTTTTCTAACTCAATATTACAATACATTTGTATATGTCAGGTGCTGTATATTAGGTACAATATAGGATAAAAAATTAAAATGTTAATTAGATCTAACATTTTAACATTATTATTAAAACTGAAATGCAGTCTTGAAAAACAAGCAACTTAAAATACCAAACTCAAGCTGAAATTTTGAACTAGTTCACAATTCAGTCAAATATCAAACTGAACTCAAATATCAACTGAAATTTTGAGCTAGCTCATAATTTAGTTAAATATACAAGCTGAAAATTTGAGCTATATTAATTATGAGTTAGCTAAAATTTTTAGGTTACTCGTAGATTATATCACAACTGCAACTAATAACTGAGAGTTTACTTGAGCATGAGCTAGCTCAGATATTATAAAATTTGAGCTAACTTAAGCTATGAGCTGGCTCAAATTTTGAATTGAGTCGAAATCTGAAATTTTACAACCCTATTAAAATCTAAACAAGAGTTAGAGCTATACAAGATACTACCTTCTATACCAAACCATACTTTTACTTCAAAACTTTTCAATAATATTTGAATTTGACTGTAATTAGAACTATTAATCACTAGGTTATATTGACAATTCATGTTATAATCATTTGTGTTCCTATCAACAGTCTGATGTTCAATCTACAGTAGACAGTTACAAATTTTAAGCGCAAATATAGTAATTTAGTAGTTTTAAAATATGGTTCTAATGTGAATATTTGTATTTAAAACTGATATCTAATATTATTTGCAGTTTTGTATATAATTGCATTTTCGATGTAAGTCTCTAATGAAGGATGAGACACAAAAGAAAATTGTTTGTACTGAGATCTGAGATAAGTAATATCGAAAATCAAAATAGCCAAACAATCATTTGAAAATATGTTTCCAGTTTTTTATGTAGATCATTGCTAAAACAATGACTCGACGACAAGATGCATAGATCCTATGGAATGAGCAATAATAACCTAAACCATTCGTTTAAAAGTTGACGAATGAATTTTTTATTTTTTGAACTTGCCAATTCATATAACCATCTTCTCTTTCCGTTTACGATATTCAGCGTGTACTGTTTAATTTTATTCGTATAATAATATTAGAATATGATAAAAGGATAGGACTTTGCTATTAGTCTTATCTTTTCATCTCCTCTTATTTTCTTAAAATTTATTGTATATAATATTGAAATCTCAATGGATGAATTCAAAATAGCGTTACACACCGAACTGACGACAGGTATTAATATAAATATAACTCTTATATAATTTTTTCACCCTTGTAACGACAGTTACGATTAAAATGAATTGCTTTAAAATGCTAATTTTGATCTGTATCCTGTCAGTTAATATAGTGTTACACACTGAACTGATGACAGATATTTATATAAATATAATTATTATATAATTTTTTCAACCTGGTAACGACAGTTTCTATTAACATTAATGCTTTAAAACAATAATTCTGATCTATATTCTACCAGTTAGTATAGCGTTACACACCGAACTGATAACAGATATTTATATAAATATAATTATTATATAATTTTTCATCCTGGAAACGACAGTTTCTATTAATATTAATGCTTCAAAACAATAATTTTGATATATATTCTGTTAGTTTATATAGCGTTACACACCGAACTGAACACAGATATATTACGTATATAATTGCTGCAAACTAGTAACGACAGATTTGATTAAAAAGAATGCTTCAAAACAATAATTTTAATATATATTCTGTTAGTTTATATAGCGTTACACACCGAAGTGGCGACGGATTTCTTACGATATAATTATATAATTGCTGCAAACTAGTAACGACAGTTTCTATTAACATTAATGCTTTAAAACAATAATTCTGATCTATATTCTACCAGTTAGTATAGCGTTACACACCGAACTGATAACAGATATTTATATAAATATAATTATTATATAATTTTTTCATCCTGGAAACGACAGTTTCTATTAATATTAATGCTTCAAAACAATAATTTTGATATATATTCTGTTAGTTTATATAGCGTTACACACCGAACTGAACACAGATATATTACGTATATAATTGCTGCAAACTAGTAACGACAGATTTGATTAAAAAGAATGCTTCAAAACAATAATTTTAATATATATTCTGTTAGTTTATATAGCGTTACACACCGAAGTGGCGACGGATTTCTTACGATATAATTATATAATTGCTGCAAACTAGTAACGACAGTTTCTATTAACATTAATGCTTTAAAACAATAATTCTGATCTATATTCTACCAGTTAGTATAGCGTTACACACCGAACTGATAACAGATATTTATATAAATATAATTATTATATAATTTTTTCATCCTGGAAACGACAGTTTCTATTAATATTAATGCTTCAAAACAATAATTTTGATATATATTCTGTTAGTTTATATAGCGTTACACACCGAACTGAACACAGATATATTACGTATATAATTGCTGCAAACTAGTAACGACAGATTTGATTAAAAAGAATGCTTCAAAACAATAATTTTGATATATATTCTGTTAGTTTATATAGCGTTACACACCGAAGTGGCGACGGATTTCTTACGATATAATTATATAATTGCTGCAAACTAGTAACAACAGTTTCTATTAACATTAATGCTTCAAAACAATAATTTTGATATATATTCTGTTAGTTTATATAGCGTTACACACCGAACTGAACACAGATATATTACGTATATAATTGCTGCAAACTAGTAACGACAGATTTGATTAAAAAGAATGCTTCAAAACAATAATTTTAATATATATTCTGTTAGTTTATATAGCGTTACACACCGAAGTGGCGACGGATTTCTTACGATATAATTATATAATTGCTGCAAACTAGTAACAACAGTTTCTATTAACATTAATGCTTTAAAACAATAATTCTGATCTATATTCTACCAGTTAGTATAGCGTTACACACCGAACTGATAACAGATATTTATATAAATATAATTATTATATAATTTTTTCATCCTGGAAACGACAGTTTCTATTAATATTAATGCTTCAAAACAATAATTTTGATATATATTCTGTTAGTTTATATAGCGTTACACACCGAACTGAACACAGATATATTACGTATATAATTGCTGCAAACTAGTAACGACAGATTTGATTAAAAAGAATGCTTCAAAACAATAATTTTGATATATATTCTGTTAGTTTATATAGCGTTACACACCCTGAACTGACGACAGATATTTATATTACGGAAAATATATAATTATTATAAAATTTTTGCAAACTAGTAACGACAGTTTCTATTAATATTAATGCTTCAAAACAATAATTTTGATATATATTCTGTTAGTTTATATAGCGTTACACACCGAACTGAACACAGATATATTACGTATATAATTGCTGCAAACTAGTAACGACAGATTTGATTAAAAAGAATGCTTCAAAACAATAATTTTAATATATATTCTGTTAGTTTATATAGCGTTACACACCGAAGTGGCGACGGATTTCTTACGATATAATTATATAATTGCTGCAAACTAGTAACAACAGTTTCTATTAACATTAATGCTTTAAAACAATAATTCTGATCTATATTCTACCAGTTAGTATAGCGTTACACACCGAACTGATAACAGATATTTATATAAATATAATTATTATATAATTTTTTCATCCTGGAAACGACAGTTTCTATTAATATTAATGCTTCAAAACAATAATTTTGATATATATTCTGTTAGTTTATATAGTGTTACACACCGAACTGAACACAGATATATTACGTATATAATTGCTGCAAACTAGTAACGACAGATTTGATTAAAAAGAATGCTTCAAAACAATAATTTTGATATATATTCTGTTAGTTTATATAGCGTTACACACCCTGAACTGACGACAGATATTTATATTACGGAAAATATATAATTATTATAAAATTTTTGCAAACTAGTAACGACAGTTTCTATTAATATTAATGCTTCAAAACAATAATTTTGATATATATTCTGTTAGTTTATATAGCGTTACACACCGAACTGAACACAGATATATTACGTATATAATTGCTGCAAACTAGTAACGACAGATTTGATTAAAAAGAATGCTTCAAAACAATAATTTTGATATATATTCTGTTAGTTTATATAGCGTTACACACCGAAGTGGCGACGGATTTCTTACGATATAATTATATAATTGCTACAAACTAGTAACGACAGTTTCTATTAACATTAATGCTTTAAAACAATAATTTTGATCTATATTCTGTCAGTTAATATAGCGTTACACGCTGAACTGACGACAGATATTTATATTATGATAATATTTATATATAATTTTTGCAAACTAAAAACGACAGTTTTACTACTTCCATTTATATTTCCTAACAACAATTTTAATCTACATCCCATCAGTTAATATAATATACACACTTACCAAAATTCATCTCTTAATTGTTTATTCGTTCAACGTACTCTGTTTTGTGTGTCTCAAAAAATAATTTCTGTAACTCCTTAGAAATTAATTAATCTTAAAATGGAACTACACAATTTGAATATTTTAAATGTAATTTTTTCAATTTTTGTAATTCTTTTAATAAAACTTTTTATTTTTACGACCAGACTTGAATAATTTCGTTTTTTTAAGGACCTCTATAAAAACAAAAAAATCTTTTATAATTTTTCGTTTTTTTTTTATTTTTATAATTTTTTCTTGCCAATATTTAATTAATGTTTTACCCAATAATTTACATAATTTTTCTATGTGGATTTTATACTCCCTTTAAAATATTTACAATAACAACATTTCTCCATTTTTTCTTATATAAATAGGATGTTATAAAGTTTTTATAATTTTAATTTTTTTTTTTCTGATCTTTAAAGCTTAAAATGTCATTTACTGTGGTTGTTGTGGTAAAATTTTGTTTCCCTTTTTTTAACCGACAAAAAAAAATATTATTTTTATACATATTTGTAGGGGTTAATTAGTTATAAAGACTTATTCTTTTTGAATCACTTAAATTCAATAAAAAAATTCTAAAGTAATTAAGAGTATTTTAGAAAGGATATATATTTTTAGTCCCTCAATTAATGGACCATAAATTTGGAATTTTATAGTAAAAAAAAACCAATTTTAAATTTTGAGAAGGATTTAGATAATTTGATGTAAAAACGCAAGACACTTCTGATTCAATTTTAAATACATTTTATACTAGTCTAGTGCAAAAGAGTTGGCAATCACATCTTGTTTGTATTTTAAATCCATTTCGGTATTTGCATAACGGATTTCAATTTTTATTTTATCTCATTTTATGCATAAAGTGTAAATAGATGAAAATCCAAACGTATATACCGGGTGTGCCAGAGCATGCGCATGAGTTTTTTAGGATTTTTTATTTAGGAAAAACTTTATTAATTAAATCGAGGGTGCTCTATCGATTGTCGATATTTTCAACTTTCGGAATAGACCGGAAAAGGGCTTTTTAAGAACAAAAATCGCCGAATTTGACCGAAATCGAATTTTTCAAATGGGAAAGGGCACTATTTTATGCGAATTCAGATTCTATGTCAACAAATAAGAAACTTCCCATTTGATAATCTCGATTTCGGTTAATTTCGGCGATTTTTGGTCTTAGAAAACCTTTTTCCGATCCTTACCGAAAGTTGAAAATATCACCACTATCGAATGAGCACCCTCGATTTACTAAATACATTTTTTTTAAATTTTATAATAACGGCTTCTTCCTCTCTTAAAAAAGCTGATACGCATGCTCTGGCACACCCGGTATAGATAGTAATTGGCTTATGTCACATTTTTATTGTAATAATCTTAAAGGTAAGCTAACTTTGTTGTAATAGAACTAGTATTAAAGTTTTTAATGAACTATATAGTCAGCAGATACATCATCAACTGACCAGCACATAATCTAAGTATAGCAATAAAAAGGGTTAGTAGCTAAATCCACAAACCGAAATCCACAAAAACAAATCCATAAATTCAAAATTCATAAAATTAATCCTGGAAACAGGAGATATCCGTGCTGTATTCAACAGCGGCTATGAATAAAAATAATTTATATGAATTTTATGTAAAAGGCGTAGAATTTTGATTTGAATCTAACTCTAACATCTCTCCTACCTTAGAATTTTGCTTAAAGTGCCGTAGATAATAAAGTGAAATACGTAAAAGCAATAACAAGGATCGTTTTTTGTGGATTTTTTTTTTGTGGCAAAAGCCATGAGGGATTTGGCTTTTTGTGGATTCAGCGACTAACCCCAATAAAAAAATGTATACCTCTATTCATAGAAAAATATACTGAATAATAAATTTTGAAAACAAAGAACCTGCGGAAATGTAGTAACCGGTGGGGTATAACAGTCAGTTTTTGTAAGTGGAGCAAAATGCACTATCGGTGGTTTTTTTCAGCTTTCTAGAGTGAATATTTACTTTTTTTAGTAGCAGATAGATTTTGTAAATAGTTTTGCATTATCTCTTCTTTCAGTTGCTTTATTTCGTTTTTTAACTCTAGAAACATGGAATTAAGGACATTTCATCAACTGGATCAGACATTGACTGGTCAAAAATGTTATATCAGAACGTATTTTAATGCAATTTTTTGAATAAATGTAATAAACGTTTTTCTCTACTTTAATTTTTGTTTTTTTTTTTTTGTTTTTAAATTTTCAATTGCTTTTTTTTCCGTTCTCAATTCATATTCCAATCTCATTTCAATGATATTTCATTCAAGAATTAAAATATTTAAAAGAAAAATGAGATCTACGCTTTCAAAATCCACTTTTTTTTGCTACTAGATCTATGAGTGAATTAAACTCACAAAATTCATGAATAAATTATATCAACCAAATAGCAACAACAACAACAACAACAAAAATGATTATATCCTTCACAGGATAAGACTTAGTCAACACTCTCATAAGTCATATCATATATAATACACATATGATTATGTGATTCCAAAATTCAAAAATGAAAATTTCTTCGTCAAATTTTTTTTGTACTGTATAGGAAAAAGGATATTTTCACATTGAAAATTTTGCAATTTATTTTGTTTTTGTTGTTTTTGTTGCATATGCTGCTGTTGCAAATGATATTTATCCTATCTTCTGCCTGGTATAATATTATATGGTAAAAAACTAGCAACTTAATAAATTTATAGCTATATATAGTCAAATTTATTCTAAAAATGGAAAAACTAATTTTATCTTTTTTAAAGTGAAATGAAATGAACAGTACTAGATTTTTGTTTTTGTTTTTATTTCGATTTTTTTTTTTTACAAAAATCTGTATTTTATTTAATGTAAGCACATAAACTTTTAATAAAAATTTTTGATAAACTTACTTTATAGTACAGATTTAATGGAAATCTGAACAGAGTTTTCTATAAAAAATAAATAAATTTTTCCAAAATTTATAATAGTGTGTTATAAATTGTATAATATGTATCGTATTTTTAATGACGTGTACGTTGATTGAAAAGTTGGGTTCTAAAAAAGAACCTAAAGGTATGTAATAATAAAATTCAATGTTCAAAATACTTGCAAGTAAAAATTATGCTTTAGATTTAAATATGAGTACATCAATTCAACAGTATAGGTATATATAAGAGTAAATGTAGGTTAATAGTTATAACTAGTTATTTATAAATAGATACTGTAAAAATTTTGAACATACTTTAATAATGTAAATAGATATAAATATTCAGAATTTAACTACAAATTTAGTAGTTTTAAAACATTATTAAAAGTCCTTCATTTATGAACTCAAAAATTTTTTGTATCAAAATATTTCAGACATTTTTTTTTTCAAATAAAATTCAAATGAGGTTTAGAATTTTGATAGTATATTACTGAATAGATCGTTTAATTTTGATTAATGAATAATATATGTCACTGAATATTAAAGGATATTATATTATAATATATAAACTAGCGGACCCTGCAAACGTTGTTCTACCCTTAACCCTTAATCGTAGTTGCAAAAAAAAATCTAGTTGAATTTGTTGAACGTAAAAGGTCTTAAAGGATTTATGTAAAATAAATC
Source organism: Argyra leucocephala (assembly GCA_963942445.1). Lineage (NCBI taxonomy): Eukaryota > Metazoa > Arthropoda > Insecta > Diptera > Dolichopodidae > Argyra > Argyra leucocephala. The sequence continues at coordinate 115,785,384 of OZ012681.1, read as the reverse complement.
CATTTTTTTATTCTCTAGTCCATTTTTTATTATTTTTATTTAACTTTTTCTAAAAAAATATGTACACATGTAACTGTTAAATTATATAATGCAAAGAATTAACAACAAATCAAACAGATAACAAATAGAAAATTTCTTAAAACTATAAAAAATATTTATTTTTCATTCTAACACAACTGTGCCAATAGAAACCAATCTGTGGGCTTGCCAACACATGAACATACGAAATATAATTGTCCATGTGAAAAGCATTAATTTTTCAAATCTAAGCCACAAATTTGCATAGATTGACCTTTTGTACTTTATTGATGGTCATAGCATATGCCAAACGAATTGGAAATTGTAACCATCTGAATTGAATTGGTGAATCAGTTGATATCATTGGTATTCTGGGTAATAATACATTTTCCTCTTCGTATTTTGAGCAATGTGACTACTACTAATTTAATTTGTTCTGAAGCTTGTCATTTAAAAACATTGATTAAATTTCCTAATTTTTTAAAAAATAATTTCGATTCTGCTGTTTCTTCTTTAAGTAATGTTTTTAAAGGTTCTGGGGGTGGATTTAATTTCGGCAAATCAATTTTTCCGGAACAACAACATATCCCAGCTCTTTCATATTTAAATTTTAACGCATGGCAAAACTCACATACTTTGTCCATTTCCCCAAAACTAATTAACTTTAGAGTGAGAAGCATAATCCATTTCAGGATCATAATCAAATGCAATACGGTCAAATTATGTTAATGTTAATAATTTACGTATTTACATTCTTCTTCAATTATTTAATTGATTCAAATTCATATCTATATCACTTAATGGTTGACGTGATCTTCTATTTGCATTTCTTACATGTAATACTCATGCACTTCTGTGTTCTTCACTCTCTCTTGCATATAAGTTTTGCATTCTTGTTCTTGCTTCTTCTGTTTCTTGCTATTGTGATGTTAAATAAGTTTGACATCTCCTTTGATTTGTACTTCGTCGACTATACTGACTTAAACGTCTAACCCGTGGCATTTTGTAAGTTCTCTTGTAAATAAATTAAATTATGTAGATATTTTAAATTTAAATTTTTTATTTTTTTTTTGTTTGAAGTTTTCCGTAAATACTCACAACATATTTAAATTTAATTTAAAAAAATACCAAAAATATCACCTTTTTTTTTTTAAATATCTCAACTTGTACGCCACCTATCGGGTCCAAATTTTCACAAAGCAATTTATTTTATAAACTAAGTATATGTTCCAAATTTCCATTTGGCCCATAAATACATTAAATATTTTTCAAAATAACACCACCCCAACGCCATCTATAGAGAAAAAAGCCTATATGTTAAGTTTCGGTGTCAGTAACATATGTTGAAAATATGGTAACATTTGGTTCAGTAGCTTCCGAGATCTAGAGTTACGAATATATATATATATACTGTCAAATTAGTGCTGAGATCAAGAATATTATGTATATAATAAATTAAATTTAATCGTTTATCCTATTTTTAGCTATTTGATTTCTTTTAATCCTTCGTAGTAGAAATCGTGTCAAAATTAATTTTCGACTATGTCGACTTATAACTGCTTTTTAAATTAAACAAATACAGCACATAAAAGGTTTGAATTGCACTTAAAAGAAAGGACTTAAATTGCTCCATAGAAAATGTTGATTTTGGAGGGCCGCAATGTAGTATACTTGGTCCGTGTTGCTGTTTAGGCTGTATGCAAGACTTAAAACTAAATGCTCAAATCATTCTATTAATTCTGAGTGCAATTAATTATGATCGATTACGTGGAATGCCAATGGCATTCTGAACAAGAAAAATAATTTGAAAATTTTATTGAGAACACAAAATATTAATGAATGTCTCCTGACAGAAACACATATGGCAGATAAGTAATCGCTTAAAATAAATTACTATTATAGTGTTACAGCGCAAGCCATCTAAGTAATAAACCTAAAGGTGGTAGCTCAATTTTAATAAAAAAAGATATTAAACACCACGAAAAAATTAGTCTAGAAATAGATTAATTCCAACTAATGGGGCTCTGTTAAACAAAGCCTTTGTGTCGGTGCATATGTTGTCCGCCCCAATACAACATAAAGAACGACATGTTTGAAGACATTCTTAAACTACTTGGTCTAAATCCACAAAATCAAAATTCCCAAAATCAAAATCCCCAAACACAAAAGCCCTAAATACAATTTTTAAAAATCCCTAATTTTATTTTTAAAGTCGGGGGCTACTACCCCCAAACCGCCGGTACTCATTTATGGGAACCCTGTTTTTGTCGACGGCAGGTAAACGCATACGGCACAGTTTTAGTAAAAAATCTAAAAAAAAATTATTTTATTTGTAATTTTGCCGATATACGATAAACATTTTGTTTGGTTATTTTGTTTTTGGGCATTTCGTGTTTGGGCATAAATCTGACACACAATGTAAGCTACGGGGCTCATTGTGTCTTTGAAGATTCCCACCAATCCACGAAAAAAAAATAAAAAATTACAAAATGAATAGTGAATTGAAAAATCTTAAGAACTGGATGATATCTAACAAAGTATCTAGTAATTGACCAAAATGCGAAGACAATAAATATTTGTTTAAATGGACACTACGGAATTCATTCTGCATTTGTGAAATCTCCTACAGCTCCTACAGCTCTTACATTTCTATTTTCTATATTTAATCATTTTCCTGATTCCTTCAATGCTTGTTTGTTCTCACAATTCCTTGTTTAGAATTTATTCTGGCCAGAATATGTTGAGAATTTGTCTCAGAGATTTCTCAACAAAAATATTTGAATGCGCGAGACGATTCTTTCATTTGTTTTCCATGTTTCGCATCCATATTAAAGAACTGAAAGCTTGTTAGATATGAAAAATTGAAATTACAGGTTACGTGACATGTTCGGAGATGTCAAAAAAAAATTTCTGAGTATGATATTCTGAGCATGCGTTTTGTATACGACTTTCAACAACCAAGTCCGCGCCACCATCCACAATAATAAAATTGCCAAGATAGCAGAATAACGTTTTTTTCTCTACATTTTCATCATCAATCCGTAAGTTGCACAGGATTGCTTTGTTGAGTCGCTTTAGTTTTGTTTTACTTACATTTATCGGCTATCCTAATTTCGCCGCGCATATTTGATTAGTGACATCAGCTTGTTTGTTTTCCATGTCGGTTTTAGTGTGAGTGATCAAGTGAATATCACTTGCAAAATCGAGATCGTTAAGGTTTCTTGTAAGAATTCATTTAATACGTTTTGTTCAACGATTTGTCTTCTTCAACACCCAATCCAGAATTTAAATGAAGATTAGAGGTGTTAAAATACTACCTTGTTTTACCCCGTTATGAACGTTGAAAGCGTTCCCAGTTTTTCTTCTATGTAACACACTACAGTTATCGTTAATGTAAAGCCATTTAATGATGATTTGACTATTTTAGAGGACACGTGTATAGCTAGCAATAATTGTCGACATAAAATCCTGCTCCAAGCTGTCAAATGACTGTTTTACATCAGCAAACAACATATTATATAATGGTGCCTGCGGTCTGTTCAACAATAATTCTTAAGTTGTTGATGTAATCTATCATTAATCGTCCTGGCCTGAAACTTGCTTGTTACTCATATTATTAAAAGGGTAATTGATGAGTTACAAACAATACAAAATAAACCATTAAAAAATTTATATGGAAGGATATAACTATTTACCTACATAAGGAAAAGAATGTATTATTGCAGAAAAATGTTAATGATGTCAAGTCAATTCCTTCATCAAACGGCATAAGCTAGGATAGATTCATATACCAACATATCTCTGATATACAATATAAAGATTGGATAGAAATGCAATTGATATAAAACTATGAAAATAATAACTTAATTAATGTTAAGCACTTGTTTGTAGGTAGCGCTCTTTTATCAAACAAATGAAACTAACTGTGGTTCAAGTTGGTACCAATACCCATGTACATGACCACATACGAGGTTCATTGGTGTTTTGTTGTAGAATATTACCCAACACATAAAAATAAAAAAAATGTAGGTACTTAGGAGTAAATGGTTAAATTTATGTATCTAAGATAATTGTACAAAATGGTTATGACAACCAAATTAATAAATAAATAAATAAATGGACCTTATCTACAAAACTTTAGAAAAATTAGATCAATATCAATCAAATAGCATAGAAATTATACAAAATTAATTCATTTTAGAACAAGATAGAACAAAAATATTAAACTAAAGAAGATTCATCGCTTTAAATAACAAACATTTATGAAATCTATTTAATAAAATTCTAACGAATAGTGTACCAGACAAATTGGAACAGAAAAGTAAGTTACCTGACAGAAAGAAAAGACAAAGAAAGTACAAATGATGGAAATAATCAAAAACAAAACAAAACAAGTCACGTATTATGTATGTATCCCCAGTTGAAGGTTAAAAACATTTAAAAACAATTACAACATTACTTCACAACAAGGCTCGTTTACTTAATTACCGGTACCACTCACTAGACTATGTAACTCTGAATAAGTAAGTTAATGTTCTAATTTAACTTTTATTTTCTTGAATAACTGGATGGCCTACTAAAATATCAAAATTAAATTTTATTACTCAGAATAAAACTGGTTTACTTAAATTTAAAGGGCTAAATTTTTTTGTATATTTTTTTTATAGATTATCCTTTAAATTAGTTTCAAACTAAAAATATCTTTAAAAGATTCTGTAAAATTTAAATAAAACTATATTCTATATATTATGTATACATATAATATGTATAGCAGTATTAGTACGTATGTATGTATGTCATAATTTTCACATTTAATCCTTCCAATTCATTCATAAAAAAATTCGTGCTTTACATTCAAATTTTTTTTCTTTAAATGACTATAAAAATTTGATTAAGAAAAGTTGAAGTCTCCATACTATTTTTGTTTTTTTTTTTTTTTTTTTTTTTTATCATAAATCAAAATCATGCAATTTTTAAAAATATTTTATAAAATTTTTTTAGTTAAAAAGATTTATGATTATAAATATACAAGTATTATAATATATATATATTTATATATATATAGTATAATAGATTAAGATTTATAAAAACAGTCGATTAAAAAATTATTTGGACAAGTCACTAACCATCGAAACTGTAACATTACTTAAAAAAATAATATTGAATTGAGTTAAAAATTTTATCGTTAATACGCCAAGAAAACCTTAAAAAATATTTACAGTTGAAAAGTTATTTGTAGTCCCATAAAGAACTGAAATGCTTATTTGCGGCTCGTAAGCAGTTCTATCGTAAAACATAAGAGGGTGTTATGGAGCGAGGGTACGAACTCCAAACTCTACAGCGTGAAAATAGTCCAGTCTTGAATAAGTCCAAGATGGTCCAGTTTTGAATAATATATAGAAATTCATTCATAGTTAGAACATTTAGAATGAAGAATCGCATTTTAATATGCAATATGGAGGCATTTCCAAGAACGCCGAACATCTTTTCCGTTTATGATTTGCCAAAACTCATTAAATAGTTGACCAAAACATTCTGTTTAACCTTGATTCTACTTCATTACCTGTTGTGCTTTAACTATTACTTCCCTTCTTTCCACAGTACAAAAGTATAGAGTTGTCTCCATACTGCATTTTGGTTAATAAAATAAAAAAATTTATATATGATTATATGAATTGTCAAAAATTGTCACAATTGATCTAAAGCAGGATATAATTATTATCACAAATGACTATAATCATTTAATAAGCTTGAAGTTATTTTTGTATGCTTCAATTCTTGTACTTAGGGTTGTTTTGTCAAAGCTATAAATGATGCCCTTTATATTGTGCAACTAATGGTGAAACACGCTATCGAATTAGGTTACCAGTTGTAGTACTACGTGGATAACAACTATACCATTCACCTTGCACCATCTATTATTACAATTTTATAACTACAAATATGTAAACATTTTCCGATTTTATTAAAATGCTATACTTTGCAATACACACAATTTTTCCGAACATACCAGAAATATACCTACATGTTCCTGAATGTGATAGTCAAAAGCCAATAACTGTTCAGTACATTTTTGAGGCATGTCTGTGATAAAGAAATACTAGGTATTTGCGGAGTGAAGTATTTTAGCCAAAGACATCGAGCAGTCACTGGACCGTATATTATTCAGTTCATCAAAACCATCAAGTTATTTAGTGAAATTCCAATTATACATGAATTTAGTATTTTTTTGTTACATGATTTGTTACTTAAATTTATATAATCTATAATTATAATTGACAAGCATTTAGGGACCTGCGCAGTAGACACCTTTTTATTTTATTTCGATTTTCCTACTCCTTTATGAACTTCTAATATAATATATAAGTTGTAAATAAAACAAAAATACGCACACAGTTGAAAATGTTTTACTCATATGATTTTATTATTCAGCAAATACATTATGCATATCTGACATCTTGAAACAATAATAAACAAAAGCAAACAAATCAGTTATTGTAATTTACATATGTACTTGCAAATGAATCTAAGTACATATACCAAAAAAAAAACAAAAAAACAAATTCATCAAAATAAAAAATATAAAAACAACAAATCACTTGAATTCTTCATTTTTATCGTTTTAAATAACTGTTTCTAAATTTTGGTTATTTGTAGTAATAATATAGTTTTTATTAAAATTATGTATTATGTAGGTATATATATACGTACCTATTTAATGACAAAATTTTTATTTTAGTAATTTTATCCACTAAATGCCACTTACTATAGGGAATATATCGGAAACGAAGCAGTATATGACGGACGTGTATTTATGTGTGCTAAATAAAACTTACTAACACAAAACTTTTTATTAAACACGAGTGGTTTCTGTTATATCGTGCGAAGTCTATGTCAGTACGTAAATTACTGTTTTTTTAAAAACTTTAAATTTGACTTCAACTTGAAATATAATTACTCAACAGGGGCCCCTAGTCATAATTTTATTTCTAACTATTTTTTGTTATTATTACATTTTTGTTCACAACTGTGAAAACAAAAAAAAAGAAAGTGGCCTAAGAAACCTAATAAAAGTCAGTGGCCTTGCATAAATTTTATACAATTCAATACAAAAACAGGCTATGTTCTGTCATTTGTAAGGCATTTTGGTAAGCCTTTGAGATGTGAATTTAAATGTGTGGGTTAGTGCATAATCGATGTACCCACTATATTGTAATTAAAAATGATTATAAGTTAAATTTATTTAATTTAAATTATTTATTTATTAAAAAACCTAAATAAAAAAAGAGGAAAAACAAATTAAAAATTAAATTAAAATATATTTTAAACTCAAATTGTTAATTAAACTACAATATTGTAAACCGTTTGAGCTGAATGGGATTTTGGTGATTTGAATGGTGAATAAATAAATAAATAAAAGTCATCAACTACAAAAAATACTATCAATACATTTGTCGTAGGTATTTGGGAGCATCTTTAGAATTGACTCAGAATATATTTATACAAATGTGTAGGTTCCAACTATAAAACAACTAAAAACTGAATAATTTTGTCATTGACTGTAATACTATAGTTTTAGTATAAATACACATTTAAATATTCTATAATAAAATATACATATATATATATATATATATTCGTAAATTATGTATAATACATAATACATAATCTATTTTTGCATATTTTTCCCTTTATCTTCTTAACAAAAAAAAACAAAAAAAAGATGAAAACCTTCATAAATGTATATCCTTTTTTTTCCTAAAATATGTCCTTTTTAAATTGGGAATAAAAATATCTTTTAAATATTTTTTTTTTTTCAGTATAACATGCGGTTAACCACTTTTTTCTAAACCAAAAAGAATAGAAAAAAAAAAAAATTTTACAGAAAGGAAAAAATATAAATTCAACAAAAATTAAAATGTCCTTAAAAGGATTAAAAATTTTGGTTATATAAATATAGACTTAAGTTGCTGATGTCCTAAATTCATTTTAATAGAAAAAAAAATAAAAAACAAAAACAAAAACGAATATAAATATATTCCTTACATTAATAAATTTATTTATAAGGTACCTTAACAAAATTTAAAAATATATATACACACACATACATAATATGCCAATGTGTACATTGTATTCAAAAGAAATTTAAGTAAAACAATAAAAAGCAAAAAATAAAACAAAAAGTGTTACAAATAAAATTTAAATATTTGTGAAATGTCCAAGCTTTTCAAATTCAGATGAATAAAAATAACTCTTCCTCTTAGAAATAATTATACAACCTACTAACATATATATGTATATACATATTCATATATGGACAGGGTCATCGAACTTACCAAAATATTTTCGTTTTTTTTTTGTACTTTTAATTTAAATATATTTGATATGAGATAAGCGTTTTGTTGCAAATTTTTACTTGGACTTCTGAGGTCATTAATTATTTTAATTAAATAAAATGCCAAATTTTTATTAAATTTTTATAACTCACATATAGATTTTTTTTTTTTTTTAACCCCGTTGTGTATAGTTATAATTTTTTTCTTCTGGATGTATAAAACTTCTATATTCGTACGTAGAAAAGCATTTTCAAGGTGGGCGAAAATTGGGTAAAGCGAAATTTATTGTTTTGAATTAAAGACTTTGAAATTCAAAATGTAGTCAGAATTAAACTAGGAGATGTCTTAATAGCTCAACTCTACTGTGCTACCTACTGCAGAATTCCAGTAGTGTTGGTTAACAAAAATCTCCTTTCATTTAAATCAAATTTTATCAGCTTAACTGGGTTCAACACATTTGCCATAGAAAATTAGATATGTATATTGGGGGCAATCATGAAAGTCTAATGATTTTAGACTTTTTTCTAATAAAAAAAGTCAACAAAAATAAGTCACGCAATCATGAAAGTCTACTGAGTAAAATTGACTTGACTATAAAAATGTCGCCTTTGGAGGAAAAATTTTAATTGTCAAAAAACATTAGTTTGGTTGAGGTAGGCATATTTTAATATTTTAAAAGTTGATTTGATATTTTATTTATAAAAGAAATAGTTTTATGGGTTTAATATATTGGTATCTATATCATGGGTTTAAATTGTGTTTTTCTGGAAAAAGGTTATTATTATTAATAATTATTATAAATCATTTTTGAAAAATTTTCGGATAAATCCGGGGTTTAGAACTCGGGATCAAGGACCTTGAAAAAAAAAGTTTTTTATACTTATCTTGATAAGTATTGATTGAACATTATTCACATTTTGGTTTTTGGACAATTTTTTTGTTCAAGGTCTTCGGCCCCGACTTCTGAACCTCTGATCTATTCGAAAACTTTTCAAAAATTATTTAGAATAATTATTAATAATCTTTTCGCAGAAAAACACAATTTAAACCATGATATAAAGTTTCGACCCCCATTCCTTGGACCCCGGACCTATTTTTTTCATCACATTTAATAGACATTGTACTAACCACAAAAAAAAAGTCAAGGTCTTCGGTCCCGACACGTGGGACGTCGGACCTCTTGTTTACATCGTGCTTATGAGCCTAAAGACAAGTTAAAAAAAAATAAAAAATTATTGTTCAAAGTCAACAGCAAAATCGTGGTTGACTGAAAATTGTCAATCCAGTGAACTTATAACAACTCAGTTGACTTTCATGATAGCAAAAATTGCCTTTTTTCTAAAATTGGAAAAAATCAAAACCCAGTAAACCTCCATTATTGACCCCATTGAAGCATTGTATTGGTGATCGAAATTTTATCCTGATTGCGTTATTTAAAGTGCAGTTCTATTAGATGTGTGTACAAGGTGTGGAAGCTTTAAAATTTAAAATGCTAAAAAATTAAAAGCAGGACCACATCCCGAAGTGAAAAAAAAATTCTAGTTGTCGTAAAGATTATCTGCAGATCCACTGATTCATAAATAAATAAATTATAAGCTTTTAAATAATTTGGTTTTATACTCCTGCCTTTTATTTAGAATATCTTACATGGGCAAAATCATAAATATTGAGGTTCTCAGAATAATAGAAAATAATACAGAACTATCACAAGCTATCAAACGCAGAAAGACAAGCTTTTTTACCCATATATGTGTAATGACAAGTACGAAGTGCTCCAATCAATTACCAAATGTATTTTATAATCCGATCAATTGAAACATCATAAAAAATCAGTGTAAGAAAGAAATTAAAACGGGTTAAAAATAATTAGCGAATTGGTCCAAATAGTCAAATGCAGAATAGTACCCAATCTATAACGTGAAAAAAAGTGATCGTTTTAGCTTTCAGAAATGGAAATAGAAGTAGAAGAAGAAAATGTTGACTTAACTCTGCGTTCAATTCAAATGTTAAGTTCCGTCATTATATTAAATGGCTTGGCTCAAATTATGAGAATTATCAAAATATCATTTGATTCAAAATTGTAAGTCAATTTAAGTTGATTTAACAATAATGAAGTCATTTGTAAGCCTATTTTTCCAAAAAATTGATTGCGAAAATGGACTCAAGACTATTATAAAAATAATTATACAATACTATAAATTAACAATCCACTGATGGAAATACATGAAAATGATTAAGATGATGTTGATGGTGATTATTATAATGATGATGATGATGATGATTATTATGATAATGATGATGATGATGATGATGATGATGATGATGATGATGATGATGATGATGATGATGATGATGATGATGATGATGATGATGATGATGATGATTATGATGATGATAATGATGATGATGATCATGATGATGATGATGATGATGATGATGAGGATAATGATGATGATGATGATGATGATGATGATGATGATGATGAGGATAATGATGATGATGATGATGATGATGATGATGATGATGATGATGATGATGATGATGATGATGATGATGATGATGATGATGATGATGATGATGATGATGCTGGTGATGATGATGATGATGATGATGATGACATTTTTTACTAATAACTAATATTCTTCTTTGTACATCTTAATCAGTGCGTACGTTATGTACTATGATGGCGGCATTGTCTTTATAAGATGCAGTTCGAAACAGTGATATTGTGCTTCGTTCTTTTAACACATTGACTACCATTAAGTCACCGGTAAACACCAATAACAAATAACCATTTTATTTTTCCACCCCCAGGGCCCGATTAATCACCGGTGATATATTTTAAACAAAGACATAATATGTGAATATAGTTGCGCTATAACAACTCCAAATGATACAATTATGTACCAGCGTTAACTGATTGGCTGAGGAAAAATATGTTTTTGGTGTTTACAGTTGATACATTGGTAGCAAACGTTTTGAAGCTATAACGTACATTTTTTAACCTTTTTCCACTACTGTGCTGAGTGTTTTATAGTCTATACATCATAACTCTTATAATGTTTTTCGTTTTCAATATTCAACTGTAACTGTTTAAATTTGTACCACTATCTGGTACCGTTTTGGGTTTAATGCCTTATAAATACATTACCTATTCGGTTGTAACTTATATCTCTTTTAAATTGTGACTTCTCATATTTATTTGAATATTTATAGAATCAAACATTAAAATAAATGTAATTTATTCGATTTACCTGCAAAACCACCATTTATTGAGTTACGTCCTATTTTAACTAAAACAACTACTATTAAAAAAAAACTTTCCTTTTGAAATCAAATCTCTTTCAAAATTATTTAAACATTATAATTTTATAAAAATAAAATACAAAAATTCTGTATTTTAATTTTTTATCTCAAATAAAAAAAAAAAAACAAATTTTAATTAGTTGTGTTTTTTTTTTTTGAGTTATTAAAATAGTTTAAGTTTTAAATCTAAGTGTTTCAAAAGAACATTCAAAGTATTGAAAGGTAGTTGTATATTTTATATTTAAAAACTTTTTGGAAAATTTACTTTTGGTAATTAAAAGAAAATTAATATTAAACATAAGAGCCCCAAAAACTCAAAGAAACTAAAAGGTTAATTTTCACACAAAGAAAAAAGTTTTAAGCTCTTTGGATTGGTAATAAAAAAATGTTTTTTAAAAAAATGACTGAGTTTGATTTAAAAATATATGAAAAAAAAAACGTTTAACCAATAATTAAAAGAAAAAATTCCTTTTTTCTTTGACGAAAAATAGTTTTTAAAAGAAAGCTTAAGATAGTGTATTGTGTAGACTGATGAAGTGCAAACTTTTATTCACTAAATATATCTACAATACTTTAACCAATTAAAATTAGTTTAATTATAATTGTAGAGTTTACAAGAATAGTTTAATAAAAATAAAAGTTATTTGCTTTACACCTAATGGTTCTATAGGAATATTATGGAATCTATCTTTTTTAATTATCTGTTATACAGATATTTTTGGTTTTACGATTATCTGTTCTACAAAAAGATTATTTTGTATATCTGATATATTTATCTGTTACAATTTACCTGTTATATACAAATTTCTTATTTTACCTGTAACACAGAAATATTGTTCTGTCTAAATGATATGTGTCTGTTATACAGAAATTTCTGATTTTACGAGTACCTGTTCTACAGAAATATTATTCTCTCTATATTATGTTATATTTGTCGGTTGTACAGAAATTTGTGGTTTTAACTGTTCTCAAGAAATATTATTCTATTTATATATTGTATTTATCTGTTATATTTACCTGATATATAGAGATTTCTTATTTTATCTGTAATACAGAAATAATATTCTGTCTATCTGTTATGTATCTGTTATACAGAAATATTATTCTATCTATATGTTATATTCATCGGATTTATAGAAATTTCTGTTCTTAAATGTTCTACAAAAATAATATTCTGTCTATCTGTTATATTTATCTGTTACATTTACCTGTTACATATAAATTTCTTATTTTATCTGTAATACAGAAATAGTATTTTGTCTATCTGTTATGTATCTGTTATACAGAAATTTCTGATTTTACGAGTACATGTTCTACAGAAATATTATTCTCTCTATTTGTTATATTTGTCGGTTGTACAGGAATTTGTGGTTTTAACTGTTCTCAAGAAATATTATTCTATTTATATATTGTATTTATCTGTTATATTTACCTGATATATAGAGATTTCTTATTTTATCTGTAATACAGAAATAGTATTCTGTCTATCTGTTATGTATCTGTTATACAGAAATATTATTCTATCTATATGTTATATTTATCGGTTTTATAGAATATTCTGTTCTTAATTGCTCTACAAAACTATTATTCGGTCTATCTGTTATATTTATCTGTTATATAGAAGTTTCTAGTTTTACATGTTCTAAAAAAACATTGATTTGTTTACCTGTTATATTTATCTACATTTATCTGTTTTATTACATTAACTATCTATATGTTATATTTGTCGGTTTTATAGAAATTTATGTTCTTAAATGTTCTACAAAAATATTATTCTGTTTATCTGTTATACAGGAGTTTTTAGTTTTACATGTTCTAAAAAAAACATTATTTTTTCTATCTGTTATATTTATCTACATTTAACTGTTATTTAGAAGTTTCTAGTTTTATCTGTTGTACATATTAAAAATATTAATTTGTTTATCTTTTATACAGAAATTTATTGTTTTACTTATGCTACAGTAATATAATAATGTCCATCTGTTATACAAAACTTTCTAATTTTATGAATACCTGTTCTTGAGAAATATTATTCTATCTATATTTGGTATATTTACATGGTATATAGAAATTTCTTAATTTATCTGTTAGGTATACATAAATATTATTATGTTTATCTGTTATACAGAAATTTCTGTATTTACCTGTTATACAGAAAATATTACTTGAAATATTAAAAAGAAAATCGATTTCAAAAATTTAGTCTTTTTACAGAATTACAGAAATTTATATACCATACATTATAAGAACTAGATATTGGTGATTGGATTCGGTGTTAGGATTAATCAAAATTTAGAAATATCCTATTACAGATTTCTTGTTAGACTGCAATAATTCTAATTGTGCAAGATAGATCTTCCCATCCTAATATAGAACACGAAGCCAAGAAAATGCCAAAATTAAAAATAATTTTCAAATAAACATCTTTGATTATTGTACAACTCCTACAGTTACATATGGTACTAACATAGATTACACCAAATGGTTAAGTTCTTCAAATCAACCCATCATTTCTTCACTTCTTCTTGTTATACACTTCAAAATATATTATATGAATTAACAATCAATCAATATTGTGTTATACTCTATTAATGTGCATACCAACTTACAAAGCTAATTTAGTTAAATTCATTATATATATATAAATTTATTATATATATATTTAAAGCATAAAAGTGATTAATAGGTAATGATGTAGCCAAAGCACGATAGAGACACTCTTGAATATTTAACTTTAATCCTCCACTTATTCAAACTAGATATTCGTGTATAACAGTATTGTTACAAACATAATGTTTGACTATATTTAAAAATAAAAAATCTACAATATTTCAAATTCGCTATTATATCACTATTGTATATTTTAGTATTGTTTCATCGCATTATTAAAACCGTATATACAATAGAGTTCAAATTTAATATTTATTTCATAATAATTTCACAATAATTTCACAATAATTTTATAAGATTCACAAATAAAATAAATTTTATAAAATTCAGCTAAAGAACTAGCTTTATTAATATACAACTCCTGAATGTAGACAAAATATTTATAAATAATGTAGATGATATCAAGAAAATTATAGAATTAATTGGCTTCTTGATCCGCATGGGTTGTCTCTGAAATTGAATTTAAATGAACAATCTCAGAAAACAAACCAATGTACAACTAATGTTAATTATGTTTCCAGAAATAACTAAAAGTAGCCATTTTTACTTGCTACTATATCTACTTATTTATATCTATATTCTAAAAACAATCCACACCATTACCTACCATCCACCTACCTCTTGCATGTACTTAACTAAACACTTTAATAAATTTATTAAATTAAACTCTTAAACTTCAACTTCAATTAACACAGATTCAATTCTAAACGAAACAAATAAATGATCAATAAAATTTTTTAAATATTCTAAACAGAAACAGTGTTAATACTTATTACTGAAAATGCCAAAAAACAAATCAACAAAAAAAAATTAAACATGGTTTTTGCAAATTAATTCAAAAGCCTAAAATCTAATTTAAAAAATCTCATAAAACCAAATTACTTAATTTTTAGTTAAAAATTGTAATTTATCCAATAATTATTTTCATTTGTCTCCTTCTTTAATCTTACTACCCCTAAACATAATATACACATACAATTTGAATACTATACACACCACCTACATACTATAGAACCTCTTTCAAAATTCAGACATCATGGCAAGCAAAAAAAAAAATAAAAATAATAATCATTCAACCAATTAAACAAACTATATCGGTTCCAATTTGAATTTGATTAATTAGTAAAAGTAATTTAATGACTGGATTTGAATGGATTGATGGGAATTCATTAATGACATCAAAACCCCACTAACTAACTTTAAGTTGAAAATTAAATAGGTAGGTAAATAATTTATTAAAAATAAATATTTTTCGGGTATGATTAAAAATGAATGTCGATATACAGTGGTGAACATTTTAATTTCACTATAATGAATGGATTAACCGGTTTTTAATTTTTTTTAATTTAAGAGGAGAATCATTATTATCCGAACAAGTCTATAAAGAGTAGGAACATTTATACTCCTATATACATATTTACATATACATACTTAGCATAGTCATAACATGATCAATAATCGGTAGAAGGACACAAAAAAATGTATTTTAATGTGATGGTAAGTAGATGTAAATGATTGGCGGTGCAAACAACACTAGGTAGAAACCAAGAGGCAGTAGATTTAGATTAATAGGAATACATTCCCAAAAACGGCTTTAATGGCTTCGAAGAAAATATAGTCTTCAAATAGCAATGAATCAGAGCTACACCGAAACCCTATGCTTTGAAAAGGAATAGAAGGAGAGATAAACACTGTAATTACTGGCTGCATAGTGCATACCATCCGACCAATTACAATTCGGTCCGCTCCTAATTTGCTTTTCTTTCAAAAAAATTCTTTCAAAAAATCGGTTTCACCGAATTCTTCTGTTGCTGTGTAAGATTTCGTCTCTTCAATTAAAACTGGGTGTGCTCTTAATTTGTTTTTTTTTTCTATTCCCTTTGAAATCACAATGAATTCAAAGTACTTCGAAACTCTATGCTTCCAAAGAGAATAGTAAAAGGGCACAAAAAATGTTTGGTTACTTCTCCAGCACTCCATACCATATGAAATTTCGTCTTTCCAATTACAATTCGGTCCATTCTTAATTTATTTTTTTTCTATTCTCTCTCAAATATGAATCCGAGCTACACCCTAACCCTATCCTTCGAAAGGGAATAGAAAAAGGGCAAAAACAAAATTTACTTACTTGTTAAGGTATACTGTGTAAGATTTCGTCACTTCAACTATAATATTGGGTCAGCTCCTAATTGGCCTTTTTTCTATTTCGTTTGAAATCACAATGAATACTTCGAAATTCTATGAGACACAAAGAAATGTTTGCTTACTTCGTCGGGGATGCATAAGGGCCCCTCATTGATTACTTCCTCAGAGCTCATTGCTTACTTCCCCAAAGCTGCACCAGGGCCCCGATTTCTTTCTTAATTTAAATTTGATGACTTCCTTAACTGAGCAATTCTCTCCGATACGTTCAATGTACCCGAACTAGTGAAATATCTTAAATTAAATTATCCAGACTATACTTAAGCGATTATACATCTCATTTTTGAGTTTGACATTACATCCTCTTTTCCACAATAAATTGTCCTTTTCAAGACCACATATTCGTTAATTTTTTTTTTTTAAGCCACCAAGTACGTGCTTACTAGACTGCAACAGTGTCCTCATATATATTAACATTTCTATTTAAAATAATCACAAAAAAAAAATATTTATACCCTCTCCAGCCTCTGGATTATTTGTAAACACCTACATACCAAAATTAACAACGAATATACATTTTATTTCAATATTAAATTAGTTTATACCATTTATTTACATACGAATGATGTTTGGCCAGGACACATTTTTTTTGTTGCCATTTTTTCTATAATATTTCAAGTGTAAATTTTTGCGTTTGGCTACTGAATGTCGTTTAGAATTTAATGCAATTAATCTGGGGTGAAACTGAAAAATTTTACGCAAAATTTACGAATTTTTTCTCCATCTCTACCTCTACTCAACACGTATTTTATTATATATAAAAAATTAACGTATATAAAATTATATTGTAATTTAATGAAAGAACTGAAAATGACTGTATGAAATGAAATATAATGATTGTGTGTGTGTGTGTGAAAATGAAAAAGAGAGTTCCGGTTTGGTTTTTGTGTGTGTGTTTTTGTTTTGAATAAAAGAAAACGATAACATAAAATTACACCCCATTAATTTAAATCACATTTAATTTGAATTATTAGCACTGATGGTAAGCCAGAGCAAGCGCGCGTTAAGCAGTTGTGTATTAAAAAATCAAAAATTTTGCCAAAAACTTTATTTCATTATGTTAAGTGGAAATTTTTTGTTTTTTTATTTAATTTTTTTTTTTATTGAGATAGAATGAATTTATGTACTTCACTCACTCTCATTATATTTAAGTGTAGACTAATGACTATGGTCATTTTTTTTTTGTTTGTTTATTTTCAATGTCAAAATTCAATGTCTGAATATTTTTTACTCCTACTTGTTTTTTTTTTGTTTTAATTAAGTGAAAATGTTATATTGTGAAATAATAATTACAAGTAAAGGACAATGAAGTAGTTTTATTTTTTTTCCGACTATAAATTAAATTATATGTTAATATAATTATAAAATATAATTAATAATTTTGAAAAATACAACATCATTGAAAATATCCGATGTCATTGAAATTAAAATAGAATATAAAAATGAAATGTAGTATATTTGTAGATTATAGACTTGATTCTGCCACAGTGGTAGAATGCCAGGATAATTATTTATTTTTTTTGTATATTTCACATCAGAATATTATCTTTAAATTTTATTCTAGTTGGAGCAGGATTTGTGGAAGAAAAAAAGCATTTATTCTATTCTATTCTATTCCATTCCATTCCATTCCATTCTATTCTATTCTATTCTATTCTATTCTATTCTATTCTATTCTATTCTATTCTATTCTATTCTATTATATTCTATTATATTCTATTCTATTCTATTCTATTCTATTCTATTCTATTCTATTCTATTCTATTCTATTCTATTCTATTCTATTCTATTCTATTCTATTCTATTCTATTCTATTCTATTCTATTCTATTCTATTCTATTCTATTCTATTCTATTCTATTCTATTCTATTCTATTCTATTCTATTATATTCTATTCTATTCTATTCTATTCTATTCTATTCTATTCTATTCTATTCTATTCTATTCTATTCTATTCTATTCTATTCTATTCTATTCTATTCTATTATATTCTATTCTATTCTATTCTATTCTATTCTATTCTATTCTATTCTATTTCTTTGAAAATCTGTAACTTAGATCCAACAGCGTGAATCTTTTCTAGTGTATTTGGATGATTTTGAAGTCTGATGAAATATGATGTTGACTTGGGGATGTGACTCTGTCTTTTACAGATGAAATGTTTAGATATAATCGTATTCTGCCATTTTTTACAAACCAAGGAGCGTTTGCAATAGATTGTAACACTTTTGATTAAAAACGTTTAACTATTTTTAAATTTGAATTGCTTGTAGTACCCCTTAGCTCAAGACCGTAAGTCCAAACTGATTTTTATATGGCTTTGTATATATTATCAATTTGCAATAAAATGTCAATTTAGAATAACGTTCTAATAAGCCAGCAGTGTTAGTTGAACTTTATTCTAAATTGCTTGTTCTTTTGGAAAATATTAATTCTCCAAGTAGGTCGAAAGGTCTAAATTCATTCCCAAGTACTTTACTGATACCACCTGTGGTATTACATCGTTTAATTTTACTACAGAACACATACCTTTATGTGATATGCATATGCGAAAGTAATGTGCACCGATTTTGATGTGTTTATCTCTGTTATAAATTTTTAAAAGATTTTGTTGCAATCTGCCACGACAATAATTATTATGATGTCATTTTTGCGAACATTGCTCTGTTATCTTAATACTGATGTAGAACATGGATTTTTATTATTTTTATTAGTGAACAGATAGAGCCTCAATGATGCGACTGATGAAGAATCGATAAATTTACATCTTCTTCCAAACTTTCTCTTACAACGACGATATTTTCTTTAATACGCACATTTTTTTGACATGTTGATATTATTGTCATTGCATTCATTTAAACAGTACTATGTGCTATGAAATCTACTCTCAGTCAACGGATGGTTTACTCAGATTGACCATTATGTCCGCCATGAGAATAACGAAGTCTGTAATTTGCAAGAATGGGATACTGATTTAAATAATTGTGTAACGTTGATCAAACGTAATGATACAGTATACTGGTCATAAATGTCAAAAACCAATGCGTAATAGCAGCTCATTTGACAGTTAACACTTTACGCAAAAAAAAAATACCCATTGTATATGATTTGAATACACCCCAATTCTTTAGCAAAATGTAAGCATTTGAAATGTGAATTAAGTGACTTCAATAGTGATATTCTATTGTACAACTCTTCTATGCAATACGATTTATCATATTAAAACGTTTTAAGGTATTATTTTAGGCCAATGCTAAACAAGGAAACTTGAAATCGGTCTTTCTAGGAGAAATAAGATTTCTATTTCAAGTTAATCCCAATAAAACAATTTTTTTGCTCTACTTCCCGCTGAATTCACTCTGAAAACTTGAAATATTAAAATATTTGTATTTAAACATTTTAAAAACATGCAATTTTAGAAGTATATCAAGTAGATCAAGGCTCAGTAAAAATATGACAAACAAATTTATGCTATAGTATCCTAGATACCTAGCTTGACTACGTTTTTTCCTATGTTTCAGTGACCCATACTGATGGCTACTACTCTTAATATATCGGGGCCGAATATATTAGTACCTTTTAATATATCGAAACCGGATTATACCAAAAGTTGTTTGGTTTTGTTAATGTTATATGAGGGTAATGTTTTCTTAGAGGTAGCACAAATATTTAATCTATGCCACATTTCGTTTACTCTTGCCAAATAGTATGAATGAATGAATGCGTTTCATTGAAGAGTAAACGTCCTTCTCAAGGGGATTGTCAATATTAAAATTTTGCTTCGCCAGTAAACCAGGTCTTTTAGTCTCCTCTATGTTACTGCGATCGGGACCCCAGAGTAGAGAGATTGAAAAACGGCCAGCTACACTTTCAAATTCATTTCGACATTGTTCCACCAAATTCAGATCAGATAGGGTCCGCAAAAGTGACTTTGAATGCGACTGTCAAGATTAAAATTTTGCTTCGCCAGTAAACCAGCTCTTTTAGTCTCCTCTATGTTACTGCGATCGGGACCCCAGAGTAGAGAAATTGAAATACGGCCAGCTACACTTTTAAAAAAAAATGGAATTCAGTTTTAAAATGTGTTATATTCGATTTCAATAACCAAAAATAATTTTTTTTTAAATGTAATTAATCTAATTTTTCAAAGAGGGAGGTGAAGTGAATACCCTCATAAGTAATTTAATTAGTATAAGTACAAGTAGTGCAAGTTAAATTGTAGTATAAGTCTAATAAAGTGAAGCTCAACTCTTCACAGATATTGGCACAAGTAACATGAGCGCATAATACAGTATTTTAATTTATCCACCACAAGCTTATGCCACGATCATTATAAAATTAATATTTAGAATGTATAAACATTTTTTTTAGTATTATTATAAAATTAAAGTACAAAAATTACATTATAAATGAATTGTATGTGAACTATCATGATAAAAAAATAAATAAAAGGAAAAAAAACGTTGTAAGGACTTTCTTAACCACAAAACAGCTCTACTTCAAAACCACTGGCATATTTAGAGAGACAATAAGACTTTGATATTTTATAGATCTCCTCATAAAATTCCTACACCCACTCCGCAGTACCTACGCGGTCCAAATTGTATTATTACATCACATCCTTTCAAGCTTGACTATCATTCTAATTTTAATGTAAATGCACATATAGCAATTTTCTAAACCATTATTCTGAAACAAAACTAAATAATTTGTAAAGAATTTATTTTATTTTTAAATTATGAAATTAGTCATTCTTCCATAAATAAACTTTTTTATTAATCAAAAATTTCCTTAACACTAAAAATTTATGTTAAACTAAAATCTTCAAAACTTCTTCGTTATTTAAATTTAATCAGGAAGAATAAAAAAAAAAATGTATCTACAGAATAAACTTGCAAAATATTTACAATAAAATTTTCTACAAAACTTTTTGAACACACTAAAAAAAAAAAACTAATATTAGGCTTACCAACATGTTAAATATAAAGAATAAAATCAATACAACAACAACACTATAAAAATATAAATTAGAAATCTTTTTAATAAGCAACAAATCCCATATTGTATTAAACATCATATATGATACATGTGTGTGTTTATAATATTAAGAATAAGAAAAAAATTTAAAACCTGTACACCACAACATTTTCTATAATACAAATTGAATTTTAAATCCTTTAACTTTTTACATCCAAAAAAAAAAAAAAAAACAAACACCAACAAAAAAAATGTTTGCAAGTTTACTTGTTGTTGATTGAATTATCTTAAAGTTGCAACAGCATCTTGTAATACTAACCTTAAAAAGAAAAATAATAATAACAAAAAAGAGTAAAAACAAAATCAGGATAACATGAAATAAAATTAAAGAAGTTTTTTTTGCATGTTTATGCAACATAAAAATCAGATCAGATATAAAAGACCTCAAAAATTTGTAAACTGCATTAAAAGTTTTTCTTATGGTTTTATTTGATTATTTTTGTTTTTTTTTTTATTAGAACACCATTACTTTTAAGTAAGCATCGCCTCTGCATTTTCTTAAAAATAATTTTCTATAATACATATTTTGTTACATTATTATCCTTTTTATTAAAAGGATTGTTGTAATAATCTAAGTGAAATAAAAAAAAAAAACTATTCTTTAGTACCATTTCCTGAAAACAAAACCAAGAAAAATATTATTATTCCTGTCAATTATAGGATATTATTTATTATTATTATATTATAGTAAAATTGATTTTATATCAAAACTAACATCTTACACCGCACGCAAGGGTTTTGGAATGGTCATAAGCAATATGATAGTCCAATAACATATTTCTACTACGTTACAACTAGTGTTTCCATTACCGGTATTACCGAAACCGGAATTCCGGTATTACCGAAGATTATTAAAACCGAAATACCGACATTACCCAACCAAGAAAACCGATATTTCGGTATTGTTTAATAAATTTTGTAATAGTTTAAAAATATTAAAAAAAAGTTTAATTTTCTACTTTTTTTGTGCACCATAATTCAAAATAATTTGAATTTGAATTGCAGCAACCTATTTTTTCAAATAAAAAGCATTGTCAAGAGACGATTTTTGTGAAGAACAAGCTGACCTAACTTTAGACGAGCATATTTAACCGTTAATTGTCAAAGTAAGAAGAGTTGTAAAAATATTTCGGCAATCTCCAACAAAAAATTACATGTATTTACAAAAACATGTTAAAGAAGAATATGGAAAAGAATTGAAGTTAATTTTAGATTTTAGAACCGGGTGGAGTAGTCTTTTGTTTATGTTTGAACGGTTCTATAAATTGAAAAGCTCTTTTCAAAAGGCTTTAATTGATTTACAAATGGACATCACGGTTTCAGAAGAAGAGCTTGACTTAGGTTTTCGTATAGTAACGGCGTTAACTCTTATTAAACTAGCTGTAGAAAATGTATGCTTTCCAGATGCTGATTTGTATAAAGGCGACATTGCATTAGAGTTTATGTTTGATGAACTTTCTAAGCAACTAAATTCGTTCAAAAATGATCTTAAAATCGCCTACGAAACACGTAGAATTATAGAACGGCGCTTTATAGAACGCCGCTTCAAATATGCAGATCTTCTCAGTTTCCTGCAGGATCCTAAAAATATGAACAATGAACGAGAAGATTATGACATATTTAATTTAACTTCAAAAACAACGTTGCAGTCTCAAATTATTTTTCTATTGGAAAGATTGTTCACTCTTTCACTAGACTTAAGTAAAATCGAATGCGGAGGACGTTTTAGTGATCACAAATTCAGAAATTATAGTCGAGGAAGAGCGAAAACAGTTGTCATTAAAAGAAGTTCTTCAGCAAAAATTAAAGGAAAGATCGGAATGCAAGCAAAGTAATGCCACCCAAAAAATAAGATCAAAACAAGAGCTTCTAAAAGTTATTCGAGCAGAAGTGAAATGTTAAGAAGAGGAAGGTTGAAAGGGCAAGTATCTAAGTATAATTGAATGTTATTTAAAAACCGTAAGACATACCAGTGTTGAAGCAGAAAGGGCCTTTTCAGCAGCAGGGCTGTTATTAACCAAAAGTAGTATAACCGGTCGATGCTTTCGGATAACAGTATAAATAATTTATGCTTTTTAAAAGTCTATTTCTATCGCTGACTTGAATAAAATAAGTTTTTTTTTACTACGGAAAATACCGGTATTTCCAGTTTCGGTATTGACATCAGTACCGAAATACCGGTTTTAAAGAAACTCTTCGGTACTGGAAACCCTAGTTACAACACTGAGTTCAAACAATTCATCTCGATAAGTGGCAACACGGGGGATAGAATAGAAAATGACAACATAATTAGAAAAATAATAAAATGTAAAATTTAATAATCCAATATAGTGTAGACCTGTAAAAAGAATAAAATAAAAACGAATTTAACAATTACAAATGAAAATACAAATTCATAATACACTTCAAAAATTTTCATATTAAGTAAAAAAAAAAGTGGAAAGCAAAATAAAAATAAAAAATATAAACCATATTGATTTTGGCAAGGAAATCCTTTTTTTATGGAAAACTTTCTAAATTTTTTGGACCAAACGCTTGAGAAAAACTAAATTGTTGTTATTCGAAAGCACTTAACGGAGGAAGTGATAAAATGTTTTATTTTTTTTTATTTTTTGTTATTTTTTTTTTTTTTTTATTAGTTATAGTAAAAGGATATTAGAGATTTGACCAAAAATGCAAATGATTAGGTTTTTTTTTTAAATTTCCCATTTTTTTGTTCCAATTTTTTTTTTTGTAATATTATTGTTTTTTTGTTTTTGTTTTTTTCTTTAAATTCTATGGAACAAGATAATTTATTTGGCAAAAAATTAATTTGAAATTGTAGAATAAAATTTTGTAATCAAAAAAGTTGTGGTAAATTTTTTTTTTTTGGTTTTTAATATAATTTTCCAGGATATATTTTACTTGTAAAAACCATGATAGGTTTGAAATTATTTCAGGAAAAACTTAAGGATTTCCTCAGTAAAATTTTTATAATTAAAATTATTTTTTTTGGAAATAATAAAAAAAAAAAAAACTAATTTTATTTAATTAAATTAATGTGCAGAAAACTTTGATCATAAACTAATGAATTTTTTAAAACCATTAAAATTGGTTTAGAAAAATTATGTGAAGCGAATAAAATACATAGAGAAAAAAATTGAAGTTAACAATATAACGGAATTATTTTTTTAAACAAATATTATAATATCATGTATTTTATATTTCGTTAAATCATATATGTACTACCTATATTTACTTCTTTGTATTTAAATTTAATTGCCTTCTGACTTAGCAAATATTAATACCAGCTTTGCCATTGAGACATAATTTTATGCATTCGTGGCATTTGAAGTAGCATATTTTTTTTATTGTTGAGCATTACTTGGCATTAATAATTATTATTCCCGTCAGGGGAGGCTGTAAAAAAATTAACTGAATGAAATTTATTTGAAATTGAAAGCCATACAACTGATATTACTAAAATTGTACACGATTTAATGAATTTAATTAATTTCGTTGTCTATAGCCCACGGTTCCCAAACTATGTTCCACGGACCAAAGGTGTTCCGTTGAAGATTATTAAGTGTTCCGTGTAAAAAGCAAATTAATCTCGTTAGAAAAAATACGTGTACTGGAAAAAATAATTCAATGGCTCCAGCCAAACTTCGCCGACATTTCGAAACAAACCACGCTGAGTTAAATAAAAAGATATAAATTTCTTTAAAAGACAACTTGAGTTACTGGAAAAATCTCAACATCTCAACTTGTGAAAACTGAAAATGAAAATTCAACAGAGGCATCTTTTCGCGTGAGTTACCGCATTGCCCGTAACGGTGAAGCTCATACAATTGGAGAGACGCTTTTTAAACCTTGTGTACGAAGACATTGTATCCTGTATGTTAAATGAAGAATCCGCTAAAAAAATTGATACACTACAATTAACCAATAATATTGTTTTGCGCCGCATTAAAGATCTTTCTACTGATATGAAGACACAGCTAATTAATCCACTTAAAATTTGTAGTGAATATGTATTGCAAATGAATGAATCAACAAATATTGCTGGCCTCGCTGTTTTATTAGTATTCGTGCGGTATGTACATAATAATTGTATTGAAGAAGATTTACTAATGTGCGAATATCTGCAAGAAAAAACGACTGGAGAAGATATATTTAATTGTATTAACAATTAGATTACAAAACACGAAATCGAATGCACTGATATTTGTACAGATGGTGCACAAGCCATCATGGTAGTAAAGATGACGGGAGTTGTAACACGCATTCTGCTACAGTGCCACAAAAAGGCACTGCATTCTGCATAGACAAACA
The DNA here is from genome assembly GCA_963942445.1 of Argyra leucocephala. NCBI lineage: Eukaryota > Metazoa > Arthropoda > Insecta > Diptera > Dolichopodidae > Argyra > Argyra leucocephala. The sequence goes on along the minus strand of OZ012681.1, from coordinate 115,759,501 downwards.
TTAGTATCAAAAACATGTCGCCTTTATTTAACTGCTATTGTAGCTGTAAAATATGAAGCTGTAAAAATAATCAATTTTGTAAAATCACGACCACTTCAATCGAGATTAATTAAAATTAGCACTTTTATTACATACCGAAGTTAGGTGGCTGTCCAGAGGAAAAGCATTGGTGAGACTTTTTCAACTTCGAAGTGAATTATTAGTTTTTTTCTCGTCGACCGATTTGGCAAAGAATTTTATTGACTTATTAACCACTCATTCATGGTTGTATTTAGCAGATATTTTTACTAAGTGCATTGAAATTACAAGGAAGAAATATTACAATTTTTAATGTACAAGATAAGATTGCATCTTTTAATAAAAAATTAAACTACTGGATTTCTGAAGTTGAACAAAATAATTTTGATTGTTTTCCCACATTAGAAGCGTTTTTAATTGAAAAAAATTGTAAAGTAAATGATAAAGCCTCCAAAGAAATTTTAGAATATTTGCATAACTTACAGTCGAGCCTATTATAATATTTTAAAAATTCCCCTGATGATAACTCTTGGATTAGAAATCCTTTTGTAGTAACAAATAATCCAGTGGGTTTTAGCGCAAGTAATTATGAAAACCTAATTGATTTAATTACTGACTCTAGTTTAAAACAAAAATATAATGTAAAAATTAATTAAATGAATTAAATGAATTTTTGATTGGCCGCAACAAAATCGAAGTACAGAAACCGACTGAATGCTACACCAGACATAAGAATTCAGCTTTCTAATATTGAGCCTGATATAAAAAAAAAATGTGTAATGCAAAGAATCAAAAACACCGCAGTCATTAATAATAAAAATTATTTATTTTTTTTTACTTATTCATTTTATTATTTTTATGTATTTCGTATAGTTATGTGTTATTGAATTTCGGAAAAATATACTATTTATTTTGTTTGTAACTCTTATATATATCCTGATTTTGATCCATTCACCAATAGACAATTGATATCTGCTGCATAGAACCCTCAAATCTTTGGGCCTTTATCAAAAAGGTCAACTAAGTTGAGGGATGAACCAGGGCATAAAGAGCTAAAAGCCTATATGCCGGGCCTGACATATTACGGCCACTTCCGTGACAAAAAAACAATAAACAATTCAAAATTTCTAATATGTCCATATTTAGGGTATTCTGCATAAAATATACTTAAAATATTATCAATAGAAGAAAATAACAGATCCGTAATAAATGTATGAATTTCTTAGAAGAAATAACACTAAGACAGGAACTACCGAAAAATATTGAGATTTTTGAAAATTTTGTTTGTTTTCGAGCTTTGATTTTTAAACATTGTCAACAAACAAACGACAATAATATTTTTATTTTATTTTTAATTATAACAATAGGTTTATATTTGTGTGATCAGATAATGACTGTATAAATTAATAAGTTTAAGACGGTCGCGGTATAATATGGAAGTCTCAATGGATCATTCTGAGATAAAAATCTAAGTACAAGACGCAAAAAATTACGCTAAACAAATGCCAACCGATTAATATCAGTCAAGTAATGAGGGGATCATAGTTCACTGGTAAACACCTATGGGGCGTTTTGTGACAATTATCGAACAAATTGAAATTTGGATACAGATTCGGAGATTATATTTTCTTATTGAACCTTTATTACTAATCAAACACAATTAGAGGATTAGAATTAACAAAATTATCGTCAGTTGTAGTTGTAGTTTTCCATATTCTTCAATAATAACCAATCTTACGTTTTTTAAATGTTATTTTAGTTCATTTCGCTAACAAAATATCCTTTTTGAATCACTCATAGTCTAAAAATATTTTACGAAAATTATTTAGAGTCAATAAAGGAAATACAAATTGATCTTCTGGCTAGTTTAAGTGCAAGTCAATTTTTTGTTATCAATTATACAATTGTGTAAAAAGAGGATCTTGGGACTTACATGCATTAAAAAATAATTAAATCTAGATAGGTTTTTAAAATTATCGAAATTGGTGCCATTTCAACTTCTATTGAAATTGTTTCTGTAATTTTAACATTAACTTGTATTTGGCATGCTTTTCATTGGCTTAGAAAAGTATATAAGAAGTAAGTGGCATATACCAAATATCATGCCAAGATTGCATTTATTGTCCCATGTAAGTATTGGATATGGATTATCCAATGCTTACATGGTACAAACCAAGATGTTAATAACGGTAAGATTCCAGTAACATATAAAGTAAGCAAAAATGATGCTGAAAAACACCATACCAATTTCAGATCAGCGGTAGCGCTGTTGAATAACAACGTCATATAAATAAGAATAATTTAAAACAAACTAATAAAACAGGTCAATAAAAATATTAAATTAACCATGCATAAAAGTCTTACAATATCCAGAGAACACATTAACAACACAGTTAATACAAAATTTAGATAGTGGATTCCAACCATTATTTAAATTAATTTAAAATTAAAATTATGTCAGGTAGATTTAAGATAATAAATAATAGCATAAGGATTATTATACCTAGTCCATAACTCATTATAGACTAGTTTAAATTTGATAAAAAATTTTTAAAAAAATTGTAGATCAGTTAAAGACAGTTAAGGAATTATTATTGTATACAAAATTGAATTATTAATGGCTCAAACTATATATAAATATAAGTATTATTGTAAACATTTTAATTAGTCGCAAGCAATAACGAAGGAAATAAGTTACTTCCGAAATATTGATATTTCCACAAAAATACTAAATGTCTTATGTATTTTAAATGTTATTTCAATTCATTTCTCTCTCCAAATATCTATCCATTTTGAATCAATCATTGTCTAATTATATATCTTACGAAAATTTTTTAAAAATAATTCAAGAGGATTCAAATTGATTTCCTGATATTATTTTTAAGCCCAAGACAATTTTTGTTAGCAAATATACAACTGTGTAAAAAGATACCTTGGGACTATACTTACATTCATTAAAACATAATTAAATCTATTTTTGTTTTTAATTATCAAGACTGGTGCCCTTTCAACTATATTGCTGGATATGTGCCTGTAATTTTCAAATTAAATTTTATGCTAATCCGCCCAACCATAGCTTTTCTATTAAGCCACAGGAAAAAACTTGATCAAATAAAACTTCTTAACGAAGAATACAAGTCCTGGGTCAGTGTTCTATTAATTGATTAATTATTACATTAAAGATTAATTTTCAAATCTCATTATACATCAATAATTTATCCACACATCCCTAATTTGTACTAAATTAATCAAATAAAATCAAATAAAAAATTTTAATGGATTTAGTTACACATTTTTGAGAATAATACTATTGGTTTGGGTTTGGTTGGGTTATTAATTTAGGATAATATGGCATTTCATGACTCTTGACTTAAAAAAATATTTTTAATAAATTGCCTACTCTTAAAACACTATCTAATAAACGTCTAAAAATAAATAAGTACGAACACATTATATTACACATATTAAAGTTTATCATTTTGCAAGCTCTGAAGTACTAAATACCATGAAACTAGATATAAAATTCAAAAATTGAGGTATTACTGTATATCAATACTTCATGGCATTTCAAAAGTATTGGTATACAATTAGTAATACCGCAATTTCTAATTTCAATATCCAGTTCCAATACAAATTGTATACCAATACTTCATGGTAATTCTATACCATGAAACTTGATACAAAAACATCATTAAGTCAAGATGAGAAAACTTATGACTCATAATTTAGTTTAGTTAAATTTAATGCCATTCAATTTTAAATTATCTCTATACAATATCTCATCCGCCTACAATAGAACGAACCTAAAATATTACATTTATAATAAAGTAAAATAATTTTTATTTAATTTTATTTTTTTTTAAATTAAAAAATTTTGAAAATTTCTACTTCATTTACAAAATGTATAAATAGTTGACCTAAATTTTGTAGATTTAAAACAACAACAACAAAAACAAAATAATAATAGTAAAAATATGAAAATCTTTTTACTTAAATTAGTAAATTTATTCCCAAGAATTTAACACACACAACAAAAACAACAACAACAAAATTATATTTTAAATATTCAGATTTTCTGGCGCCTCAATATTATCCTATTTTTCTTTTTGTATTACACATCCTTAGAGTGCTATACTGCTGCCTGCCTATGCCTTATTATTGCCAATTCTATATTCAAGTCTTGTTCAATTATATATACACATATACAAAGTACATATATAAAAGATCAATTTTAAATCTGAAATTTATCATAATATATAATAAATGTAGGTCAACATTTCCTCCTATTTTTCTTTTTTTTTTAAATTAATTTTTTTTATAAAAATTTCCACCCTTTATTTCAACATTTTGTAATGTACATTTTTTGGTATAGGAAAAACCAATGACATATTTTTGTTATTCTAGTAAAGTACATGTAATGAAATATTTATAAAAAGACAAAGAAAAAAAGAATGATGCACATGGATAGAATTAATTTAATTTTATTGTGATTTCAATCAGTATTATTTTGTACCCTGGATGATGATAAAGTAGTTATTAGGCAGCCTTAGAGTATATAGTCGATACAAATTTGAATATGAGAATATGAAAGTGACAAAAGCATTAATATATTTTCTTCTATACTAGTCCTTTTTTCATAATCCGTCAAAATTAGGTCGTTGATATTTTGGACTTAATTTTTTTTTTGGATCATGATAAGTCACTGTCACTGTCCTAATAATGAAGCTATTGAAAACAGATGACAAATAAATATTGTTACTTATAGGCGTATGGATAGAATTTAGACTATGCAAACAATTTTCAATATACTCTAAAATAATATATCCTATTAATTTCTGTATATTTTCTATCATTATTATATAAGTATTATAATTGCAATATTTCGTATTTCTAATTTACATTATCAACAGCTTATACTAATGCTTTTTTTTTTATTTGTAGTTATTAAGTTCATATACAATTCAGAGTATTAATACAATAATGCTTAATTCTATAAATGTATTTATATTTGTGTTATAAATTTGTTTTAAATGTGACCGTAGCATAAACAGTCTGGTTTTATAATTTTTAAAATTGGTTTTTTGTTTACACCTATGACTCATAATTTAATTTGACTAATCTGAATTTTTATATTTATTATAAATAATTTTCTGTCATATTTTATCTAAAACTGTTACATTCAACAACCAGACAGACAATCATTATCTAACTACAAAACAGATTAACTACTTACTAAATTTATTTCAATTCCGAAAAAGAGCAATCTGGGTGCACCTTTCACTGGCCTTTACCTGATATTGATTGCTTTGGAAAGATCCAATAAAAATTTCCATAAAAGACCAGACTGGCCTATGTTGAACGTGACGAAAATTTGGCCTATATTGAACCTACCTTAAACTTACTTCTATTTTTGACATCAGGTGTGACATCATCACTATTGTAAGGGTCATTACGGGTCATTGTCTTATTGAAAAACATGTCAGAACGCTTAGACTACCCTCAAACGACTTTTAAATGGCGTGTAGAGTAGGAGGAAGAACATAAAACTGTGTAATACCTACTCTGTATCAGTTCTGGTTTTTATCATAAAAAGAAAACCCATATAGGGCCTATAGGGGCCTTAGGGAAGTACAGTATTATGCGAGGAAAAATCCCGTGTTATCGCAATGAACCTTACAGATCTAAGTATCGGGGACATCATAAATGTATTTAAAAAAAAACTTCAATCTGATACAATGTAAAAAAAACAGTAAGTCGTGAATGTTATGTAATGAGAGCTTTCTGAGACATTGTGTTTTAATTCATTTGTGATCAAGCAAAATGAACAGAAAGTTCTTATATTAAAACTGTACAACATTGAGGTTTTTAAAAATGTTTGTAAACCCAAATACTTGTCAAACCGGTTGCCGAGACATCGTCAAAAATATTTGTGATCATGGAGTTATTTTCTCAAGCTTTTGTGAACTTTTGTCGACAATTAAGATCATGTGGACGTTGTACTCAGCTTTGTGTTGAGACATTTACGATGTCAAGGTATGTGAACAGAAAATTTTTATTAAAAATATACAACATGGTGTTTTAAAAATTTTTATAAACCCAAATACCTGTAAAAACGATCACGAAGACATCGTCAACAACAGTTGTGATCATGGAGTTATTTTCTCAAGCTTTTGTGAACTTTTGTCGACATTTAAGATCATGTGGACGTTGTACTCAGCTTTGTGTTGAGACATTTACGATGTCAAGGTATGTGAACAGAAAATTTTTATTAAAACTATACAACATGGTGTTTTTAAAAAAATTTATAAACCCAAATACCTGTAAAAACGATCACGAAGACATCGTCAACAACAGTTGTGATCATGGAGTAAATTTTTCAAGCTTTTATGAGCTTTTGCAGACATTTAAGATCATGTGTACGTTGTATTTAGCTTTTTATTGAAACATTTACGATGTTAAGGTATGTCGGCGTACTGTCTGCAACCACTACTACCTACCTAACTAATTATTTCAATCCCCAGCAAGGCAGCATTATATTTCATACAGTACAAATCATAATAAAAAAATCGATTTATGCTAATTTTATATCATCTTTTGTGCAAAAATTCAACTTTATACTTAGTGATCTGTTAAAACACACTAAAATCTACCAAAGACTGCGTCCATCATTAACGGTTTGTCAGTAAGACTAATTTTAATATTGAAATGATGATAGAATTTTTCAGTGGATTAATGTACAACTACAGTCCTTCAAACTGCTCTACCCGGTTAGTAGCAGTGTCCCTTTTACACCCTCTTTATATGATTTAAGACTGCCATATGAAAGAACAAACTCTACATTAAGCTCTATTTTCCAGTTTGGGTAGCAATACTTTATTTAACTAAAATTGACTTAAAATTACTAGAATAGACTGGTGACAAAAATATGTTCGCTTTTTAACCATTAGCTTTAGCTAAACCAATTAATTATTTAAAACTTCTTAAAATTTTCAAAACTTCTCAGGAAAAAAATTCAGGAAATTAAAGAAGAATTTTACATAAAACAATTGTCAAATGCCAAAGGTAACGTAAAAAATGAATGGAAAGTTGTAAACAATTTACTTAATCGAAATATAAGTTCTAGTAATTCTATCACTTCTCTATCTATTGGTGATTTTCTTGTATATGATAAAAAAGTTATTGCAAACTGCAGAATTTAGTTCTGAGATTTGTGACAGTAACCAGCTGTATATAGTTGAAGATGTTTGGCAGCAGCAAAGTTGTTATTTTGAAGAAATAAATTCACTTGAACTTCATAGACTGATAATGAAATTAAATAATTCTAATTTCGATACGCTAGGTATTTCTAATTTTGTTTTAAAAAAAATTAGTCTTAATATAGTGGATTATTTAGCTCATATTTTTAATTGCTGTGTTGAAATTGGAATTTTTCCTATGGCTCTAAAAACTGCTGAGGTAATTCCTTTATTCAAGAAAGGAGATAAAAATTGCTCAGATAACTATCGTTCCATTTCCATGTTAAGTTCTTTCTCCAAAATATTTGAAAGAATGTTAAAAAAAAGAATGATGCAATTTTTAGATCTTACTAACTTTTTAAGTTGTAAGCAATTTGGTTTTCGTAGTGGCAGATCTACTGAAGATGCACTTCTGACTTTTTGTTCGCGTATTTATGAAGCTCTTAATAATAAACTAAAAAGTGCTGCGTTATTTATTGATATTAAAAAAGCATTTGATACTGTGGATCATAAAATCCTATTAGGCAAATTGTATAAAGCTGGCTTCCGGGGTAATTTTTTTGATTTACTTTCTTCGTATTTAACGGGTCGAACTCAGAAAGTTAAAATTGATGACATCATCAGTGATCTTAAAAGTATTTCTTTGGGTGTACCTCAAGGATCTGTTATGGGTTCTACACATAATTTTTAATCTTCTTTAATTCTGTTCTTCTTCAAAAATTTAAGGGTTGTTCAACTGCCTTTGCTAATGATGTTGGTCTATCCTACAATAATAAGTCATTTTTTGAAAATGTGTGTAATATTAATTATGACTTGGACTTATTACGTCGCCGGTTTTGCCATCACAAATTATTATTAAGTGATAAAACTAAAATTATGTATTTCAGTTTAGGTAACCCTACGTGTGATAATATTTTGTATCACTGTGCTAAATGTAGAAGATTTCCTCTTCCTTATAATAATTCTCTTCTTACTCAGAAATTATGTAATTTTAACGAAATGTATAACTGTTCCGCAGGTTGTTTTAAAGTTGATTGTATTGATTCCTTCAAATATTTAGGTGTTACAATAGACTCTAAGTTAGATTGGTCAATTCATACACGAATTTTGTCATCTCATCATGTACATCATTTTTTACGCTCATTTTTAGCAATTGCACCTCGGCTTTATAATTTATTACCTCCACCTTTAACTAACAATTGTTATGGTTCTAAATTACTCAGTTTGGTTAAACTCTGGCTTTTTAATTTCAATCATGATCAAGTAAATGACTTAGTACGCATAGTTACGTAAATTTTTTGTATTTAATTAAACTTAATTGTTTTTTTTTTATAAGATATTGATTTTTATTAGGGCTATTTTTATTTAGCTATTTTTAATAGGGCTATTAGCTCTTATTATCGGTTTTTATTCGTTATTATATTTCTATTTTTATTTTGGTCAAATATTTTTTTTCTGTAACTAGACTCGCTACTGCATGCTTTTTGCATAGATTGTTTTTAACTTTTATTTTTATTGTTTGCTTAATTTAGTATATAATATTTTGCTTTTGTAGAACACTTTTCTTTTCGTTATTTTATAATTCTTAATATATAATTATAAGTTTAATTGATATTTTACTCTCTAACTTTATTTTTGAATACAATTTTATAAGTTTCTTTTTTCCTTTTGTTCTTATGATTATATTAAAATAATTACTTACTTAAATTTGTTAATTTTGTTAATTGTGTAATTTATAAATTATGTTAATTTGTATTTTTTTATTTATTCTCTTAAATTTTTTTTAAATTAAAAAATTTTTTTTTATATTAAAAACCGCTTGTCTATAGAACAGTTATTATATATTAATTAAACAATGAAATAAAAATAAAATAATAAATAAAAAAAAATAAAAAAAAATTTTAAATATAGTTTTTAAACGCATAGCCTATATTGGCAAAGAAATATTGGCAAGTTCTGCTAAACTAAATACACCTAAAAAATACACATCAAATTTATTATAATGAACATGTTTAATCAATACATAATATTATAATATATTACATAAAAATCCTTCTATTTATCATTTTTCAAACTAATGACTAACATATCAATAACATAAAATCAAAACAAAAACAAAAAAAGGATATGAAAATTTAAATTTTTAAAAACTTTTAAAAATAAATTTGAATTTTTTTGTCATGATAAAATGCCACAACATAATTTCTATAGACAAAAATACATAAATACATTTTAAATAAAAATTAAAACTCATAGATGACTCATCATCAATTTAAATTTTTTGATTTATAATTTTTAGAAAAACAAACACACATTTGGGATTATTCAAATGAATTTCCAACATACACACGCACAAACACATTCAAAGTTATTCAAAAGAATTTTTACATAGTTTTTGCTATTCTATCAATTTTGTTTTGTGTAACATAAAAGCAATGATTTAACAAAATTTAAATAACAAAAAGAAAAATAGGATATCTAAAAAAATATTTACAAAATAAATATTTTGTTTTTGTTTTTTTGTTCTTACAGATACAAAATAGTAAATGTCCTTTTTACTATGCCCACTTTTCATCCCTTTCAAAATAGTTTTTCTTTTTTTTTTTTTTTTGTTTCTTTAACGAATCGATTTTGATTTTTTGTTTGTTTTGTTTTTCTGATTTTTTTTCGTTTTTTATAAATTTGTTCTTTAAAAAAAAATCTAAATAAAAATAAATAGAAAAACAAAAATCCTTAAAGAATAAATAAAAAGGAAAAAAAATATTTTTGTTTTGATGAGAGAAAACCAAAATCCGAAAATAATCCATAAGATTGTCGTGTTGATGAACCTTTTAGGACGTGTGCTGAATATTATTTTCAAAACTAATGTTTTTTATTTATTTATTTATTTATTTTTTTGTTGTTATTTTTAGTTTTTTTTTTTATTTCTTTAGAATTAAATTTTGTATTGATTTAGTATTTTTACAAATAATCTAAGTTTTGAACTAAAATTTGAGCATTGTAAAAATATATTTTAAAGTTTTTTATTTTTATTTTTACAGAAAATTTTCGGAGAAAGTTTTTCTAAAACAATTGATTTATATTATTGTTTTTGTTATTGTTTTTATTTTTTAATAGACTAGATTTTTTTTATTTAATACAGACTGAATGTCAGTTATAATGTACTAGTTGAAAAGCCCGTCTAAAGACGGTTTTGTAATTAGAAAAAATAACTTTTTGTGAAACTGCACGAAAAAGTGAATCTTAAGAAATGTAATCAAATATTAGGTAATTTACGCTAAGTTAAGTACAAACAATTTTTTCTTTTGGTATAAAGATTGAAATAGTTCAATAAATTGAAAAATTGTTTCTTACAAAAACAAATTGAGTTAAACAATAACAATTTTTTTATTGAAAATTTATTTTCTTTTTTTTGCACCACCCAAGAGCTAAAGAAAAAGGTGAGTTTTTATTTGTGGTTTCGCAAATAGGCCTACTCAACACTTTGACGCAAAACACCGTTGACAAAGCCAGCATTTTATCATTTTTTCTCTAATGATTAGATGTCAAAACCTCTTTATATATAACATTTTTTGTATATAGTTTATTGGAATGTCGAATTAATTTGCCTTGCTCTCTTCCCTCAGTAAGTTTTATTTGTATATCACCAGACCGCCATACTGTGGAAAGGCAATATACAATTATCAATGGTTAAATACTGTTTCAGGCAAATCAACTCCTTTTTTTTCAATGTTTGACCTAGCGATTTATTTATTGTTACAGAAAATGCCAATTTAACTTGGAATTGTCAACGTCTAAGAATAAATGGCAGTTCTGTGGTCTATTCTAGGAATAATCTTTTTGACTGCAATCATCAATGGAATCGGTAATAAGATAAGTTATTACACTTCCCTTCAAAATGTTTAAAATTCGTTAGTTAATTGTATCAACATTAGAATTTTTTGATCAAAATATTGCCTTTTTAAATAGCTAGTAAAATTAACTATCTCCAAAAATTTCTTGTACGATACAATTATTACAAATCCAATTCGAAGGAACTTCATTTTGGTCATTCGATAAATCACCATCTACCGCATCTAATACACAGCTTCATAACATAATTATTTTGATTAAAAACCATTAAAAAAAATAAAAATGAAATTCAAAATTATTATCCTTACTACTCATAATTTCATTATTTCAGTATTTACAATAATAACAACTTATTCATATGAAATAAATAAAATATAACTAGTTTTTATTAATATACATCTGCTCATAGTTTACCATATTCGAATATTAAACATTTTATTAGCTATATTTTGACCTGCCTGAAAACTGAAAAAGAATAAAATATATATCAAATACATTTTATTTACAATAATAACTTCTTTATATGAAGTAAAATTAAATACAGATTTTTTTTCTTTTGATTTCGCATTTTTATTAATTTCTTCTACTTGAATATTCTTTATCATTATTTCATTTCATTGGTAATGTAATCTGACATAATTTCAAAATCAATTCTAGAATATACATATTATGTATCTACATACATAATAATAGAAGTCTTTTAATTATGCATACACAGTTCATATTAAGTACAGATACGATTTCGATGCAGCTGAGAAGAACAAATTTTGCTTTAATTTTTGTTTTTTATTTTGTTTTTTTGTTTTTTTGTTTTTTTTCTATAATGTGGGTAGGCACATAAACAAACGAAGCAGAGCAGAAAAAAATGTTGTTTATTTTACTTTTTGTTTTGTTTACTATTTTGTTTTTGTTATTTTATTTTGTTGTAGTAACGGTTGCTATGGCACGTTGGCAGCAGGATTGTTACGTTTTATTATATTAGATTATATGTGTTATTTGATTTAACCGTGTCTTCTAGCATGTTCGAATTGTGTTTAACTTACGTTTCTTAACTACGGTTGAAAAGAATGTTTGCAGTATATTTTTAACCATAGTTAAGTTGGACGTTTGGTTTTTACTTCGCTTTTGCTGTCATAACAAACAATATGAAGAAAATATTTTCGAAAAGAGAAAACGATATGAATTCAAAAATTTAATAAAATCGTCGGCTGAGTTCTGAAAGGCTCCATAAGCCATTTTAACTTTTTTTTAACTTAGAAACAGATTCTTAAGTTTTGTGACACGCTATTTCTTTTGGCCCGAATCGTTTTTCGCTATCTTTTACCATTTCGGAGATATTTAGTTTCGGATTGACCCATATCCACCTTTGTAATACTTTGTTAATTATAAAATGACCCATTTATGGATATGCCTATTATTTGGAAATGCCTATGCCAATGCCTATTTTTTGGATATGTGTCAATTTTGTATGAAGTTTGATGTCAAAATTGGTTTATTTCTGAAATGCCCCATATCCATATGCCTGACTGATAAATGATATCAAAAATTTGCTGGCTTACTTGCAAACAAATGATCAAAACCATCTAAAAGCATTATTAAAAATAAAATGATTGTGATTGAAAACGTACGCTTTTATTATGGGGGAAATAGCCATTGATGTGAAAAACGTATGGTTATTCTCGCCATAATAGAACCGTAAGTCTTCAATAGTCATAGGTTAAGGCATACCTAGGTCAGATATATAATAAATAATTTTAAGTTCTTTATTTTTTTAGTAATTGAATTATTGTTTTATGTTATATTGTTTTTGTTTTAGATTATATTGTTATAAGAGAATGTGATCATAATGAAATAAACTGATTTTTAATTTTGAAATTTTTTAATACCATAAATATTTTTTAATATGTAGTGGACTATACATTTATTTGTAAAGTTTAGTGATAAAACGACCCACATCCAGGTAAATTTGACCCACGTGCATGGACTAAAGTCTAATTATTCAAAAAAGTGGATATGGGTCGTTTGGGATTTCGAAAAACTAAAATGCCTATAACTTATAAACTAAAAGGCGAGGCACTTGAAATTTTGTGATTAAAATAACATAATAATAAGTATTATTAACTTATTGTGAAAGTTTCAAAAAATCGTATCGTACAGTTTTTTTTCTTAAGTACCTTTAAACTTCAAATCGCGTTTACTCGAAACCGAGTTGATGGCATATAGAGCCTTTGAGTACTCAGCCGACGAAATGACTAATCATTTTTTAATCATTTTTTAATCATTTTTGATTGTAAATATTATCAATATTTTTTTAGTATATTAATAAGTTTTGTTTACATTTTTACTTACTTACAACTTCAAAAATATTATTGTCAGGATTGCACAGAAATAAAAAAAAATACGATAAAAATTACGTTATCACATGAAAGTAGGGTTGTGGACTTAAGTTTAACATAATTTAAGTGTGATTAAAATTTATATTTAAAAAAAAAAATAAATCACATTTAAATTAAGTTTATACTATGTTTAGGGTCTTAATCATAGTTAACCACAGAACCTTTGGACTGACCTTTTAATTAACCACAGAACCTTAAGACTGTTTGGCAATTATCCCGTATGTTTTTAATTTCTGTAGTTTCCCATTTGAAAGCAATTCAAATAATATTAACATTTGAATTTATCATCAGTCAGACTTGAATTTAATCATATTTCAACTATATTTTAATTAGAGTCATCAAATTTAATTTCACTATATTCAAATAAATTATTATTATTGTGAAAAGATATTCAACTTTAATTTAAAATATATTATTTAGCACTTTATACTAATTCCAGTGTTAAGATAGGTATTTTGTTTGTAAATTTTATTTATTTTTAACAAAAAACAAAAACAAAGCGACTCTCTCCTTTTGAATAGCAAACATGTAGTCCTTAATATCTAGTTTAAAAATTTTTTTCTCATTTTCTTTAATTTTCTATTCTAATAAAAATCTTTTTTATTATTTTTTTTTTTTTTTTGACTTAAAAGTACATACATAAAAATTCTGTCCAGACAGTAAGTCATTTCAATTTTTTTTTATTTTATCTTTTGCTGATTTTTTTCATCCTACATTTGAATTTTCCTTTTTTTTTTTGTATTCCTTAAGGATTTTATAAAGTCTATACATAGTTTTTGTAGGTCTCCCTTCTTTTTTCGATTTTTTCATTTTTTTTTATTTTGTTATATTTTTGTTGTTGTACTCGTACGCGTCTAAAATTTTGAAGAACTTTCTTTAACAACACAAAATGAAAAATAAAAACTCTCACCACATTAACATTAAAATCCCGTGCAATTTAAATAGAAAATAAAAAATTTATACAAAAAAAAAAAAAACATAGGCATTTTAGAAACAAAAAAAAATAAGAAAAAATTTAAAACGAAACTAAAAAACAAAAAAAAAAAATCGAAAATCATCTGATGAATAAATAATAAAATGGCATAGATTTTGGCGCGGGTATTTTGGCTTTTAGTTCATATTCAAGAATGGTTTTGGTACCAAAGCAACAAAGAAAAAAAAATAAAAAAAAAAATACTGCAAATTTAATGTTTATTTTTATTATTTATATTATATACAAAATGTTGTGTAAAACATTAGAAACCAAATACAGTCTGTTTAGAAATTGAGCATTAGGTTCACATAATTTGGATATTAACATTGTTATTCTCATTACAAAACTTAAATTAAAATAAAATAACTATAAACTCTTAACATAACGCCTTGCTTTAGCTAGCTAGAGCCAAACTCCCATCTCTAGGTAATGTCTTGTTACATAATATAGAGCATACAGTGGGATACTATAATGTATCCCAGTGGGGTGGGAGGAGTACACAAAATTACTGATCTAGTACTGGTTGGCTCTAGTACTGATATTCTTGAGCGAGTAATCCCGTAAAATCAACCAATGGAGAGATTGTCATGACATTAATGTGACTTTTTCAGAAGCAACTGTTTTAGTATTATCCTACCTATACCTAGATACAATTGGATTCGTTTTAAATTTTATTTTGTTTTATTGAATACCTCAAAATACTCAAATATGGACAATCTAACTACTTTACAGTACAAATTTGACAAATCATAATAACATAACAACTTTTCTTTATGATTTTTTCCCAAAAAAAAAACATTCAACTGATCCCAAAAAAAAATTTAAAATATCCTAAATCCCAAAAAAAATTCAACTGCACCAAAATTCCAAAAAAATAAAATTCTAAAGCTAAGCCCCCATTTACTAAAATTTTTATTTTCAATAGGATAAACATTCTTTTAATTGTCCCAAAAACGGAAATGTGTGCTTTTTCTAAAGTTGGAGAAAACAATTTTTTTTTTCAGAGAAGCAACCGTTTGGGTACAAAAATAGAAATAATATGTTATGTTTTCAGGAATTTTATAATTATTATTATTTTAAGCTTCACTCATTATCATTTTCCTTTTTGGGATTTTGGTTCATTGAAAATTTTTTTTTTGGGATATTTGACGTTTGGATTATGATTTTGGGATATTGCACCACATCCGTAATTCAGCCTTCATGATAGCCTATTTTTGTTATACAAAACAATGTATGGAAAAAGTAAATTTTTTTTTTTTTCAAAACATAGAAAGTAAGTTCTGAAGGACATCTAGAGCTCTAAACGCGTCTACTTTTTGATAGTGTGAAAAGCGAACCCACTAAGTCCACCCATCTTTTTATCGCCTCATTTTTTTACTTTTAATTTGATTTTATTGAATCTTTTTTAACATGAATTTCCTTTTTGCAATTTTAAAGATTGCAATAAGTGTTAATATCTGCCCCAATGGACAGAACACTTTATTGATTTAGGTAAATTAAGTATTTTTTTTAATCTGCTTATGATGGTAGATTTGCCAATTTTCTTGCTGGCCGATTGTGGTTGGCTACTATTCTTTTGGCATAATTTCTTGTTTCTGTTTCAATAACCACTTTTACCATCGGTAATTTTGGGGCCTTATGAAGGTTGGAATTTTTTTAATGTACTATGGAGCATTAGAAATCGTTCTCACTATTTTCGACTATAATCTTTGGAGTATCTCCACATTGCTTTTGGACATATTTTTCCAGATTCGTGAGAGCACATTGACTTTATGATCACTTTGTAGATGATATGATCACTTTCAATTCCAGGCTCAACGATTATTTGCTTCCAATTAGCCAGTGCAGACAGATAATTTTTAGTTTAAGGTGCATTTTTTCTGTCTCCTTCAGATGCCTCCTTCAGAATAATCTTCTATCAATATAAATTTCTAGGTATTTCACTATATTGGATTGAGCTATTTCTATGCCGTTAAGGTACACAAGTGAACATGTTTCTCTGTTCAATGTGAATGTGATGTGAAGACTCTTATTTCCATTTACTTTAATTTTCTATTTGGCAAGCCAGTTTTCGGTTTCAGATGCGACCGTTGGGAAGCGATTCGTTAACAATTATCATTGCCCAGAAGTGACGTGTAGTTTGCAAAAGTAGGTAGGGAGGTCAGAGGAGATAATTATTAAGTACAGATTTGGTCCGAGTGCGCTTCCATACCACAAGCCAGCTTTAATTTGATGTTCTTTAGTGATGATTGATTAGTATTTGACGTTATATTAGATTAGAAATTAAAAATTAAAAACAATCATGCCACAATCGAGATTCGAGCTCTCGATCTCCATGCATAAGTAATTAAATAATTGTACTTGTACTCAAATACCCAAATACCCAAATTAACCGTGGCATCGTAAATGTATCGACAATGTCGTTAACACATTAATTTATGATCTTAAATGTCAAAAAAAAATTAGTATAATATTTTGACATTTTATTTAACGTTTATTTCAGACACAATGTGTTTAGAGTGATCGGAATTGTTAACAAATGGCACAATGTAATCAGCTCAGATTTTATTTTCAAATTCTTTACCAACTCAACGTAGTCAGTCCAGATTTTATTTTCAGTTCAGATTCAAATTTTACAAATGTTGTATTTGTATGTATGATATTATCATGAGTCAATACAGTTCAATACAAATTACAAAAGTGTTCGAACATTTTTAACTTTACTGTACATACTACAATATACAATGTTCTCAATACAATAGTATATTACATAACTATATATATGTTTCATTTTGTATGACATGTACTACACTTACAACATAAAAATTAAAGATAATATATTTAAAATCCTTTGTACAGATATACTTAAAGGTCCTCTTAATGTTATAACAAAATAAAGACATTCATTTAGATTTAAAAAAAAAAAAACAAAAAAACAAACAACAATAACAAAAATAAATAAAGAGCATTTTTATTATCCTTGAATATTAATTTTTTATGATTACGCGCCAAAACAGCATTAAAAAAAAACAGCCAAAAAAAATACGAAAAACGTTATTATTTGGCATTAGTATTGAAACGGTATTTCGCCATTTTGAAAATATTTCATTGATATATTTTTTTTTGATTCATCAATACAAATATATGATTGTTACCACACTCTTTGTATATATACATACATATATCAAGTGGTAACGGTGATTTTGTGACGCAGTTTTTTTTTTTATTTTTTATCGTTGATTGCTATGCAATGATTGATACTGTCAAGTGGATGATGACGATAATGATAACTATGTACATGTACTTTAAATTTAGGCTATAAAAATAAAAAACACGCGAAATTGAAATTTTAAATAACCGAATCGAATTTTATATTTTTTTTTTGCTTTTTTAAAAAATAGAAGAAAATTTATGAGTTTGTTTCCAAAGAATTTTAATAGATAATTTGAAAATCGCAATAATGGACTTCATGGAGTAAAATAATGAAGAGTATTATCACCCACGGGATGCAATGTTATAAAAGTGAATGAATAATAAAAAATGTTTTTAATTTTATTAGATTTGATAATAAAATACAACATAATATTACAATTTTTATGTCTTAGGAGGCCATAATGCGGATGTTTACATTTTTTTATTTTCATTTTGTTTTTTTGTTTTTTCCTAAAAAGAAAAAAAAAATTATTTTGTTTTTTTGGATAGTGCAAATTGCATTGCAATAAAAATAAAATAACGATTGTTGGTTTTTAATGCCGGTTGTCTACAACGGACTAAAAAATAAAAATGAAAACAAAAATAATATGAATTTCAAATTCTATTTAAGTAACATTACAAATATAAAAATAATGTACGTTTATATGTATGTATGTGTGCATTTTTTTAAACTTTTCACTTTTAAGAAAGTTATAAATTAGATATTTTATTTATGGCGAAATTTTTGTTCTTACCTTTTACCTGACAAAAAGGAAAATTTTAAATAAATTATAAGTTGTTTTCATTTTTTTTTTTTTTTTGTAAATTCAGGGAACACGAACATCAATAAAAATTAAAAATTATAATAATGATATTGCATAAGAAATTTAAACAAAAATAAAATAAGAGAAAGTCAGGAATGTTTTTTTACAACTTTTACGAGTTTATTTTGAAAAATAAATTTTTAATTTTATTTTGTTTTTAATTTTTTTTAAAACAAAATATTAAAAGTAAATTCCCTGAAGATTATGTATTATTTTTTTTATATTATGTGCATAGAAATTTCTTACATATATTATATTTTATTTTTTGAATAATTATCATATTTTTACAATGCATCAGGTGATTCCACAATTTATAAGTTGAGTCCATAATTCTGCAGGTGATTCCAGAATGCATAAGTTGATTCCACAAGTTATCAGATGACTCTACAATTAATTAGGTAATTCCAAAATTTATCAGGTTACTCCACAATTCGTCGGGTGTTATTCCAAGAGTAATTATGTGATTCCACAATTTATCAGGTGATTCCACAATTTAGCGGGTGCTATTCTACAATTAATCAGGTGATTCCACAATTTATTAGATGATTTCACAATTAATCAGGTAATTCCACAATTTATTAGCTGATTTGACAATTAATCAGGTGATTCCACAATTGATCGGGTGTTATTCAACAATTAATCAGGTGATTCCACAATTTATCAGGAGATTCAATAACACAATTCACCGTTATTCTACAATTAATCCAGTGATTCCACAATTTATCAGGTGATTCAATAACACAATTCATCATTTTTCTGCAATTAATCCAGTGATTCCACAATTTATCAGGTGATTCACAATTAATTAGGTTTTATTTTTACAATTTATCAGTTTAGTCCACATATCATCAGGTGGTTCCAGAATGTATAAGTTGATTCCACAAGTTATCAGATGACTCTACAACTAATTAGGTAATTCTACAATTTATCAGATGACTCCACAATTCGTCGGGTGTTATTCCAAAAGTAATCATGTGATTCACATATTAATCAGGTGATTCCACAATTCATAGGGTGTTATTCTACAATTAATCAGGCGATTCCACAATTTATTAGGTGATTTCACAATTAATCAGGTGATTCCACAATTCATCGGGTGTTGCTCAACAATTAATCAGGTGATTTAACAACACAATTCATCGTTATTCTACAGTTAGTCCATTGATTCCACAATTTATCAGGTGATTCACAATTAATTAGGTTTTATTTTTACAATTTATCAGTTGATTCCACATATCATCAGGTTCGTTAAAAATCATTATTTGGCATTAGTATTGAAACGGTATTTCGCCATTCCAGAATTCGCGGTTCCAGAATGCCTAAGTTGATTCCACAAGTTATCAGATGACTCTACAATTAATTAGGAAATTCTAAAATTTATCAGGTGACTCCACAACTCGTCGGGTGTTATTCTACAGCTAATCAAGTGATTCCACAATTTATCAGGTGATTCCACAATTTATCGGGTGATTCCACAATTAATCGGATATTATTCTACAAATAATCAGGTGATTCCACAATTTATTAGGTGATTTCACAATTAATCAGGTGATTCCACAATTCATCGGGTGTTACTCAACAATTAATCGGGTGATTCAACAACACAATTCATCGTTATTCTACAATTAGTCCATTGATTCCACAATTTATCAGGTGATTCACAATTAATTAGGTTTTATTTTTACAATTTATCAGTTGATTCCACATATCATCAGGTGGTTCCAGAATGCCTAAGTTGATTCCACAAGTTATCAGATGACTCTACAATTAATTAGGTAATTCTACAATTTATCAGGTGACTCCCAAACTCGTCGGGTGTTATTCTACAGCTAATCAAATGATTCCACAATTTATCAGGTGATTCCACAATTTATCGGGTGATTCCACAATTAATCGGGTGTTATTCTACAGTTAATCAGGTGATTCCACAATTTATCAGGTAATTCACAATTAATTGGGTTATTTTTACAATATATTTATTTTGAGAGATACATATATATAAATACACTATTTTTAGAGATTGAAAAAGGTTTGAAACCCGGATTATCGAAAAATATGGTTATAGCAACTGGTACGAAATTAGTAGGAAAAATTTTTACTTTCAATTTTACAACTGTTGTAGACAAAAAATTAGAAAAAACTGATAATCCACACTGATTAGAAAATGTTTTGACAAAAAAGTTCTGTTCACCACATTTCTGTTCACCACAAGTTCTGTTCACCACATCAAATAATAAAATCTTAATTTAATAATTTGTGACTTTTTAATACATTTTGTGTTTTGTATCAAGAGCCATTTTTTTTTTTCAATTTATACAGTTCGGAAGTTGTAACAAGCAGAAAATAATTAAAAGCAGTATTAGAATTTTAATAGCAATCATTTTAAATGCAGATAATTTATAAATATTTGCATACTGTTCGTATTTGTATCCATTAGTATATATCAATTTTCTTTAATTCGGCACATATCTCTGGTAGATAAATTATAGATAATACCAATTCCGTCAAATCTCTGTCAGAAGATCGATTTACAACTTATAATATGGATTTAGTGGGTCCATTTCCACTAAATGAAAATCAAAAGTACTGTTTAACAATAATGGATTACACTCGATGGCTTAAGGCCATATCGATTCCAGACATATCATCAGATTCTGTGATTAAAATATTTTTGAATGGATAGATCTCAAAATTTGGTGTGCCACAAAAAATAATTACAGAATTATAAACAGACCAAAATAGGCAATTTGAGTCAACAGTTTTTTCTCAATTTTTAAGTGAATTTGGAATAGAAATGCCTAGAACATAACCTTATCATTTGCATCGAGCGTTCAAAACTGTTATTTTAGCAGAAGGTAAAAAAGTTTTCTGTTATTTCTTGGCCAACTTAATGCTTATATAATTGATTTCAAAACTTAACCATCATCTGACCCATCAGATTTCATATTGGAACAACACTAAGATTACCTCAACAGGTTTTTCGATTGCAATGCACAATTTGTAGCTTCACACGAAAAGTTAAAACAATTTCATAAAACAATGTCATCACTTAAACCAACTGACACTGCTTGGCATATTAAAGAGAAAATCTTTTTAAAAAAAAAAAGATCTACAATTCTAGCCACTGTTTTATTCGCAACGATTTTGTTAAACTGTCATTGTCACCAATTTCCGAAGGGTCTTACTAAATCTTACAGCGACAAAATAATTGTTTCAAATTGAACGTCAATCGTAAAACTAAAATTGTTAATGTAGAGAAAGGCTCAAACCAGCCTTTAAAGAACATGAGGAATGCAATTCATCTATCACAGCAAACTCAACATCAAAATTAACAATAATTCGAAATCAGTAACCGATTGTGGAATTTAATTTAATTTTAATTTATTCATTCATTTATTTACTCAAATGAGCTCTATTGCTCATACAATCAAACGAAATATTCGTTTTCATAAACACTAACTGTCCTAGTCTGGAAAAAGGATTGATGTAGTGATTTTATCATTTAAATTAAATTAAATTACATTTTTTTGTTATTTACTGCAATTATTTGTATGGATTTGTGTCGCAACAATACTATTATTTGAATTGCACTGAACTTACAGTTTTTAATATTTGACAAAATAAAAGAGAAAAACAGTTTTGTTCAGATTGAAATAGTGACTGGTCTGGTGAGTTTCAATATAATAATATCTTTATTAAATTTAGTTTAATGGCTACCTAGAGTAGTTATATTATATATATATGTTTAAGAAATTGTTTCGTTCATCATAACACTATTAGAACTCATCAGAAGGTATTTTTAGTGTTAGACTACCTATACAACTCCTATTTTCATTTTGATTGATTTTATAACTTATTAGAAGATGTCAATAGTACATCTGTGAGTTATAAGAATCGACCAAAATTTCATTGTAAAATGTATTTTTTACAAAATGAAAATAGGAGTTGTATAGGTAGTCTAACACTAAAAATACCTACTGATGAATTATAATAGTGTTATGATGAACGAAACAATTTCCTAAACATATTTTGTTTGTGAATTCAAATTATAATAATAATATTTATAGATATAATGGTGACATAAAACGTCTATGTATCAATATTAATTAATAAATCGAACTTGTTCTTTTTATTAAAAGTAAAATGATGTAAAGGTTTTAAAAAATTTATATTTATATATATATTTAAATTAATTTCAACTAATTTTTAATTACAACTGAAATAAATTAATTTTATTGATTCACGACAATTATTCAAAATATCGAATTAATTCAATTATTCGAACATAAGATTTAAATACTTTATTTGACTGAACACAAAAATTGAGTAATAAAAAATATGTCAATTAAAAAAATGTCCATATCCGAACTTAAGGAATACGAAAGTTAGTTAGGTCAAACTGGTGTTAAAAAAAATATCGACAGACATTATTTAAATAACTTTTAACTATAGAAAGAACCCTCCTGATATCAGTACAAAAGTTAAAATTATTGTAATAGGAAGTTAGTTGTCAAAAACTCACCTCAAAATTATACAATAAAAATTTTATTCACCAAAAATAAGGGAAAATAAAAAAATAAAAAACATAAACCGCATACTTTTTACAAATATCAAGAGAGTGCATAATATGAGGTACATTAGATGTAGGTAGGTAAGGTAGGTAAAAATAAATTTTCTTGGATCATTGAATACATTTATTCTGCATACAGTACCAACTTGATTTGTACAATGACAATCGGGTTTAAAATAACTTATAATTAAAAGTAGGAATAAAAAACAAATAAAACAGACTAGGACGGTAAAATATTCATTAGTGGTATTTTCAATTGAAAAATAACTTATTGAAACTCAAATTTTGACATAGAGATCTGTTCAGTCCCTAACATTCATTCATTCATTCATTCAATTTAACATGCGATTTTGTGATAAAAAAAAACCTGTAGGTACACAATTTTTACACAAAAGCTAATATACTTAAACTTGAATTATAATTACTCAACAGGGCCCCCCAGTTTATTTATATATTTATTAGTACAAAAGTGGATCTGCAGATAAATCTAATAAAGCAGGCCAGTCCTACTCACAGGTTATTTTGCCTTTCGGAATGTGGGTCTTTATATAGAAATTGTTTGGTATATATTTTTGTATATTGTACATTACATTCGGTTTTTAATTGCTTATAATTATTATATGTATATTTATTAAATTATTACATTACATTAAGATCGATTTCGAAAAAGTATGTGAACTGATTACCATCCACTATATGGAAAATTAACAAAATATCAGTTATTACAATATGCTTGCGCTAAATTTATTTGCCACGCTCAATCATTTGTACAACAACAAAATAAAAAAACATGACTTATTGAGTAAAATTTAAAAGGATTTTATAATATTCATCTGTCAAATCCAAAAAATTCAAGTCAATTTTAAAATAAATTTAAAACTCTTGTTATATGTCCGATATAATTTTAAAATTTCAAAAATACAAAATTTATATTTACAAGTTTTTCTGATCAAAAAAAAAACAAAAAGATAATGCATATATCCTGTAAATTGTTCAACATATTTAAATGTATTCCTATCTCATACTTCGGGCAAAATCTTTAACTTTAAATTTTATTGTTATAATTTATATCTTAAAGGGTTGAAACATGATTTTCTAACAATATTAGTCTATGGTATAAATTTAGGATATTATCAAAAGGGTAACTTCAAATTTTTGAATTTTTGTTGTGGACTTAAGTAAAACATGAACATTGAATAGATTCAAAACAAATATCGTACATGAAGAAAAAAAACCAGGATATATGAAAATTACACTTGAGGCTATAATTATCAATTATAAGAAAATAATATTAGAGTATTAGACTGGCATTATTGAGGCAAAAAAATTAATTCAGAAATTTTTCGAAAGTATTTTCTATGTTAAAAAAAAAAAGTATTTATAAGACAGGTGAATTTGAAATTGAAGAGTATCGAAACAATGTGATAAAGGATTTTTTTTAAATAAATTTTAAATTAAATTTTGACTTTAAAATCTAGTTATGAGCAAGCAAATTCTTAACTTCATACTCAAATACAAATTTTAACTTATTAAAAGTCGGCGATTAAAAAATTTAAATGTTCAGTAAAACAATTAAATGCTAAATAAAATACCTTCAGTAAAATGTATTGAACGCGCAGTACAAAATGGCTATTTGCTCAGTTAAATGTGGTGCAAAGTAAAAACTTAAGTTTTGCATTATAAATAAAATAAACGCAGCACAATAAATGTTGCTAATAACCAAAATAACTTTTATATTTTGGAAAAGAAGAAATATAGTTTAATATATCGTGCAGTGACTGCAAATAACTATTACCGATCAATTTTTTAATGAAAAAAATCATTTATAAGGAGTTATCATAATATCGAATAAAGTATATGTATGTGATCGGTAAGAGGTCCTTTATCGATCTCACAAAAGATCCATAAATTTTCAATTTATATAAAAAAAATTAAAAATAATAATTATTTTTAATCAAAAAAATTTTCGCTCATATAAAATAGTTAATTCTCAATTTTTATATTTTTCTCTTATTTTTAATAGTTACGAAATAATTTTTATTTTTTCTATTACCGATAAAAGTTACGAAATAATTTTTATTTTTTCTATTACCGATAAAAGTTACAAAGCAATTTTTATTTTTCTCGATTAAAAATAAAAATTATTTTCTAATTGTGAAGCTATTTCAAAACATCTCTACACTAAAATTTGCATCAAAGTAGTACTAAGTATATTTATTTTCATACAAATCATGTCCCAGAACTCTACTCTGCCAAACAAGGGCTAGATAACCCCCCGAAATTTTAAAAATTAAAATACAAATTTCTCGAAAACTACATGACCTGTTACCATTGTAATATATTCATTTAATATAATAAGGTAATGTTTCCATTATGTAGAGTTTGTTTTGAAGTAATACACTCAATGGTGTAATCACATGCTTAATTTATTTAATCAAATTAATGACGGTAGAATCATGGCTTAAATCTATAATTATAATTGACAAGCATTTAAGGTCCTGCGCAGTACACACCTTTTTATTTTATTTCGATTCTCCTACTCCTTATTGAACTTCTAATATATATATATAATATATAAGATTATATATAAAACAAAAATGCGCACACAGTTGAACATTTTGTACACATCCGATTTTATTATTCAGCAAATACATTATGCATAAGTGAGATCTTATGAAAATAATAAACAAAAGTAAACAAATCAGTTATTATAATTTACATTATGTACTTGCGAATGAATCTATGTACATATGCCAAAAAAAAAACAAAGAAACAAATTCATATCTCAAATAAAAAATATAAAAAAGCAAAAACAAAAAAAATCAGTTGAATTGTTCATATGACAAGCAAATTTATTTTGATATAGTAGGTCACTTGAATTCTTCATTTTTATCTTTTTAAGTAACTGTTTCTAAATTTTTGTTATTTGTAGTAATAATATAGTTTTTATTAAAATTATGTATTATGTAGGTATATATATACATACCTCTTTAATGACAAAACTTTTTATTTTTAGTAATTTTATCACTAAATGCTTCTTACTACAGGGAATATATCGGAAACGAAGCAGTATATGAAGGACGTGTATTTATGTGTCCTAAATAAAACTTACTAACCACAAAACTTTTTATTAAACACGAGTGGTTTCTGCTATATCGTGCGAAGTCTATGTCAGTACGTAAATTACTGTTTTTTTAAAAACTTTAAATTTGACTTCAACTTGAAATATAATTACTCAACAGGGGCCCCTAGTAAAATAAATAGGTTAAAGAATGAATAATCAAAATAAACAGTTTTTTCTGTTTTCAAAAATTTATTTACAAAAACTATTATTTCTTAATTAAATACAATTAAAATTACATTAAAAGTCCGTACATATTAGCTATCTCTTTCTAAATTGATTATTAATAATTATTAACTCTTGCAAGGACGGTGATATATGCTGTACCACTAAAATTGTTTTCTTTTTTCTATGTTAGCTTTCTATATTGTCATTCTAATACATTTCTATAATCACAAATTATTTCATTATACTTCTATCTACTGCGTATTACAAAAATAAAAGTAAAAAAGAACATCTGATGTTTGTATTATGGTTAAGTTAAGACATGAAATAACGGATTTATTTTTTTTTCAGAATTTTTATGTTCGGAATATTTTTATTTGAATGTCCATAAATATAATATAAATTTCATTACGAACTGTGTATTAGAACATGCAGTTGAATTTTGATAATTTGCTTATGCACAAAAATCAAAAATTAATAAAACATTATAATTTGAGTACGCTGGTATAAATTTTGTACCACCGCACATATTCGCCCCTGAAAGAGTTAATTGAACACAACAAAAAATTCAAAAATTTTTATTTTTATTTTAACTTTAACTTATTTTAATAAATCTATGTTTTAGGCAAAAAGAAAAAAATGTTAACTGCATTTTGGAAAAGAGGAAAGGCGAGATTAATGTGTTTATTTTTATTCTCATTTACTTTTAATGGTATATTCCATTCCAATACATATTTAATCAGAATACAAAGGTGTTATTTTATTTAAAAATTTTATATTTAAGATTTCAAGAGGTTCAAGAATTAAAAACTATTATATTTAATTCAATGTTTTTGAAGAACACAATACTATGTACATATAACATAACAACAATATATAAATAAATTCGTATTTAAACTAATTTTTGCTTTTTGCCCTAGGATACATACGTCTATAAATTCTAATTATATTTATTTATTAAAAATAACGTTATATTATTTGTATTCTAATATTTAAAAGCGACGAAGAGCAGCTCTTAATAGTGTTTCAAATAATTACTCAAATAATAAGTAATTCAAATTTAGTTGTTTTTGAAGTGGTTTAAGTAAATATCAGCTAATAACCCGGACAATGGTGAACCCATTGCTAATCCATTTGTTTGAGCATAGAATTCATTGTTGTATGTGAAGTAGTTTTCGGATAGTATTTTCGTTTGTAGTTTTTCTATGGCCGAGCTTCTTACTGTCTTTTAATAAATGGATGGTTATTTTTACTGTTTCATCTATTGGTATATTTGTGTACATGTTAGTCACATCAAAAGAAGCTAGTTAGTAATTGGGCTTTATTTCAATGTCATTTATTTTGTGAATGAATTCGTATGAATTTTTTATACTGCAGCTATTTTCTATGTTTATGTTTCGCTTAATGGTTCTTTTCACATATTTCGAGATTTTATAGCTTGGTGCCGTTGTGCAATTAATGACCGGTCTGATAGGCATATTTTATTTATGTATTTTTGGTAAACCGGTGAACTCAGGTTCCTTGGCGTTAATTTGCTTGAAGAATGTATTGTTTTTTTGTCGATAAGTGTGCTACATTCATTTATTGCTTTTGTGTAATTGGTGGTGGGATCACTTTTCAGTTTGATTATGTAATTGTTGTTAAAAAATTCTATTGTTTTTGCGTGGTAGTCACTATTGTTTATGATTACCACTGTATTGCCTTTGTCAGCTTTGCATATTTTGGCGTTGTTATCTTGTATTTTCTTCTGTAAGTTTTTTATTGTTTTGTTTTCTTCATAATATTTATTTTTGAGTTTTTGGTAAAAATTTTTACCTTGTTTAGTGCACTTTTTCATCTTCTTGTTTAGTAATACACGAGCTAGTGAAGAAATAATACCTACTGTTACGAACAGTGAAAGAATATTAGCTACTGTTCGCATTGGTAACAGTGAAAATAATACCTACTGTTCTTTCTAGGAACAGTGAAGATATAATACTTACTGTTCATTTTGGGAACAGGAGAACAATAATAGCTATTGTTTTTTTTTTGATAATAGTGAAAAAATAATATGTAGGTACTGCTCTTTTTAGTAGCAGTGGTTTTAAAATACTAGTTGTTATTTTTAAGAACTATGATTTTAAAATTAAACCCTCTTCTTTTTAATAAGTCTGATTTTAAATAACTTGTATTTGTTATATTTTAAAATGAAAAATTGTGCAACCTTTTTTGTAAATGTATTTACTGTTTTCTTTCTAACCGATAACAATAAATATTCAGGCCAATTCAGGCAGTTACTGAGGAAAGTGAAATATTTGAATGCATGAATGAGTTCTTTACTAATGTAACGGATAATTTAAACATATCAGATGAACCCATTGATCAAAATTACTTCGACAATACATTGCGAACTATATACAAGTCTTTTGAGCTAACACCGACTACAACTGAAGAAGTAGAAACAACCATTATGTCCTTAAAATCAAACTCAGCAACAGGGCATGATAATATCTCAGCAAAAATTGTCAAAAGGTTTGCTGATAGACTTGTACCCTTATTGACCAAATTTATTAATACTTCCTTCGAAACGCACATCTTCGCGGAACCACTAAAAACTGCTATTGTAACCCCAATTCATAAAAAAGATAATACAACTGATCCGACAAACTATAGACCAATATCTGTTTTGAGTACCATTTCAAAAATTTATGAAAAAATAATTAAAAAGCGACTGTCTGTTTTTTTGGATGGAAATGGAATATTACATCCGGAACAATTTGGGTTCGAAAGGAATTCAAACACAATTGCAGCTTGCGTCTCTCTTACAGATTCTATTTCCAAGAGCATGAACCAAGGAAAATTTACTGCCTGTGTATTTATTGATCTTCAAAAGGCATTTGATTGTGTGGATCATGATGTCCTATTATTAAAATTCAAGAAACTTCATTTTACCCACCTTCAAATTGAATTTTTTAAAAGCTATTTAGTTGGTCGGGTGCAAAAAATAAAAATAGGAAAAACTTACAGTAGTTGTAAATTAAGCAAAAAAGGAGTGCCTCAAGGCTCAATTCTCGGTCCTGATCTTTTTAAAATTTATATCGATGATATAGCACGGCTAAATCTGAAAGGCAAAGTGCAAATATTTGCCGACGACTTGGCTATAAAATATTCAACTAATAGCGAAACGGATCTTAAGTCGTCAATACTATACGATTTATTTTTAATCGATGAGTGGTTAGTAAAAAATAAATTTGTTATAAACCTAAAAAAAACTAAAATCCTCTTATTTGAAAACAAAACTTTTGCTCATCCCAACTTCTTATTTAAAAATGATCAAATTGATGTTGTTAAGAACTACAATTACTTAGGAATGGTGATTGATTCTAATCTCAAATGGGTAGAGCATATAGACTTTGTATGTAAAAAAATTGCTCCTTATATATTCATATTAAAAAGACTAAAACAATTCTTAGATAAAAAAAGCCTCTTTGTTATTTTCTCATCCTATATTATTTCCAACATCACATATCTAAATCCAATCTGGAGTAGAGCATCAAAGACCCACATAAGTAAATTAAATGTTCTTCATAAAAAAGCCATCAAAATTATTAATAATTACCCAATACTACATCCAACAAATTTACTATACTCCCCTGCATTTCCAAGCCTCGATTTTATATGCACCAGAGAATTATACATATTAGCTTTCAAAATAATAAATAACTATATCAAACACAACTTCATTCTTAACAGAAATATTGATCTATATACACACAATACAAGGAATAAATCAAACTATTATCTTTCATTATTCCGAACAGAAAAACAAAAAACAAACTGCCTTTACAACTGCCTAAAATCCAATAATGACTTACCTACAAAGTTAAAAGAAATAGAAAATTTACCACACTTCAAAAAAAAATATTACTTGTTTCTTGTTAAGCACACATAACATTACCTAAACAAAACAAAGTAACACATTACTAGAAAATTGGGTAGTTTATATTGATTGACTAACTGCATTTTAAAATTCATGCATTTTAGCATTCAAAAATATATTTTTGATTTTTGAGTTTTTTTTTCTTTTTTCTTTTCACAAACTCTATGATCTATTAGCAGGAATATATAATTTTTATTTGTTGTTCTTTTTTTGTTTTTTTTTTTTTCTTCTTCTGGCTCTTATATCTTGTCTTAATACTTCTTTCAATCCATCATAAAAAATATAAAATGTAATTAAAACAATAGAAATAACAATGGAAATAGCAATGCAAAAAAAAAAAAAAAATAATTGGTAATAAAGTAATAAAATTAAATGAAAGTAAAATTATATTAAAATGTATGAAACTAATTAAAATGCACTTTTGCATATATTTTATATTAATTCTATATTATTATTGTATACTCATGTGATCGTTCTAACACGTATTAGGAAAATAAAAATTGATTTATAATACACAATTCGACCAGACAGCTTAGGCTAGGTCTTAAACATATATTTTTACATCTTAATTTAATTAGTATATAATGTTAATCTTAATCTAAGCTACTTTTTTTTTATCTTTTTAATTTTTTATTAAATCAAATATAAATACTCTCTATACTTAAGATCATGTTACTATTAGATTTAATAATAGATTTAATAATAAAATTGAACTTTATCTTATAAATATTTGAATAAGATTATAATTATAACAAAATTTGTATTTTACTCGTTTGAAATAATAAAGAAAAAAAAAAAAAAAAAAAAAATATGGTCTTTGCATAAATTTTACGTCATATCATGATATTTTATAAAATTGGTCTTGCTTAACAAAATTAATTATAAATTTTCATTAAAAATGGTTTAAAACACTTCAGGTAATTTTAAAAGTAAAAATTTAAGATAAATGTGGTATCGGCAGGTAATAATTATTGTCATGGTTGCATAACATTCGATAAGAAGAAACAATATCCGTGCACAATTCAGAGTTGTACAAGTGAGTGAAAAATATTGCTGAAAACACCAACATTTGATAATAAACACAAATTGGTCAGGTATATCTGAAATTGCATTGTAATAGAAGAAAATTATTAATTAAATAATAATGAATTCTATTGAATAAAGAATGCCAAACTCTATGAACTAACTATAATCAAAAACAATTTAATTTGGATAATAAAAAAAACCATAGATATAAAAATGTATAGTTTAGACATTCTAAAATATTTTCTCATGTATGAGTTCATTAATTTTACATTTTTTTTTTTTTTAAATTAAAGTATACGCACAAAATTTAAGTTAAATTCTTATCGTATGAGGGTAAATATATTTGCAAAAATATATTTTTCTACCTTTTTTCAATACTATATCTGATTTACATAAATAATGTTTTAATAATAGTATTGAAAACGGAAACGTATAAATTTTCTATTTTTGTTATTATTATTATTTTTTTTTTTTTTTATTTATAAATTTCTAAATTGAACCTATTTTTAATACACCTACATTAAATTTTATATTTTAGTCATTAATTTCATGTACTGATGGTAAAACTCGTATAATACGACTCTATTGGAGTCGTATACAGATCTAGTATACAAAAAAAAATCCAATTTTTGATTTTATCATCATTATTACAAAATATTAGCATAGCTCTATATAACCACCACTTTATATTATACGCAATTTTAATATAAACAGGATTGTAATGGTTTAAATTTTCCACATCCTAAATTGAATAGTATATATATACATATTTGGTTTTGTTAATAATATCAGGAACCGGAAATGAATTGTAATGAACAAAAAAAAAAAATTGAAAATAAAATTTGGTAACAGATACAAAAACCTTCTGTGGAATACTATTTTTTTTTAAATTTTGTGCAAAGAAATGGTTAAAGAACACTATTGTTGGGTCACCAATTTATAATACAATTTAAAATACCTTTAAATGAAAAACGTTTCTTCTTGATAGCTTAAAACATGTGAGTTAAATTCTTTAAGTACAGTGCCACAAATGGAAAAACTATGAAATATGAACAATACTAATAATTAGTGTTGCCAGCTTCGACAGAAAATAACGTAGGATTGTTTATCTGCTACAGTTGACTAAATTGAAGTAATTAATTCTAAGTCTGGGTTGGCGATGAAAGCCGGCTTTAGACGATTGATATTAACAGAAGTTGTTTTATTTCCGATATTCCGATATTTTGAATCTTTTTAAAATTTCATAAAAACCGTTATACAGGGGTGTGAACGACTTTCGTATAGTATCATCTCTATACAAAAAAATGACTACAGTGTTGTCGGGATAAATGTTGTTTGCTTCGTTTGACGATTCGATGTGTAGACTGGTCGTAGTATTTCAAAGTGGTTTTTCTGTGTTCCCTTACAACTACCCTCGTTAACTAGTTCCGCTGATAGTCGGATCGTAGTACCAAAAACGGGCTGGTAAAGCTCCTATATTTTCTTTGATAGCTGACGGCAAGCCTAGCTTTGACAATGGTAATCTATTTACCCAATGGTATTTGTCATTGCATAAAATCGCTGATATGGCGTCATTTTGATTCCTGGCGTTTAAAATAAATTTTCCATTAAATTAGATTGTAATTGTGGTCTTTGGTTTGTAGTGATAACAAATTGTAGGTTTATCATATCTGCAAGCCCATGAAAAAATTAAAACTGTTGTTGAAAATGAACTACTGTTTCAGCAGTTATATCCGGGATTGGTATAGCTTCAGGCCATCTCGAGAATAGAGAAATGTTTTTGTTATAAATGGAAGCACACGGTTAGAGGTTGTGTCGCATTATAGTTTTGTATCATCTAGCATACCATCCATCTTGTGCTGAAAATTTAAATTATTACAAATATTGAAATATATATAAGAAAAATCTAAGCCATATGAATATGACCGCTAACATCCGGTAGTGAATATGCACCGCAGAGAGATGTTCAATTCATATTGGCTTCAAAGAAAAAACTAAAAATGTCAGTAGTTTAGAGAATATTTAAATTCAACTGGACATTTTTATGTTTAAGAAGACACCTACAGTGGTTTGTATTAATGTTTAAATTATAATTCTTGAATTAATTGTTGGACATAAGTGTCATGAGCTATTTTCATTGCTACATACTATAAAGTATTTATATTTAATTTCAAAGTACAGTTAAGTTTGAAATTTTATGTGTTCACAATATCCTAAATATAATCCCATTTCATAAAATTTGATAGAAATCGGATTCGAAAGTATTTCGGAACTATTCCCAAAAATGTGAACAATGGAAAATTTTATGTTATCCCGATTTTTACATTTAAAAAAATCATTTTTTTTTGTTGTAATAAACGTATATAGTCTAGATGAAATACAGGAAATAGAATATAAGTAACAATATCTATACTGATTAGTAAGGGAATGAGTTTTTCCATATATCCTTTTTTTTGTGTTTTTGTGATTTTTTTTATATTTTTTTTTTTCATTTAAGTGAATTTACATGCGTTTTGATAATTTATCATTTCCCTTTGGATCAACCTATTTGTAAGTGGAATTTGAATAAAAAAAAAAAAAACATAGTCTTTTGTTTCGTTTTAGCCAGTTTCAAATTCGATGTAGGTAGCTCGTATGTCATAGATGAAACGCAATGTAAATTTATTTTTAATAGTTTTAAATTTTTTTCTGTCTGTTTTTTTTTTCTATTGTAATTTAAAGGATTCTGTTTGAAATCGATTTTAGTGTTATTAATACATATTGACTGACTTTTGGTGAAGACAAAATATTTTATTTTTTGTTTGATTTGTTATTATTATTTTTTGTTTTTCTATTTTCAATTATTTTTATTGCCAGTTCATAGAAAATATCATTTAAGTTGGGAGGGGGTGGAAAATATAGAATTTGTAAAAGGTTATAAGTTAAAATAATGATTTTGATAGAATTTTGAAAGCGTTTGAAATTACCTTTAAGCGATATCTGAATAGAGGGTTGAATTTAAATTTGAAATCCAATTGGAATTAAAACAAAATAATTATATATATATATATGTATATGGTATGTATTAAATAATATACTTAATGGAAGATTGAAAAAATATATTTAAATTTAAATTGGATAATAAAAACAAATTAAAACGAATTAAATAAGTAAATTTACGAAAACAAATTTAAATTGGTTTCTTTTTACAAGTAAAGCCAATCAATGTTGTTCGGGTCCAATATACAAAATGTATAAAATTTACTTCAATAAATTGTCGTTTATGAATCGAATTTATAAAAATGATTTGTGAAAAATGTTCTAGAAGATGTATAACAGATATTCGAACACATGTTGGGTCACAATTTAAAATATGTATGGCAGGTTCGAATTTGTTCGAATTTGTGTTTCAATAGCATAAAGATGCAATGATTTTTATCAATAATTCTGTTACATATATATAGCCTATATATATATGCTGAGATTATGAATCGCAAAATATATGTGTTAAAGACCTCAGAAAATAGAATGGATCAGTTTAGTACGGTAATTATCAAGAATTCGGACACACAAACAGTCATGTTTTAATAAGAAGTAAGCTATGGTTATGTATGGTTTGAAAAAACAAAATACTTCTTAATTACCATGCCCTTGCTACGTTTTTCCTATAGTATATCAATATATATTTTTTTTTTGACAGTAAAATAGGTAGAATTATCGTTTCGTGCTTAGTTTAAGTACGGTACTATAATTTTTGCTAAATTAGTCGAGTATTTTTATTTGGAAAATTTAAAGAAGTTTTACTAATAAATTAGTAAATGATTTTTAAAAAACTGTTCAACGGAGAGCCTTCTTGTTATGAAAATTTAAATTTGCTTTAATTACGTATGAGTATATATATATATAATAATAATTAATAATAATGTTGCATTACGCAAAATAAAAAACTTTTGGAATTTATTCAAAAATTTTTGAAATTCAATTCACACATTGGCAAACAAAAAATCAAGGTATAAAAAAAAAACAATAATTATTTTGTTAACAACTTACTACGATACACATTAAATTGTCTATACCTTAGTATCTACCTAAACTGAATGATGAAAATTAAACTCATATGCTACCTATGCTATGCACTCTCTCGAAATTTGTAAAAGTAGGATGGTGTACTGATGTAGGTGTGATCGTGGTGATTTATTTTCTCTCATTTTTGGTGAAAATTTTGAGGTGAAATGTTGACAACTAACTTTATTGTAACATATGACTAGGGGCCCCTGTTGAGTAATTATAATTCAAGTTGAAATCAAATTTAAAGTTTTTAAAAAAACAGTAATTTACGTACTGACATAGACTTCGCACGTTTTAACAGAAACCACTCGTGTTTAATAAAAAGTTTTGTGTTAGTAAGTTTTATTTAGCACACATAAATACACGTCCTTCATATACTGTTTCGTTTCCGATATATTCCCTATAGTAAGTGGCATTTAGTGGATAAAATTACTAAACATAAAAAATTTTGTTATTAAAGAGGTATGTATATATATATATATACCTACATACTACATAATTTTAATAAAAACTAGATTATTACTACAAATAACCAAAATTTAGAAACAGTTACTGAGAAAGATAAAAAATGAAGAACTCAAGTTTATACAAATGTTCAAAATAAGACTCCTTATGTCAATACTGTCTACAAACTTTCGCCAATGGGGTTTTTTTTCATAAGGATTTATCGGTTGATGAATCGATGATTAAATATTTTGGGAATCACGGAGCTAAACAATTTATTAGAGGAAAACCAATAAGATTTGGATTCAAAAATTGGATGTTTAATAGTTCTACTGTGTATTGTTACGATTTTGATATCTATTGTAGACGAGAGTCAAAAGAAGCCAAAATCCCAAACCATCTTTCACTTGGTTCCAGAGTGGTATTAAGGTTAATTGAAAAAATTGATAATCCATCTAGTCATATACTGTACTTTGATAACTTTTTTTCCAGCCACAATTTATTACAAATTTTAAAAGACAAAACTTTTAGAGCTACAGGTACAGTACGGGAAAATCGAACAAACAAGTGTCCTATGATACCATGCAAAAAGTTTCTAAAAATGAACCGAGGATCAGTCGATTATCGTTTTGAAAAGACTGATGAGATATTATATGTGAGATGGAATGACAACAAGCCAGTTATTATAGTAACAAACCACGATACAATTGAACCTATGGGTAAGGTAAAAAGATGGTCACGAGAAAAAAAAATGAAACTTGATATCTCCCAGCCTTCTTTATTTAAAAATTATACAAATGGGATGGGCGGAATTGATCGACATGATCAATCGCTTTCCAATTACCGCATTTCAATCCGTGGAAAAAAATGGTGGTGGAGTATTTTTACATACATGATTGATGTGACACTAACCAATGCATGGAAGCTACATATGTCTGCTTGCAATGAAAAATTAGATCTTCTGAACTTTCGAAGAAGTATAACCAGATATTATCTTCAAAAGTATAACAAAAACGTTTACAAAATAACGGCAAAATCAGGAACTATTCCATTAGGCTTATCTTCTGATAATATAGGACACTATCCAAAAAAATTAAAAAATCGTCTTAGATGTGTTACTTGTCATAGAAGAGGTATTTGGCAATGCGAAAAATGTAATAAAACATTATGTATTGATCAAGACTGTTTTAAAAAATTTCATACATAAGATTACACTGTACCAGTTTGGGAACACTATTATAAAAGTCAAATAAAATATTTTTCCGTCCAAATTGTTGTAATTTTTATTTTGTTTACTTCTAAACTTTATTATTTTCATAAAAATAACATTATTTTTTCCAAAGGGTTTGGCTTGGCATCTAATGGGATTAAATTAAATTGAATTATATACAAAAAAAAACAATAAGATCACACAGCTCAAACCTAAGCTATGATCAATAAAACTAAATTTAATTATCTATTACGTATTTGATATACATGAATTATAAAACAAAATGTATTATTGATAACAAAATAAAGAAAAAAAAAAAAAAGTTGCATTAGTTAATAATTTAAATTCACAGTAAATAAATTAAATTTAGAGTAAAAGGATAAAAATACAAAAATTACTTTCTGAAAAGGATTAATTTAATAGTAAATAAAATAAGGAAAAAAAAAATTTTTTTTTAGAAATATTTGCCTTCAATTTAAGCGTACTAAAACTACAAAAATAAACTTTAGAATCGCAGCTTGATATAATGTTTTCATAGCAAGTTATGATTGTAATTACGGAAAAAGCAAATTAGCCGAACTTTTTACCAAATCTCTTAATCTCATCTCAAGACTTCCTAGAATTTCGAACTTTTTTTTCCTTATTTTATTTTCGACTTTTTAGTGAAAATATTTTTTTAATGAAAAATAATATATTTTCAAAGAACAACACATATAATCAAATGGCACTAAAATTCACTCTAACGCAATTTGGTTATTATTGCTCATACTTCAAATGTATAATTATATTTTATATTACTGTAACAAATTTTATAAAAATATGTGTATTTTTAAAAAATGTTTGGAGATTTTTGATTAGATACCTTTGAATTTTTTAATTTACGTATTAAAAAATTACGCACTTTATAAAAAGAAACCCTGTTAAATACAAAAAATATTTGACGTAAAATCGTAGATTTAAATCTGTGGAAAAGTCTGAAATGTAAACACTCATCCGACTTTATCTACGATAAAATTCGATTTTGTCCGAGGTGTATACGCTGCCTAAGCATAAATTGGCATATAAAAGTATAATATCAAACATGCATAAATCGAAATTAAACTTTTTTTACATGCGAGAAGAGTAATTTGTAACTGAGTGATAGATAACTGATACTTGATTGGTTCAAATTTTGTTTTCTTCCATAAATAATGTTTGCATTTTATTTTCAATTAAACTAAGCCATATGATTATGTATGTAACAAATGCAAGCCCTATATGACACATGTACGTACATTTGCATATACTTAGTCAGAGAAAGAGAAATAATAAAAGAAAGAGATTAATAAAAGAAACCAAATTAAAAACACAAAAAAATATAATGAAAATATAATTGAATAGTAATAGAAAATGATTGAAATATAATGATAATGATTTGTATTGCACACATTTATTTTGTATTCCTTTTTTGTTTTTTTTTTTTGCTTCTTTACACCATAGAAATGTCAATAAATATAGTGAATTTAAAGAGAAACCAAATTTTAACTTTATCAAATATCCATATTCCATTATTAATATACACACATATGTAAATTTCACCTTTGTTGAATGCAAAGAATATCTACAATCTATATTAACAAGAATACGCACTCCCATTTTACGACAATCTAATTTTTAAGAAATATCAAACCGAGCAAAATATCATTAGTTGAAAGAGGTAAAATTTACATTAACTTATCGTATACCAAATTTATTATGAGAGAGAAAAGGTACAAAACAGATGTTTGCCTTTTGCTTTATACTGTAAAATAATTTTGCGTTCTCATTATTCTCCTTTGGATTTGCTTACGTTTCCTCCCATTATTTATATGAGGCAGGCTGGCAAAAAATGTTAGTTCTAATTTAGTTTGTTCCCTTATACGATGATTAATTCTGATCTTTTATAATTTTAATATTTTCGTTTTAAACATTATTATTTTCGTATATACCTATTAAAAATATTAAATTATAATTATATTACAATAATATAAAATATTATTAATATTTTTGTCAGTAATAATTTGGAGTTACAAACATTATTATTTTTTATTAATTATATTAGTAAACCTAAATATTTATTATATTTATTATATTGGTATACGATTATAAAATAATACTGAGGACAACATCTATTTACAAATCACAGAATTTAAGGAATATGATAACGCTGTTTTAGTTAGGTCTCCTAAAAATCTTATGCATAGTTGATACAATTTAGAAAATAATATTGTTAAATATTTCAACGAAAATTTTTGTCGAAAATATTTTTCAAAATTATAAACTTTATTTATTTAATTTCAGCCAACTTTTTTTGTTACTCTCTTTTGTTTACTATATTTTTTCTTTTTCTTACACGTAAAATTCTTATTATCGTCTATTTCTGACAATGTTTATCAAATTTGCATATGAATTTGTGTGGAAACAAATGAATACATACATGAGTTCTTACTCTTTTTATGAATATACTTTGGTTAAATGGTGAAACAAACATATAAAGTCCAAGGCAAGTTAATTAAGGCAAATATAATAAGGCTCTAACACAAAAAATTTAGACAAACATTACGATTAGTTGATTCTAAAAGACCTCAAAATTACTTTTGAAAGTTTGGAATATAACGTAAATCTAGTATTTTGTACTCCTATTTTTCATCAATTTCCTATATTATTGAATTAATTAAATTATTCCTTGAAAAATAACAATGAGTGTTCTTTTTGTTCTTAAGTTACAAACTGCTCCTATTATTTATAAAAAAAAAACAGTGGCAAAATCAGAGTTCCATATATTTCATACCATCTCTATAGTTAGTATACTTTTTCCAATTATTTACGTACATTAAATATTATGAATAATAACGACTATCAATAATTAATAAATTTCAAATATTTCTAAAATTTAATTTTATCTAAACTAAATTCAATAAAATTGAAAATAAATTTGGAAAATTTTAATTTTTCAATTATAGTATCTAAACAATGGTATAATAATAATAATAATAATAGGATCTAAACTAGAAATAGTTTTTCAACTTCATTAGGAAAAAAATAAAATAAACGAATTTTCCTGAAAAATATTTCAAATTTTAATTAATATGAACAAAATCACCGTTAACGAGATAATTCAAATTTTTTTTTGTTTAATTTGTTTTTTTTTTTGTAAATTTCCACAAAATCAAAAAATATACTTTTACCTATGTTCATAATTATTATGTTAATAGAAATATATTTCAATTAAAAATTTTTGAAATTAATTTCAACATAAATTTTTCAAATAAATTCAATACAAAAATAATCGAAATTAACTCAAATAATTTTATATATATATATATTGTTTTAATTTCATAATTTAAATTTTAATTTAAATAGAAATAAATTTTCTATTTATAAAATTTAAATTGCAAAAACAAAAATATTTTGATTGAGGTAATGAACTATATCAAAAAATAACGTATAATTGCATAAACTACAATAGTTGAAAACATAAATACCACAAAAATGGAGTACAGGTGTAAAAGTGGTAATATCTAAAATTCCCTTACATTGGTTAATAATTGCAATACCTTAACAGGCGGACTTTATTTAACTGATATATCGGCAAATTGTTAGAGCACAGGCAGAAGATACAAAAAATTCATAAATGTGATAGAAAAACAATGATAAAATATCGGTAGAGTGGCTATAATATTGGCAGAAATATCGTGAGAGTCGCTATAAATATCGGAGACTAAAAAAACATATCTTCACAAATATATTTTTCCTATACTACATAAAACAATGTGTAGTTACACAAAAATTTGTTGAGAAAATTTCGATTACTATGATTGCATATTATGATTGGCAAAAATGGAGGACTATGATGAGTCAGGCCCAAGACCATGACATGGTCTGTTTGCCACCTAAGTAAGTATGATTGCATTTTATGAATACAAATGGTATATCAATTTTGTTATATAAAAAATGGTATATAAATATTATAATTTAACACTCTAATGCACATTAACGGTATAGTATACTTCTCTCTTTCTAAACTACAATTTATCAGTTAAAAATTTCTCATGCAAACCGGCCTTAAATCCAAACTTTTATCAGTAATGGTATGTTATTTAATTCTGCATATTTTACGGATATCTTGTTTATATTTGTACTTACAATTTTCATATCCCTCCCTAAAACAACATCGGCGACAAACGAGAGAAGCTTTTTATGCTCATTATTACACAGTGTAAATTACTAAATGTGGTTCAAAACCGGATATGAAAATTCATTTATAGTAAAATGATCTCAAATGTAAGCCGATATTCCAACAAGTGTATTCTCAAAATCAAGTAATCAATTCACAAATAATTTTCAAGGATTCAAGTAGAATACAAATATCTTTGCTAAAAAGTACAACTGCGTATTGACTTCAGATAAATTTTCTTCCTCCGATCCTCCGATATTCGCATTTATGTATAAAGGTTTAATGGCCTAATAATTGCGAATATATATAAACAAAATACCTTATATTAATACAGAGAAATAGATACAACCCATCATTACCTCGACCAATATAACAAGACAGGCATTGGATTGGAATCCTCCGGGTACAAGAGGAAGAGGTAGACTGTACGAAACATGGCGCAGATCAGTCCAAAAAGAATTAACAATAGAACATGGAGTGAAATTAAACACATATCGCAGAGTCAAATGCAAGAACTTTGTGGAAGCCATATACTCCCAAAGAGAGTGAAGCAGTAAAAACAAATCATTAATTCCACAATTAACTTTATATAAAAAAAATAAAATATATTCAAATATGGACATATGGATAATATTGTGGTTATGTCATTTGGCCTCAAGATTCCAAATTTCAATATCAGTCAAATTATGAATATTTGATTCAACTTTTTATAAAATTGGTCGAGAATACAATTTGATATATCTTAAATAAGGTGGAATTGGCTATTTTAGAACTATTTCACAAGTAGAGCTTATTATAGGGGGCAATTACAAAATATTACATAGGGCCTTAAATAGAGCTAAATATGCCTGATTTAATAATTACACTCTTCATTGGTATACTGGGTAGCTCGTATTGTGTGAGAGACGCTGTACCCATCAAATAGCAAAGTCTACTGCTAGAAAGCCGCCCGCATTCACAAATCAGATATTCAATATATTGTATCTATATCTTATATATACTCTGCACAAGTTGTTATCGGCTAGTCCGATTCTATGTAGATGCTTTTTCACCAGTCATTGGCTTATTATTATCCGTATAATGATGCGCATCTCTATTTTTTATTGAAATATAGAAGAATTTTCGTTTTCTTGAGCAAGCTGGATTGTATGAACATTTTTGTATGTTGATTGCAAGATTGCTTTCTGTTAAAACCAAGACCTCATCTATGTTTTAAATGTGCTCAGGGGCACCGTACGAATAACGAACTAATCATATAAAATCATATAAAAAGCACAGTCAAAGCTATCCTATTTAGGAAAGCCTAGCTCATCTCAATAGTGGTGATTTCCCACATTTTATTACTTTTATGTATCAGATAGTTAATAAATAAATAATTGGAATTAATGAAATAAGTTGTACAATAGATCTTAAAAGGTCACGTTTACATAGAACTTGCCATAAAAAAAATAAATTGTAAGTCTATTGTACTTAGTGTGCGACGAAGTAATGCTGCAGAATACTGATATTATAGTACATAAAACCGAAATCGCGAATGACTTTAAAATACCGTTGATCACAAAATTATTTGCACCAACAAAATAATTTGCAAAAATGAACTGTAAATAATGTAAATAGCTGTAAATTGAATTAGGAACAATGAAAACCTTGAATTAGGAACATTTTACCGTAACGATATTTAAATTCGATTCAATAACGTTTACAGAACTTATTAACAGTTATTTTTTTCTGCAAAAAATAAATACAAATAATTTTGTGATTTGCTCTGTATTTTACCATTTCAAAAAAAAAAAATAACCCTCTCACATAGTCTCTCAAGAGAGCTGATCCAACAAAAGTTCATCTAACTAAAAGTGGATGAAAAAATTTATTCAAAACGATTGACGTCAAATAAAGTTAAATCAAATGAAATTCATACATGTATAAACAGAAAATAGACATATTTATATACACTTACAGTTGAACTATAAATATTATAAAAGGTATGCTTGTATGCGATATACTCAAATATCTCATACATTACAATTAAATTACAAACAATGTTATAAAATGTATCTTGGGATTACATCCTGAAAAACAAAAAAAAATTGTTAAACTGAAAAATAAAATTTAACAAAGTAAAAGTAAAGCATTTGGGATTCAAAAAAAAAAAAAAAATAGTGAATATATATAAATAATATCACTTTCAGCTATGTACCTAGACATTAAACTAAAATTTCAAAAATAAAATCATTTCATACAACAACACAGTCAAAATAATTTGAACTTGCAGTTGTCTACACATTGGATACAAAAATAAAATAGATTTTCGAAGATTTCAATCAAAAACATTGAAACTTATAAATAATTTGAATAAATAATTTAATTCATAGAGTTTTATGATGGACCCATCAACATCCTGAACTTTGTTGGGCCCAAAGTATATTTCCAATTAATTTATACTTTTTTTTTTTTAAATCAAAACAAATTTTAGGGGGATATCGAAAATGCAGTACTTATTACAGTTTTAACTACAATCAATCTAATTAGTTTTAAAATGCTTGCATACCACTTTAACTATTCAGAAAGAAAGCAATATAAACATTTTAGATAATTATGTGGTATAAAATACTTTATGGAACATATTGCATTGCAGTAAAAAGCCTAATATTGCATTTTCGATGTTACGCGGTAGTTTGTATTAATTTTATTTAAAACTAGTTTAACAAAAAAAAATAATAACAATTCATTTTAAATTTCTACCCATTACCAAATTAGTATTGTCTTGTTCTATGTCAATTACTATACAACCTAAAAGGAAAAAGGGGGATTTGATTAAAACTATTTAAGCATATTAAGAATTTCTGTTAGGTCTCAGCTGTTGTATCAATACAAAATTTAGTTTTATCTTTTTCTTTTTTCAATGGTACGCTAAAATCAAACATTGACGTCCTCTATAATAGATCAGATTGGTTTTATCTGATTAGGTTTTAGTTTTTATCAAACTGGCGGATTCGAAGCACCACCAAGTACATGCGCATTACAACATGCAATAGCAATTAATTTAATTAAAAATTGTTATTTAAGTCAGTCCAGTGGTTGTAATTTTGCGGGAAGGTCTTAAAACTTGCTATTTCAGTTAATTCAAATAACAGTTATTACAAGTACTTGAGGGTCATCTAATAAATCATCCAATTGACATAGAGCAAGCATTTCAATATAATTTAAGCAATTTCAAGATTGCGTGAGTGTCAATTGGGTTT
This sequence comes from Argyra leucocephala, assembly GCA_963942445.1. Classification (NCBI taxonomy): domain Eukaryota; kingdom Metazoa; phylum Arthropoda; class Insecta; order Diptera; family Dolichopodidae; genus Argyra; species Argyra leucocephala. Next base: position 115,715,072 of record OZ012681.1, on the reverse strand, counting down.
TTCCTCAATCAATTATGAAAGACTGATCAGTGTTCATGAAAGCCTTGTCCAACTAATAAATTTTATTGATTTTGCCAAATAAAATTAAATACAATTTAAAAAATTTATTTTTTATTCTAATTTCTCTCATTATTTTCTTCAAAATTATTTTTAAAAAATTAGAATTACATCTTCATTACAATTAAAAATGTAGTTAACTTATCAAAAAATTTGGCTATATTTCATTTTATTCCAAAACATCTGTGATACAATCTATCATTGACATATTTGTCCCCCCAATCAACTCTGGCTACATGATTTTATACTCTCACAACACTCTGTATAATTAAGGTGATCAGATATGTCCTTATTAAAATATTGTATAAACATTTGCGAATTGAAATTATTCAAAAAAAAAATACTACCCACCTGTATGAATCCAGTCCGAATGAATTAAATTCAAAATTTTGAAAACTAACGAAGTCCGATAAATGTACGCCCTGGGGCATAGGGCGTAATTTACGATTCTATTATCTCGGCATTCCAGTCGACACCACCACATGAAATATGCTGCATTACCAAACCCCTTGTGCAGCTCCCTACTACCTGAGTCATTAATCTACACCATTCTTTCGAATTTTCAAAATTAAGGAAATCCGAAATAATTAAAAAAAGCAATTATCATTGTCCTGTAGCCCAATCCGTGAAGCATATAGCGGAGTTTCCGATTCTCTTATACGGGTCCCGCTGGACACTCCCATATGAAATATACTGTATTCACAAATTCGATGTACGGTTTACTACAACTGTAGGAGGATTCACTGTGATTTAATAACCAGTTTTTATTCACCGTTTGCGATTCGGGGATCTATTGTTTGTTGTCATGTTTTATGAAATGTTATTAATTGATTGGCCCTTTGACATTTTTGAGATTGGGATGATAAAACCATATATACTCAAACCTGACGGGCAGGTTGTATGGTCAAATTCATTTTCTTACATGGTCCTCATTGTGAGTACAGACGCCTTTTGCAGCTGCTCCAACGATGATATGCAGACTTATGCATTATATTCGGATTTATTTAATTATTTCGGACTTAATTCACAATGAAGCAAGTTCAAAAATTTTAAATAAATTAAAGTTATAAGCAAAACTATTTTCAAATAGACAATAAGAGAATAATGCATGGGACCATAAATACGAAATCTATGAAAAAAAGGATCATCCAAAAGTTAATCAAAACAAAAAGTGCATTTTCGTAAACTTTATCTGCATTACGAACACAGCCCGTTGCATATCGTTGTCAATCACTTATGATGTCTGTTTATTTTTCTGTCAACTCTATTTTCTTCTGTAACTGCATTCACAAAATTATTTTATTAATTCCTTAATAGGTAATAGAAACTATTAGATAAATTGTGAATTTCAGGAGGAAATTTGCCCCCTATATCACTGTAGCCAAAAATGGGCTTATTGTTATAACCCGTGACACCGATAATCTGTAGCTTCGTTTCCTGCTATGCCCGAATGTTCTGGCATCCACATTATTGTTACTTTATTTGTTTTATAGAAATTATTAGCTTAAGCAAATCTTGATTCTTATTTTCAGATTTATTTAAATTTTTTAAATCTCGGACTTACATATTTCATAAAGAAATTCAAACTTAATTAATTCTGAATAATTTCAATTTTCAAATTTAGCTTAATTTTGATTTCAGAATTAATTCATTTGAACTTCATTCATACCACCCTGCCAAAATAAACAAAACATTAGAATTAAAACTGAAATCAATTGAGTCCAATTTATAGCAAAGTTGAATTTAATACAAATACAAACTACAATAATAAAGAAATACAGTTAAAAAGGACTATGTATTCTGAGCTATAGTGTCAAATGTTATATAAAAATTAAAATTTTTCATAATTCACCAACACATATATATACATACATAAATATTATTAATTATAAAAGTTTGTAATGTTTATATTTCCTAAAAGAGAATTAAATTGAATCGATTAACTTTTGAGGTAAATAAATAATTTTCAATTTTAAAACTAAATTTACATTTTGATAATTACCATTGAAAATATTTTTTGATTTTTTTTTTTAAATACAAATTTTTCAAGCTAAAATTGATTTCATTTTATTTACATTTTGTAATTTTTATTGATATTTATTTTTTTAATTGATAAATTCAATTTTATTTTTATCAAATCAAATTAATTATACATATTATAAAAAAAAAAAAAAACATTAAGTAATTAAAAATAAATTTATTAAATTAAATAGAGTTATGTTTAGTAGTTTTATATATGAAGTTGACAGTAATTTAAAAAATATTCAACTAATTAAAAACAATCAATATTGATTTAAAATAAATAAATCAATATAATAAAATTGTGTGTGGTATGTATTTCGATTTTAGACCACTAAAATAACACTTTCCATATGTATATGGAAGGTATAGTCTATGACAAACTAACCATTAATTTACTTATGATATTTACAGACTCGACTCGTTCTAATGGGTAGGCTGGGCACTGCCCGACTAGTAATATTTTGCAGGAACATATTTATTTATTTATTTATTTATTCAAATAACCTAAAGAGCCTAATGGCTCACATAAGGTTAATTATTATATAATTATTTACAATTGACGCAAACAATAACGAAAAAATTTTTAGTGCAAGTTAACCATAAATCGAAATATAAAAGTAAAAAAAAGTTAGTTCTGATTATATGAATATATGATACATTTAATTTTATAATATACAAAAAGAAAGAAAGAGAGTAAAAAGAAGCAATAAAAGAAAAATAAGTTGACATAATATGATTGAGCTAGGATTGATATTGATATTTAATATTGAATTTACTCTATTTTATTATTAGACAATAACCTATTTCTGACTGAATTTTTAAATTTTTTGTACTACAAAGCTTTAATGTCACCTGGAACAAATAATTATTAACCCATTTTTAAATTGAAAAGGTCAACATTTAAAAACTATTTTTTTGAGTATTTTAATATTATTTTATAAAATCATATTTGAAGTATTATTTTATATTAACTGTGTTCTTTTCATCCGGTTGGAGATCATGGTCAATCGTTTAATATGAAAATACAATAACAGATCTTATTTTTACACATGTTTCAACAATTTAGTAATGATATTTGTAATGAGTGATACTTTAATTTTTTTATCTATTTATATTTTATAGTTATTTATTTATTTATTTATTTCAAAATATTCAATTATAATGTTGCTCCAAAATATTTATATTTGCTTAAGGATTATGAAATTTACTTATCTTATAGAACACTATCATATTAAGATTACAATAAATATAAATAGCAAATAAAAAAAGTTGTAAAAACTTACAAATAAGTAAATGATTAATCTACACCCAATAATAATAACAAAATATTAAATATAGAAATGATAGAAAAAACAAAAAGAGAAAATCTGAAAATAGATTGATTAAAAATTAAAAAAAAAGACATTAATTACTATTTATATAAAGAGATTGATAAAATTTTTAAAAATTATACATTTTAATAAATTTATAGCATAATTATTTTGAGTTGATCTGAGAGACATATAATAATGTAAATGTATATATGTACTGTAGTATTGTTTAAAAATAATCCAAAAATGCTATCATCAATACTATTGAACTGCTTAGTACCCATGTATATTGTTTGTAGGGTATCCATATACTGTATACATTTTTCTATCAAGATCGAATGAATTTTAATTTCTAGTGTTGATGTGTGTATATTTCTTATCCGAATAAATACAGATGTTGAGTGGATATTATTGTTTGATATATCATGTATATATAATCTATAATTATAATTGAGAAGCATTTAAGGACCTGCGCAGTAGACACCTCTTCATTTTATTTCGCTTCTATTTAATAAACTCCTAATATATAAATAAGTTATATATAAAACAATATTGCGCACACAGTTCAAAAATTTTGTACGCATATGGTTTCATTATTCATCAAATATATTATGCATATTATATATGTGAGTTCTTATTAAAATAAAAAACAAAAATAAACAAATCAGTTATTACAATGACTTGCAGTGAACATTATGTATATTGTACGTATGTCAAATAAAAATAAAAAAAAAAAACAAATTCATCTGAAATTATGTACATCTATACAATAAAAGCAAAAAAACAAATACATACATATAAAATAAAAAATATAAAAACAACAAAAAAAAAAATCAGTTGAATTCTTCATTTTTTATCTTTTTAAGTAACTGTTTCTTTGTAGTAATAATATAGTTTTTATTAAAATTATGTTATATAATTGTTTAATGACAAAATTTTCTATTTTTAGTCATTTTATCCACTAAATGCCACTTACTATAGGGAATATATTGAAAACGAAACAGTATATGAGAGACATGTATTTATATGTTCTAAATAAAACTTACTAACCGCAAAACATTTTATTAAATACGAGGGGTGTCTGCTATATCGTGCGAAGTCTATGTTAGTGCCTAAATTACTGTTTTTTTAAAAACTTTAAATTTGACTTCAACTTGAATTATAATTACTCAACAGGGGCCCCTAGTATTAATTTTATTTGAATTTGATTAAGAAAATTTTTTTCAGTTATTAAATGTTCTTTTGAAATGTCAGTCACTTGTTGATATTCAATTAACATGATTGGTAACTTAAAAAAATTATCCGACTATTAATCTACATCGTTCTTTTGAATTTAATGAAACCTAGATCTTGAACCATATTAAAATATTGTCTTGGTTACTTTTGGCTATACTTAATTGTAAATCTAGGTCAACCATTGGTCAACGTTTGTATTAAAATTAACGTGGTACAAGAAATGCATTTCATATTTAAAAAATTTAATCTAGTTTCTACATGTCGAGATCTTCATCAGTCGACATTTCTATAAATCGATATTTCTTACATACCAAGCAGCACTCAACATTATATACTTCACTTTATATTTAACCAATTTTGAATTTTTCGAATATATTTCTATCGTACAGTAATTTATTCTTACATTTTGAATCTAGTTTAATCCTTAATTTTTTTTTTATATTTGCTTTTACAATAGCAAGTAGATATTGAAGAGAATTCTCACAATGAACTGTAGGTTATATTAGGTCTATAATAAAATAATTAGACATCTGCTTTCTTCTGTTGTCCGAGCAATAGCAGGACGATACCACATTTTTATTTTTTTCATTTGACATTTCTTAATTCTACTACCTTACTTGCTTAACTTAAAACTAATTTAGTGTAGCCGACTTTATTAGGGGAAGTACCGTATTGTTGATCGTGATCGAGAACGCAAGCCTTACTGGAAATCGCAACCTCTTGAATTAAAAGATGTAACGGATTTTAGGAGATGTAATGAACATTTTGGTTAATGGTTCTTATTTACCATAACGTCGCTTGATTATTATTTTGGTCCATACGCCAATTGGTTAGTTTTGAGAAAACCGATTTGAAAACTATAGCTGAAAATGTTTGGTTTTTTTACACTTTAGTTAAATTTTTTAATTATATTAAAATTTTTTAGAGTTTTTATCAATAAGTAAAGAAATTATTACGTTTTTTGTATCTCCCTTCCATAATCGTACTTTTTTCATATCATACATAAGATAACAAAAATATTTTGCTTTCGGATATAGCACAAATTTTGGCAAATTTTGTATGAAAAAAAAATTTTAATTTTGGGAAAGTTGATTTTTAATTTTGCTTGAATATGTACCAAATATTGGATAAATTTGAATATGTAACAAAACTCGATAAATTACAAAAAAAAATGTGGGTATGAACCAAAATTGATGTTACGTAAAAGTTAATACGTGGCAGATAGAACATTCCGAGTAAGCGCATTTAATAGAGCGGTCTCTAAAACCAAAAACATCATTATTAATTTGAAAACATAAAAATTGGCGGATGACACAAAATAATAATCAAGCGACGATAATTGCTTCTATGCACAGAGGTTTACATTAAGCCACTACAGAATTAATAAGCCGTTTAATTTGATACATCTCAAATTTTATAATTGTTTATTTATGAAATTTTGCACAAGTGAACTTAGCACAATTTAATTTTAGATACTCTCATTTGCTTGTTGTATTTTGCTATTGAATATACCCATAACTGATCAAGCTGTTTACATGGGATATTAAGCAAACCTGAACCATTTTGCTAAAAATCATTTTATATTTGAGATAAATCAATTGTATATAAAGCGTTCAAAATTAGTTCCAGTATATTGTTCTGTAAGGTTCTGCAAGGTGCTTTCATATATTATATTAGGTCAGAATTAGCTCAGAATATTTGTCATATTCTATTGAATTATTTATATGACAAGTAAAACCACCTTTAACCTTCGCTTAAAATACTAGTTGACTAACTTTGTGTATTATCACTTTATTTGTGATATTTCATTTTACAACAGACTCATGTGATATTATACTAAATACCAATTTAATAAAAACTTGAAAGTAATAGAAATATTAAATTAATTGAAATATAAGAACTAAAATTGGGATTACTCAGTCTTCTGATAATGGTGTTATAACCGAAATCGATTAAGACATTTAATAAAATTAGTAAAACATACCTAGAGTTTTAATCTTTTCAATTTTAATAATGTGTCTGCTAGAGCCTACAGCATATTCAATAAATTATATAAAATTGGGTATGTTCACTGCTGATACATTGATGTCCAACATGTTAAGAAAAAATCAAAATGTTATTTTAAATCAATTTTTTTTCGACATTTAATAAATTAATATAATTTTTATAATCATCCACAATAATACTTAATAGGTTTTCGATAATTTAATTTACCTCAAAAATAAAAAAAAAAAAAATAGTCTAAAATTTCTTACCACAAAGTAACCACAAATAATTTCGGTTTTTTTTTATTTTTTCTTAACTATTTTTATTAAAATCTAAATTGAATTTAAATATATTAGAATGAAAATCTATTATTTTATAATGTGAAAAGCAACAGGACATTAGAAAAATATTTCAAATATTTTATTCTGTTACCAAAAAACATAGAAAATCCAAAAAAACGAAGAATCCTTAAAAAAAAAAAACTTATAATAAAAATTTGTTGAAAATATAAAATTCATACTTTTTTTTCCAATCCTAAAATATAATTTAATATACATTATGTGTGTGTGTATATGCATATATAATATAAAATGTATATTAACATAATAATCCTTATGTAGTAGAAGTATACGGTATTTTATCCTTTTTTATATATGTTATTTGCAAAAACAAAAAAAAATTATAATACGTTGTTCATACATCCAGAAAGGATTACGAATATTTTGTATTTATGTAATTTCATTTGTTTTTATTTTTATTTTTTTTTTTATATTTCAATGACCCTCACATTTTCAACATGACCTTAATCACATTCTTGAATATCCTTTTTTTATATTTTTTTTTTTTATATTTTTATATTTTATTTTATTACTGTTTTTTGTTTGTTTGTTTGTTTTTTGTGTAAGTACAGGTCAAGTCATAATCTTTGCTAATTTTTTTTTCTTTTGTTTTTTATCCTTTTTTTTGTGGCTATTTTTTTTTTTTATAGCTTAAATATTTTTCTTTTGGACTACATACAAATAATATAACCCCTTTTCTTAGAACGAAATATTGGAAAATGAATTTTTAATGTATTATGATATTTACGTAATATTTTAATGTTAAAAATGTTAGTTACATAGAAAGGACATGCGGGAACGTTTTAAAAAGAGATGGTGATAAAACTGTTAGATTTGCTCCAAATAGTCGATTATTTGCTTTTATTTTTACGAAATATGATTTATTATACAGATATGCGTATTGTGTCTAATACATCTAATAGAATCTAGATAAATGAATATTTTTTTTTTTTTTTAACTTTATTTTATCCATTGTACAATTTTATAATTACTTATCCTAGATAAAGTTTACAAAAAATAGCTTTTGTGATATTATTATTAACTGGTAGATAAATGAACCCATACAAAAGACAAGTGAAGTTTTTGTTTTATTGTTCTACTTCATAAAGCCTCTCTACATCCATCCATCAATCTATTTTAATTTAATTATTGGATATCTGTATATTACCCCGTCCACTATTTTTAATAGAATCTAAATAAATGACCATACAGACGACAAACGAAGGTTTTTTTGTCATATTATTTGGATTTAATTATTTGCATTCTGTCCATTACCGCATTTACATTATAGCTTTAAGGTGTACTTGAAATTGACTTTGAGCCTATATAATTTGCTGCTATGACTCAATAAGTTAAAGCAGGGCTCGACTGAAGTCAATTGAAAAAATTTTACTTGAAATTTAGAGGAAAAACGCATCTCGAAAGCTTGAAAATGACAAATAGGCCTTTTTGAAGCAAAATAAGTAGAGAGAACAGACCAATTACGTTTTCAGATGGGTATACATGTAAAAAATAAATTTAAGAAATAAATTGAAAGATTTGATAATGCAGAACTCAATTTATCAAATACATTTTTATAATATACAATTTTTTTCAAGTTAATTTGAAGTGTAATGTCATTTTTAAGGTTCAAGGGAACATGCCCACCATAAAATTGCCAACAATGGAAAATATCCACAAATATTTAAAAATACCCACACGGAAAATATAACACCCCAAAAACTTCTCAAACGAACATAGTCCACAGTTCGGCGTAGTAAATATAAATTATATATTCTTTATTGCTCTTCCCATTCCTCTTGCACACACCATACTTTTTATGACCCTTTTCCGATTTGATTTTATTTTAAAAAATTATTATCAAATTAATTTAAAACATTTCGCAATACCAATATAAATTTTTTTTTTTATAGTTGAGGACTATCGCCAACAAGCCTCTGCTACTTATTTATTGAAATCCTGCTTTTGCAGTCTGGGCAGGCAAACGAAAACGATTAGGTTAAGTATACAAAATTAATTATAAACCAATTAGTTTTTCAAATAGAATTATTCAAGCAACATGACTGCTCTATTTCAGATAATACCATAAAAATATACATCATAACCGTCAGCGAAAACAAAACTAATAACAACTACAAGCAAAGCATATATAATTTACATTTACTACGTACAAGTATGGGTAATTGTTAAATAAATGTGTGTATTTTACTTGAAGCCAGATTTCAATCTTGCTATACCACTTGAAAAGGAAATTCATTCTGCAATGGGAGTATTTAAGAAGCGCATTAATTCATACTTTCTGGCCAGAACGAATGAAAGGTGGCATAGACTAAAAATACCAATGCGATCTTTAGGGAAATATGGCTATAACATCAAAAAACTCTTGGCTACAAATGGTTACTACTCTGATATATCAAGAGTAGTAGCCATTCGTACGGGTCATTGGCCGATAGGAAGCCACGCTGCCAAACTAGGTATTCTGTTCAATGCAGATTGTCGTAGCTGCAAAAATAAAAATGAGACAAAAACTATTGAACACTTTCTTTGCAGTTGCCCAACACTAGCTAGTGTCAGATTCCGGACTTAAAGAGAGGCTTTCCCCAACAATATTATTGCGGAAAGCAAAATCGGCGATCTAATCAATCTTCACAACCGCACAGGATGAGTCTAGTACTGAGTTCTGTGATAATTTTTCCGTATGGACTTTTTTCCACTGAGCATTTTTCTGGTTATCCATTTTTTTGAGATTACAAGCTGACATAGTAATAATTTTAATTAAAACTCCAACTGATTCCAAGCAAGGCTCTCAGTCAAGCTATTATAGAAACAAGGTATATATTTTTCCACAACGAATTTAAATTATTATCATCTGTGCTTCTTCTCCTCTAATGTGGTTTCTATTCCAGATATTGACGAGCTATTGTTTTGCTATTGTTAATTGTTTTTTTTTTTTACAAACTTAATATATTGAAAAATGTCTTAAGATTCAATTAAAGATCTGGTATAACATAGACTACAACTATGATGTGATGTTACAAAAGACTCAGTGAGTGATGACATTGAGTTTATGGGACTCTCAACTATCAAATAAAAATTTATTATAATTTTTCTGGTATTAGGATTGTGTGACCAATTTATGTATAATAAAAATTATTTTGTGTGACCAATCCCATTTATATTTCTTGATTTGAGCTGATATTGAGCTTTTTTTGCGTAAGATACTATTGTTGTATGTTTTTGTCATTTCTGAACCACAATCTGTGAAATATGATCATAGAATCAGATATGGGCGCAATGCATTGTCTTTTCAATGAATTGCTTTAAATGCATTTAAGGTCATAACAACATCAATCAACAACAATCATAACAACAATGCATATTGCGCCCATATTAAAGGAGGCCCACATTACGTCCATGTTAAAATTTATAAAATAGTTGGAAAAGCACACATTTAATTTCTTAATTGCGTTATTTTCGGTGATATTCAACAAATTCAATTATAATGGCCATAGTTGATATTTCCCATTAGTTGCTCTACAATGTCCACGGTTGATTTTGATGCATTATATTATTATATTTTTTGTTTCACTACTCTATTCACTCTCTTATATAGAGAAGACTGATTTCCCTATACTTAAGGTCTAACTTGAATTAAAAATATTTTATTCCAAACTAATCAAAGTCTGACAAATGATATTCATACTAATTTAAGTCTGTTTTATTATTTTGATTCACAATCAACAATATTTAACAAGCTCGTACAAGAACATGTAATAGCTATACATTTATACTACGTACATTTATGGACAATTGTTAAATAATTGTGGTTTATTTTACTTCGGGAAAATTTCTCACCTGTGAATTTTGGCTACAACATTCAAAACATAACAACCGCATTGTAACTTAATACAAAAAACTAAAATCTTAAACTTGAAACCCTAAAAAGCTTTTACACGCTACAAGCGTTTGATGAATTTTCAAAGATTTTTTAATCACCAATTTAATACAACATTTTTTTAATAGCTTAATAATGACAGTCATAACTATCAAATTTTGTATTCGTACTACCCACATAATATAAATTAATCGTACCAATATATTCATAATATATATATATAGAATACAAAATATATATATGCATATGTAAATGCATATATTTTAAACGGAATTATGCCAATTGAATCAAAGTGTATAGTAAAAAATCCTTTTGAGTGTCCTTAATTCTAAAGAACTTCGATATTTATGTATAAATATATATAGTGCTATACATTAGGACCAAATACTAAATTTTATATATATATATATCATCTATATATATATATATATATATATATATATATTGAAAGATTTAAAAAAAAAAATATTTGTAACACAAAATGATCATTTTTGCGTAAAAATTTATTTGGTTTTTTTTTCTCACAGGATATGACATTAAATGAGATACTTAAAAAAAAAAAAAAGGATTCAATATAAAATTTTATTAGGATTATTATTTGTTTGTATATGAATACAAATTTAGAATAAGATTGTTTTTTTTTTTTTAACACTTGAACCATGAAATCTTAAATTTTTTTTTGGTTTGCTTGTTAAATTTCCAAATAAACGTAAAAAAAAAACAAAAACGTTTAGAACAAAAAAAATTTTCTTTATTAGGGTCCTAGAAAATGTGTTAAGATGACAATAGTAGTAATTTTATTGTAAAACCAAAAAAAAAAAAAAATCTTTTTCTATTTGTTTTTTTTTTTGTAATAGAAAGAAAGGATCAAATTACCTTAGGAAAAAATATTCTATAAAAATGTTGAAATTATTTAAGAATTTTATGATTGTTTTCCTTTTTTTTTGTATGAATATTTTTTCAATAACTTTTATTCTATTTATTTTCAATATAAAATATTATTATACTATAAAATACTTTGAGTATTATTTTAAAAGTGTTCCATATTGTTTTATAAGTTCAGAGTTCTAATTTTTTTGTTCTCTTGGAAAGTTCAAATTTCAAGTTTTGTAATTTTATAATTTTTTATGTAAAATGTTTACGATTTTTACATTGTCGTCTTTAGTGTTAATTTAGTAAGCCTGACTGAATTTCATTATATATATATCGATTTATAATTGAAGTAAGACTTTTCAATCTTAATTGCTGTCAGTGTTCTTGACAAAGTATAGAAGCTTACTTCGAGCTTATATAAACGCTTCTCACGTAAAGTCGTCTGAAGTCAAAATAGAAAAAAATGTCTAATTGACTTGAAATTTTGAAGTAAAGGAAAACCTTGAATATGAAAAATTCTAGTGTTAATTGTAAACCTGACTTAATATTATATTATATTGTTTTATTAAACGGTAAAACCACCGTCATGATGTCTAAACTGAGGATAGGTAATAGCAGGCTAACACACAGCTACTTCTTAGATTGTTCACAAACAAACAAACCTACGTGTAGTTGTTCGATAAGATCCATCATAACAATATTCAATATTATTGAGACTTGTCAACTTTGTACAATAATGTAAAAATCGAACTTGATATCGCAGGGTTGGAAATTCTGCAACTAGAAACAGCTAAGCCCGTAAGAAAAGTCATTGAATATTTGCGCAGAATTAAAACAATCGTCCAAATATAAGCCGAAAAGAGTTTTATTAAAATATATTTTTCTTTTAAGTTGTCGTTATTAACATATAATTAGGCAATACTAATTTGGTAATATGGTAATGGGTAGAAATAGAAAATTAATTAATAAATTTTATTAAACTAATTGTAAGTAAAAATTATATGAAATATTTATTTTTGATTAAAACGAAAAAAAAAAAATACTCTGGGCCAGACAAAACCAAGAAGGTTGATGGGCCCATCATAAATTAAGTTGAATTATATATTTTTTCATAGCAATATATTTTTTTCTAATTAAAATGCCTTTAACTGGTCTAAGTTTTCTTGACAGAGTACAGAAATGCATCATTCATCTTAAAAATGATGTAAATAATGTCTCGTCCACACACTCACTTCACTTAATCATCATCGGAGCACATATTGTTGTTTTAATAACTCTATTCGATAAATATACAGTTAGATTAATGCTTAGAGCAAGCACATCAGACATCCATTTTAGACGAAAACTTGCTGCATTTGATTGTGCAATGTATCATCATGCAGTAGGGTTTGAAAACACCACACCCTTTGATTAGAAAAATGTTAAAATAAACTAAACCACATATACAACATAGTGTTAGTATAAAAGTACATATCATAAGTTAATACATATGCCAATAACTATACTTTAATTAAAAATACTTTAAAAAAAAAATTAGGCCGAACTAGTTAATATCAAAGCAACAAAAAAAAACAACAGTTAATAGTTATATATATTAGTAGACACATAGTATACCCCAACTAAAATATTAATACTACAATTTAAGTAGTGTTATTAAATAATTATTTTTTTACTTATGAATAGATATTGGCATGCGAGAAGTTAATCCATTAATCCATCTACTTCCACATTGTATTGTAACTATTTTATATGTATATAGCTTAATTATTAATTGTCATAGTTTTAAGTTAAAAAAATAAAACATAAATAAATAAAAACACTTTATTCATTTTGGAATGTACTATACTTTTTAAATTTGACGGCGGATTTCTATACTGTCACATTAATTCCTACTGCAATACCTCTATTACTAAACAAAAGCTTGCTGCAATTCATTGTACAATAACTGCACTTATGTTCTAGAAATTGTTATAATACCAATTCGTTTATGTGATGATGTCATAGTCATCCAAAATATTTTTGTTCTTCTTGATGATATAGTACCACTCTTGATGCATTTAAAAACCTTAAGGTTCTGAACTAAAATTGGATTTCTATTTTATCTATATTTGTATTAATATTATAATTGTCCTCCATAATTCCATGGTCATATGGGTTTTAATACAGTCTATGAATAATTTGCTTGTCAGTGACAGCTTTAAAGTATACGTGCTATTTAGCCAACATAAGCTATTTTTTATTTTTATTCCCTACGTCGGTCCTACAATGTAATCGTCTATCTGGATGCATTTCTTGATTTTTTACTAATTCACCATGGTAATTATTTTAAATTACATCAGAGGAACAGTCTTTCTACGGCATATACCAATTTTCTTACATTGACCTTGATTCGGCTGGTTTTTAACCATTTTTCGATTCTTATTATTATTTTTTTTGTAACAATTTTGATGTTCATTGGAATTTTCAACTTTATGAACAGATTAACTCCAGTAGTATTGATGAACTAAATACTACTTTAATTTAATTAATAGTATATTTGACATCAGGGATATACAAAGTATTTAACAATAGGTTAGAAAAAGCCTTAAAACAACTTTAAGTAATCTCGGTTTACTCAATTTTATTTTGTGAGTTACTTTTGATTAACAAAAATTTTAAGCCCATCAAATATTTCGGAAATTAAGGCCCCACCTGAAGATCTACATAGCTTATAAAGAAGTAACAATAGCTGATCTTGTATTTTTATGTACAAATTTTTTACATTCGTTTCGAGCTTCTCAAATAGCTGTGAATCTAGATATCGTTGCTACCTAAACATCTGTACATTTGCTTTTGTTTCGAGCTTCTCAATTACCTATAAGTCTAAATATTGTTGCTACAGATGTTTAGCTATACATTATTGTTAAACATTTGTTATTTGTTAAATATGGTAGCCTTGAAGCTATAGGATAGTGGCTAAATATTAGCGAGCATTAATCTATGGTATATTCGAATCACATATTCTGTTATTTCACAAAATTTAATTTATTATTTTAATATCATAAATTTTTTTTAAATTAATTTGAATTTGATCAAAATGAAATTTTTCATATCCATTTTTATATCTATATAATAATTTATATCCTTTTTAACATATTTGTCCTTTTATACCATATTTTTATTAAAATAATTAATTTATTATTTTTTTTTTGTTTGTTTTTTTTTTAAGTATTTACTTTTTTTTTAATTCTAATATATTTTACCGTTATAAAAGTATAATTCTTACAAATGTTTAAACAAAATTATTTTTAAATCAAGAAAACATAAAAATAAATAATTTAATTTAAATTAATTTCAAGTAAATTCCAAAAATTTATTATTTAGATTAAAAGAAAGAAAACAAAACAAAAATGAAAATGAAAACTTTCAAATTAATTCCCTTGAAAATGATATATGTTGTATGTTGTATTTCGATAAAAGTTTTCTAATAAAACTGAAAAGGATTTATCCTTTCTAAAAATATAAAATCCTTTTCTTTTCTTACTTACTTACATAGTAAAAAATAAATTGAAATTAATAAAAATAAATACTAAAGATATTTACATATCCTTAAATCTGAAAATCTTATTAAAAGATTTTTAAAAAAAATTGTAAATAGAAATTCAGAAGGGTATAATGATTCAACGGGACACTGTAGTTTTGCCGAAAATGGAAAATGTTTGGAATGTACCACAGCTTGCAGAGATAAAAAAATAAAATCATGTCAAACTGCATTTCTGTGCATTTGTCTTTTTACATTTTTTGAAAGAAAAACCCATATAGAAGCGTACGTATCAGATTCACTTCATATTATCTGGGACAAAGGAATTCTCTAGAAATTAAAACAAAATTTGCCATACAATTCATAGTAGTAATTGTTAAAAAGCTATCTGGGAAATCGCTATTATTTTGTCAAACAATAACTGTGCTATACACTGCCGATTTACGGCAAACAACAAACACAATGATAGCTACATTTGCCGATACAGCCATACTTCCATCGCGCAAGGATAAGAATATGGCTTCTGGACTCGTGGAAGACAGCTTAAACAATATCGAATTATGGTTGAACAAATGGAAGATTAAAGCCAATGAAACTAAGTCTAATCACGTTACGTTCACATTAAGGAGGGATACATGTCCTACAGTATTTTTTAAATAGTAATGCTGTTTCTCAAACAGAAAGTGTCAAGTATCTCGGAATGCATTTGGATCACCGTCTGACCTGGGAAAAGCACATCTACACAAAAATAATCCAACTAAGCACAAATTTCAGAAAATTATATTGGCTCCTCGGTAGAAGGTTTCAAATGACACTGGAAAACAAATCGCTGATATATAGGATGATACTCCAACCAATATGGAATTATGTTATACAATTATGGGGAACAGCCAAAAAAACAAATATTGTAATGTTACAACGCTTCCAAAATAAAGTACTGCAAGCTTTAGTTGATGCACCTTAGTTTGTGCCAAATTACATAATACACAATGATTTGCAAGTGCCAACCGGTCCTAGATGAAATTCACCGACACAGCCAGAGATACCGTGATAGATTAAATAGTCATCCCAATGTAATAGCAAGTACACTTATGAATACTACACGACATACAAGATTACACTGAAATACACCAGGAGATCTGTAGAAATTTCTTCACATTGTTATTAATATATTTATATTTTTTATTGTAAATTTGGAAAATTACCTTTATTGGATTGTAATTTCACATGTCTATTATTAATTAATACAGTCAAAAAACATATTCACTTATTGTATTATTTCTAATTAACATACAAATTGTGAATAGAAAAACAACCAAAAAAAAAAAAATATTATCAGATCCCGGTGACATGTCATAAGTCCCAGAGTCATAAGTGTCATTGGGATTTATGTCCCACTAAAGTGTCTCACTTTCGCCCACAAATATCAGTTAATAATTCCCATGATACCAGATGCCAGGATATGTCCTTTTTTTTGTATCCAACAGCGGTTACGCATAAACACGATTTAGGTAAACATTCTGCAAAATGGCGTAGAACTTTAAAATATTGCTAATAAAAATAATTATTATAACAATTTTGAATTAATACAATTTATTTGTCTTCATTATTTTAATTTAGAAAAGTCTTATGTTATTTGAATTAAAATATTCCTTTATTTTGTATATGTTTATAATATTTTTACTAAAAAGGCCACACTGAAAATTATGACCCGCCTAACTGAGACAAAATTCCCATGAGACTTATTACTCTGGGACTTATGACATGCGACCTCAGATTCCATCATTTGTTTTTGTGACAACTCGAAATTACTTATTGAGTGTTATTTATGTGCCGAAATTTGATTTAGCGGTATCCCAATGAACTTGTTAGATCTAAGTGTGCTGAATTGGTAATCACTACTACCTATACCTTTATTTATGCCACTTATTAAAACATTTTAAAAAAGATTTCATAATTTCAGAATTTGCGAAAGTATATTTTTTTATAATGGCAAAAATTAAGATCCAATTAATAAGATTTGGTTGGGCTTAATTTTTGCTTAATCCCAGTTCACCTACAGATCCTACACCTACCTGCTTCCAATTGCTATTTTTTTTTTCTCCTATTACTCCGCGTGGTAGCATAGGGCTTCGATAGTGAACCTCCATTCCTCTCTATTGAGTACTACTTCCTTAATATCGTCCCAGGTATAATTGTTGATTGTTAATTCGTGATCGATTGTGCGTCTCCATGTGTTGTATGGTCTGCCGAAGTGAGCCATGTTTCACTGCCATATATTAATGTTGACTTAACACATGCTCTGAATGTTGTTAGCTATGTTGTTCTCGATATTTGGTTGCTCCGCCATATCTTCATTAGGCTCCCAAATGTTCTTCTTGCCTTATTTATACGGCTGTTGACATCTTCTGTTGTACCTCCTCTTGATGTTATGATGCTCCCCAGGTAGTTGAATTCTTCTACGTATTCTATCTGTTGTCCACTCACTGTTATTGGCTCACTATCACTGTTGTTTGTCCTTATTGCCTTGGTTTTCTCGATATTTAATTCCAGTCCCGATTTCTTTGCTTCTTCCTGTAATCTGTTGACTTTGTTCTGTCAAATAAATAAAATTTGTTTTCCAGCAAAATTTTATTGAATTTTCTGCAACACAGAACTGTTTCGAATTCTTAATGTAAATCGTAATTATAACCTACTATAACGAACTGAGGTGTGTACGGGATTTAAATAAAAAAAAAAAAACAATATTTTAGTCAAACCACGGAATTGTGAGATTGTATCATTGTATCGAATCAAATTACAATCCTTCATGAACACGCAGAACTCTTTCAAATACAATAATAATAACAATAAATAGCGCCGTTTGATTTGTTCTGTAGAAACAACGTTCAAGTTAGCAATAGAAGGTAAATAATGGTTAACATGACTAATCATGATTTGACCAAAATTTCTGACTGCAAGAAATAAATTGAGTTGAATTTAACTCATAAAACTGTCAAGTTGCATGCAAACTTCTAAAAAAAACTATACTAAGCTCCTTACCTTTACTTTCATTTCCAGGTATTACCAATAATCTCCTGCCAACATCCACCAAACAATCTCATTGCCAACATACTTCACAAGTTTTTGCCACGCCATCAGTAGCACAACAATTTCTAAACCTGATGGACTCTTTAAACTGAACTATTTAAAGCTGAAGGTGATGTTTTGGTCAACTGGCTGCGCTAATTCAATGATAATATCTGGATCGCAGAAAGCATGCCTATAATCAGATTAGCACTTTTATATGCCCCATTTATACAAAGGGGTTAAGACTATAGTGAAATATCCCTTCTAACTTTTGCGTATCCGAGATCCTATCCAACATATTATGCGAATCTCTACAACCCTATTGTTGTAGACATTCGGAGACAGTTGTCAAAACTGCTTTCACCTTGAAAATTTACAAAGCGACCGAAATGTTCGTACTTTGGCGGCAACTTAATACTGGAGAAGACCCATTAGCTCCAAATTGGTACACACCACTTATTTATCGATTTCAAGTCTGTATATGACAGAATATATAGCAGTGAATTGTACGCTGCCATATCGGAATTCGGCATAGCCAGCCACGTTCATCCGATTGTCAAAAATGACACTTGATAACACAAATTAGAAATAATATTACTGATTTATTTCAGACATGAACCCAATTACGGTGAAGGAGATGCACTATCATGTGACTTTTTTAATCTAGTACTGGAACGTATAGTACGACAAGCGTATGTAAGCACGGTCGATACATACTACATTTTTCAGATCGCGATAACTACTAGGGTTGGTAGGCAGTATTGACATCATTGCCAGATCACAGAGGGTGGTCGTCGAGGCTTTCATCCAGATTGAAGAGAAATCGGAATGAAAGCATTCGTAAATCACAGTAAATGAAGAAAAAAATATATATTGTTGACAAATAAAAAGACTTCTTAACATCATATTGGTCAAAACAACCTTCCTTAGAGAGACGAAAAACATGCAAATATGAAATCATTTCGCATCTTTAAATGAAGAAAAGTGGCCAGTGACCGACAAAACTGGACAACGTTGATGAGTCAGACCCATGACCTTTATGGTCTGTTGTCCACCTGAATAAGTAAGGTATCACCCCTTAAAAACTTTTTGCTCTAAACCGGACCACCCTGTATAATTCAAACATTTGGCCTAAAGCTTCTTTCGCCGTCTTAGCACAGCTTCATCGTATTCAAAATTGGACTATCCTTCTTATAGACGACTTAAATATAACTTCTTGAACATCTTCAACATTTTTCTTGGAAATATTGAAATAGTCGTACAGTTGAGCACTTAGCCTGTTTTATAGATACTTCGTAGATGTGGAGACATTATTTCATCTTCTTAGACAGTTCAACGCGAAGCAAGAAGACGGAAAATGCATACCGCTAGACTGCGGAAAATCCCAAAATGGTTAGACTGAACTTCGTGAATGTGGAATCACATTTCTCCCGACGAATTTCCATAGTCAAATCATAACAGTACAACTCGTTATGAGCTTCAAAAATATCAAAAAAAATGTTAACCGGTTTTTACTTCAGCTTTTAATCCGTATTAACTTCTTTTTTTTTAATGATCTTGACAGTAACTTAGGTAGAATCACCTTTTCGTGCTTAATTAAGTACGGTATTGCAATTTTACACTACAATATCTACAATAATATGAGTATTTTATTTTAACAAATTACTGGCTTATCTACTAATTAAATGTGGAAAACTACTACTATTGTCAGGAACTAAGCCTTCTTAAATAGAGTAGTTTCATTTCATTTAATTTGTTACCAGATTATACTCTCAATTATTTTTTGTCATTTATTATATCCCAATGACAAAGGGTACTAGACCAGCTCGAAAAACCAATGAAGCATTTTTTTTTTTTTTTTGCTTCATCGGGAATCGAAGCCGGGAGACAGGCGCTCTACCTACTGCACCACCCAGCGTGTAATCACACTTGTATCACACTTTTCTTCTTCCCTTCCTTCCCTGTATCCAGCAAAGTGTGTTTGTAAAATTAATATTGCAAAATTACCAACAATAATTAAAAATGGTGTGTAATTCAGCTCAAATTTTACAATTATCAATAATCGCTTTAAATTAATTTCAATTGTTAATAAATAATTTTTTTTTTAAATCACTTTTCATTTCGATATTCGAAATTAAAATTAAATTTCAATTTAATCACTTTAAATTCATGTCAAATTCACCTGGTTACTAAATTGTCTAAAATTTCATATTTTTTTTTTTTGTATAAAATTTTCATTACATCACCTATACACACACATCCAATTGTAATACACTGATTCATTTCGCTTTTTAAATTTCGATTTCATTTTGGAAATCATTTTTCTTTTTTTTTTTTTAATTTCAGGATATTTGAAGTTACAATTTAATATAAATGGCTACAATAAATCATTCTCATCGGTCACAATCGAGAGAATTTTCTCCCTCTCTACTATCGCACGTTTAATTTTTTTTTTTTTAAATAAAATAGGATTTTTTTTTTATTTTGTTAATCCATCAGGTCAAGGTAGACGAATTTTTTTTTTTGTTTATTTTTTTTTTAGTCGCCGCGCCATCAACAAAATAAGTCTCGCCCGAAATATCATCATTACCACAACGACATCAGGACCATCAGAATATTTTAAATTAAAATAGGAAAGAAAAAAAAAATAATAATAAAACTAAAAATCAATATTTTTTTATTGATTAATGGTTCTGCATTATTTTAAAACACAAAAAAGCGGAAAACAAAAACAAGCAAAAGAACAAAAAACAAAAAAAATCAGTGAAGCGTTTTTAAAAAGTTTGGCAATAAAAATGAAAAGTAATATTTTTTATTGTTTTTATTTTTTTTTATTTCTGTTCTCGTTTATTTTTTTATTAAAAAACGCTTTTAGTGTCGACTCGCATATATATGTATGCATCAGTGATCAGATCATATTATTACCTTTGATGGTGGTATAACAGGGTGTTTTAAGAAAAATATTATGTCATCATTTTTAAAATGGACTAACAAGTATAAAATACAGTCCTAGCCCCATATACAACTCTTTACAGATTGTCCTGACAATTTATGACTGTGAATGTTTGAAGCTATGAATATACCTAGCTTGTAAGGTTTAAAAGGTAAAACATGGAGCATGCCCAATAAATAATTTATGCATTTGAAGTCCACCTACATAGGTGGCGAAAGTGACAACTCATGTTGCTTCTAAAAAGCCAATTATCACTTAATTATTGTGCCTTTTTAATGGCATGACTTAAATAACCTATTTGTTGTTGTTTATTTGTTATTATTAGTTTTAGGGGATCACACTCTCATTACCTAAGTCACTACCAATTTTAATTGTATGACCTATTGTATAAATTATATCAACGATATCTACTACCCTACACTCCTTACTTACCAATATACTTGTTACTAACATTCAAACTGCTTACAAAACTTCCAAAACGTATCTAACATATCGGAAAGTTAGTCTAAAATAAATTTAAAAATTTCTATACATTCGATCAAACAAAAATCTTTGAGTTAAAAAAATATATTAAAAATATAAATTTTTGAATTTATTTCAATCGAAACAAAACTAATTCTCTTAAAAGTATACAAAATAAACTTGATGGTACATTTTCAGCATTTAGTACTGTAATATAACATAAATTAAACTTGTTGGAATATTGTTAATGAAGCCTTGGACTATTTGAGCGTTAGAAAAAATCACGAACATTAAAAGTTCTACGCTTTCAGATTATATTAATATTTTGTAAATCTGTTGAGCTTCACCTACAAGATATAAAAGTATATGATGTGACTCGCAGAAGTCAATTGATATTCAATAGAATCGACTTTATAAAAGTCTATCAAAAATATTTTTAGTATGGCGGTAGTCTATTGAAACTAATACACTTGAAATATTTTTTGTCAGAAATTGAAATTTTTCAGCTTAGAATATTTTGTAAATACAATAACTACTTGCCTTCGCTTAGTTTTAGTTGGGTTGGAGAATGGAGTACCTCTTATAGTGATGGACACAGTCGAATGATTTTGACTATCAAGAAAATTTCGTTGACTTTAAAAGTTTATCAATATCAAAAAGACTTCCACAATTAAGCTAAATAGACCTTTTTCTATTGTACAAAAAAGTTTATCGTTATAGACCTGCGTGATTGATCCATATAAAGATAATATTTCTCTATTTATCATAACTAATATTGCAATTAAATTAACTACTTATTCGAACTATCAACTTATAAATATGTTATACCTGTTATAAATGTCGACAGTCAGTAAATTTATAGAAACAATAATCAATAATTAACTCTCAGTGAATATTTGCATGACATAAATTTGATATCAAAACGACAGTATAGATTTTAAAAGAAATCAAGCACGCAATCAGCACTGTTCGATACACTAACCGGAATTCGCAGACAAATAAATAATAATAGAGAAGTAGTAACAGTACTTTTTGATCTACAAAAAGCGTTCGATAGTGTGGATAGAAATATTCTACTTTGAATATTGTTTGAGCACGCAGTGAAAAGAAATTTTACTCAATATGTTTAGAAGCTCTATTTGTCAGACTGGTTGCAATATGCTGAATGTGAAGATATAAAAACTTATGTAATTAGAATAATGTATTTGGGGTGGTCCAACGCTAATCTATATAAGTATTCTATACTAAACCTTACATAACATAGTAAACTGTTTATGTTTGCTGATGACATGGCCATTGTTTATTTCGAAGCGTCTCACACTTAAAACACTACTAACTAATTGATAATGTATATCAATACTGTTGTATCAGACATGACAAAGTGACATTATACTTGTATTGGCAGACATTTTGTATTGACAGACAGACAAATAGTATTGACATACAGATAAATAGTATATTGACAGACATTTTAATGCCACATTTTAATGTAAGGTTTAGTAGACTACTTATATAGATCAAGAATAGCGTTGAACCAAGAGAACCTATACCCAGGATCACCCTAAATATATTATTCTAAGTTCCAGTTTTTATATCAATACTGTTCTATCACCGATGACAGAGTGACGTTGTACTTGTATTGACAGACAAATAGTATTGACAGACATTTTATTGTCACAGTGTACTTCAAAAAAATGTTTTTAAATGTGTCATACTCTGGTTTGTCAAATGATAAGATTATATGAATAAAAAAAAATTTTCGTTTAGCTTTTATAACTCACATATTGATTTATTTTAATTTATTATAATATGAGTTATAAAATTAATTATAATCAAACTAGGAGTTGTTCACGTAGTTCAATACTATAATATATCTACTTATGAGCGTTGTTGATAAGTAATGTTGATAAGTGAAACACTTCTCTAATTAAAAAAAAAAACGTATAAAAATAATTATATAAAAATTAATGCGCGTCAATGGGTTAATTTAAACTGAGTATTTCGTTATATTCGCTAAAATAGTCACTTAAATTTATTTTGTTTAATCTATAATTATAATTGGCAAGTATTTAAGGACCTGCGCAGTAAACACATTAAATTACATAAATATTTTATTTTTAGTAATTTTCCATTAAATGCCACTTAGTATAGAAATATTTCGAAATGAAACAGTATATGAGAGAGCAGTATTTATATTTTCTAAATAAAACTTACTAACCTCTAAATTTTTATGAAAACATGAGTGGTTTCTACTTTATCGTGAGAAGTCTATGTCAGTACGTAAATTACTGTTCTGTTAAAATTTTAAATTTGGCTTCAACTTAAGTTATAATTACTCAACAGGGGCCCCTAGTCTTATAATATAAGCATTATCAGTAAGTTAGTTAATTATTTAGTTTGTTTATTTTAAAATGTTTTTTTTTACATTTTTGTAATAACAGAATACTCTTCAGTTAAAATTTTATCAGATATGATTGCTCATTTATTTAGATTTTCTAAATATCACTATTTTTTTAATCGCATTTCCAACTTCAACCTACTTTTATAGCACCCTGTATATTTAATTATATAGTTTAAATATCATATAAAAAAATAATAGCATCATTCAATCTCTCATGATTTCTATATATATATATTACATATATATATATATATATATATATATAATATATATATATATATATATATATATAATATATATATGTATATATATTCAAATAGATGCTCTTTAATGTTGTACATTCTTCTTTTTTCATTCATTTCTTCTTCAACCTCATCCCCCCTCCTTTATAAATACTCATACTTATTTTATATTAAATGTTATTTATATCCTTTTTTGACTTTAGATTTTTCGATTTTTATTTTCCTTTTTTTTTTTAACTATTATATAGACAGATAGATGACTGTTTATATTATATACATATATATATATTATTAATATGTGAAAAAATTGTTGAAAATGTGAATTGAAGTGATATTTTTTGGTGATTTCAGTTTCATTCAGAATACAACAATCACAATACAAAGGAGACATCCGCTTTTGATTAACGGCCGTAATTAATGTTTTCCTAACACTTCAATTAAACGGAAACTTTACAGGATTTCGATTTTTAAAAATTTTGTTGTATAATATTTTTAAATACTTTGTTTTTATTGCTTTGTTTTTGTTTTTTTTTTTGTTATTATGAAAATAAATAATTTGTTATTGCCTGTTTGGTGCAAATATAAAATTACTCAACACTATATTGTTGTTAATGCGAACAAAACAATGAAATCAAAATAAAATATTTTATTAATGGGCAAAAAATTAAAATCGTAAAAATTTAATTATTTTAATTTAAAAATTTTATATAAAATTATCGTATGTATTGTAAAAATTTTTAAATTAAATTAAAATCGGAAATAAAAATAATAAAAATAATAATTGTTGAATGAATTGATTGTGTTAATAAGTGGGAGGGGAGGGGAATTATTTTTTATACTTAAATTGAATAGGATTAAATTGACAGGAAGTGAAAAATGCTATGTATCATTATAAGTTTATACCGGGATTTCCGTGTCTTGATAGTAATCAAATATTTTTATTTCGACAATTAAAAAAACAAAAACAAAAAAGGAAAGACTTTATTACAAACAAAATAATTCAAAACCCAAAATATCATAAAAGTATAGTAAATTTTTAAAAAAATTAATGTAGTTTATTTCGTTAAGTTTTGTAGAAAATATGAGTCATAGTTATTAAATTATTCGATACAATTATTTACCGTCAAAATTTCCATAGTATGTATTACCATAAAGAAATAATATAAATGGGCTGCCTTATGTGTTATTTGTTTATGATCCTTAACATTCAACCTGATGAACACATTATTCTGAGATATTTTGGATATTTTGACAGAACTAAGTTAGTTAAAAACTGGCTAGCAAATGAAAACAGAAATATTCATGTCTGTGACAATGATTTGTTTTTCATATTATCCTAAGACCTCAATAATTCTAAAAAAAATTAATAGTTGTATTCAATTAACTATTATATAAGTTAGTCAAAAAGATAATTTCAATTTAAATTAATATAGAAATACTAAATTCAAATAATATTTTTAATGAAAACAAAATTTAACTATATAATATAAACTTACAATAATTTTATATTTTTACAAATATAGCAGCGTTCTACTGTAAAATTCAAATTGTAAAATAAAATTAATTAAAACATAATAAAAGTAAAAAGTTATATGGCGCCATCTAAATTTAACACTTGAATGACATGACAGTCATTATTAAATGATAGGCAAATGACACATATAATATATGACAGATGACAGATGACAAATAACAGATAACAGATGGCATATATAAGCAATAAAAAACAGATACTATGTTTATGACAATTACATAATGTTACAATTTGTATATATATTGGAATTTGTATATATTTTGCAGTATTCCATCGAACTTACAAACATCCAGATAAATGCAGAAAATTATATATATAATTACTCTACTGTATTTAATTATTATTAACTCGACATACCATTACAAAAACTTAGATAAAAATTGTATTGCCTATAATTGTAAAGACTGTAAACTAAACTAACTGCAGATGCTAAAAGCCTTAATATGACCATTTTTATCGAACTAACTATTAAATTTGGCTAAACAAATAATACTTGTTTTTGATAATCAGATTTGTTTTTAGTGATATGTTTAGATTTATGGAATAAAAGTCGAGTTTCCTTTCACTAATCATTTGTATTTATTTTGCAAATATCGATATTTCGGAAGCAACTTACTTCCTTCATCAGTGCTTTGCGACTAATTAATATTTACACTAATCCTTACATATAATTATATAATTTGAACCCTCAATAATATGCTCATTTTGTTAACAATAGTAATTCCTTAATTGTGCTACCTAATCTATAGTGTTTTATTTATTAAATTTTTTTTTTTTTTTTTTTTGTATAATTATTATTTATTGCATTTAAACTAGTCTTACGCAATAACCCTTATTCTAGTATTTATGATCTTAATTCTACCTGAACCTGATTTTTAATTTTAAAGTAATCTAAATAATGGCGAGAATCCACTACCTACATCATTATTAAGTCTGTTGTTAACAAGTTCTCTAGATATTGCCAGGCTTTCATACATATCTAGTTTATTATTTTTGTTTACCTCTTTTATTAATTTTAAACTATTCTTATTTATATGATGTTCTTCTTCAACTATATGTTGCGCTACAGCTGACCTAAAATTCGTGTAGTTTCTTTTCCTCGCCAATTGTGCTTCCCTCATATGTTCCTGGAATCTAACTGTAATTAACCTCTTGGATTGTCCTATGTAAGTTTTTGTGCAATCTTGGCATGATATTTTGTATATACTACTTACTTCTTCTATGCTTTTCTTATCTTTAGCAGATTTCTGCTAGTAGTGACTACATTTAAGTTGTATTTCTTAAATATATTGCTAGATTTTTTTGTGTATGCGGAATGTGCTACACAGATTCGTTTTGGCTTCTCCATATTTTTGTTTTGTTCGAATAAAGTTGAGAGATTTTCCATTTCAGTTCTATGGATCTTCTTCTTTATTATTTTCTCAACATTTTCTTTCATAAATCCATTTACTTCTGCTGTGTCCTCAATATATAATTTTTCCTTTTTGAAGTTTTCTTCTGATAAAGGTGTGGTCAGTAGTCTGTTAATCATTGTATGATATGCTGCCATCTTTTGTCCATGGGGGTGGTTTGAATCGGAAGTGATAGTTCTATTAGTTGTCGTAATTTTCCTATAGATATCAAAATTTATTTTTCCTTCCCTTCTAATTAATTTGATATCTAGGAACGGAATTTCGCCATTTTTTTCATTTTCCATTGTGAAAGTTATGTTGTTATGGATGTTATTGAGTTTAACAAGTAAACTTTCCATTTTGGTTTTTTCCCCTACTGCGATAATATCATCTACATATCGCATCCAGATCCTGGGCATAATTCCTTCTTCTACTATCCTTTCTTCTATAAAATTCATGAAGATTTCGCTCAATATAGGGGATAGTGGATTTCCCATAGCTGTGCCTTTTGTGGTTTTGTAATACTTCCCTCTAAACATGAAATAGTTTTCATTCATACAAAGTGCTGCCAATTTTATATAGCATTTGGTTTTTTGTTTCCATTCCCTCGAATCATCCATTTTGTTGAGCCATTCCTCTAGTTTTATAATGGCTTCTTTAACTGGTATGCTAGGAAAAAGTGATTTGACATCAAATGATACTAGCTCTTCACTTTCCCCTATTTCAGTATCCTTTATTGCTTCGATCAGTTCAGCTGTATTTTTTATAGCTCTTGTGCTCATTTCTCTTCCTAGGTTTTTGAACTCTGCTACTAACCATTTTGCTATGTTGTATGTTGGTGAGTTGGAATCTGCAATTATTTCCCTCATTTCATTTCCATCTTTGTGAATTTTTGGTTGGCATCTAATTCTAGGCAATGAAGGGTTCGGCATTCTTAAGTTTGTTATCTTTTCTATGCTACCCTTACATTCTTTTAGAATTTTTTCTACTCTTCTTACTGAATCTGGCAAGGGATTCTTTCTAAGTTCGAAAAAGTTCCCGGATTTAAGTTTTTCTTCTACCAGATTTTCATACTCCTCTTTATCCTTAATGACTATTTTGTTTCCTTTGTCTGCTTTTAAGTAATGAACTGGTTTTTCTTTTAGAGATTTCAATATTTGTTGTTCTTTACAAGTTTTCCTATCTGTTGTTTGACATTCACTTTTGATGATCTTTTTAATTTCTCCCCTAATGTCATATTTTATATTTGATTCAATGTCTACAATTATCTCTTCCCGGGGAACTCTACCTTTTAAAGCGTAGTTTAAACCTTTATTTAAAAGGTGCATTTCTTCTACAGAGAAGACTGCCTTAGATTGATTCACTACAAAGTTCGGTATTATTTTAAATTTTGGTGTTTGTGTTTTGTTCTGGGTATCGTTGATTCCTTTTAGCTTGTTTAGTTTCTTGATTAAAATTTTCCTTTTTCTATCCTTTTCACATTCGTAACCTCTTGCGATTTTAAAAATTGTTGATTCTATGTTACCTCTTGAAATTTACAATGAATACTTGTTTTGTTTCCGATGAGCTTTCACTCTCTATTTAATAATTTTGACTGTAAAGGCATTAGCAAGCAACTACCAAACTTTTATTCATCACACACGGGTCAATAATTTCGCTTTGCAAATCTCTGTCAACAAAATTACAAACTTTATAAAAATTATTCCAATGCCACCATCAAACAGGAAAGAATCAAATAAAACTGTAAAGAATTGTAAAATTGCATTTTACAACAAAAAGTATGTTTTATTTAATTGTAGCATAATTATACAAAATTTCACGTTTTCAGTTGAATTACAAAACATTTACAGGGCACCGACCAAAAAAAAAAAAAAATGAAATATTTTTCTAACATTTTCAAAATTATGATTAAAACTTTTCAGCTCAATATTGAAATTTTCACATTATATATATATTTTTTTTTACAAAGTTTATATACCCATAACTTTTCTTTTCATATTATAAACTATGTATATATACATATACAAAAACAAAAATTCAATGATTTCATAAATTCCATTCACGTAATATTCAATAAAAATTTCAACGATTTTATTTAAGTTTTTACATCTATAACTAAATCACAATTTCCATAAAAAATTAAAAAAAAAAAAAAACAAATAATGTATATATATATATATATATCCCATTTTCAGCGAGCATATCTTCAATAAATACATTTCATTTTCCGGGAAACTTTCAGAATGAAAAATTTCCTCCAATTTCAATAAAATTCTCGTCCGTATAATTTTTTTTTCTGTTTTTATTTTTTTTTGTTTTCTTGTTCAAATATTCAAATTTTGTTGTTGTCACCAACCATCATGATTCAAAAAACTATCAGAATTTTAAGAAAATTACTTACAAAGCATAACAACGAAAATGAAAAAAAAAAAAAAAAATTATAAGGAAACACGAGGGAAATTTTAAAATTGTTAAAGACAGTTATAAGAAATTCCCTTAACGAAACCTAACGAAATAAAAATAAATTCCATATAATAGAGTTTAGGATTCTAGGGGATTATATTATCATATAATTGCATCTATTTTAAAAATTCAATCGAAATTGGAAATTAAAACTAAATATTTAAATTTCTAAATATTAGAAATATTATGTTGCGACTAAATTAGTATCCGGAAAAATAAAATTTTCCATTTTCCTAATATTTTTTTTTATTGAATTGAGGTTCGTTGAATAATTCAATTATATGGTCTAAAAAAAAATTGTATATGAATTTGAAAAATTTTTTAATCTAATTTTAATGACTTAAAAATGTGTTTATAGGTTAAAAATTATTCAGTCTGAAGAAATGAAGGTATAAACAGACGGAGTTTTAAACTTGATTCATTGTATTTAGTATCGATGATGATTATAAAACATACAAATACAAACATGAAATACAAACAACTATAATTTTTGGTGAATACCCAGATACGTCTTAAGAATCTACAAACACTCTGGTTCATTAATCAGAAACAGTTATAGATTGTGATAATAACTGACCAATGTCTATCCAAAACCATTGAAAAATTTATTAAATTAATGTCGTTTAATTAGGTTTTTCCCTAATTTTAATCTAATGACATGACAACCAATTTGATGTTTTAAATGGAAGTAGTACAGAATCAGCTGAGTTCGATATTGTAAATTATTTTTTAAACATAGTATTAGATAAAAATAATGACGTTTCGTGCTATATGGACTACCATTTCCTTTGTCGAACACAAAATGCAGCATGTACTCATCCCGATGTACCGTAGAAATCCCTAGATAGCAGAACAAAAGTTATGAAAATTAATTGATAACTTCAAAATCCGGAATGAATAACCAAATTCCGTCTTATGGATTCCACAAATATGATCAATTCTATATTTATGACCTACATAAGCTCTTGAAACATCAAGGGCAGCATGTGTTCATCCCGATGTACTGTGGAAATCCCTAGATGGTAGAAGAAAAGTTATGAAAATTAATTTATAGCCTCAAAATCCGAAATGAGTAAACACATTCCATTTTATGGGTTCCACAAACATGATCATTTATATATTTATGATGTACGTAACCTCGTGAAATAGTAAGCACTGCATGTGCTCATCCCGACGTACCGTAGAAATCCCTAGATGGCAGAATAAAAGTTATGAAAATTAATTTAAAACCTAAAAATCCGGAATGTGTAACCAAATTCCATTTTATAGGTTCCACAAACATGATCTGTTCTATATTTATGACCTACATAAGCTCTTGAAACATCAAGGGCAGCATGTTCTCATCCCGATGTACTGTGGAAATTCTTAAATGGCAGAACAAAAGTTATGAAAATTAATTTATAACTTCAAAATCGGGAATGAATAACCAAATTCCGTCTTATGGATTCCACAAACATGATCAAATCTATATTTATGACCTACATAACCTCGTGTAACACCAAGGACAACATGTGCTCATCCCGGTGTACCGTAGAAATCCTTAGATGGCAGAATAAAAGTTATGAAAATTAATTTATAACTTCAAAATCGGGAATGTGTAACCAAATTCCATTTTATAGATTCCACAAACATGATCAATTCTATATGTATGACATGCATAACCTCTTCAAACATCAAGGGCAAAATATGCTCATTCCGATGTACCGTAGAAATCCCCAAATTACCGAAGACAAGTTTTAGAAATACTTTTAAAATCTTGAATGTAAAACCAACTTGCGGACTAAACGATATTTATTATTTATGTCTCCAGTTATGTTACTTAAGAGCTGTAACACAATCCAAAGAACCAGAAAAATATGATTAAGTTGTTTCTTCTGCGCACATAACAACTTAAAGCAATGTTCTGCTTTAAAAAAAAGCCACTAAAGAAATTAAAAATTTACTGCAGTCTAACCAGTCTTAAATTAGCTTTTGTCAACTTTTGTTTTAGTATTTTTTCATCAATTTTATCAAGTGAATACATCTTGATGACATAACCGCTGTAATATACGTTGAAGGTCAAAGACTAGAAATATGACTATAAAAATATGGCTTAACTTTTTAATGGAGTTACATTTTTTATTACGTTTTTCCCAAAACTAGGGTATGATTTTAGCAGTCTGTTGTTATGTAGCATAACGATTATCCCACACATATCGTAATTGTTAAATGTAGACATAAATTAATTTTAATAAATTAAAAAAATAAAATTAATACAAAAACAAATATCATAGCTGCTTTCAACGACATCCCGTAATGTTTGCTTGCAAATTAGCCAATTAATTTGATTAAATTTGATTTCTGCCCAAAGATGGGGTTTCAGGACAATGATGATGATGATGATGAAATAATTTTAATAAGCTGCTTTGGTCAGAGTATTGACATACGAAGAATATGTCAACAAAATCTATTAGTAAATTCAGTTATTCTAGAGTAACTTCGACTTTATAATAATATAGTTTTATTTTGACAACTAATTTCTGCAGCTTCTTGTAGAGCAAATATGCACTCAATGCGATTTTATTCTACGATTTTTGCTTCAACTTACTCCAATTTCCACAGTTTCCAAGCCCACGTAACAATTTTTTTACTATAAGACTCTTACGGACTCTTATAACACTATTATAAACACTCTTATAGAAGTATTAGCGTTAATATGAGTGCTCCGCAATTGTCGTGAAACGTTATAAGTACGTTATAGCACTAAAATGTAGAATCCTATAAGAAACCGGATCAATTGCTGTGATATTGTTGTAGGACTAGCATACATAATGTGTATTAGTGTATATGTTTTTATTTTGAAATGAAATTCATTTGAAATAATTTATGTTAGTCGAGAGTGAGATAGGTAATATGTTTTATTTTAAAATAATAATTTTATGGAGTTTATATTTATTTCATGAGAATGGCATATGTATCTTAATTACATATTTTTATACTTGTATGTAAATGATTTATAATATAAAAGATGTCTAACTAATAAACATTTTTTTGCGGTTAAGAATAAGTGTTTTGATATTTATAATTATTATGACCAAACGCAAAATTTGACTGGCAAAGAAATAACATTGACATTTATTATAATAATACTTCGAAAAAATATATTGCCCTTTAAAAATAACAAATTTTTAAATAAATAAAAGAAAATATTTTTCTAAATTGCATATTTAAAATATTAAATATTGTACGCAAATTAATGTATAACATCACGCCTGCTTCTTCTCAAGGAAAAGAAAACCATGTAATTTACCAAGCAGAAACCTTAACCTAAATGGTACTGTTATTGAATGGAGTTCCAGAATTAAATATCTAGGAATTATCCTAAATCGAAAACTTACTTTCGGACCCCTCATTGAGGATAAAATAAAAAAACCTAATTTTAATTAAATCTCTCTATGGTTTAATAAACAGAAGATCTTCCCTATCTATACAAAATAAAACTTTGATTTTTAAATCAATATTCCAAAGTTTATATTTATATGAATCCCCAATATGGGGAGATTGTGCCAATTGCTACAAAACAAAATTACAAATCACGCAAAACAAGCTTCTAAAAATTATCTTAAATCTTCCATGGTATCACAGCACGACGGATATACACTTGAAATCAAAAAGTCTGCCGATAGCTGATAAAATTACAAAAATGCAAACAAAATTCAAAAACAAGTGCGAATACTCAAGTAATTACTTAGTTCGGAGTCTGGTTAATTATTGATGATTGACAGGCTGCGCTTGTCTAGTTTTACTGTTTGTATCGTTCGCTTTTAAGCTAAAGTCATAGTTATAGTGGTAGTTATAGTTATAATTATAGTTATATAAATTGTAGTTGATAAGATGATTTAATCTAAGCTCTAAATTAATATAAGTCGATAATGTCAGTATATGTTAACTATATTTTGGAATGAATAAACAAAAATTAAATTAATTAAAATAATCAAAAATAATGCATAACATCAAATTTGATATTGAAATAATTATTTTTTTAAGTCAAAATGATATTTTTGCGAAAAGAATGCAAAATAAGGCTTTTCAGTTTTTGTTTATCATTATAACACTTTAGTGTTTATCGGGAGTCATATAGGAGTCTTATAGCACTTATTTTGTTTTTATAACAATAAAATGTTACATGGGAGTCCCCCCTTTTATGTCCAAAAATTCTTCGAATGATCTCGCATTGTGGGTTCCAATGAAACCCTTTATACTTTGTGGGTTCTAACCAAATGCTTTTACACTGAAATATTCTAAATGTATGACCAACCCATATTTCTTTCTAGTTTAACCACAAGCGTTACTCAAATTGACAATTTTCATTTTAGCAGTCAGACCATGACGATCGACATATAACATAAATCAATTTTTTCAATCACAATTCATCAACATATTATAAACCCAACCGCAAACACATAATACATTTTTTTTATAAATAATTTCCTAACTGTTAAAATGTAAAAAGTTTTCTTAACGTGACTTATTTTCTATAACCACACTATTTTTAAAATTTAAAACTAAATTTTCTGTATTATATATAGGTAATGTTCAGTTCTAGGAACCATACGAAAAATAGAAAAATAAAAAACATAAAAATTAAAAAAAACAAAAAAAAATGTTTAGAGCTTACAGCCTTACAAGTTGAAAATTTTCAAGTTTTTAGTCTTCCATCCACATTTTTCCGGTGTCGAATTTTCGGTAAAATCTTACAGAAAACTTTTAACTTTCTAATGGAAAAGTTTTCTTCTAGCATATAATAATTTTTTTTTTTTACATTTTTATTTTGTTGTTTTTATTTTTATCGAAACGTTATGACGAAGGCAACAGAGTACAACACAAGTGCAATGCAATGTTTTTTTGTATTTTCTGTTTTTTGCTAGAGTGCAGATAAATCAATAAAAAAATAAAAAATAAAAAAATATTAAAAATATTAACAAAATAAATGAAATTTTTGCCGTTTTAACTGACTACAGGGACTATCTTTATATAAAAAAAAAAATAGATCGCAAATAAGAATTTCATGATTCTTACACTCACCAGTATTTAAAATTTATTGTTTTATATTTTAGAATAATTATTCAAAACAAATATTAGATTCAAACTACACTCAATTAGGAAGTCAATCAATCATTCCCGTTAAAAATGCCAAATTTCTTCATTTCCTGTTTTTAGATCCCATTTAAATTTATGCGAATTTTTAAGTATTTAATAAAGTTTTCAGGACGATGCATGCTACACTAAGAACTTGTATTCTGAATTCAAAACTCTCTCAAGCCTGAGCCTATATAATATGTACTATAAATTGGTGAATTGGGTTAACTGAGACCAGATATGCAAATGTCCTGAATTTTCCTACACAAAATTTATAAGCCAACGATTAAGAACACATACAGTTCCACTGTCATGTTAGAGCAAATAGAGGGATAATCGACTTCGCCAAGCACCTAAAACAGGAACATTAAACATTAGATATGACTTTTAAATACAAATTAGAATGTAGCTGTATGGGAATTGAACCTGTGATTTTTCGGTTCAAAGACAGACTTTTGTTTTTTTTTTATTATAATTCCAAGTCTATGGAATATAACCTTAACAGTTTTTTGCAGAGATTTGGCATACACAATTATACCTACAATAGGTTTTTCTTTAGAATTCTTATGATACATCAATTTAAATGGCGAAAACTATGTATATATATTTAGAGTAACCTCGCGTTCATAATAGCATAGTTCCAGTTTATTTTTAGTGATAGCCAAATTATATCTCAACTATTTTTTATCATCTATGTGCCAATGACAAATGGTAGTGGACTACGTCGAAAACACATAAAGCATTTACTTGTTTTACCTTCTGGATGGAGCAGTAGGTAGAGCACCTGCATTTCAATTGAAATGTCCCAGGTTTGATTCTTAATGAAGCAACAAAATACTTTAGGGGGTTTTCGACCTGATCCAGTACCCTTTGTCATATTAGTTGAAAGTATAATCTGGTAAAAAATTAAATAAAATGGAGCTATTCTATTTAATAAGGCTTAACAATACCAGTAGTTCTCCACATTTAATGAGTTGATAAGCCAGAAATTTGATAAATAAATGCTCGAAATATTGTAGATATTGTAGTATAAGCTTACAATACCGTACTTAATCATGCACGACAAAGTTACTGTGAAGAGCATAAAAAAGTAGATCGAGGTGCTACGATGAACCTGTGAGCTTGTAACGTTCATTTCAACAAAAATTTGTATATATCAAAATTTTCACTACTTGTAGTTGTGAAAAAAGGATATATGTTACAGATGTAAAGCAAATACAAGCTGCGTTCCGGACGTGATAAAAATAATTTCCTAATTAATTAAATAAAATTGATTTAAATCGTTTTTTTTTAACTTTTTTTTACCTTACTGTTAAGTGTAGTGCACTTCAGCAGATTTCTGTTACCAAAAAGAAATTTGACCAACTTAGTGAAGAAGCCGAATCTATTATTATTGCAAAATTTGACCTAAAAACCTGTCACACATCAAACAGTGTTATTAAACATTGTTGTGAATATTGTGGTAATGTTGGTAGGACCGATCGCACGATATTCGTGGTATAATCTAATGATTCAACGGGTGCTTTTGAATTCAATCGATTTACCTACCTGAATATTAACATTTATACACAAGTTATACGCTTGTTAATAGTAATTTATTTTTACCAGGATCAAATCTTATACTAGTTTATTTACTTAACTAAAATATATATAATTTGTTATTCTAATGTTTTTGCTTTTAATATTATAATTTCGATAACAACAATTCAACTGGTGTTATAACATTTCTCCTGTACAGGCTAATAAAATAGCGGATGGGTTTGATTTGATCTCAGTTCAAAAGATGCAAGCATTTATATACCAATAAGAAAAATTTATTATAGAATTAAAGGTAACCGTAAAATAGGTGGAATCTGACTGGCATAATATTATATCCCGTAAATCTTCCAGAGAGTTGTGACCAGAAGTTGACGAAGGAAAAAACAAGAAATTGCTTGATTTGCCAATGGATTCAGATGACAATGAGTATAATTACAGGAATCGCTACGAGCCCCCAACGTTGCAAATTTTTACTATTGCTATTAATTTAAAATAAACATGTCTTCTAAGATACAGTAACTGCGGATCGCTATGAACCCCCACGTTACATATATTTGTTATTGTTATTAATCGCTACCAGCCCCCACGTTACATATATTTGTTATTGTTACTAAATTAAAATAAACATGTCTTCTGAGATGCAGCAACTGCGGATCGCTATTAGCACACACGTCACTTATTTTTGCGATTGTTATTAAGCTTAACTGAATATGTTCCCTGAGATGCGGCAACGTTAATATTAAAAAACAAAATAAAATAAACTATAAGGAAGGGGTTGGGGACTAAATCCACAAACTGAAATCCACAAAATAAATCCACAAAAAAAATATTATTAAACTAAGACTGGATTATCAAACTGTATTAAAATAAATATATTGCCTTTTTCCGGAAATAAATATAAAAATTTAAATAAATTGATTCCGTTATTATTTATTAACATTCTGGAAATAATATCAATAAATAATATTGGACAAACACTAATAATAATTACACAATTGTCAACAACTGACAAAAGTATATGACATGACGTACCCAGTAAAACATTGTAACGTCAGGCATCTTAACTTCAAAGATGGATAAAATCGCAGCGAAAACTTGCAGAAATAGATGGCGTCGTCTTACCACGTAGGCGCAGATAAAGTTATCAAAGTGGTCTTCTACAGTATGCCAATCCCCTACTTAGACAGTATAAACAGATTAAAAATGAAATTAGACATTGCTCCGGAAATACAAGTGAAATTAGCAGCTAGAAATCCAGTACGATGGAAATATCAAGTGGAATACCTATGTTCCAAAGAGAAGTAAGGAGAAAAAAAAAATTATTCAAATACTTAATTCTGGTTGATTTATTAATGATATGTAAACTGCATTTTTATTCTTTACACTCATTTTTTATTTTACATTTTCATTTTGTGTATTAAACGTTTTTGAACAGTTTACAAAATCTTAAACTTTTTATATACATTTTGGTACATATTATATTCTAAGTTTTACATTTCTACTGTCTTTTTGCAAATCACAGATTATAATTTTTTTTTCTTTATTAATTCCGAGTCAAAAAAATAGTTTTATTTCGATCTTAGCCTTACGATCTACAAAAAAAATCTTGAAAATTAACAATATTGAGTTAAAAATATTAAAAGTTAATGTAATCACGATAATAAAGTAAAGTAAAGACACTATAAAGGTTCTTTCGTCACTTATCTTTGGATAACAGATTGAACCTAACTTTTTCATTTAATCAACTAGACTAGTTTTAAATTTTTACTTTACTATATTTAACACTAGGGGCCCCTGTTGAATAATTATAATTCAAATTGAAGCCAAATTTAAAGTTTTAAAAGTAATTTTAACAGTAATTTTCGTACTGACATAGACTTCTCACGATAAAGTTTGATTGTTTTCATAAAAATTTGGTTATCAAGTTTTATTTAGGAAATAAAAATACTACTTCCTCATATACTATTTCGTTTCGACATATTCCCTATAGTAAGTGGCATTTAATGGATAAAATTATTAATGGATAAAATCCGGATATTATTAATAACAACCAGTAATTATTAATAACATCGTCGTAGTTTGTCCCATTGCATGTAATAATAATAACTGATTTGCTTGTTTTTGTTTTTTATTTTGATAAGAACTCACATATGCAAGTTATCGGCGTGTTAAGTAACGGCACTCAACATAATTATAGTAGGCGTATCAAATTTCACTACAACTTAATTATAAAACATAATGATGAAATCGTGGAAACAGTAAGAAATTATTATTCCCACAAAAAATGCTGACCTAGCGTCTACCAATTGGAATACGCAAAAATATTTTTATAGAAATAAATTTTGATACATAAAAATAAAAGTTAGTCTTGATTAACAACCAATAGCGTAATTACATAAAATATAGCAATAATTTTGTTCTTTTTTTAATATTAAATCTGTATTAAATAAATTGTATAAAAAAATTTAAATAAAGTTTTTTTTTTATACTAAAGTAGATAACGATTTAATAACTTGCATAATGTATTTGGTGAATAATTAAACCATAATATGATTAAACATTTTTTCAACACTGTGTGTGTGCATTATTGTTTTATATACAACTTACTTATTATATATTAAGAGTTTATTATGGAGAGGAGAGATAATTTTTTATTTGAGATGAATATGTTTCTTTGTTTTTATTTGGCATATGTACATAGATTCATTTGCAAGTACATAATGTAAAATACAATAACCGATTTGTTTGCTTTTGTTTATTATTTTAATGAGATCTGACATATGCATTTGCTGAATAATAAAGCCATATGATTAAAAAAAAATTCAACTGTGTGCGCATTTTTGTTGTATATACAACTTATATATGAAAAGGTATCTACTGCGCAGGTCCCTAAATGCTTGTCAATTATAATTATAGATTTTTTGTTTTTATAAATTTTTAAGTTAAGTCTTCAATATTTAATGTAAATTAGCTTTTGATTTTGATGATGAAATAAAGTCTTTTTTTTATTATTATTATTATATTTATTATAATATACAGTGGCTCAGCAATCTAGAGTGCATCTATGAAAATGCTCCACCTAAAAAAATCTTCAAATCTAGGCCAGTAGATACAAGACGTTGGAGTAAATCAAACCTTGATTGGATAGATTAAAAAACGGCCGATATGAAAAAACACCATATCTTCAACTAGATAGAAACCACCCATGACCGACAAAAATATATGACATTGATGACGTCAAGCCAATGACCTACACAGTCTTTTAGCCACCTAAGTAAGTAAGTATAACAAAATGACTATGCATTTTCAATAAATTGTAAAACCAAATCTATTTAGTAACATTTCTACACAAACCTAACAAAATAATTTAATATACGTAACCTTCCGCCCTATATGCACTTCAAAACGAAAAATCCAATTTATAACGATTTTAAAAAATGATATTCGAATAAAGAAATAATAAGATATATCAGAAAAGTTTCGTGTTGACTGCATTGTTAGTAGTCGTCGCCTTATGCCGAACATCCTTTTAAATAAACATGAAAAAGTTTTCTATATTTTCTAGAAAATATTTGAAAAAACAATTTTTTTTTTTTTTTTTTTATTTTTTTTTTTTTTTTAAATAAAAGGAATATTTTCCGGAAAACAATTCACTTGCTTTTATTTTTATATTTTTTGTTTCTCAACTATTTTTAGAAGCATAAATTTTAAAATAGCAACAAAAGTCAAAAAAAAAAATATATATTTTTTTTTTTTTGCATACTTGACTTGAAATTGCTTTTATTGTTAATATTTTTGTTGTTGTTTTTGTTTTTGTTGTTGCAATTTCAGGATAGTTTTTCTGCTACACAGCTATTCTCATCAATTTTGTAACTATATGTGCAGTAAACCTAGCTTTTGTATTACTTTTTATTCAAAGATAAATTGTTTTTGTTTTTGATTTTTTTTTTTTTTGTAAGTTAAAAAAAGAAGAATTAGCGAGAAAAAAAGAGATGAAAAAAGGAAATATGAAAACTATTGAAAATACAAGTTTTCTCAAGCGTAAGGAAAACTTTGTCCTATATACCTAAATTCAAAGCAACTTATGAGCCTATTATAAGGTTTTTGGAAAACTTTTATTTTATTTGCTTTTATTATTTTTTTTTTTATTCCTTACTTTGAATATTTTTATTTTTTGTTAAAAAAAAAAAAAACAGCTAACTTATGTTCTTTATAATGTGAGTTTGTCAGTATGTCATTTTGCCAATATATATATATATATGTATATTTAAATGTAATGTAATTTTTCATCAACTAGTAAAAAATTAATATTTTGTTAGCAAAATAAAAAATATAGGCTGTCAAAATTATTTTGTATACCTAGCTGTTGCATTGTTATTGTTTGGATTGTGTGATCACCACCAAATTTTGTGTGAATGCACAAATTTTGTTTAACTCCATTGAATTTAATCGTAGTTTGATACCTAAGTTTATTAATATGGGATTTTATGGAGTATGACACAAACAATAATTGGTAGGTGTCTCTCATTTAATAAATACCAGTTATTCTAATGAATTCCAGAGATTTAAATATCTGTTACATCTTCCTATATCATCCTTCTATGCTTATCTAAGCTCAATTTAATTTATTTTCAAATCTAAAATGATTTTAAACTAAAATTCAATTTTAATGGAGATGCAAAATTACACCAGCTCTCACCATTGCATTTTTGGGTCATACGAAAACAAATATAGTTGTATAGTGATGAACTTATTTTTCTGGTTGCGAAAGTGGTTAAAAATACTAAGTTTTCATAGATAAAAAAGTTGTATGTGTCAAACTAATTTAATCCTGATTTATTTTTTACTGTCGTAAAATAATATGTATAATATCCATGTATAATGTATATATGTATACAACATGTATAATGTATGATATTGTAATTCTACATCTATACACCATCAATACCACCTTCGCTATGAATTGTCATACGAAAAATAAATATCTAGTTGTTAAACACTCGACTATAGTATGTAGCTACCGCTGAAAAGTCAAATCACAATTTTTATTTACAACAGAATTATTCAAGGGAAATAATAAAACTACTAACTAGATATTCTCGGCGAGCAATTCGCCGGTCCAGCATTAAAAAAATATTTCTTTATTCTTCATTTAAAAATTTAACTCAAAACAAAGTTTTGCATTTTCGCAAAACAATTAATTTTTATTAACATATCGTCCAATTTTTACTTTTAGTATTTTTTTCTTTCTCTAATCTCCTTGTTGCTACCTCCGTAGATTCATCGATGTAGGTAGGTAGGTAGGTAAGTAGAAATAGTTATGCCAGTTGCTTCTAGAATACAAATTAGCCAATATTTGTTGTCGTTGGTTGTTTTAGCGGATTACTCTATCAAGGAACTCAGTATTAGATCAACACTGGACGATTGAGAAGATTGATTCACCGATGTACCAATGTTCATGTTGGTTTAAAATTTTCATTACAGCTAAGACACAATGCAGAAAATGAAAATGTTGTAATTTCAGCACAAATTGAAAAATACCAAAATAAAAATATTTATAGAGAACTATGAAGGGCAATGTTGACTAGCCCTTCATAGTTCTGTATAAAAATTTTGATTTTGGTGTTTTTCATATAAAAAAGATTTTTACCAAATCTAGTGAACTTTTCAAGATGACAAAGCAAGATTTACGCCATAGCAACAATAGAAAT
The DNA here is from genome assembly GCA_963942445.1 of Argyra leucocephala. NCBI lineage: Eukaryota > Metazoa > Arthropoda > Insecta > Diptera > Dolichopodidae > Argyra > Argyra leucocephala. Next base: position 115,672,952 of record OZ012681.1, on the reverse strand, counting down.
ATTTTTACCCAATTGAAGAAATAGTCAACTGCCCTTGATATGTTCTCTACCTATAGTATCTTGCTTCTGCTATTTTTGCTATAAGAAAGATTTTTAGGAAATCTAGTGAACTTTTCAAGTTGGCAAAGCAAGATTTACGCCATGGCAACAATAGGAACTATTTTTTTCTGCTTGTCAACATTTTGCTTTACAAAATAACTATTCATTTGAGCAACAGATGATGTGCCTGCGGTGGTCAATTAAAAATATTTCGAGATAACTATTTCAAAGACACAAACCAGAAAAAAATGTTTAATAGGTACTTTATTTTCCATTGGTTAATTACAATTGCTTTGATGGCTTTAAAAAATATTTCTGATTTGAAATAACTTAAATTTATTGATTTTATGATGTTTTGGTATTTGGCAGGTGATCTGATTTGGTTCTTGTATTAAATATATAATTTTCCTAAATGGGTTTAGAACCTGGATTTTCTATAAATAATTTATTTTGAGCATGCTTGCATTTGAACTTGAAGATCAGCCTGTATTCGTCAATTAGAAATATTTGGAGGTGACTATTTCAAAGACACAAACCAGAAAAAAAATTTAAAAATTTATTTTCCAATTATAATTGTTTTGATGGCTTTAAAAATGACTTCTAATTTGAAACAACTTAATTTTATTGATTTTATGATGTTTTGCTATTATTTGATTCTTGTATTTAATTTTCCTAAATGGGTTTAGAACCTGGATATATTTTTGTATAAATGATTTATTTGAAATATGGGCGGGCACAAAAATTAGTACTTTTTAATTGTTTTTATTTCTTAATCGGTAATTTTTGCGGTAATATTTTGAAAAAGCGTCACGTTTAAATTTTTAAGTTCTTGTCACTGCTTTTTGCTTTAATTCATCGAAGTGGAAACTTTTACAGATATTATTATCATAATTAATATACTAGATACCTTAAAAAAATAAATATTTTTAAATTAAAGACTAAATTTAGATTTAAAACGGTTTTACGGTCTCGGTCTGTAATTTTTTCATAATTTTTAAAATGTTTGCTATATACAACTAATAGTTACGATATACATATCAAATCAGTGTTTAATATTTACTTATTTCATCCACAACCCACTTAAGAAGATTTATGAAAAATATAGATCCTTCCAATTTGTATAGGGTTTTAGAGATCCTAAAAAGAATTGTAGTATGTAAAAAAATACATCATAATGCATTGATATATTTTTTTTTATATTACTCTTTTCATCGGCATGTAATTATAGGACCGGTTCAACTCCGTTCATCGGCATATAAATAAGGAACCGATTCAACTGCCTTGATTTTCATGTAAATATCGGACCGGTTCAACTGTCTTCATCGGCATATAAACAACGAACTGGTTCAACTACCTTGATTAGCATTTAAATATCGAACCGGTTCAAGTGTCTTTATCGGCATATAAATATCGGATCGGTTCAAGTGCCTTCATCGGCATATAAATAACGAATCGGTTATACTACCTTGATTAGCATGAAAATATCGGACCGGTTCAACTTTCTTCATTGACATATAAATATCGAACCTGTTAAATATCGAACCGGTTCAACTGCCTAGATTAGCATGTAAATATCGGACCCGTTCAACTGTCTTCATCGACATATAAATATCGGACTGGTTCAACTGCCTTCATCGGCATATAAATAACGAACTGGTTCAACTAACTTGATTGACATGTAAATATCGAATCGATTCAACTACCTTCGTTAGCGTGTAAATATCGAACCAGTTCAACTATCTTCATCGACATATAAATAACGAAACGGTTCAACTACCTTGATTAGCATGTAAATATCGTACCTGTTAAACTGCGTTTATCGGCATGTAAATATCGAACCAGTTCAACTGCCATCATCGGCATATAAATAACAAACCGGTTCAACTGCCTTCATCGGCATATAAATAACGAACCGATTCAACTGCCTTGATTAGCATTTAAATATCGGACCGGTTCAATTGTCTTCATCGACACATAAATATCGAACCTGTTAAACTGTGTTTATCGGCATGTAAATATCGAACCGATTCAACTGATAAACAATTTAGGTTTGGTCAAAAGAATGAAATTATATCAACCTTTAGAAGTAGTATAATTTAAATGTAGTGACTTAATTATTGTATGGACTTGTAACCAGCGGCGAATCTTTCTAATGGACAAAATGGGCACTGTCTACCCAATATTCAGAAAAAAAATATAAAATAGTTTAAAATTCTTAGGTTTGGAAAACTTTTGTTCCATCACTTTTTTACTTTTATATTATTTTTTATTAATGTATATAATGTAATATAATGAAATGCAATGTACATAGTGTAAGCAATTTCAGTATTCAACAATCGCAGTAGTTTTCAACGAAAATATTATTTTATATTTCAGCTAGCCCATCTAGAATTCTACACCACAAACCGTTACTGCTTGTAACTAAAACATTAGTGATTATTAACTGGATTAACCACATCTAAAACATTAAATAACTACAAGCAAATCAATCACTGGTTATTGAGTTAAAAATGATATTTTTTTTTTTATATAATTCCAAGTCTATGGAATGAACATCCTAACTGCTCTTACACAGAGAATACACCAACATATACAATAGCTTTTTCTATAGAATTTTTTTATGGTATTATCTACTAATTTCAATGTCAAGAAAACATCATCATCATCATCCATCGTGGTACCACAGCCTTGAGTAAGCTTTAACATCGCTTAAAATTTATCTCTAATCATCTCTATTGTTTGCTTTATTTTTCTGGTTATGAAAGTGGTTAAGAAATACTAAGTCTTAATAGATAAAAGACTTTTATATGACTTTCTTGAGCTAAAATTCCATCTTACATCCAACTAGCTTCGATATATGTTCACCATTCACATAAATTTACAAGGGAAGGGGTAAAAATTATATCATCAAATCCTGAAATTATTCTAATGGTTATGTATTTCAATTTTCATATATTAAATAGAATAATTAGATATATACCGTTATTTACCTAACAGTAAGATACTAGTATTCCACAAACGGTAAAAAAAAAACTTTTTCTTTTTAAATTCATTATTTTTGAAAAAAAAAAATTCTTCTCATACAATTTTCTATTACGTGTAATAATTTCCATCTAAAAAAATAAAAATAACTTTAAATTAGTCTTGGGAATGACTTTAAACATTCCATATATATGTATATAATTTAAGAAGTGCATGAATGAGTACATTCCTCACATTATATATTTTTTTGTACACCTAAAAATACCTAAACATACACATTCTTACAAAGCAAGCCTATGTTCATACCTGTTCTTATAATGCTCATGAAATAAGAAGCATCCTAAGTCATTGAAGAATTAAAATAGAAAATATAATTTAAAAATTGTACAAATTACAGTTTTATATTATACACAGTATTCTAGGGCCAGTGATAAAACAAAGATGGAGATAATTACTAGAGAAAAAGTTAAACAAAAAAAAACAAAAATTATGTAGGTAATGGTGGAGCCTGCTATAACGTAATTTCGACCTTTCTTGGTATTAATTTTGATTTGGATGTTAGTTGTAAGTTTACCTGTAAAACCCAGGGCTGAATTATCCATTGTTTAAGTTGAGGTTTAAATTACAAATCATTTTCCTGATTTCCAAATCATTTTTTATAAAATTTTATTTTGTTATATTATTCTAATAAACTGAAATAGCTTGGGGTCCCTTAAATCAGATTTTTTTATTTTGACTTAATAACAATTCATATCCAGATATCTTGAACATTTTTGAGAAAAACATTTCTTACTTTGTTAATTATTTATTTATCTATTCAAATCCAAAATCCAAATTAATGGAATATCCAAATTAATGAAGACAAAACTACTCAAGTTATATATACAAGCTAAACAGCTAGGGATGCATATTGACAATAAATTGTCATGGAAGAACCACATAATCCACAAACGTAATCAAATAAGGCTAAGATCCGGACAACTACAATGGCCTTTGTGGAATAAATCTAAATTGACAATTGAAAAGCTTAAAAAAAAAAACTATAATGTAAATGAATTTTAGAAAAAATTATTATAACAAAATGATTGAATAGCTATACTCTACCCAAAATATAATGAAAGTTACTAGGTGTCTTATATTAAGACAGATGTAAATAAAAATGAGGGGAAAAAAAAATTATCTATTGAACAATGGACCTTCAGATTTAACTTCAGGTTGCAGAATTTAACATCACTATATCACTTCAGGCCTTTTTAACATCACTATTTTTAAGTTTGTAAATTGAAAAAAGGGCAGTACACATATCTGAACCACACCACAACTCATTACTATTCTTTTGAATGATAGTGATATTTAAAAGGAGACGTAGCGAAACTAAATATTTTTTCAACTATATTTTGAAAGCTGTATAACTGTAAGCTGTATACGTGTATAGCGAAATAGAATGTAAATATGTAGGGCTACTACAGACCCTTGACCCTTTCGGAATGTGGACTTTGTTTTTTAATACTATTCTTCTTCTTCATTTACCGTTACAGTTTGGGGTGAGCTAGAGTCTTCTTCGTGATATTCCTCCATTTAAATCGATCTTCCGCAGAACTCTGCCAATTTTGTACATTCATTTTTTGGCAGTCATTTTCGATATTATCTTTCCATCTGATTCTTGGTCTGCCTCTTGCTCTACTATATAGTGGTCTTGTTTTGAAAATTCTTTGTTGAGGGCGATTTTCGTTCATTCAGGGCGTATATTGGTTTTATTATTGTCTTATATATCACAAGTTTTGTTTGTCTAGTAAGAATTTTGGATTGTAGTAATCTTTTATTAACGTAGTAACTTCTATTTCCTGCATTTATTCGCTCCTGTATGCACGAGTGCATACTGTTGTCATTTTTTATTAGTACACCAAGATAATTAAAGTTGTTGATGGTAATATTTTGTGGTATTCTTTGATCGGTTTTCCTTGTCATCTTCATATATTTTGTGTTGTTTTCGTTAATTTCCAGACCAACTTGTCTTGTCTTTTGTTCTAGTATAATAAATGTTTCTGCCATTTTCCTATAATTTTTAGCTGCAATTACTATATCATCAGCGTAGGCGATAGTTTTGTGAATACATTACCGCCTTTATCATTATTTTCTTTGTGGCTTGTTCTAAGACCATATTAAATAACAAAGCTGAAAGCGCTTCTCCTTGTCGTACTCCCGATTTAATTTCAAAATCTATATAGGTTGTATTTTGTATCACAACTTTTGCTCGTGAATTGAACATGGTTTCCATGGCCAGGTTAGCTAATTTGCGAGATACACCTAGTTTTATTAATGAGTATGCTATTTTATTTCGATTAATGCTATCGAGAGCTTACTTGTAGTCAATAACTAAAATGTGTAAGTCTTAACTAAATTCATAGCATTTTTCCATGTTTTGTTTTAATAAATATATTTGGTTAACAGTGGATCTTTATTTACGAAAACCGCACTGATATTCGCCAAGTCTTTCTTCAGCTTACGGTTCGATTTTTTCGTATACTATATTTGACAGTATTTTGTACGCTGTGTTTAGTAGCATAATCCCTCAATAATTATTACAATTAGTTCTATCTCTCTTCTTATGAATTGGTCTTAGTACACTTACACGCCATTTTTCTGGTATTGTTTCATTAAGCCATATTGCACATATTAATTTATGTATTTTCTTATCTAAATGTTACGTACCTTTATATAGTAGTTCGGATGTTATCGAATCTTCGCCTGGTGCTTTATTATTTTTTAGCTTCTTTATAGCATTCTTCACATCATTTAATGAGGGTTCATTTATAATTAATTCGGCTGTGTACATATCATCATTTTCAGCTTGATTTTGTTCGAATTTTTTATTTAATATTTCTTCGTAATACTCAGCCCATCTATTTATAATTATAGATTACCCTCTTTATCCTTGCATGATGTTAGTTGTTGGCTGGAAGCTTTTAGTTTGTCTATTGATGTTATTATAGAATTTTTTAATATTTCCCCTATTATGTTCTTCCTGTATTTGTAAAATTTTATTTTTTAGAGAAATCCCTTTCTTTTGTTTCCACATTTTTGTGGCTATTTTTCGTTTTTCTTTATAATTTTCCATATTTGCTCTAGTACATCTTCGAAGAAGTTTTAATCAGACTTCATTTTTAATCTTTATTGCTTCTCTGCAGTCATTCTGAATTTCTTTGTTGTATTTTACTACCGATTATATTTCTTGCACTTTGTGACTATGGCTGTTTCTACTTTTCCCATTCATGGTCTATATCTACTTCTTCAATTCTAATAGTATTTTCAGGAAGAAGGTTTTTTTACTGTTTTAATATTATTATATTGTATATTTCAATTGAAATCTTTCGAACACAACTCTCTAAAATATTTTCAATTTACTCTCAATTTATTTTCCATTCATTTTGTCAGATACATTGTTAATCAATTAGCCACAGTAATTATAATTATACTTTTTGCATGTATTTCAAAGAACAGGATTATGTCCTACAATAAAGAAAAAGAAAAAGACGAATTGAAACCTTAATTTTCTAGGCTTGTATATCTAAGTCCTAGTAACAAAAACAATAAAAAAAAAATAAAATTACAATAATAAAACGATTAAAATGAAATTAAAATTTCAATTTTCTAAATATTCTAAATCAAACTGGGTCAACAAATAAATAAGTAATAATTATTATATAAAATTAATATACTTAAACTTTATACCTTAAAAATTTATACCGAGTGTGCCAGCATTGTTGAACTTAAGACAAAACAATAAATCAATAACATATTTTTTTTTAATTATCAATTTTGATTGTTACATTGCCATTACACAACTCTTGACTATCTGGAATCTAATTACAAGTCTTCTGACGTTGGTATACCAATCAATAAAAACCGATTAAGATATTTGAATAAATTAACTAAAATAAATCTATAGATTAGACATTAAAATATAAAAAAAGCTTAAATTTATCAACCTACTCAATTGAGCTGGAGAATGAAAGTGGCATATTTTTCTCGATCCAATTGGATGTCCCAGTTTCTTCAAAAAATATATAAATAACATTTTGTTTTTACCATTCAAAATTTTTAAAGCTTATTGCTATTGTAAATTCGATTTATACCCCTCGGATGAGATTACAGAACAATATTGATGTTGAACTATTGTAAATCATCCAAAACTATTGGCAAATTGCCAATTTTTGGACAAAATTCAAACTTTTGACATATGCCCCGATCAAAGCAAAAATCAACAGCCTGAGATTTGAACGAAATTGACGCCCTCTACAATACTATAGGACTCTAATTCATCAACATTTTTAAGCTATCAATCAATTTACAATTAAAACACTATTCTTGGCTAATCATAATTTTTTCTTTAGCTTCCTTATTTTTATATCAAGAAAATGTTTAATGCTACAAAAAGTTATAAGATATTTTTCGTTCGTTCCCAGTTCGAATGGATTTGATCGTTTGAAGTGACTAACAAAGTGTTGATTATTAATTAGATATTTAGAACATGATAATTAGAACATTTTTTTTATTTTATTTGTTACGTAAGGAATTTTTAGATCCATATAAATATCAGTATTTAGAATTTATACCAAAATATCTTAACTGAATTACAATTTTGTCTTTGAAATATTTTAATATAAATTAGTATAATTTTATAATAGAATACTGTAAACCGAAACTGGTTTCAATATCAAAAGTTTCTTATTTTCAAATGTTTTAATACTTTGAATATGGAGTTGTTTAACATAATCTCAGAATTGAATAAGGGATAACAGTGTGGCTTCAATATTTCATTATATACCAAACCTTTGTTGTAAATAGTTTAAAACTGCAACCGATCAGCTAAAAGACCCTCTCCATATTTGTGTTAAAAATTTTTTTTTCTTTTTCTTTACATGTTCTTTACAACAAAGTTTGGCATCTAGTGTCATTTCCAGGTATTTCGCCTTATTTTGGTACTTATTTATTCATTACATTTTATAATGTCGAAAACAAATTTATTAATTCTCTATATATTTACAAATCAACTAAAACTCAATTTTTTTTTTGCATTTCACTCCTCTAGGGAGCATAGGGTATCAATATGCCTCCTCCGCTGTTCTCTCTTTTGATCTGACAATGATCTTGATTTCGTCTCAAATTCGTTCATAACTAGTTAATTCAAATATTATGATTCAAAGCCATATATTGTTTGGCCTTCCTCCTCTTGGAGGTTCCATTTTAGGGCCATTCTGGATAATGCGACCTATCCATCTCCATTTTCTGCGCTTAATTTAGTTCATTACCAGTTCTTCATATACAAAATTGTTTTCTATTTTGTGTTAAATATTTTGAATTGTGTTAATTATGAAATAATTTAAAAAATCTGAATACATGGCACATACTTAACTAATATTAAGATTGGAAATAAATAACTATTATTATTATTATTATTTACCTATTAGCTGCCATATAAGTCCCTATTACTGATGGTGTTGGTGCAAAATAATCTACAAACTTTTCTTTGGCTTTTATATTCACTCATATTCTGACCTATTTAGTTCACGAAATGCAGCTCTAACTTTACAAAGTCTGTTATTGACATCTGTTTCTGTTCCCCCGTTTGTTGTTAGTATGTTGTGTAGATAGGACAAGTTTTTAAAATATTCGATTTTTGACCTTCTACTTTGATGGTGTCTGTATTGGTGTTATTTATTCTAATGACCTTGTTTTTGTCTATGTTAATTTCTAACCCGACACGCACTGTTTGTCTAAGTAGTTCTGCTTTGTGATGGATGTCGTAGAATCTATGCAACAACAGACATATATCTAGAAAATATCTATAATAAAAATAATAAAATCATAATAATAATAATAAAAAATCAGCAAATATATAGAAAATTCAATTATATAGTTATATAATTGTATTAATAGATGGTGAAAGCAGTGAATGGTAGTATTAGTTACTCATATGGGGCTATGTGGAACTTCATTGATACCCGTAGTACTACATATGATTCCGACAGCCGAATATGTGTTCTGCCAATGATTGCTAAACACCACTATATAAAGGGGGTATCTATTCAAGATCTGCCCTCTCTAACTAAAACCACTTCGAAGTGCAAACATCTAAAAAATAATAACTATTTTTGAAAACATAATAAAATAAGTTTTTCATTAATTATTACATATATATTATATATTCCGAATTCAGTAACAAATAATAATTTAAAAAAAATAGAAAATAAAAAATAACAAGAAAACAAAAATAAGTAAAATAAAAATTCATTCGGAGTAGCAGCAAAAAAAAAACATGTGAAATGATAAGACGACTTCGTTTGCTTTAACTGCGAGAGCTGTCTCCATTTTTCTGTTTGTGATATTCTTGCTGAAACACCTTGTTTATCATATAATAATAATTCACTTACCTTATTCCATTATAGACCTGTTGTCATTCTATTAAAATAAAATTATTATAAATTTCTATGCAATAAACATATAATTTCAAAATATCAAATTTCATATAATTATTAATCAAATTAATTTGAAATCCTATAATTTTCATGTTTGTTTTATTAAATGTAAACCTATCCCATAAAATCATAACCTATATTTTTATTTCAACCAACTTTTTTTTTTATGTAAAAACTTCAAAACAAAGTCAAATATCAAAAGTACACTAATTAATTCTAAATTACTGGTATTTTTAATACTGCAAAAAATAAATTGAATATTTCCATTCACAATAGCTACCACTATATATATACACTATATATATATATATATACAATAATAATAATATAGTAAAATATAAATAATAATATTAATTTTTAATGAGAGATTAACAGGAAAAATCAACATAAGGAAATGTTGAAAAATGAAAAACAAAAATAAACAATAACATTGTGGTTAGTTTCCTTACATAGTATATAATTATCTGCAAGAAGAAAAATACAAAATAAATAATAAAAAAAATACCAGAAATAAAAAATAATAAAAAGAAATTTCAACAACTTCCTGAATATTCATATTTATTCTCATTTCTTAGAATTAATTTCTTAAAGGTCGAATAAATTGAAATATTAATAATTTATGTAGCGTAAATCTCTAATGGATAAAAATTTAATTCATAACCAATAATAAGAACTTGTTAAGAATGAAAACAATTGAAATGTAAATTAATTAATTTTTTTTTTTTTTGTTTTTACCATTTACTATTTTTAGATTTATAAATATATATAATATTTAAATATCCTTTTTCATTTTTCTCTAAATTTAATAATTAATTTTTTTTAAATACGTCAACTTCATTAAAATCAACATAATATAAAATCTACGAAAATATATACAGTTATAGTTAAGGTGAAAATCATTCAACTTAAATTATTAAATTTATTTAATATAAAAAAAAAAACAAAAAAAAAATAAATGTCAATGGTACATTTTGGAATTAGAAGTATCAATGTTCTAGACGGATATCACAATCATATTGAAAATAATCCAAAACCAGATACCTATAGCCACATTTTAAATATTTCATTATTTTTTTCTGTTTTTCCATTGACAAAAGCTCTGTTATTCAAACTAAAAAAAATACATAATAAACCGTTCAGTTTAACGGCTTTTATGAATTAAAATCATAGTATAAAATAAACGGAATATATCATAAAATTAATATAAATCATAACAATCAATAATCAAATCGAATCTCTGCATTAGTTAGTAAGTTTAGGGCTATACTTATTAAAATATTAGGCTTGAAATAAACAAATAAGAGATGAAAATCAGTTATTTGTTGCTCTCATCTAAAAATATATCATAAAAGTTTTTGTAGTAAAAATACTTTATATGCAAAGATATAGGGTAGAATGAAGAACTATAAAACAAGCTTCGAAAAGTGACATAAAACATTTACACCAGCTTTTGAAAGCCTTATTATAAAAACAAATCTGAATTACTATCCGTTTAGTATCAACAAGGTCTCAGTTTTAACTGAAATAAACAATATGTTGGTCTTGTTAAGGTACATAGCATATTAAGACCTTATATAACTCAAAAAACAAAACGAAATTCTGATAAAAGCTTTAAACGGAATTTGATTTATATCAAAAATGCTTTAAACAATATTAAACTATACAATTTTTCACAACTATCCTCTCCTATCTCTCCCTAACAACGGGTACATAAGTGCTAAAGGTAATATTCAAACGCTTTAGCTTAGTATAAAAAAAATTGTTTTCCTGAAAATTTGATTTCCCAATCTAATGCTAATGAAAGGTAAATTAACAATCTTTAGTCATTTGATTGAATGTAAATAAAGTATCCAGCAAACGAAAAGTACAATGTTTGATGTAAAGAATATTACACAAGATATTAAAAATTGTCATAGATTCAATATGATATAGTTATGCCAGTCTGCAGCATGGCAAATTTATATTTTATACATATAGATTTAGAATTAAAATTAGAATTATGTAACGGGTATAGATATGATCTCAAATTATGGCATCCACAAATAAGGTTATTGTAATTACCATTCCTAATGCAAATTAAGCATCCTAATACTAAATTTAGTAAATACCTTCACAACGTTACCAGATATGATAATTTATTGGTTAATTATGAGAAAATATGATAAGGAAAAAACTCAGATAATTTAGGTTAACTAAGGTAGGTAGTGATAGCTGCCTCTTCCGTATCTCAATGTTTCGTAAAGGTCATTTGAAGCGAACCCAAGTCTTTAGGGTATGTTTGCCAATTGGGTGTTACTAAATTATCAAATAATAGTCTTATCAGAATAGGTAATCCAAAGCATATCTGAGAGATATAGCATCAGTGGTTAACTTCAATTTGTAACGAAATAAAATCAAAATTATCCACAATCTCCTGACTGAAGTGTTATTTAACATCTAAGCGAGATAGTCAACCAAAAAAAATCGAAATCTTTCAATTTTGCACTAAAAATGTATACCAATTGAAGCTGAAAGACTGAAATACAAATATCCAACACGAATATGTCCACAGAAACCTAATTTAAAAATATTTGTCTTATTTTTGTTCTTCGACATTACACTTTTGCTCTAATCAACTTATTATATTATTTTTAATATCGCTACCTTGAATTTTTTACTTTATATATTTTTAAACACACTGTGTTTAATTAGATCCCGTAACCTACTAGCAAGGTTATAGATCAGTAAAATGGTAGAAGCAGTATCCTGTTTTATAGATGATAAACATGCCAGAAGGCTTGAACTCTACTCAAATGATTTCTGCATAGACTGCAAAGGTGCAGGAGAGGACGAGAAGATAATTTTTCACTTTCTTTGCACATGCCTTTCATCAGCTGACAAAAGAAGAACCCTAGTAGAACATCTAGTAGTCTACTTTTTTGATTCCCTAGATGATGTTACAGGTAGGAAAATTGGCTACCTTCATGGCTTTATAAAAAGTTAAAATTGTTTTTGAATGATAAGATTCTTGTGACTTAAGTACGTCGACTTAGATTATTCCTACCTACTATTTACCTTGTATCGGTAGAAATGTCGTTTTTTTTTTAAATTGAGAATTAATATTAAAAAAAAAATTATTAATAAATAACAGGAGCCAACTTCAACCATAAAATACATTTTTATTGAACTTTAATCATCGTCATGTCCTTTGTCATTGAAGTAAGCTATGTTACTAGGCCTATTCCAGTTAATTCCCTGTCATCAGTGATACCTAAAAAATGTTAAAATTAATATTGAAAAGTTTTTGATTGTTTTCTTTAAATAAAATTTGTATTGGTTAACTTTCAATGCAATACAATTTAGCTTTTTAAACAAATTCCTATGTTATTTCTAGTTCTATAAAATGTTTGAGGTTAAATTTTTGTTTCACCTATTTTATAATAGTAAATAAATTCAATAATTTTGACAAAAACTTGTATATGCTAATTATTTCGAACGTAAATTACCATAAACTAATTATTTTATGCTGTTATGAGAGTGGACTATTTTCATTGTGACTCATCGTCATATATCCTTATCCTTTTTTTACTCTGAAATTTACTGATTAATGTTTTTGATAGTAAATAAATTCAATATTTTTGACAAAACCTCGTAGAAACTAATTATTTCGAACGTAAGCTACCATAAACTACTTATTTTATGCTGTTATGAAGGTGGACCATTTTAATTGTGACTCGTAATCGTATATCCTTTTTAAATAAATTCAATAATTTTGACAAAAATTCGTATTTGCTAATTTTTTGAAACGTAAAATACCTACTTATTTCCTGCTTTTATGAGAGTGGACTATTTTCATTGTGGCTTATCCTCATATATCCTTTTTTTACTACTAAATTTACTAATTAATGTCTTTAATAGTAAATAAATTCAATATTTTTGACAAAAACTCGTACAAATTAATTATTTCGAACGTAAACTACCATAACCTACTTATTTTGTGCTGTTATGAAGGTGGACCATTTTCATTGTGACTCGTCGTCGTATATCCTTTTTTTATACTTAAATTTACTGATTAATATTTTTAATAATTTTCTTTTTATAATAATTCCTCAGAATATGTTTCTAAACATTGTTGTGCAACATAGTTGGAAAATTATATAAATTTTGAATATTCAACAATATTGATAAACAAAATCATTAAAGTAAAAAATTATTAACAGTATTTTTAACAGGTTCCTGTACGCAAGTCAATTTATAAACTACATATGCAAAAGTCTTGGAAAATTTGTTGAGAAAATTTTCCTAAAAGGGAAATTTATTATTCATAGGAATTTTATTTTATAGATGTAATTGTATATGCAAATATATATGAAAATTTCCTATAAATAATAATAAATACATTTTCCACTTTAATATTTTTTTTGTATATTTTTGCTTTTTCTACAAAAAATGTAAACATAATTTATATACTATTATTTAGTTATGATTTTGTATTCTGTTAGGAATGTTGGTTGTAAATTTTTTAAAAATTAAATTTCATAAAATTTGTAAGATTTACGTAAAAATTTACTTGACGTAAATTTTAATAATTGATTTTAACTTAGCTTGAAAATTTAATTTAAATATGTACAGAAATTAAAGAAAATTTAAAAATTAAAATGAAAATTTTCGAAAAGGATATACCAGAGTTGTGTTGTCAGTCAATATGAATTAAGCAGGATTATTTTTAATTTACAATTTGTTAAATTTGATTTCATTAACAATATTATGATATTGCAAATATTGATGATTCGTTGAACTTCCAACTGATGAAACTGATGAAAAAATGGTATATGGAGTTTTATAAGAAATGTGAAATATTTATTTACTGGACTTAGTAATACTGGATTACTGGATCATATATGCAGGACAAGTTAATGAATAAATTAACCAGTTTAAACAAATAAAAAAAACAAATTCAAATAAGATTTGGCACAACACAAAATATCGAACATTTAAAATTATAAATACCAAATATTGTATTAAGAATTAACATAGAAAAATCAAAGCCATTTGGTCAAATCCATAAATGAATTCTAAGTAAAAGCAATCACTTGAACTCGATACTGTATGTAACTATATTTAAAAAACCTATATTTAACCTTAAGTTATTTTTTATGCATTTCACCGATTAAATCGTAATTATATAATTATCACTTTTATCAAATTTATTAAATTTCGAGTGAACTATTCTACTAGTAGTACTAAAAACGGATGTTTTAATAAATTTGTGATGTATTAATGGAACTAAAATTAAACAAATTAATAATTTTTGTTGGATCCGATTTTCTAACATTTTAGTGATTATTGCCTAGAAAATGAGTACTTGAAATGAGGAAAATCTATTTCAAATGTATAGTTAATCATCTACAGGGCATTTTTATTTCTCTTCGATATCTATTCAATATCGGATGTTTGGAGTCATATGCTTTGAACGTTATGTTATATACTACATAAAATTCTGTTATACGGTTCATAGCTTCACACATTAAATCATCGATATTTTATACTTCAATTCAATTTTTAATGTAACATAACCAGTCGTGCATACGCCTTTCAACTATTAGGTATGTTGAAAGACAATATGAATCATTTTAGATTGATTTTAGTATAAAACTAATTCGGCAGTACTTGTCAAGACAACAAGCTAGAGGCCATATTTGCTTGGTGATTTTGAAGTCTGGTTTATTTAACCATCTGAAATTTTAAGCTTTTATTGCATCCTTGCGATTACAAACTAAACTAAATGCAACTTTTGCCCTGTATTTAATTAATATCAAAAAAATAAGATTAAATTAAAAAGACAGTAAATATTTCTAGATATCGAATAGGGATTGTGATAATTAGTAAATGGAATATCGCAGTAGATACTACATCACCAACTACATTTATTACATATTTTTAAACATTCGTTTTTCATTATTAAATTAATAAAATAAAAAATAAATATTCGTTGACAAATATACTTCTACTTTATTACTAGGTCCACCATACTATTGAGTATGAAAAAGTATTCTATACCTAATAATAAAAATTAAAAAAAACTCTGTATATGTTGTCTAGATTAATGAATAAATCTTGATCGATTTCAGTTGTTTTACTATCATTAGAAAACTGAATCTAACTAGGGATTTTAATCATTATTATTAAAAATATTTTATCTAGAGCCAACAGCATATTCTATCAAATATACTTTACATAAGCTATATAAGATAATAAAAAAAAATATATACCAAATACCGACTTTAAACAATACTGCTTGTCTCCAGACAACATAATAAAATAATAAAAAAAAATATATACCAAATACCGACTATAAACCAATGCTGCTTGACTCCAGACAACAGATAATAAAATAATAAAAAAAATATATACCAAATACCGACTCTAAATCAATGCTAATTGACTCCAGAAAACAGATTATAAAATAATAAAAAAAATATATACCAAATACGACTCTAAATCAATGCTGCTTGACTCCAGACAACAGATAATAAAATAATAAAAAAATATATATACCAAAAATCGACTCTAATTTACACGCTGGGTGGCGCAGTAGGTAGAGCGCCTGCCTTTCAACCGAAAGGTCTCAGGTTCGATTCCCGATGGAGCAAAAAAAAAAAAAAAAATGCCTTATGGATTTTTCGACCTGGTCCAGTACCCTTTGTCATTGGGATATAATGAATGGCAAAAAATAATTGAGAGTATAATCTGGTAACAAATTACATCAAAATGAAACTATTCTATTTAAGAAGGCTTAATTCCTGACAATAGCAGTAGTTTTCCACATTTAATGAGTAAGCCAGTAATTTGTTAAATAAATACTCGAAATATTGTAGATTGTAGTGTAAAATCGCAGTACCGTACTTAATTAAGCACGAAAAGGTGATTCTACCTAAGTTACTGTCGAGTGTAAAAAACAAAAAAAAAAAAAAAGCAATGCTGCTTGACTCCAGACAACAGATAATAAAATAATAAAAAACATATATACCAAATACCGACTCTAAATCAATGCTGATTGACTCCAGACAACAGATAATACAATAATAAAAAAATATATACCAAATACCGACTCTAAATCGATGCTAATTGGCTCTAGACAATAGTAAAAAATTTCAAATAACTTTTGTTTGCATTTTCATCAAATAACAACAAAAAAAAACATTGACTTTACTCTAAAATCGTAACACTAACCTGAATATATACAATGATACCAAATTCAGTAATAAATATTTAAAAAACTGTATAATATTGACACACTATGTAAGAATATATAATTTCTATTTCTATTGAACTGAAAATTAAAAAATAACAACAAAATAAAAAAAACAAGGACATTAAATATGATTAGAACAATTTAAAGGACACATATAGAGAAAAAAAAAATTTATTAAAAACATAAAACCTAATCTTGACAAATTTCACAAATATTTCATCATAACACAAAATAATTCAATTATTGTGATGTTTTATCACTTTCTTTCTCTTTCTCTCTCTCTATATATATATATATATATATATATATATATCTCTATCATATCTATTTATCTTGTTAAATTCAACTTTCAACTATTAATAGCTTGCATTTGTTACTTTTGGGCAGTAACTACTACAACAACTATACTATGAAAACACAGTAGTGGTGTATAAAAAATGTAGTGTCCTTTTTTATGGAAAACTAAAATAAAATAAATTGTTATATCCTAAATCCTATAAAGTTACAAAAACAAAATAATGAACAAAAAAAAAATATATTTTTTTAATAATAGCAACTTTCTATAAACTTTGAACTTAAATGGTTAGCAATCATTTCTGGATCATTTTTTTGTTTTTTTTTTGTTTTTTAATATTTTACTTTCGTTTTTTATCAATAGAACCTTAAATGTTCAAATTGAGTGGATTTTAGAAACTAATTTATTCTTATTATTTTGACATTTCTTTATTTCTAAATTTATTATTATGGCTTTATTATTATTTTTTTATGATTTTTTATGTTTTTTTTTTTCAAAATCCACTCAATTTACAGTAAGTATCTTTGGAAAATTTTCAACTACCATGTAGATGATGGCATTATATACCTAGTTATATATATATGTATATAATATACAGATTATTTTTATATGGAATATGAATTGTGTTAGATAAGCTTGGACTATCAGAATAGCCTAGTTTAATGTATCTCTAAAAAAAAAAATAAACGAACAAAAGGTCATAATTTGTACAAAATGGTGACATCTGGTATTTAGGAAATTTTTTATATATGATAAAAAAGTAGAATAAAAAATTAATATAACAGTAATAATAATGTATGGTTCTTGCCAGAAAATTTTTTATTTTTTTTTTTACCAAAACGTGATTTTAAGAAAACATTAAAAAAACATTTATGATATATGTATCTGTTAAATAAAAGGTGTTCCTAAAGTAATTATTTAAAGAAATATTAATGAAAAAAAAAAATATGGGTTTTCTTTTAGGATTCAATTTAAGCTAGAATAAAATTAATTTTTAAAATGTTTAAATTGATAAGATTCTATCTTAAACTTTTACGTGCGATGATAATGCTACTTTACTTGTATGAAGGATTTACAGTATCTAGGCTTACATAATATAATTTTGGATAAGTAGTCAGTTTATATCTACTGCGCTTGTTTTTGCCAAGAGCTCTGTCTGCTACTACTAATATCGAAATATGGATGTGAGATTATGGAACAAACAAATATGGACTTATTGCATAGAATTGCTTGTAACCAGAGCTCTCATTTGGTACAAAATAGTACTTTTAGTACTGATACGAATATTTTCATAATTTTTTTTGCAAAATTTAGACAAAGATAATTTAGAAAATATTTTAAACCAATATTAATCAAAACAATTAAAAACATTTAAAAGCGGCTGTTTTGCTTTCAAAAGTTGATTATCCCGAAGCATTTTGGGGGAAAAAAATGCTCTACGTGAATAACAATTTAAAGATTTCACTACTTTCCTACTCGATTCTACAAGTCTACGCCATTGTTCGGCTTCATCTGAAAGAGTATTTTCTGACTTAAATCTGACGAAAATATGATATGTCAGCTAAAGAACTTTTAGGGCCTAATAAAATATTTGATAAACTAAAATAAATTCAAAGTAATTATAAAAAAGGTTGAATTCACTATTCTTTTTATTTTGAAATATTTACTGATATTTGTTATCATTTTGCTGTTATTTTATTATTAGTGTTATTATATTAAAAATATATAAATTATTGTAATTTAATTTTTAATGTCAAAAGTGTTATTATTTTATATGAAAAACATGGATTGTTATTAATTTTTGTTTCATAAATATACCACAAAAGTTAAATAAACTGAACTTTAAAATTAATTTTAATGTGTTTTTTTATGTAAACACACATAAGAATATGATTTGGATTACATAAATTGAATAAACTATATAAACCATTAATAATTGTACATTTGTGGTACATTGTTTTTACAAAATTGATAACCTTTATTTTTAGTTGGGTCATTTACAAATATTACAAAACTTCTTACTATTATTCTTACAAATTAAATTTGACTAGCAAATAACAATTAGGTACACACTGAATTACATATAAAACAATAAACAATAAATCAAATTAATACTAATGCAGAGATAATGTGACTCAAAAAATGAAGCATAATTGCTTAATCTTTTGTAACAGAAACTAGTCAACTTACTGCATAATTCATTTCAGTATTGCAAGAAGCTCAAAAATTCGACTAAAATGACAAATTCAGCTAGCTTGTGTAATCGCCGAGATAGCTTAAGCTCAAATTAATCACATAACATGAGCTGCATAACTATATTGAACTTAAAGTGTTTTTGCTCAACAGGGAGCTAGCTAACAAGTTGATTTTAGCGTACACTGAAATGAGCTCAAGTTCAAAGAAAAAAAATTGTTTTAATTATTTTTAGGACTATTTTTTTTTTAAATGAGAAATTAATAAATTTTTTTTAAACAAATTTAACAAATTTTTAAACTTTACTTTAATTATAAATTTATAGTAAAATAATATTCAGTAATTAATTTCAAAGCAATTTTGAAAACTTTAATTTTAAAAATATTTTTCAACATTTTAAGGCTTCTCATTTATTTATTTATTTCACAGTGGACCAGTGGAACAGTGGATCTGCAGGCCAACTATAATCCCTTTTCCCTTTCTCATTTATATACAATAATTAGAACAATGTTTTTTTTTTCAAAATTCGAATTATAGAAATGGCATCTAATTGATGTTAGTAGTAATTAGTCTTTCCACTCACGCAAAATTGCATGGTAATAAAATAGCGTTATATTCCATTAATAGATTTTTTTTAGATTAGCAAAACCTTAAAATATTTAAAAATTTATGAATTAAAGCTTATTTGAGTTAAGCTCAACTCAAAGCTCAATTTAAACCTATGAGCCATGTAACAGAAAGACTCTCTTAAAAAGTAAGAGAAAGACTCTTTTATAGAAGTAAAATGTTTGATTTGCAAAATCTTAAAACATTTAAAAATTTATGAATTTGAGCTTCTTCAACTAAAGGTCTACTCAAAGCTTTACTCAAATCGTGAGTCAGCTCACTGAAAAACTATCATAAATTATTTTTCATAGAATCAAAATGTTTGATTTGCAAAATCTTAAAACCGTTTAAAATTTAATGAATTTGAGCTTATTTCAGTTAACTTGAACTAAAAGCTCAGCTCAAATTTTGAGCCCGTTAACTGAAAGAATATCATAAAAAAAAAATTTTTCATAGAACCTAAACATTTGATTTGCAACACTTTAAGACATTTAAAAATTTGAGCTGATTTGAGTTCAGATTGGCTCAAATAAGCTCAAATTCAATTAATTTTTAATTGTTTTAATATTTTCCAAATCCAACATTTTGATTCTATGAAGAATAATTTATGAGAGTCAAGCTCAACTCACAGTTCAACTGACACTTTGAGCCAGCTCAATGAAAGGCTTTTATAGAAGCATAAAATTTTATTCTCAATCATTTTCAGAGAATTTTAGAGAAGAAAATAACAATTGATTTTCAACATTTTCAACATTTTAATATTAGCTCATTTCAGTTAAAGCTAGCTCAAATCAAACTTTGAGCCAACACCCTGAAAGAACCTCATAAAAGATCTTTTATAAAAGCAAAATGTTGTATTTACCCCACTTTTTAAACACATTTAAAAATTTACGAACTTGAGATTTATTTAAGTTAAACTCAACCCTAATTTTGAGCTAGCTCACGATTGGCCAACGCATTACAAAAACAATCTATGAGCTAGCTTAAACCAGAAATGACTGAGCTAGTTCAAAGCAAAATTTTGTATTTGCATTACTTTTTAAGCACATTTCAAAAATTTGTGAACTTGTGGTAATTTAAGTTAAGCTTAACCCAAATTTTGAGCCAGCTCACGATTGAGCTACGCATTATAAAAACAATCTACGAACTAGCTTAAACAAGAAATGACTGAGACTTGAGTTAGTTCACATTTGACTCAAATGTAAGCTACCTCAAATTTTGAGTTGAGCCTGGCATTTAGCTATAAAACCTAATTAATTCAGTATAATACCTTTAATTATAATTAATATTTTAATTAAATAATCCTACCGAAGTGAAATAAATTTCATTTATTATTTTTTTTTACAAAACATATTCTATTTTTTAAACTTTAATTAAATTTACATTTAAAAATATAAATTATAACTTTTCAAGATTTAAATTATTACAACATAAGAAATTAAAAACTTAAATTTACAAATTAAATAATTTCCGCACAATTATAATAATGTAAAATATTTTTCAAGTTTAAAATTAAATTAAAACTTTTATTTTACTTTTTTTTTTTTTTGTTATTATTTTTTATTTTTATTTTTCAACACTCATACAGGTGGGATTATTGAAAGTTAATGTCATAAAAAGGTTAAATTGCATTCATTGCACTATAGACATATAGATTTTCTAATTTACTGAAACATTTAAACTACTTGTACATAAATACCTCAATATATATATATATATATAGAATATACAGGTATACATTTTAAATACCTTTATTGTTATAAATAGAAAAAAAATATGCATTCTTTGTTAAAAATTCATTACACTCAATTTACAATTCTATTTTATATTATTATTTTCATTCATGAAAAAAAAAAACAATTTTTTTTTATTATTATTTTTGTTTTTTTTTTATCCAATGTATTTTTACTTAGTCCTATTGTATTGAGTTCATGTATACAATGTATATGTGTGTGTATATGTGTGGTGTCTAAGCAGAATATTATGAAAAAATTCGAATAAAACAAAAAAAATTCATTTTATGTAAAAAGTCCTTAACTTTATATATATATATGTATATATATATATATGTATATATACAAAAAAACAATTTTTCTTTAATGAATGAAACGGATGTAGATATACATATAGATACATATGCAAAAGAAAATCAACAAAAACAATATGAAAAAATATACAAAAGTACTTTGCTAGGACTAATTTTTTTTTCAGGACTAATTTTTGTTATTATGGTTTATATAGTGGTTTGTGTTCTGTCTTTTTTGTTTTTGTTTTTTTTTTTTTGCTATTATTACTTTTTTTGTTGTTGTTGCATTTTAATATGTTATATATATCTATATATATATATATGTATATCCAGCATCAACTTTGAAGTATCCTCATTGAAAGTTCATGTACGCGTGTTCAATTAGTTAAGAAAAGAAATTTTTTGTATAAGTTTTTGTTTTTGTTTTTATTTTCTTATATTTTTGTTGTTTGTACATCCATGAAAAGGAAATTCCTTTACAGTTTATTGTACACAAACAATGGTTCCTTCTATATTATTATTATTATTATTATTATTGTTGTATTGAAAGGAATAGGAAAAGAAATTCTTCGCTATATTAAACAGTATTTAATGAAAGGTATATAATTTATATGTACCTGTTCAACTGTAGGATATTTTGAGAATTTTTGAATTTTCTTCATTTAATTTGAAATTTTTGTTTTTTATTTTTTTTTTTTATTTTGTGAATGAAAATAAAGAATTTGAATGTTTTTTTATTTTCTTAATTTGCTTGAAAATTGTAATTCGAATGCATATAGCTTGGATATTATTAATAAAATACCAAAGAAAACAAAGTCTATGAAGATAATAAGAACAGAAATACATAGAAAGTATATGGGAAAGTCTGGATGATGAAATCGAAACAAATTAATCAAAGTGATCCTATGAGAAATGTTATATAAGCAAAAATAACATCCAAGGTTAACATATCATACCCCTTTGTCTACTACAAAATTGCCCTCAACAAAATTAATTTATAGGCAAAAGGGTATGAAACGTATGCTAGCCATTGAATTAGCACTCTTCGTGAATATATCACTATGTATGTTAGTCCAGGTAAATATTTGCAGTATTTGTATATAATATTTGCTACAGGATATCAATCATAATACACATCAGGACATCATGATAATGAAATTTACAGATTCCGTTAATCGAAATTACAAACTGTTATACATTTTATTTCACTATTTTTATTCTTGTTGACCAAAATATATCTGAGTTTTGAATAATGAACTGTGTACTATATTTATTTCTAATCTGTCATAGTCCTGCGATTCTAAGACAATACACAGAAAAGTGCAATAGAGGTTATGTACACAAATAGCTCCCAAATCAAAACCAAAAAAAAAACCCCCCATGGTAAATTTTTAGTACATATACATAAAGGTTTCATAAAAAGGTAAGTAGTAATGGCTTCCAACACACTCAGACTAGTCTGATATAAAAAATATGGTCCAAAGAGTTTGATGATCCATATATCATCAAAACCTTTTATGCCTGCCTTGTTTGTCCAAATCTGGAATATGCAAGTTCTAGTTTTGTTGATCTTATCATAATCATATCGATAGACTTAAAGGACTCCATAAAAAAAAATCATCAGTTTGGTCTCCATACTTTACCGTAATCTGACCCTCTTATTATCCCTTCTTATACAGAACGATTAAAACTACTACAACTAAATACGTTGGATTACCGCGAATAACTGTTTCTGATATTGTATTTTTAATAACAAATTCTAAATGGGGAAATTGATGTTTGAATTAAGCATGAATAAATAAATAAATATTATAATCCATCTTAGCAAATCGTTGTATAACATTATGGATGGGCTAGCTGAAATATAACAAAAATAAATATTTCTATTCGTTTCAAAACATGTAAAAATAACAAAAAAATAGTAAAAGAGTGATTTTTACAGTAATTTTCTTGTATACTGAACTTTCGAACTTAAAAATTTTAAACTGTTTTAAAGTAAATATTACTGTGTGGCCATTGCTCAACTTGGTCGTTAGTGTAGTCGCCACTGCAGCTGAATCCTCTCTATCATTATCATTAATTTTTGATGTATTTAATGATCAGCATTGACGTCGAATTGTAACAGAGTTGTACGCTTTACAATCATCCAGCTGTAATTAGGATTGCTTTGAACAGGATAATTAAATTTTAGAACATAATATGTTGAGATTTAGGTCTCAAAAATATACTTGTGTATAGGTGTTAATTTTATGGACATGGTTTTGTTTTTAGCTTGTCTATATTTTTTCTGTGTAAAACAAAGACTTAACTTTATAAGGTTGTACAATATTATACTTTTCACCATGGTCATTTTGTTTAAGCTTTTAAAATTAAAGACCCAATTATAATGCCATCTACAACTATTTTCTATACTAATACTCATAATTAAATATGTTACAACTATGAGACTCACCGTCTCGTGTATATTTACGAAATAAAAATAATATATGTAAATAAAAATTGTTTGTAATATTAATTATACCTTTTATATGATATATAACCGGCGACTATAAAATACATTTTGTTAGTATAAGCCAGTATAATAATAATGTATTTACGCCCTATATCCCACGGATAGGGTTACAAAATAATGATGATGATGATGGCGAAAAAAGATTTTTTTTTATTGGGTGTGCTTGAATTCAGTTCAGGGAATCGATTTTATTAAAACATTCTATTCTAGCAATAGGCAAATTTCAAAAGAGAAATGAAAATGGGAGTAATGAGACGATTTTTCCAGCTTCAAATTTTATTTAAAATTTACTTAACAACAATATGAAATTTCAACAGAAAATAAAATTGCAGGTAATCCAAATAATACACATGAAATGGAAAATTATGTTCCTAATCTTGGGAAGACAGTTTTTAATTTACTTTCTCTTAGATTATTATTTTTTTGATACTGGTTAAGTTTGTTTTAGCATTTTTTTAATCAAAGGTGGCCGTGGTTAGTAAAACTCTACTGGATAATGACACATTTTGCGCAATCAAATATAGCAAGTTATCGTCTATCTGATGTGCTTGCTCTGATCATTAATCTGACAGTATAGTTCAACAGTTTTTCTCTACATTACAAAATTGTCTGGAATTGACATCGATTCGAGATAAGACATTTCAATGTTTAATATCCCATTTTAAGCTTATATTACATTTCATCCACAAAACCGAAATTGAAGAGTGTTTCAGATCAAGAAAAATAATGATTTCACAATTTATAGATCAATGTTTTGATTCACAGTAAATAATAATTGTTAAAATTCACCACTATAAATAGGTAAGCATGCTCAACGAATTAGACTAGCCGCAGACATGCAATGTTTAGTTTTGAAATTGATTGATTGCATATTTGTGTTTCAATAGTTTGAAAATGAAAACACGTACACATAAAATCAGTTGCAGGTGTGCTCACTTTCATATAAACTAATGAAATATATACAAATATGCAATCAAACAGTTGTATAACTAAAAATTGCAAGCCCGCGCCTTCCCTAAAATGCAGAAAATTGAAGAAATACTTAAAATATACATTACATTGGTGTGTTAATGTTATTTCTATATACAATGAAAATAAATTGAAATAAACTGTTCAGCAATATGTTAATAAAATCCAATTTAAATAATGCCTTAATCGGCAGTACTGGGAATATCTAATTTCAGACGGACAGAATAAAATCTGGTCGGTCTCTGAACGAAATGTGCAGCTATCAAATATCATATAAACTGTTAGCATTACCTGCATTTGATACCCTACAGAAACCCAGATATGTCCAAATAATCCAGGCAAATAAATTCACCTTTATAATAAATCTAAATTGTAAATGCACAACATAATCATTCAAATTAAAGATCTGCATTAGACCATCTACTCTCAATCCATTAAAAATTAAAATAATAAAAGGTTTATTCATTTATTAATCATCTCAAGGGGGCACAGTCACCCGCACAGAGTATTTTTTTTTTTAAATAAAAATTATAACATTTATTTAAAACAATTCAAATAATAAAATTTATAATACCTTACAATATTTGAAACAATTATGATTTTTTGAAATATAGGAAATATTACATGTATAAAAAACAGACCCCGTTGCATATAAAACAACTTAAAACAAACTATACCGTGTTATTACACCATGTAAAAGAGATTTAAATCCAAAAAATACTGAAGAATTTTTAAAATACTGAAAGTTTTTGTTTTAAAGGAAAAAAAAAAACAAAAAAAATAACACACTATACTGTATTCAAAGCTGGATTCAGCAGTAATTTTCGTATTTTTATTTAATTTTTTTTTTGTTTTTCTTTTTTTTTTAATAATTTTGTTTTTGGAAAAGAATTTTCCCTAAAAAGCTTTTAAAATCAATGTTCTATGAAATGAAAATCACAGTTAAAAAACGTATTTTATATATATATGTACTTTTTTTCTGTTATTATTATTATATATTTTTTTTATATCCAGATATTAAGGATAATACAAAATTTTCCAAAGAATTTTTAATGCCAACTGAAAAAACAGAAAAAAAAAAAACAATAACAGCCATATTGTAAACAAAGATACAAATATTTATTTACAAAAATTGTAGATATTTTCATATCAATTTCATTTTATATATATTTTCATTTTTTTTTTATATCCTTCTTTTAGTCCTTTTTTATACTTTAATACTTTTTTTTCAGTAGTGTAAAAATAATGGTTAAAATAATTCTTGGTTTTTGTTTTTTTTTTTCTCAAAAGATTTGTGACTTTTTTTTTATAGTTTAGTTTTAATAATAGATAGTTCTAATTTTTTGTTTTTCCTCTTTCTAGGAAAAAAAAGAGGTTATACTATGCGGTTCACAGGATATTAAGTCATCTGAAATATACTTATATATATACATATCTATTTACTGAATGTAGAACGAAATAAATAAAAATAATCAAAAAAAAAAAAAAAAAAAATTATAGAAGAAAATATTTAAAGAAAAACAAAACATTTTCTAATAAATCATTTCTGCCTGATTTGTGAACAAAAATATCATAGAATAGTCAAAACAAACAAAAACAAAACAAAAATCAACAAAAACCAAAATCAAAACAAAGAAATATTATTTCAAAGAAAAAAGGATATTTGCCGAATTTAGGTTGCAAAATCTTTAGAAATGTAGGTACATATTAAAAAAAAACAATATTTGTTGTGTTCATTTAATGTACATAATAACATTTCTTTTATGTACGCATATAAGTTAGTACATGTTATAGATTAAAATATTAAATATATATAGTTTTCAAAACATAATCAAAAAAACATAAATTTAAAAAATACAAAGATTTATTTTGTGGTAGCTACTGAGAGCGTTCAGCTGTAATAATTTTCAAAATTATGTTTAAATTTTGTTATTTAATATTCATGGATCACACACACACACACATATAAACCTCCTAATAGAGCTCCTAGTGACAATATGTATAATCAAATTTAATAGTCAGAAAGTGGAGAGGTTATTTTAAAACATAGAATTTTTCTTAGATTGTTTGTTATGGCAATTTTCAACATATTATAATCTATGAGTATCAATAGGCATTGTAGCATTAATACACATTTCTATATTGTAGTTAAGCATAAGACTGGGATTTAAAATAACAAAACAGTCAGTTTTTCTTTTGTTTTAGTCAATATCAATGACTAAAGAATACTGTTCATATATTTATATTTCATTCGTACCAAAATATTTACCATTCGTACAAAATATAAATTTCATGTGATCTAGGTATATATGTTACGGTTAATGTAATAAATCCGGTAATTATTAATAATTACCTGTATGGATTGGTAAATGTGATTAAAATTAAAACTATCTTATATATTAATACGCTTAAACATGTGTTAAACTCTTCACAAAGCTTTTACAACACGAAGCTTTTTTCAACTAGATTAGGCTTTATTAGAACTATTAAGAATTACGATAGTGTGCAAAATTTAATTTAAAGACATAAACCACAAAACGATAAAACCAAATAAAACCAAAAATAAATTAAAATTAATAACAATGCACCTATTGAACAATAGCATTGACTATCTGATTATATGAATTAATTTTAAAAAACAAAAACAAAGTAGCAAAGACAAGAACCGAATTATCAGAATATTATTATTATTTCGATTTATAAATAATTAAAATAACTTTGCTAAAATATTACGATATTACGATATTATAGCAAAAAAACTTACCGGTAAAACAAATAGTAAATTAAGAAAATAAGTCACCCAGAAAATGTTCACAAATTTCAAAAATTTAAATTTATTTATTTTATTAACAAATAAGTCAAAAGTATAAATTCAAATGCGCAATAGCATTGAGTAAATATTATATCGTACATGGAAAATCATAAACCGAAATTTACGATCTGCTAAGAACAATAAAACAAAATATGTTATGACATTATTATCAAGTTCTAATTCAATACACGGCAAATTTAGTACACATAAAAATTAAAAAAACTTTAAAAAGAAAAATTAAAGACTACCCTTACCTACATCAGAGACCCTAGCGGGATAACAATATAACAATAAAAACTGAAGTATAAAAGATAAAGCATTATTATTGGCTTTACCCGTAACTACAAAATATTTCATTAAAATCACAATTCTCTATTTCACAGTTGTATGTTGCTTTGTCTAGAGTACGATCTTTTGATAGTGTTAGTGTAGTATAAAATATTATGAAATGTTTGAATAAGTATTAAAATGTTAAACTATTTTTCAGATATTAAATAAAGTGAATTTTAGTTTTAAATTTTTCAATTTGTAACTTATTTATTATGTAATAAAAAAAATATGTAAAACATTGATTTTTTAAAGAAAATAAACAAATAAAATAAATTGTTTCATTTATAATGCTAATGCTAGACCGGCAAATGTTACGCCGCGAATAGCTAGTTTCTTTTAATTTTCTTATATTTCTTATTAAAATTATGGCAAAAAACATAAACTAAAAAACAAAAGTTATATTTTTATGGTTAAATTAATCATTTATTTCTACGAAGTTCATTTATTTATTTTTACAGGAAAAACTTTTATGGTATTTGGAATTACACTTGATCTTTGACTTTTTACATTTGCAGCGATTTGAATTACAATCGAATTTCCAATTACAGTATTGTGAAATCCTTGACCACCTAGATTTGAATTTTTTGATTTTTTTAATGCACAACATAACCACTCAGATTAAATTTAGGTCTGCATTAAGCTATCTACTACAACGGACTAAAAGAACAGATACTTGTGGAGCACCAGTATTTGTATAAAAGTTTTAGGCTTAAATTCGTCTATTAAGATACGAATAAAATGATGAGAAAAGACCATGCACCTACTAGCTATTAAAGAGACCATACACCTACTAGCTAAAGTTGCAAGCTATACTAGATCGAAAGCTTTCCAAATATCTAAACTAACAATATCAAAATCAACGGAATTGTGCAAGATATCTTAAATTTATTAAACTTTCCATGATTTTGGATAAAATCGAAATGATAGCTATAGGTCAGCAGTTTGTTGGATCACTTTTATCATTTTTATTTTTGGAATTGAATGAACATACACAGCTTTCCATTGGCTGGGATTATGACCGGTAGAAAATTACAGATAAAACAAGTTACGCAGATGTTTCGAAATAGTGAAGGCAGTTTTTTTCAATACCATAGTTGGAACTCCATCAGCCCCAGTAAATTTGTTTGCATCAAGCATTATCAACACTTTCACTATATATTTTCTTCTGAAGTACATTTTTCCGATTGAACAATCTTCTTGAGCTATTGTTGGTGGGGTGCTGAGAGCTGAATGAGGGAAGTGCCAAGTTAGATGCAAAATTTGACCTCACCATTGGATCAATTACAATTACATCATTATCAATCAGAGGGTGAAAATATGACTCCGGGATGTTATGCATAATATTTTTAGCAAAGTACCAGCAGGTTCTACTATTGTTGAGCAGGCTTAAAATTATCCGATTCATGATATATCTGCATTCATTTCTAGCAACATTATAACTTTTCTTAGGTTTTACAAACTTTGAAGATCCTGTGCCTGAGGCAAAATTGTCCTCCAATGACTTGAGTCACGAACGGAATCTCTCAAGTTGGTGATTTGAAGTTTTTTCCAATACTTATCCAACAAAGGAGTGGCCTCACTCGACCACGCGTTCCCCGGGGTTTCCTAACTAGAGCATTTTTATTCATACGCTCTACATGACCTAGCCTTTGAAACGTCTTATTCTAATTTTTTTGGCTTATCTCCATGTCGTTGAACACCTGGTATAGTTCGTCATTGTATCTTCTTCTCCAAATCCCTTCGTCAAACATAAAACAAATTTTCTCAAAGATACCAAATGCTTGAATGCCAAATGCCAAATGCCAAATGATCAATTGCTTGATGGGTAATGTCCACTATTCAGAACCATATAGCAGCATCGAAGGAATGAGCATCTTGTATAATTGAGGGACTTTGAGCAAGAGTGACCTAACTATTAAATATTTCAAATAATGTAAAAATTGTGCTTTGGTATTTTGGGATAGGAACTTTGAACCCAGTTGTTTGGACAAACCGAATTAGCAACGATTTTCAAAGGGTAATTCTTCGGCTTATTTCAACATCGATGTTATTGGTGGAGTTGATGTTGATTCGAAGGTAGATAAACTCATGAACTACCTCAAAATTATATGAGCCGACAGTGATGTTGTGCCCTATATGATGTTGGGAGAACATTTTATTTGTCAACAGCATATATTTCGTTTTATTATCATTTATCAGCTATCAAATCTGTCGATTTTAAATTTCCTATAGTGTTTTATTTTTGCAATATTGAAGAAAAGTCTTCAACGTCTTCAATGGGTTCAAATTAAATTACGTAAATGGTTGGCTTACTATTGTTTCATTACATAAGTTTTATTTTCGCAACATTGATATGCCTAGTCTCACTTCATTTGATTATCTTATAGTATATACGTTTTCATTCATTTTTGATTAACAAGACTGTGTGTGGCGAACTCATATAAACTGGCAAACATTTAAACCGATATCAGTCGTCACACTACACATAATGGGTGGTGTGAATAAAAAATAAGTTAAAACTTTTAGTTTAAGCACTAGCTTACGGTATATAGTTTAAGTGAAAGCTATTAGTTTTCGTCTAAAAAAAAGTGAATAATCTTTTGCTGAAACTGATTACCTAGAGCTAGAAAATTTTAACCTTTTACTAATAAATTCCATTAATAAACATATGGAACATAGGGCATGAATTAACATGATTTTTTTTTTTGTTTTTCATGTTTACTCGCGTTTGTTTTGTTATAGTTTTTTGTTGTTATTGTTAGCGTAAAATGATGACCTGCACATCATCTTATTAGTTAATGTTATAATGTTATAGTAAATTTCGTTTGTGCTGCATGTTGCTTGAGCATTTATACTATAAAATCCCTTACGATTAACATATTCATCACCATGATGTGAAGGTTTTCTTATTGCAACATTGTGCTATCTATGGTTCCTATAGCCCACGAAAAACTTAACCGTTCGGACTACTGATTTTGAGATTCTATATTTGCCTCGACACTAATAGGGAAATTAATCCAAATATTCGCTTTAGATCAAATTTTTGTAATTACTGTACGTATAATCTTAAAACTCGTTGTCAGATGTACTCCTTCTTCCTTGACTACACCAATTTGAAAGCCAGGGTTGCTTATAAAATGAATATATATATATTTCTATTTTGTTTTTAGGTGTTTTTAGGTGTTTTTAGAAGTAGTGCCTCTTTTCTCATTGCCACAACCAAGAAAATAATTTTCATTAAATCTGTATAATTTAAAATAAATCTTCTTCTACACAACCTAATCTTCTTCGATAACGTTTTCAAGCACGAATATCCATAAATGCAGTCATATTTCACGACAGTTAGCAAACGAATGTTTATTTTAAGTTCACTCAGAGGTATCTTGATATATTACAAGCTATTGCTTAATATCTTCAGTCTACATTACTTTGTATTCACTTTTTGTAAGTGCTAGCTGGTAAATTTAGCTTTTACTAAAATCAAAAAAACTAATCTTTTTAGCTTTAACTTCTGTTTAATTTTTATTCACTAAATACACAGCATTCAGTGTAAAAATACCAGTTTTAGAATTTGCTACTTTTTTATTCACACCACCCAATTTCAAAAATATAACTTTAAGAAATAATGTATAAGATAAAAATAAAATGTTATAGTATACTTTCTAAAACGAAAGTTGAACAGAGACCAACACAAAGAGTATCAAGGAAAAGACCACCTGCACGTTGTGTGACAGAACACATGTTATAAACAAAACCCAGGTTTTCCAACCATTTCATCAAGTTTCACTAAACTCCAATTATACTCATAGGCATCTTGATACATTTGTTTTATGTTTTACACTGAAATATGAAAATTTAAATTAAACAAGAAATGTTATTCTAAACTCAAGCTCGTCTTAGCAATTTCAAATTTAAAATGAAAACTTAACAACATAATAAAATAAAATACTCACATCACATTCTTTTAAACAAATAATAACAAAAACCTAATTCAATTTAATTTAATTTAATTTAATTTATATCTATTTTATTAAATAGACAAAAACTTTTTGTTTTTTTAATTTTTATATAAAATGTTAAAACAAAACCAAAATTCAGATAAAACCCCAAAACAAAACAAAAAAATAAAAAAAAAATACTTGAAATTTTTATATTAAAAAATTTTCCAAGAAGACAAATATTATAAAATAGAAATCTTCAATTAAACTCCAAAAACCTAAATTAACTCAAATAATATCATCAATATATATATATTATATATATATATGAATATTTCTATTTCAAAGAATATTTTTTAATATTTCAAAAATGTATGTGTGTTTGTTGGTACTACTTTATAGGTATATTGTTATTAAAAAAAAAAAAACTTTTCAATAAATTTCCCCTTTTATACAAATAAAATTACTTTCAATTTCAACCTTAATTTTTATATAATTTTTTTTTTTTTTTTTTTTGCTTGTTTTACATTTTTTCTATAAATACTTTTGTATTCTCGGAAATTAAATAATTAAATTAAAAACTTCCTGTCTTTTTTTTTCAAAAATCACGTCTACCTCATAATTAAATATACTCGCTTTACAACCTATAAATTTATTTTTAAAAGTTTTTATTATATACTTATACATTTATAGAATCTATATATACACATAAATTTAGTTATATATACCTCGTATTTTCAACAATTTTAAGTTTGAAAAATTTTCATATCCTTTAATGTATCTACAGTGATATCCTATATAAAAAATAAAGTAATTGTAACTAAATTAAATGAATAAGACTCTCTTTTGAAAATAATATTTTTTTGTTGTTGTTTTTTTGTTTTTGTTTTTTTTTTTTTTTTGAAAATTGATATCATGACACACTCCCACTTTAAAACAAAAAAAAACTAATTCATTATTATCGATTCCTTTAATAATTGTTTGTTTTTCCCGTTTTTTATTGTGGTTTTGTTTTTTTTTTTTTTTTTTTTTTTTGTACAAATGAAGAGAAGAAATAACAATCTTCATTAAATAAGCACGAGTTTATTTATTCTCATTCCAATTTTTACTAAGTTGTATATACACATATCGCTTTCAAATAGAGTGTTTTAAAAATATTGTTATTTAGATTATGACTATAATAAATTGATAGATTTATTCATCTTAAACAGGGGATTTATTCAATCGGAGCCCAAGTTTAATTTATTCAAGGCGCTGAAAAATGTCTGTAGATTAATTAAAAAAATAGAATTGGGCTATGAAAGAATGTTACAATAGGTTTGTTAGACACGGTCAAATTATGAACCTGGAACACAAGTTGTAAAATATCATGCTGGGTCACGACAAGTTCTAGAGAAAAAAAAACAATAAATAATCGCTGCCGTTGAATTAGATTTAATTTTAATTTGATCATTGTGGAACATAATTTTGAAAAATTCCACAAAATAGAACAAAAAATATTCGATTGTCAGATTATAAGTCATCAGATGTCATTGATACTTTGTTTACTAAAACCAAGTGGTCACGACAAATTCTACAGAAAATAAACAACAAATAATCGCCGCCTTTGAATCAGATTTAATTTTAATTTTATCGTTGTGGAACATAATTTTGAAAAATTCCACAAAGTAGAACCAAAAAATATTTGATTATTAAATAATAAATCATCAGATGTCATTGATACTTTGTTTACAAAAACCAAGTGGTCACGCCAAATTCTACAGAAAATAAACAACAAATAATCGCTGCCGTTGAATTAGATTTAATTTCAATTTTATCGTTGTGGAATATAATTTTGAAAAATTCCACAAAATAGAACAAAAAAATATTTGATTATTAAATAATAAATTATCAGATGTCATTGATACTTTGTTTACAAAAACCAAGTGGTCACGCCAAATTCTACAGAAAAAAAACAACAAATAATCGCTGCCGTTAAATTAGATTTAATTTTAGTTTTATAGTGTGGAACATAATTTTGAAAAATTCCACAAAATAGAACAAAAAAATATTTGATTGTCAGATTATAAATCATCAGATATCATTGATACGAAAACCAAATGATTTCGGTATTATAAAATTTCAATTATAAAAATGTAGCAAACTAAACAAAGTATGTAACAAGGAATAATAGTAAAGTTGTGTCATTACTGTAAAATGTAAAATATATATACAAAACAAAATATTTCTGTCATTATCGTTGTCGTTGTCGGTTTATTGTGCGCCAATGAACGACTACGAATGATTTTCGACTGATTGTCGTTGTCGTTGTTGTTCTAATTGTGCGGGAGTTATTTAATTAACTGAAAAAATGTCTTTAGCCGAATCAATAGAAATGGTAATATGCCACAATAGGTCTATGAGCGATTTTAGTATTGTAAATTTGGATTAACAATTGAAATCTAATTCATTTGTAATAATTTTCGCCAATCTTTAATAATTTTTCAGAAGAGAAGCCATATGAGATCAGTATCAGTAAAATACGATTATAAATCAAGTAAAAATGCTGAACATGCTGATAATAAAAGTATAACGGTTATTTTTCATCATTAACGGTACCTAACATATAATTGAAATACATTGTATTATGTATAGTACGAGTGACCCTAGAAGACTTAAATTAGACCATTAATAGTACCTAAAATTTAATTGAATCTTTAAATGACATGTATAAATACGAGTGGCTCCACAGAGTGGCAATAAAAATGCTAAAGAGTGCAGTTGGTACACTTAAACCACTAAACGTTCATTGTAAAACCACATTTCTCTAAATAGATCTTATGGCTATGGAAATATGTTACAATAAATCTATAAGCCATTTTAACATTTTGATTCTGTAGCCATGTTTGAAATCTCATCTATTTTTAATTAATCAATTTGTTATCATCTTGACAAGAAGAGAGGCCATATGAGCTCAACAATAGTAGAATACGATTTTAAGTCAAGTTTAGATTTTAAACGTACTGATTATATAACCCTGCTTTCGGTAATACTGAATTGACGATCAATCAATTAACATGAAAGCATGGCGATTGCCAATTGTCGTCAACTGCATAACCGAAAGCGTGATTACGGTTGACTTTTTACAGTTGCACGG
Source organism: Argyra leucocephala (assembly GCA_963942445.1). Classification (NCBI taxonomy): domain Eukaryota; kingdom Metazoa; phylum Arthropoda; class Insecta; order Diptera; family Dolichopodidae; genus Argyra; species Argyra leucocephala. Next base: position 115,637,401 of record OZ012681.1, on the reverse strand, counting down.
CAGGCGATATAACCGGCAAGCAGGGTAAATATAGTATAATGATTATTTTTCATCACTAAGGGTAACTAAGGCTTAAGTCTTTAAATAGTATGTATAGATACGAGTGGCTCAACAGAACGGAACTTAAGAGTGCACTTACGAGTGGAGTGGATAGTTGGCACACTGAAACGAAAAATATTAATTGTTAAATCACATTTCTCTTATAGGATGTTAATGCGATAGAAATATGTTACAATAAATCTATGAGCCATTTTAACATTGTGACTCCGGAGCCACACTTGAAATATAATTCATTTGTAATCATTCAATTTGTTATCATCTACAACAGTAGAGAAGCCACATGAGATCAACAACAGTAGAATACGATTATATGTCAGGTTTAAATCCTAAACGTACTGATTTGATACGTACTGTTTTCGGTAATGCCAAATTGACGATCAATAAATTAACATGAAAGTATGACGTCGTCAACTGCATACTGAAAGCGTGATGACATTTGATTTTTCACAGTTGCGGGGCAGACGACATAACCGAAAGCAAGGTAAGTATAACGATAATTTTTTATCATTAATGGTATACCTAAGAGTTAATTGGTATCTTTAAATGGTATATGTAAACACGAGTGGGTCCATAGAGTGGACTTGAAAGTGTAATTAAGAGTGGCTTAAGAGTTCAGAGTGAAAAAAACGTCAATTGTAAAACCACATAATCTAATTACTCTACTTAGGATTTTAATTGTTAAAATCAACTCAAGATGTTAACAAGGTAATGGATGCACTTAAGTTTGATCCCGGCAATATGCAATGTTAATAAAAATCAAATTAAGAAAATTATCAAATGAGTCTAGAAAGAAGGGTTTTATATTAGTTTTGCTTACTTGAACTAATTTTCCACATGTGAAAGGAAGGTGTAGAACTATATCGTCAACTTTTTAATCTTTGCAGCCGTGACAGAAATTATTTGAATAGAACCCAAGCCTTCTATCATGCTTACCTATAAATTAATGTCTGATATATAATTGTATACTCATATCATTGATGATCATTATACTGATATCTAATTTTCTTAATGATAATAGGTTAGAAACCGTTATAATCAAGTTTGAGTCAGATAAGTGTAACTATCTTTGTCAGACAAGGCTATTGAATTATTTGCAATTCAAAGCTCTGATTTCTTCTTTTGTGAAATAAAAATTACATAGTATCATTACTTTTTCGAAGGATGTCCTAGGTTGCGTTTTAAAGCTGTAATTAATTTATAGTTACGATATTTTAAACAATACATTGATAAAAATTTAAATTTTTCAGATATTTTTAAGGTACCCAGTCGTAGGTACCGTACCGGTAATAGTCGTAGTCTAACCTGAAATATAGTGGTGAAAATTGAAAATAGAAATTTCAGATATTTAAATTGTAATAAAGAATTAATTTACTACACTGAAAACAATGGAAGAGAGTAGTATTTGGCCAGGTTTATATGACTTTCAATGTTTTGGAGTGCTTAACAAAATCAGTCTTAATTATTGCCATTTTAATGATATAAATATAACACTTCTCGTCTTTACAATATAATCAATTAAACACAAATAAAGAGAAGAAAAAAAGTGAGAGATAATCGAACCCTATTCAACTGAAGTTTATTTTTGCCAGATTTGAGTAATTACAAATATGAGCGATTTCCAAATTGAAGTTAAACCATTAAATTTACAATGCAGCATCTTCCAAAATGTATTTCAAAAGTATTTGACTTTATATACTATTCCGAAATGTTTAAAACACGTAGTGAAAGTGTAAAATAACAACAGAATGTGGAAAACAATGTAGACTACATTTTGTAAACATGTCATAGATAAAGCTATCAGAATTAATTAAATTATAAGATAGCATAAATTTTCGGGAAAGATCGGAAAAGGGTTTTTTAAGACCAAAAATTGCCGAAATTGACCAAATCGAGATTTTCAAATGATAAGGGGTACTTTTTTATGCGAATTTGGATTACACGACAAAAAATAAGAAACTTAAGACCTTCTCATTTGAAAATCTTGATTTCGGCTAATTTCAGCGATTTTTGGTCTTAAAAACCCTTTTCTGGCCCTTTCCGGAAGTTGAAAATATCACTAATCGATAGATTTAGTTAATAAAAATTTTATTTAATTTTAAAATAACGACTCCTCCCCCTCTTAAAAAGCTGATACGCATGCTCTGGACATACCCGATATATTTTACAATGAAGTGGTTGTAAAAGCTTTAAACGCTATTACAAATATATTTAAAGTTTATTAAAAAATTTGTATACAGCATTTTGGAAGTCACTACTCTATGTTTTATATATTATGTATATAAAATCCGATAATTATCCGATAACAATTATCTACACGGACTATTTCCAGAGGCCTTGATTGCTCATTGAATTTAAAGTGGCCTGTCAATACAGGAAGCTTTTCCCGACTCCCCTAGAGCCACAAATATGGTTTTCTGTATTTGAAAAAATTTGCAGATCTGCAAAATATCTGTAATGAGTATTTCCAGAGGCATTGATTTTTTATTGAATTTAGAATGTTATGTCAATACAAGAACTTTCGCCAGACTCGAGTTATTTCAAATATGGCTTTCTGTATTTGAAATTATTTGCAGATCTGCAATATATCTGTAATGACAATTTCCAGAGGCATTAATTATTTATTGAATTTAGAATGATATGCCAATACAAGAATTTTTTGCCAGACTCGAGTAATTTCAAATATGGTTTTCTGTATTTGACAAAATTTACAGATCTGCCAATTATCTGTAATGACAATTTCCAGAAGCATTGATTTTTTATTGAATTTAGAATGTTATGTCAATACAAGAACATTCGCCAGACTCGAGTAATTTCAAATATGGTTTTCTGTATTTAAAAAAATTTACAGATCTGCAATATATCTGCAATGACAATTTCCAGCAGCATTGATTTTTTATTGAATTTAGAATGATATGTTAATACAAGAGTTTTCGCCAGTATTGAGTAATTTCAAATATGGTTTTCTGTATTTGAAATCATTTGCAGATCTGCAATATATCTGTAATGACAATTTCCAGAAGCATTGATTTTTTATTGAATTTTGAATGATATGTTAATACAAGAGTTTTCGCCAGACTTGAGTAATTTCAAATATGGTTTTCTGTATTTAAAAACATTTGCAGATCTGCAAAATATCTGTAATGACAATTTTTATTTATTGAATTTAGAATGATATGTCAATACAAGAATTTTCGCCAGACTCGAGTAATTTCAAATATGGTTTTCTGCATTTAAATACCATCGCAAATCCAACAAATCCCTGTTTTCCAATCAATTTAAAATATTATCACAATCAAGAAAATTTTATTTGAAGATTTTGTTTTTGGGTTTTTTATTTTGGGATTTTGTTTGTGGCAATTTAGACTCCAACCCGGATTCGTAATCACAAACATGTTTTTCTGTATATAAAAACCTCTGCAGATCTGTACGGCCAATTTACTCATATCTTAATTGCTTAGTAAGCAATTAGTCGTATATACCATTATCATTTTGACCTGTTTCTTTTTGACCAAAATTACAAAATACATCTTAGAAAATTGATTATTTTAATAATTTTACAAAAACATAAGAGACTGACTGACTCTTATGTAATTTTTATTATAATTTTTGTTTGTCATGCCTTCTGATTTTTTTTTTATTATTATTCAAATCTATTCAATTTCCTTGTAATTGCATATTTATTTCTAAAACATCCTGTAAATAAACTTAATATATCCTTTTTTTCTATTATTTCCAAAAACAAAAATAAATAAAAACTAGTAACATGCACATTACAAACAGTTTAAATGTTTTATTCCTAATATTGCCACTGCTATCATGTGGCACCCACCCATATTCAATCTCATTCAATTCTCATCTCTAGTTCAATATTATATTTTAGAGGTGGTTTTATTCGATGATTTTGAAATCATTTAAATAAAAAAAAAAAAATAACAAAAAAAAAAAAACAACAACAAAAAAAACATCAAGATCTTTCGATTAATAATTGCTTGAACATGCAAAATGCCATTGAATTTGTTTGAAAGTTTTTTAGTATAAGAAAAAAACAATAATAAAAACAAAAATCATTTCTCCTTATCATTCTTCTTGAATCCTTTTCTTCTACTATTTTTTTTTTTTTTTTTTTTTTTTTTTTGTATATGATACAAGAAAAATATTTTTGTTATTTGTTAAGTTGTCGTGTTAAACTCTTTAAAATGTGAATACATCCTGAAGAACTCTTTAATTTTCTTTTTTGGTTTTTTTCTTCAGAAAAAAGCAAAAACAATAACAATAAATAAAAGTATGAGGAAATGAGACAGATTGATTGGGACGTATATATAGTATAGCTATACATACATATTATTTACATATTATATAATGTATAAGAGGTCTTGAAACGTGTTCAGCCAATTTTATTCTCTTTACATACATTAAAAAAAAAAAAAAATAACAATAAAAACATAACAAGAACAAATGATTATTAAGGATATATAAAATAACAAGAGATCGGGTGTAAAAAGAAAAACCAACCATCTTTTGAATACTATTTCAAGAAGAAAATTTTTTTTTGTTATATAACTTTAAAATGATATCATCAGACAAGGGAGTTAAATATAATAATCCTTAAACAGTTATTCTACAGTATTCAAAATAGAATTGTTTTTTTTTTTATTTGTTTTTTGTTTTTTTTAGGGAGTCAGCCTTCTTAATAAAAACGAGGATCAAGCCACTATAGAATACAAACCAATATAACAATAGAATAACAAAAGAATGAATATATTTATAATAAGAAGTCATTCTCAAGGATTCAAAGATATCGTAATATATTAAGAAAAAATAAAATCAGAAAGAAAAAAAAATAACTGAATCAAGGGATTTGTCAGAGATAAAAAAAAAAAAAAACAAAAAAAAAACATTATATCTCGCTCCAAGAGAACATTTGCAAAATCCTTAAATAAAAACTTTCCCGTCATATCAAACTGTTAACATTGACGCTTTTCCTTATTGCATAAATAAATATATATATATATATATATATATATACTTATTTGCACAAAGAATTTAGTTTTTTTTTATCATTTTTTGCACAGAGGGTGGTGGTGGTGGTGTTGGTGGAGGTGGTGATGGTTGATTTTAACGAAAGCAATAGTCCTAGTAATGATATAAATTGTAAATGTTACTGGTACATGTATATATAGTTATATACAAGTACCTATATTATATATATATTATTTAAATTCAGAATTTTACAATTCAAGAGTTAATCGATTGTTTGCTTAAAGATTTTTCTTTTTCTGATTTTTCTGATTTTTTGTTTTTTGTTATTTTATTTTATTATTTTATTTCCTTTATTTTTACAGTAGATTTGACATCTTTTCTTTAAAATATACGAATTAGATAATATAAAAGTAAATTTATGTATAATTGGAGTTGCCAACGTTGAATTGTTATAAACAGAGCTTTAGCTACATAGAAAAATAACTGTATATTTTGTTTGTGAACAGTAGGATAGTCAGTATATAGCATTGATACGGTCGATATTAGTAACAAACCGATAACAATTAAGTGGCATACCTCTAAGCAATAATAGCGTTCATTAACCCTTAAATACATTTCCTTCTTCATTGGAAAAAATATTTTGGAGTAGATTTCGACTTCCTAAAACCCAAAATGTATTTAAAAAATTAAAGTAGACCTTTGGAAGGGCTCTGAAGCTAAAAAAAGAGTATGATGTAGAACCCAATAGCTTACAGCTAATGATAAGACATTTCTAGGTTTATTATCCTTCCATGTCAACGCACAAATATCTACGGTATCAACGTAAGTTTCTAATTACTGTATTTGCTGAAATTCCCAAATGGCTTTTTAATAGTTTAGCGCAATCTAATTTTACAGCGTAAATTCTGAAATTATGTTTATCTAAATTTAAAACAAGCTTAGGGCGTTTCCGAACCTCTCACAATTGCACTTGATACTCGCACTAAACCTGTCAAATCGCACTTGATTTGTTGTCAAAATTTTAGTGTAGTCTCAAGTACACTAGATATTGCAAAATTAAATTTATTAAAACTGAAAATAAAAAAAAAATTAGTGCGAGTATCAATTGCAAGTGCAAGAGGTTCGGAAACGCCCTTAGAATAACAAAACAAAAGAAAATTTTAAATTTCAGAATAAATTTTGGAAGTTTTACCACGTAATTACGGTAAAAAAAACGAACAAGATGCAGATCTGCTACAGTATGCGTTTAACGGTTAAGAACATAGACCTTAAGTTAGGACATAGGTTTTTCGACATGGTCCAGTACCCTTGTCATTGGGATAAAATAAATAACAAAAAATAATAGGCAATTCTATGAAAATAAACGGGAAGGTACAATTGCTCCTAAGAGGTCGCGCTTACTTAGAACTCTCTCTATTAAAAAACAAACCAAAAAGTTGCATACCGCTACTAAATTCAATCACTGATAGCTTTACATGAATGCGAAAACAAAAAAAAAAAAACAAAAAAATTAACTCACGCATCTAGGTATTTGTCAGTAAATATTTGAAATGGGTTCTAAGATATTCTGTATATGGGAGGGAAAAAGCATTTGAAAAAATTTTGTAAAATGATTAAGCGTAGAAAATTGAACTGGATTGTCAATACATTACACAAACCTGCAGGAGGCTATGCTGAAAAGAAGCAAAATTATCTGAAATATATTTGTAAACAAATATTGACAATTTGTTGACATAACGATGTACAAATGTTTAATATGGATTCAACAGATACTGTGGGAAGAAAATATTTTTCAACAAGAAACTGTGGGAACGAACAAGAATTGAAGATATCATTTTTTTATGTTCTTAACAGTAAATTAGGTAAAATTATATTTTCGTACAATAAGTACAGTATTACCAGTTTATACTACAATATTTTACTCCAATGTTTTTCGAGTACTTATTTATCAAATTTCTGTCATATAAACTCATTAAATGTGGAAAGCTACTACTATTGCCCGAAATTAAGGCTTCTTAAATACCGTAGCTCCATTTTATTTAATACCAAATTACACTCTTATACTGTTGTTGTAAATCAAGTACCAAATTATACTCTTTCAGTTATTTTTGTTATTTATTTTATTCCATCAATCACAAAGGGTATTAGACCAGGCCGAAAAAGCCCATAAAGCATTTTTTTGTCTTCGTCGAGAATAGAATCCGGGACCTTTCGTTTGCATAGTACAATCATTAAAATTATTAAAAATAGAAAATGGATCTAGCAAAATTCTACACCAATCTGCAAGGAGACAAAAAAAGCAGGTGTTAATTGTAAACTGCAACATCCCAGAAAGCGCTATCGACCAAAAATAGCATGACTGTAAACAGTATAGCAATCGAAGCAAGCTCGTTTCGAGAAATCACCACCATCGAGTTCGGTTTAAGAATTTGATTGATGTTCTATGGAATCAAAAGGATCAAAAAGATTGGTAATGATGATATGGATGATAATGATAGCTTCAAAAATGGAGATCGGCTAATACAAATTACAGTAAATTGGGATTTCATACAACCTTAACAAAAATGATAAATGTAGAAAATGTCATTGTGGACTCATTTTTTATTAGAATAGCCAAAACTTAGGTTAAAAGAGCCCAAGTAAAATATTATTGTTATAAAAAAAAACAATTAGTGCTATAACACTCCTATAAGACTCCCAATGGCTACGAAACGTGTTATTATGATGTTTTTATGGTAATAACAGAATTAATATTGCTATTAGAGTGTTGTTGTAGTAATTGCGGGAGTGTTGCTGTGGGTTATTAATATTCGTTATATATTGTGGATGTTAATGTTACTATAGATGTTCTTATATTTGCATGTTAAGTAGGTAGATAGATTGATTACAAGTAAATTTATTAATATTATAATAAAGTTTAAAACATAAAATATATGAACAAAATTTAAAAAAGAATAGAATTTGTAAAAATAACAAAGCTTTAAAGTAAAATTATATTGATTGACACTAATAAGAGTTGTTTTTGATAATCAGATTTGTTTTTAGTGATATGTTTAGATTTATGGAATAAAAGTCGAGTTTCCTTTCACTAATCATTTGTATAATTGCGATTAGTCGCAAAGCACTGATGAAGGAAGTAAGTTGCTTCCGAAATATCGATATTTGCAAAATAAATACAAATGATTAGTGAAAGGAAACTCGACTTTTATTCCATAAATCTAATAAGAGTGTTTATTATAGTGTTATAATAGTGCGCAATAGTCTTACAGCAATAAAATTATTACGTAGGTTACTATTGATATACAATTATCATCCTGGAAAGCAATTCTAAGAAAAAATAAAAATAGAAGAAGACTTGGGGAAAGTAAAATTATATTGATTGACACCAATAAGAGTATTTATAATAGTGTTATAAGAGTGCGCAAGAGTCTTATAGCAATAAAAATATTGCCTAAGTTACTATTTGTATACAATTATTATCCTGGAAATGGAAATTCTACAAGAAAGAAAAATAGAAGAAGACTTAGGTTAAATTACAACAACTAATGATATTATGGGGCAAATCAAAAGCAAAACATATATCACTCTCTTCGGAGTTACCTGTAATCCTACGCGATTATATCTATTCAATACGTTTTGATTATAAACTTCTAACCGAATTCTTAGATATTAACTTATAAAATCTACTTTCGTAATTATGCCGCGACAAAAATTTTGATTGATTTTTATAACTCACTGATAGTAAATTATAAAATTAACCAAAACTAAAATCATAAGTTGTGTAGGTAGTCTAACACTACAAATACCAACTGATGAGTTCAAGTAACAACTCCTAAAACTTATTGTTAACAAATTAGAGTATTAATAAATTTTTTATTTTCATATTATTTCTTTATTTTACATTAATTCTTTAATTCAATCCACCCTGAGAGCAACTTTAGAGTGTGAAATGCTAATAACATTTTATTTTACTAATGAAATGCGTGGAAAGCAATATATTTTACAACCATTTCAAAATATGACACGAGGTACCAGGTTCGATTTCCGATGAAGCAAAAACAAAAAAAAAATGCTTTATGGGTTTTTCGACCTAGTCCAGTATCCTTTGGGGTTGTCCAGTACCCATTGGGATAAAATATATAACAAAAAATGATTGAGAGTATAATCTGGTAACAACTTAAATAAAATGGAGCTATTCTATTTAATAAAGCTTGTTGTTGACAACAGCAACCAATAGTCCATATTTAATGAGTTGATAACCAGCTCGAAAAACATGTTAGATATTGTAGTATTAATTTGCAGTACCGAACTTAATTAAGCACGAAAATGTGATTCTACCTAAGCTATTGTCAAGAACATACAAAAAATATTGTTCTGGACTTACAGATGAAGCTCGTAACTTCAATTTATAAGACAAATAAACAAATACGCGATATATTTAGTACTAAATCAGAACCTAAGTGTTACCACACTACACAAAAATATAAATTTAATTTATTTAATTTTTAAAAATAATAAAAAAGTTGGCAATTTCATTGCTTGTAGTATACGTTTTTGTTGTTGGAGTAAACATTTAGAGTTTGTGGGAGTTAAAATAATTTTTCTTTAACATCTTTAAAACAGAATCAATGAACTATTCTTGATAATGTGTAACTTCGAAGCCCAAACAAACACTGAATTTTTTTTTTTAAATGCAAATTTACCAAACTTCTCTTTTGACTAAATAAAAGTCATAAAATTAGGGAGTGCGGTTGTAGAACAATTACACAAAATGATTCGTCGATTTTCCGTGTAGTAATCCTCCTTTTTATTTTTCATTAGAATTATATATACATATATATTATATATATATATATATATATATATATAATAATACTTGTTGTAATTTAAACAAATCTAAAATATAAAATAAAGATATTTAAAGGTATATCATATTGATGTGAGATGGAGGATTTTTAAATTATTTAAAATAAAAATAAAAAAAAAAACACATCGTTTAAGTTAAGTAAGTTGAAAACACACGTACAGAACCAAATAATAAAAAAAATAAAAATTAAAAATATAAAAATAAAACTGGTTTGTAAAGGACTAAAAAAATAAACAAAGAATTATTTTCATCCCTCTTTAAAAAAATAGAAATTGATATTTGATATCATTTTTTTGTTGTAGTTGTTTTTGATGGAAGATATTAGATTTTTTTTTATAGATAGAATAGGAAATGAGGATTTCTGGTACTTAAGAATTACATATTCCTTTTTTGTTTTTAATGTTCGTAAGGATATAATGACTTATAAAGCAAAATTGTTTTATTTTTTTTTATTTTGTTATTGTTGTTATTTTTGTTTTTCTTCTAAATTGAAATTGAAATATCAATGATGATGGTATTTTAATATTAAAAATCAAAACAAAACAAAAAAATTAAAATAAGACTTTTTTTTTTAAGAAAAATCATGAGATGAGCAATTATTTTATGGTTGAAATAATTGAAAATAATGAAAAAAGGTTGATGAAATATATTTTATGTGTGTGTTGGAATTTAAAATTAAAAAATTTAAATATTTTTAAATGTTACTAAAAATGTTCGAAATTAATTTAATCTTGCTAAAATATGCCTTAGTTAATCTACACCATAATCTTGTAGTACTAAAACTCAGCTTTGGCTTTGTCAATATATTTCTCTAAATCTACCCATTTTGTGCAAAACTGTTCATTAATTTTCAAATTGGCCTTCACTACTTCGCCTTTTAATTGTACTGGTGCTTCTATCATCTGAAACTACTCCAAATAATTACTACGTCATCAGAATAAACGGAAAAGTCATGGGACTCATAAAATTGATTTAATTTTAGAAAATCAGCTTTAGCAAAATTAAATTGGGAGAAATGGTCTTCATTAGGAATATTTTCCGAGTCAATAAAATATGTTATAAGAATGGGGGGATGATAAGGATTAATTTTTACGATAATATCCTGACATTGTGAAATTATTATATTATTCTAGTCTGACAAAAATATTAAATCGAAGTTGACGATGTTGATAGTTACGAACTGCGGATGACTGCTGAAGACAATTTGAATTAAGGGAATCAATGAATATGCATTCAGTTTCATTACAAAGGTTATTAGGGATTAAATATGGTGCTTCATAATGAGCATTCCAATTGATGTTAGGTAGATTAAAATTACCACATAACAATATTTCATCAAATTGTAATAGGTTATTAGATATAAAATGGATGGCATTGGAATAGTTTTTGTAGGTATCTAAAGGATATAACAATTGTTTGAAGGAATATAACAATTAATAATAAAAATATTTTTAGAATTAAAAGCAATCTTAACACACCGAATTTCAATTGAATCAGAATTGGGTACTGAAATTTCACTGGCATTATAGGAAATCTTGACAGCGATCAAAACACCACCTCCTTTAGCAATTATATTGTTGGCTTGTGGGGTTAAATCAGAATCATATCCGTCTTTTCTAAATACCATAAAACAATTCTAGGTCATTTATAGTGTGTGCTAATCAGGTTTCAGTCAATGCATAACAATAAAAATCAAGAGAAATATGGAATTAACATAAACTGATTTAGTTTTTGTCCGCAATCCTCTAACATTTTGATAATATAAAAGAAAGTTAGTTTTTGTGGGAATAAAATTGTATGTTAAGATATTAGTTTCTAATTGACATGGTCTTAGGTTAATGTTAATCATAGAGCTATGGATAGGGACGATTTTTTTCTGATAGTTTCAATTTATGAATTGATTTTTGAGAGTTTTTGATCCTATTTGAAGATACGAACAGACGGAAGATTTCTAAGTCTTTCATAACATTCGAGATACCCCAAGCGATTCATGGTATAAAATGAGAAGAGTTCCAAAAGACTTTGATAATTGGAATGGTAGACCTTCCTGTTGGATTAAAACCGTGGTATTAGTTTTAGTTTTTCCATCTGTGCATACGCTATGGGGGTGGTCATGTAAATATGCTAGAAACAACCTAACATTATCATATATTTTGTGATTTCTAAATCTAGAAAGAATATATATACTGCCTTCAATTGCATTTTGGGTTGGTCTGACTATTGGTGGCATCAATGGTCTGACAAATGATCATCAATGGATGAAATTGGGTGAATTATAAGACGTAGAGGCTTTAGGAGAGTTCGGAGGAGCTCCAACAACTAATATTTTGCCTTGTACAAAGTTGAGATATTTATTTTAATGTTGTTTGTTAATTTGGGATTTGTGTTAGAATTATTATTATTAATTTTGTTAATAGAGGATGTATTTTTGTTTTGTATTTTGATTAGTATTGAAAATCCTTTTAGTTTTAAAATTACTTTTAGTTTGTACATGCGGATTAGTATTATTATGATTGATTTTTTTTCTTTTATTAGAGGTATTAGTATCAATAAGATGGTTAGAGCTAATATTATTTAAATTTTTATTTAACTTCGAGTTTAATTGAGGTTTGTTTGTTCTAACTAGTAAATTAGGAAATGTTATTTTTTTGTTTTTTGATGGCCGGGTATGGATGAATAGTTATCTCATGTATAATTTCATTGTCTAACTCCAAATTCAACATGAAATATTATTGAATTATAATTCTGAATCTGTACTTTAGCTTAATAGCTATCACTGTCATCATAGCTCCATACAAGCCAATTTAGTAGGTACAATCTGTATTATAAGTGGATGATATATTTGATTCATTATTTAAACTATCAAAAGCCTGTTTAGAAATCAACAAAAATCATATTTAAATCAGCATTATATTCATATATACACCTTCTACGAGCCATTAGGCTCTTTTAGGTTATTTGAATAAATAAATAAAATAAATAAAAATATAATTTTTCCATGCTTTGTTTTAGTAAAAATATTTGATTAGTTGTTGATCTGTTGTTTATAAAACCATATTGTACTCACCCATATTTATATCGACTGGTTTAATTCCCTTCTTATTTATAATATTTCAGAATATTTTGTTCAGTAGCATAATTCCCTATAATTATTACATATAACGATTAATCTTACTCCTATCTTCTAGTTTTCTGGCATTTCTTCCTATTCTCATGTTCGACATATTACGTTAATTATACTGTTGAAATAAATGTTTAGCAGGTCAACTTTTAATTGGTCTTGGCCATTGCCTTGATTAATGCCGATTCTAAATTAGCAATGCTATAAATGTCAAAAAACAATTAGCACGGCTTCAAACCACTTTTTACTATATAAATGTCAAAATGGATTTATTATTAAAAGAAATGCGAAATTTTGACAGCACATCACAAAACATCTTTTTCTTATCCATTATATTTAATTTTATTTATATTGTGATTAAACATCAACGAAGGCAAAACAAAATATTTAAATATGTCAAAACAAAAGCAAATAAGAAGTTATCAGAATATTAAAATCAGAGATTACAACTTTGAAGGAATTACAAGCTCCACATATCTCGGAACAACAATAAGAAATGATAATAGTATGCATTACTGCATTGCTACTCCATTGATATTCTTATAATAACAATAAAACTAATACATTGCTACACAGATTTTCGCAACAAATTGACAATCAACGAGTTTTAGAATTGATTACTGAAGAGTCAAAAATGTTTTTGAATTTTTAATTTTAATCATCGTCGTGTTTTTTACGTTTTAGTTTCATAAACTATGTTTGTTTCTTTAATTATTTTTATAATTACTAAAATAAACTAAACTACATAACATTTTAATGTTTATTTTGACATCTGTAGGTGTGTTGGGGTTTAAAACCTTGCTATATTAGTTCAACTAGCGACGTAACGGAGTTAAAATTGTATTGTAAAATGGCTAGCAAAACTAAAACAAATATTGTATTCATATCGTTACCACTACATAATGTCAATTTGAGATGAGCAATTATTTTATGGTTGAAATAATTGAAAATAATGAAAAAATATTGATGAAATATATTTTATATGGGTGTGAATTTAACATTAAAAAATTTGAATATATTTAAATGTTACAAAAAATATTCGAAATTAATTTAAAATTGTTGAACTATGTCTTAATCAATCATCATTGTCATCTTGTAGCACTAAAACTCAGCTTTGGCCTTTTTCACTATATTTCTCTAAATCTACAATTTAAAATTTAGCTTAAAATTGTTTATTTAGCACCGACATGAATGACATATCATTTGACAAATATTAAATATTTTATTAGACTATAATTATGCTTAATCTGTAAATTAAAAAAAAACTATGGTACAAATATCTGAGCCATTTCAAAACCAATTTTCATTATTATTCTTTTAAATGAGACGTAGCAAATCCAAATATTTTTTTCAAATATTTTTTTTCAATTTAAAATTTCATCCCACGAATAAGTATACACATACATTTTAATGTACCAAATTTCCGCAATTCACCAAAGTACTGAGTTTCTTGTTTTCCTAGCTAAAATTTTTAATTTAATATTTTTTTAAATAAACTATTGCGTATACACGGTTGTTGTCTAAGATAAATCAATAAAAAAATATAATATAGTACCAAGACGGAATTCATAATGAAATTTATTACGTTTGATATACATACGGGCCGAACATAACTTTTGTATATTCGAGTTTTGCTTTCTATTAGCATTGCTTATACGGTTGTTGTCTAAGATAAATAAATAAAAAAAAATATAATATAGTATCAAGAATGAATTTATAATGAAATTGAATACGTTTAATATATATACGGACCGAACATAACTTTTGTATATTAGTGTTTTGCTTTCTGTTAGCATGTATTTGTTTCGGAGACAACCTGAAATGAATTCTGCTTTTCCTGCTATAATATTTACACCCAGATACTTAAAATTTTTCCACTCTATTATTAATGAATATTTTACATCTAAAATGGCTTTTTTCGAAATAGTCATGGATTTTATTTTTGTTGTGAATACCACCATGTTGTACAATTTGGCAGTTTCACTAAATCTGAATAATGATCTCTGCAAATCATCTTAATTCTCTCAGAGTAGTACAGCATTATCTACCTAACATTATGATGTTAACATTCTTACCGCGAATTCGATATCCACAAGAGATGTTAACTATATATGATCAAAAGTTATTGCGCAACGCTGACCATCACGAATTAGTTAGTAAGAAATAAGTGAGATAAAGAAAACATGTGATATCGATTACTTAGATTTTGGACAGCAAATGATTTAGATCTTTTATTCTAATATTAATTTTATTAACATTATCAAGATATATTTCTGATTATTTTATCCATTATATTAAGTTAAATAGAGGTGGTGTGAGATTGATGTTGCGATATATTCAGTGAGCACGTTATGTGATTCGATTTTTATTTTATTATTTGTACATAGATCTTGCATCATTCCTACTAAGCTACGATTGACTTTTTTTATAATATTTGGATTTCATAATTTTATTTACTTATATAATATTTATATAAATTGTACATAAGACGATTAGTCATTTTACTATACAATTAAAAAATATTAAATTCAGTTTAATTCAGTTTAATTTAGTTTATACACACATAAAGTTATAATGAACAAAAAACAAAAAAACTTTTATATATTGTATAAACTAAATAATTCAGTTATACTCTATTAAAAACTTGACTCAAATGAGTCAAACAAAGCACATAAAGATAAGTTTATTGAATACGATTAGTTTGTCAATGACTTGAGTGGGTCTTAATTCAATTTTGATATTTATATAGAGACACAATAAAACCTTTATTTTTTGTTTTAAATCCTATGACCAGAAACGTTTTAGTCTACGCTCGCTTAATACATTGTTCATGATTAATTCAGGCGCAAATATCCAATCCAGACGATTTGAATATTTTTCAGCTTCTTTTTTATAATTTCACCAATATATATATATATATATATATATATATATATATATATATATATATATTTAAGTCATATTAGTATTTTTTATATATTTAAAATATATATATATATATTTAAGTCTTAAATATTTTAATTAGAATTCACTTTTCGTGCTTAATTAAGTATGGTACTGCAAGTTTATGAATAGTTTGAATCCAGCTTTATTCTGTTATTACGCATGAGAGTATTTAACAATCGATCATAATACATTGGACTAGAAACGTTAAATAATTTCAACATTATTGTTACTATATTGTGCCCATAGCTACATCATATAACACTAAATTGATTCCGGTAGCCACAGTTTAGATAATATTTTAAGAAAATTAAAGCAGACAAGCTCAACATATTTTTTACCCAAACCCAATGTGGATAAGACATAGTAAGATAATAGAAAGATAATGAAGAGATAATAAATTTGAAAATAATGATTACAAGAGGTATTAACAATGGAATAAAGAAAATAAAAACCCATCAAGTGGAAGATTATAGATAGATATAGTTATATAGTAAGACTAATTGAATGGACTTCTCTCATATTTCATTTTTGGGTTTTTCAGTATAAAATAACTCTATAAATTATTTTCAATAACATTCAAAACAAAAAAAAAAAGACATTTTTTTTTTATTAGAATAATCTTTTGTACACTTTTGTACCTACTTTTATTTATATCCTTAAAATTATATTCTTGAATATTAATTGAAAATGTTTTATGCTCATACTATAAAGATGAGGGTTAAACATTTCTAAACTAATTTTATTTTCTAAATGTCCATTGTCATATACACATGATATAGTATATAGAATTTATTTTTATATTTAAATTTACATAAATAATAATAATAATAATATAAAAACTATAAATTAATTTATTCAACAAAAAAAAACAAAAATTATTTTAATACGTTTGCCTTTATAATCAAAATGAAAATCTATTTTAACCCTTTTGTATGCAAAAAAAAATGTCCCTTATTTCAAAAAATGTACGAAATTCTTTAACCAAAAAAAAAAAACAATTCACTTCATAAATATTTACATAATTTTTTAATTACTTTAAATGAAAAATAATTAAAAATATATATGATTGTAGTCCATGCTTATAAAATACAAGCAGTATATATGTATGTAGCTATTAATATAAAATTGTAAATATAAATGGAAATGACATTCAATATGATCTGAGAATGACACGTTTACGGTCCTTTAACAAATAATATAGAAAGTGTGTGTACTTTAAATTCCTTTGAAAATAAAATTGATCACTTCCGAATAATATACGTTTACAATTTAAGTCCACAACACAATAATAATGTTTGCATTAATTTCATTTTATGATGGTTTGGACGAGTACATACATACAAGTATGAATCTATATATGCATATATTTTCTTGATTAGATATTGTGGTTTTATTTTAGGAATCAATACCATATTAGAATCCTTTTGTATATAAATTAACTTGTTTATAAATTCGAAATCCATATGAAATAAAGAAAATTTTGTTTACTTAATTTTTCACATAGAACTAGTCGTCGTATTTGAATAAATGTTGTTGTTGTTGTTGTTGTTACACTCATTTGAGTGTAAACAAAAATTCTATATGAGAGCTTCTGTTTTCAAAGTAAAGATACGAAAATATTAATCATGTACAAATTTATTTAAACAAGTACATATATAGAATGGAAAATATATGTATAAGATACTATTTTAACAATTTGACTTTGTCCTTTTTTTCTATGTAGGTGATATCAGACCATTTTTGTAGATTTTTATAATATATTGTGCAATTTCAGTAGTAAATTTAAATTTTATTTAAATTGTGGTTGTTAACTGTAATTCATTAAGATAAGTAAATTTTTTTAATATATGTTAGAGCAACCGATTAAAGTACTCATGTACAAGGTGGTCTTCTTCCTGGCTCAATTGTATTTTATGAAATTATTTTCGGCCATTTTTTTTTTTTTTTTGCTTAAACCATTTATAATTTGTATGTTTTTTTATTTTCTATTTTTGTATTAATTTTGCTTGAAAATGATAATTGATAAGAGCACTCCAGAACTCTCCGACGTTGTTCAGGTCCTAAACAAAACGTATAAAATTCAATAATGTTTTTCTTGTGAACAAAATTGAAAAAAATTATTTTTAAAAAATATTTTAAAAGCTCTATAACAGTTATTTAAAGACATACGTCCAATTCAAAATCTTTAGGGCCAGAAATGATGAGGAAAAAAATACCTTGTTTGCTAAACATTATGATTCAGTATTTAGACCATGGTCAATCCAAACAAGTTCTATTGATGAAACCAAAATCGATGAATTTATGGAAGCGGCATGTCAAATGGTTAAACCAATTAAAAAATTAAAATAAAAATGAAGTATCACAAATATTTAAAGAAGACATTAATACTAAAAATGCACCAGAATATTACTTGATTACTGGCAAAATACTTCATCAAATCACACCTAAATGTATTAAGTTACTGACTCAGGTTTTTAATGCTATATATTAAACTTTCTGGTACAATGAAAAATATTACAAATCTTAATGCTACTAAAAGCAGGTAAAGCTCCAGAAGATTTCAAATCATACCGTCCTATCAGTATAATACCTGTATACTGTAATATTGTAGGAAAAATTCTTCGATATTATTGAAATTAATAACATTATCATATAACATCAGTTTGGATTTAGGAACAAACATAGTTGAACAAATGCATAGGATTGTAAACATTATATAAATGAAGATTTCCATAAAAAAAAATTTTGTTTGACGGTGTTTCTACATTATAAACAAAGCGTTTGTCAAAGTGTGGCACAAAGGTCTATTCTATATGTTAAAAATATTACAACCTCACCACTAATTATAAAACACTCAAAAACTATATTTAGAATCGTGACTACTTTGTCAAACAACAAGGTGTGACATCTACACTGCTAACTTGCCTCAGACTGCAAATACAAATTTTAAGTACCTTTGCGACCGACATACCTAATCTTCGGTTTCAAAATGATGAAAGCAAAATGATTGAAAATTAGAGCAAATGAAACAAAATCTCAACGTTCGTTTACCTTAAAACGAAAAATTTGTCCTCATGTTTTCCTAAAGAATAACGCAAATATCTTAGATTATATCAAATAGCTTGTGATCCACCTTGATCGACAACTAACCTAGAGAAAGCATATTTTCGCTAAAAGGTTTTTCAGAAAAATATGTTGTTCCGAAAATTGTATTGACTATAGTTGGCAAGAAATCCCAGTTGGATCTGGAAAATAAATTGGTAATATATAAGGCTATACTGTTTGGACATATGAGATCCAACTTTGGGAAACAGCAAAAAAATCAAATATTAAAATTATTTAACGATTTCAAAATTAAGCAGTACGAACAATATAGTAGATGGTCCATGGTTTGTAACAAATGACTTAATACATATATGGATTTAAAAATTATGAAGGTTCATTAAGAGGTTCAGAGGTATATGAAGAATTATCGCTACAGATATGTGCTCATGACGGACCGCATTTTACACACCAGCCAGCGAATTTATAATAGAGAGAATAACCTTGCTGAAGGTTAAATTCACATGTCTAATAAAGTCAATATATTAATAATTAATTTAATATTCAATTATTGTATAATAATAAAAACATACAGATTTCGAATAAAAATCTGTAATAGGTTTGAATTTGTGGTTCAATAAACGAGAAAATACTTTTATATTCGTAAATAATCTGGTATTAAATAATTTTTACTGACAATAATTTCATATTAGCATAATTGGAGGTCCTACTTTTGGTTCTGATTGGTCAAAAAAATTTCCAAATTTCGAAATTGCATTGTTCAGCTATCCGCTTAATTTTCTTTAGACTGTATCGTCGCTTTTACCTTCTTTAAAAATTCTTCTTTCACTACGATAAAGTAAATTCCGAACAAATACATATAAAAAATGCTTTCATTACAAATTCTTCTTCTGAGCCAGTCAAAATTTCAAAAAACGATAAAAGACATGTTTTTTTTTATTTTTGATAGAGTACTTAATTACCGATAATCAGGTCTACAACACCTTTAGCTTACAAAATATCTCTAATTGGTGCTGAGAGTTATATGACAGCTACCCAAACCAGTTTGAATTTCGAAAAACGGTAAAAATTATATTTTTTTATTGTTAAAAAACTAGTCAAATACAAATTTTCAGGTTTGTATCATCTTTGGTGTTTGAAATATTACACATGGATGCTGGGAGTTATATGACAGCTACCCAAACCAGTTTGAATTTTGGAAAACTGTAAAAAATATATTTTTTTATTTTTTTATTTTTAAAAAACCTAGCCAAATACGAATTTTCAGGTTTGTATCATCCTTGGTGTCTGAAATTTTACATATGGATGCTGGGAGTTATATGACAGCTACCCAAACCAGTTTGAATTTAGGAAAACGGTAACAAATGTTTTTATTTATTTTTAAAAATCTATCCAATTACAAATTTTCAAGTTTGTAGCACGCTTGGTTTTTGAAATATCGCTGATGTGCGCCGGGAGTTATATGACAGCTACCCAAACCAGTTTGAAAATACGTAAAAAATATATTTTTTTATTGTTAAAAAACTAGTCAAATACAAATTTTCAGATTTATATCATCTTTGGTGTTTGAAATATTACACATGGGTGCTGGGAGTTATATGACAGCTACATAAACCAGTTTAAATTTTGGAAAACTGTAAAAAATATATTTTTTTATTTTTTTATTTTTAAAAAAACTAGCCAAATACGAATTTTCAGGTTTGTATCATCCTTGGTGTTTGAAATTTTACATATGGATGCTGGGAGTTATATGACAGCTACCCAAACCAGTTTGAATTTAGGAAGACGGTAAAAAATGTTTTTATTTATTTTTAAAAATTTATCCAATTACAAATTTTCAAGTTTGTAGCACGCCTGGTTTTTGAAATACCGCTTATGTGCGCTAGGAGTTACATCACAGCTACCCGAATCAGTTTGAATTTCGAAAAACGGTAAAAATTATATTTTTTTATTGTTAAAAAACTAGTCAAATACAAATTTTCAGGTTTGTATCATCTTTGGTGTTTGAAATATTACACATGAGTGCTGGGAGTTATATGACAGCTACCCAAACCAGTTTGAATCTCAGAAAACGATAAAAATTGTGTTTATTTATTTTTAAAAAGTTACCCAATTACAAATTTTCAAGTTTGTAGCACATTTGGTTTTTAAAATATCCATGATATGCGCTGGGAGTTATATGATAACTACCCGAACCAGTTTAAATTTTGGAAAACTGTAACAAATATATTTTTTTGTTTTTAAAAAAACTAGCCAAATACGAATTTTCAGGTTTGTATCATCCTTTGTGTTAGAAATTTTACATATGGATGCTGGGAGTTATATGATAGCTACCCAAACCAGTTTGAATTTAAGAAACGGTAAAAAATGTTTTTATTTATTTTTAAAAAGCTACCCAATTACACATTTTTAGGTTTGTATCATCCTTTGGGATTTGAAATATCCCTGATAGGAGCCGAGAGTTATATAACAGCTGCCCAAACCAGTTTGAATTTAGGAAAACAGTAAAAGACGTATTTTTTTATTTTTACAAAGCTACCCAATTACAAATTTTCAGTGTTGTAACACCTTTGGGTTTTTTAAATATTTCTTAAAAGTACTAGTAGTTTTATGACAGCTACCTGAACCTAACATTTAATAGCATTATAAAATACTACGTTAGCTCTCTGATCATACTTTGCAATAAATTTCAGAACTCTATACTTAAAACTGTGAACCCGTATATAGCGAACAAACAAATAATAATTAAACTTTATTAATTTATTTGTTTATTTATTTTTATTATTTAAATTAAATTATATTAAATTTTAGTACAAGTTGGGAAAGCTTTTGACATAAATTATGTAATAAATAGAAAAACTAACTTCATCTTGTTTTTAAAAATAATTAATCAAATTGAAAATTTAATTAAACATCAGAAAATTTACTATATGTATATACACTTTTTAATATTGTAATTTCTTTTTTATTTAATCAAGATTAAAAAATTTAAATTCGATTATTTTAACACAAGAAAATAATGCAGATGATAATTTAATGACAAACAAAAAAAAAAAGTACAAATTAATAAAATTCCAATAAATTATAATTTTATTAATAAAACAATGTTACAAGTTTATGTTAATAATTTTTAATTTTATTTTTTTATTTTGTAATTTAATAATTTTTTTTTTTTTATTATGAATTCATTTAAGGTAATTTAAAATTCAAAATGAAAATTTCAATATTTATTTATTTAACTTTTTATTTAATTTTTTTTTTTTTGTATTTATTGAAATGCATTGCAATTGCAAGCTTTTATTAAATAAAAATATTTTCTTAAAATAAGAAACAATAAAAAATTGTTTTTTTGTTTTTATTTTTTGCTGTTGTGAAAATATTACATGAGAAAATTATTAAAATATTATGACATTATTAACAATTTATTATGTAAATAATAAAATGTATGGCAGTAAATATGCTTAAATAAAATTAAATAAATTAAAACTAAATTTGTACTAAATTTAATTTAATATCTGTATGTTTTATAAGGTATTATAATTCTGGATGGAATGGGTACATTAACATTAGAAGCCGTATTATAGATAAAAATATTAAATTTAGTAAAAAGTTTAAACGTTAAAAATATTCTTATAAATCCTTATATTCAACACATCTCTCTGAAAACAAATGACGAAATAGTTGAAGCAGGTAAAAAATTTTAATAAATCTATAACCTATAGTTCTAGTTCAACCTAGTTCTAGTTAAAACAAAATCTTCATAATCTAGTTTTTCTATAAAAAATATAGAAAAACTTAAATATGTCCAGGTTTTATCAAAAACAAAATGATCTATGAATGATTACGACAAATTAGGCAATTAACTAGGTTGGTGAGTGATAAAAAAAAACTAAACAGAGCTACAAAACAATTAAAAAAAATACCCAAAAATGCTAAAAATTAAGCTATTCAAAACGAAGCCTAGCGCCAACTGAGGCCACAAATTATTCATTGTGGAAATACAAAAAACCGAAAACAGCCGAATCAATTTTTTCACAGAATAATTTCAAAAATTAATACAATAAAATTAATTTTACAGACAATCACATTAACGATATTAATATTAATTTTAAAAAAAATTAATCGAATTAATATAAATAAAATTAATATACACAAAATGTACAAAAATGTGCTACACAACACATCGAAGGAATGAAAATGTGATGATTTTTTAATAAATTTTATTGATTCATATTGACATATTTTTTTGGTGAAAATTCTCTCCACAAAATTTATAATGACATATTTTTTATAATTATTATTATTTACAAAAAAAAAAAAATAATGTTTTTAAAATAAATTAATATTATTAAATTTTTAAAATATTAAATTTTAAATAATCATAAAATTAAAAGAATTAATTTTTTTTTAATTACAGATTTCTTAAAAGTCACATTAAAATTTTAATACGCTATTAAGCAGAAATTACTTTATATAATTGGAAATTTTAAAAATACTAAGAATTAGTGAAATTAATTAATATAACCGATAAGTAAAATATCAATACAGTGAGGTTGAATTAATATTGTAGCAGAGGTAGGAGGCAGGCTTTATAAGTGGAAAATAAAAGTCAATGAGGGTAAAAGCGTATATGTAACTTTCTCGTTAAAGAAGGGATTATGCTCACCAGTTGTTATAACTGGAATAAATATTGTGCAAGCTAACATGATTAAATAAATTAGACCTAGGCAAAACGTTAATTTGAAAGCAGCACATCAACAGAAAAAAATATCAACTAAAACATAAAACGAACAACATTGATTTATTTGGAAAAATTATTGTCGCCACATTAGAGTTAGAAGAAATACTTCACCATAGTTGGAATCCGTATAGCCAAAGGAGTTTTAATATGGAATTGTATATCAGTATTTTGTAGTCTAATTTCATTTTTTTTGTAGTCTAATTAGATTTGGAATACAAAGTGTAGCTATACAAAGCCATCTGGTCCTACGGATGTCAATTATGGAGAACTGCTTCTAATAGTAATATCGAAACAATTCAAAGGATGCAATAAAAGAATTTTTACGTATATATAATAATCCAGGCTTCTATTGATACCTTAGAAATATTAATCTACATAAACATTTTTTTTTGTTGCGTGGATTGGTGAGATTCTTCATAGACACAATAAGCCCCGTAGCTTCCATTGTGTGTCAGATTTTTGCTGACTAAACCACACCCCTCCTATTACAACTAGTCCGACGGACAAGCCATTAATTTCTAAATAAAGATTTGAATAAACCCTTGTTTACAGAAGAAGTTGAAAAGTGCATAATCAGATATGCAACCAGACTGGTCCAATACTCTAACTATTGGTCGGAGGCTTACAAAATATTCTTAACTAGCACACTAAAAAACAAGTGTCGCTAATGACTGCTAGCGGACTGACCTGTAGCAGACTTCGCCACATGAAAGCTATCCAGCATACCATTGAAGAATATACTGAGTGTAATCACAAAATCAGATATCATCAAAGACTCAGAGACTTAATAAGAATACCGGGTTATCACAATAAGCCCATTTGCGGCTGCGGTGATGTAGGGACTGGATCCCTCTCGGAATAAATTAAATCTAATCTTATTTAAAAATATTATAATTCTATCAATTTTATTAGATAGACTCTTTCTAATACTGTTCAGCTGCAAAAAAAATTAAATTCAAGAATTTCTATCTTGTTTTCTTTTTTCTAACTGCAACAATGAAGTTTGAACGAAATACCTATCCTTGGCAGCTTTCTATCAGCCAGTGATATGTGATTACAGGACTTGGCTAAAACTTTGTTTGGTTTTATTTTTTATTTTTTTTATTTTTTATATGTTTAAATTTCCAATGATGGCAAATAAGATGTCGTTAAAATGATCGAGTAAATAATCATTAGGGAATTGAAAATTTTTCACCTTACTACAAATATTCTGTTTATATGGTAATTAAAAGTATTCTAGTTTGAACGCTCTCCTCAAGAAACTTGTCAAGATTTGAACCTTACTTGGCTAACAAATCAACTTTTTTGTTCTCCCCTATGTTACTGTGACCAGGAACACAGGGGCTTGTCACATCACCTCTCTCTCATTACCCTCTATGCTATTGTGTCCAAGAATTAAGAGATAAAAACCGGTCAACTACACGTTTTCAAGTTCATAAGTAACATCCTCATCAAGGGGTTTGTCGAGATTGGAACCCTGATTGATGGCTACTACATCAGTCCTCTTATTGCTCCCCATGGTACTATGACCAAAAACCCAGAGTAGAGAGGTTGAAAACCGCACAGGTATACGCTTTCAAATCCATAAGCAAAGTGCTCCTCAATGGGCTTGTTAAGATTGGAACCTTGATTGATAGCTAATACATTAGACCTCTTATTGTCATCTACGTTACTATGACTAAAAACCCAGAGTAAAGAGATCGAAAAACGCACAGGTATACCCTTTCAAAGTCATAAAGCTTTAATAGCAGCTTGACTAAGTCCGCGAAAATGTTAACTTTTGTTTTGGTTGCCAAAAAATATGACTAAAGGTTTTATGAACTTAGTTGAGCTCGTTGAAAGACCATACCATTACTTAGAAAGACCATAACACTTTGATATTTTTAGACCATCTGAGAAAAATCCTCCACCTATATAGAAGATATAGGAAACATAAAATTGAGCCCAGAATTGAGCTTTTATGGTAATTCAACTTCTTAATCATTCTGACCCTAAACAGATTTTCTTATCTATTTAAAAATATTTTAAAGAGAAAATTTACAAAATTTAAAATTTAAAATCGTTCGTACCTAATATGAATATTTTGAATATCGTATTAAAATAATTAATATGTAAAGCACATTCTTCTTTAAATCTGTACAAAACATATAAATTGTAAATGAAATGGAATAACAATAACAATTTTTAATTACATTATACTTGAAAGTATGAATAATGAAACAAAAAAATGTTCTTTTAATTAGTCATTGTCATCAGAAGAAGCACATTAACAATACAACAACAAATATATTAAAATTATTATAATTCTCTTTAATAATTTGAAATCTTTCAGCAGACAGAATTATTCGTAATTCAAGGGATCTATACTTTAAAAAAAAAAAACCAAAATGATATTAGTTTAGATGTACCCATTCCCCATTTTGTTAACCCTATAGTAAAATCAAACTTGTTGAAGATAAAGTGTATTTGATTGATGCACAATCAAAACTCCTTCATTCATATTATTTCATTAAATTAATTATATACGAGTTTGTATCATTTTTAAAGTATCAAAGAAATTTCACAATATCTATTTATGATAGAAAGTATTACTTTCCAATACATGTTTGTGAATATAAAGGCAAACATATCCTTTTATTCATGTTTTTTTTCTATTTTTCAATAAAGGAAATAGAATAAAAGTTTTCAAAAATACACTTATATACAAAGTATTCATCTTCCTTCATAAGTATTCCTTCTTTTTAGATCTCATTTAAAGGATATTTCTTAAATTTTCTTCACATATATAATACTCGTATGTATTTCGTCGACTGAAGATTGATTTGTTGTATACGCCATTTTCTCATTTTAAAGTTAAAGATGCCATTTAGCGGTTTCAGAAGGCATATATTTCAAAATTTCTATTTTTTATAGTTTTTGGATTAATCAGCACAAGTTTTCGCCCTAAAACAATCTCAAAGCTTATTTTTTCTAATATATTGCAGTATACGTCAATCATTGGTATATTTGACGAATATTTCAAACATTTTAATACCGTTTGTTATTGATTTGCTGTATTGGTTGTTCAATTTCCCGTCACCATGTCCTATAATGATGTTAGTGCTAACTCTCCGAAATCTATTGCACATCTCTTCAAGCTATTTTTCTGTAGTTCTTATTCAGAAAATCTCTTTGAAGTTGATGAAAATAATTTTAATCACATGATAAACCAACCTGAAAACCAAGTTATCTCAATAGATTTCTCTACTCAGAATATAAAGAGTTATTTGAATAATCTCAACAGTGATGTATTTCCTGGACCTGACAAAGTACCATCTTTAATCTTAAAAAACTGTTCTGAATCTTTTGCGTTACCATTATCCCTTTTATTCAATCGATCGTTTACTTCTGGAATATTTCCACAATATTGGAAAAATTCATTTATTCGCCCTGTTTATAAAAAACGTGCTAAAAATATGGTCACAAATTACCGTCCAATAGCAAAACTTTCATGCATACCTAAACTTTTCGAATTAATAGTTTTTGATTCAATTTATGATATTTGTTCTAAACATTTATCAATTAATCACCATGGTTTTGTAAAGAAAAAATCTACGCTTACAAATTTAGTTGAGTCTTGCTCACACTTCCTGAACACTATGGAGGCTGGCTTTCAGACTGATGTCATTTACACAGATTTGAGCAAGGCATTCGATTTACTGCCTCATAGTGTTATTTTATTAAAACTTAAAAAAACTGGGATTTCCTAAATTTTTTATAATGTGGATTAAATCATTTTTATCCAATAGATCTTATAGTGTAATGTTTAGATCAGCTTTTTCTGAATCATTTTCTGCCACCTCTGGTGTACCACAAGGCAGCCATCTAGGTCCCTTACTATTCATTATCTCAATTAATGATGTCAACAATCTCATTAACAATAGTAACGTGATCATATATGCTGATGATATGAAAATTTATAAAAAAATATCTTCATATAATGATTGTACTGTACTACAGAACGATCTTGATTCGTTTTTTAAGTGGTGCGGCTATAATAATCTTCTCCTTAATATTGATAAATGCGCTGTTATTTCCTTTACTCGTAGATTGATTCCAATAATAACTGATTATACTTTTAATTCTAAACTAATCAACCGAGTTTCTCATTTTAAAGACCTTGGCGTACTTTTTGACGATAAACTCACATTTAAACTTCACTGTAATAGCATAATTAACAAGGCAAATTCTATGTTAGGTTTTATTAAAAGATGGTCTAAGGAATTTGATGATCCATACATTACTAAATCTTTATTCACTACACTTGTTCGCCCCCACCTTGAGTACGCAAGCCCTGTCTGGTCACCTCACTATTCCACTCATATTAATAGAATTGAATCTATTCAAAAAAATTTTTTGCGATATGCTCTACGTAATCTTCCCTGGTCTAACCCAATAATCCTACCTCCATACATAAATCGTCTGAAGCTTCTTCAGATGAACACATTGCAATCAAGAAGGGTTGTTGCAGATATCCTATTCATATCCCAAGTATACAATGGTGAAATTGATTCCAAAATTATAAAAGATCAGATTAACTCGTACATTAACACCAGTACGCGTTTTCGTATAGAACATCTTTTTAATCTTCCTTTCCATAGAACTAATTATGGTAAATTTGAGCCAATTAATAGAATGTTAATGGCAGTTAATCAATACAAAAACAGTGTTGACTTTTCTTTGAACAAAACCAGTTTAAAGAAAACCTTGTTTCACTTGCTTCCTTAGTCCTCCTAATTAATCTTGTTTTTCCGCTACTAATATTAACTAATTTGTAGTGTTATAATTAACTTTTAATACTTTTAATAACTTTTCATCTTCTCTTTTTTTTTCTGATGAAATTTATTTTATCTAATTTTGTTTTTTGTTTTTTATAAAAACTATGTTGTATTAAATTTCAAAGTAATTTAAACTTTAAATCATAAATATTATTTGATACATTGTGTTAATTCAAAATTTTAATAATTAAATTGTATTATATTTTGTAAACTGTTTGAACTAAATAGTAAATAAATAAATAAATAATAGTTTTTTGCTGGAAAGTCGAACAAGACCTTAATAGCCATAAGACGGATATCAACATAGTTGTTATTTGTTTTAATTTGCATAGTGTGTTTTTGTACTTCCTAAACGGCTCGTTTTCTATTTTTTTTTTACAAGAAAAAGTTGAAATTGTGCAATACGACTGGTACAATTATATTTCAGGCCTGCTATCGCAAGTCTGTATTTCATTTAACTGTATTTCATTTGACTGAAATTTATTTGACTGGATATGCTGGATACTAGATATGATAAATAGATATTACACATATACTAGGGGCCCCTGTGGGTTAATTATAGTTCAAGTTAAAACCAAATTTAGCGTTTTTATTAAAATTAAAGCTAAATTTAACGTTTTTTTAAACTGGTTTATTACTGTGAGAGAAACCGCCCGTGACCGACAAAAATTCAGGACGTTGATGAGTCAGGCGCAAAACTTACATGGTTTACTGTTGGCCACTTAAGTAAGTAAGTAAGTGTTTTACTGTGAATACCACCGCTAAATCTTACTAATTAAATCTTATTTTTATATACATTTCGTATTCATCTATGTTACAGTTGAGCTAAAGAGGAAACAAGAAAGCTTTTATGATGAAATTCTAATATAAATCTTAAGCCTTTATTTAGTCTAATATATAAAAATTAGATTATTGAAAATCATAGTTGGTCCATTCAACTAATTTTTTTTTTCTTTGTTTTTATTGTTTTTATAATATTTATTCAATTCTTAAAGAACTTTTAAGGAACTTCGTTCCACGGAGAGTCTTCTTTCAACTTTTTATTATTATTAATTTAAATTTTCTTTAATTATTAAATAAAAATATATTGCATGGCACAAAATGGAAATATTATTATTATTATTATTTTTTATTGGATACAATTTAAATTATATGTAATATTAATTTACAAGCACTAGCTACCATGGCTATCGGCTTTTTTTTTGTTTTATTAATAGATTAAAATGGAAATATTTTATTTAAACGTTTGAACAAGTTGCAAATAAAATAGAAAATTTTTCAATTCATAAATGCATTTCTATTGTTGTTTATATAACTTATTTACATATTTACAGTTCGTTAAAAATAATTGTGTATTCTAGCATTTTTTCCTTCATTAGAGTTTTCATTTGAAGTTTAAGAAAAATATGTATTTGCTTACTAATTTATCAATATCATACCTTTATTAGAATTATTAGAATACTTTTAATTACCATATAAACAAAATATTTGTAGTAAGGTGAAAAATTTTCAATTCCCTAATGATTATTTACTCGATCATTTTAACGACATCTTATTTGCCATCATTGGAAATTTAAACATATATTATCCCAAGACCTCAATAATCCTAAATAATCAATATTCTTAGACATTCTATTGTATTCAATTAATTATAATATAAGTTAGTCAAAAAGATAATTTCAAATTAAATTAATATAGAAATACTAAATTCAAATAATATTTTTAATGAAAACAAAATCTAACTATATAATATAAACTTACAATAATTTTATATTTTTACAATCATAGCAGCATTCTACTGTAAAATTCAAATTGTAAAATGAAATTAATTAAGACATAATAAAAGTAAAAAGTTCTATGTCGCCATCTAAATTTAACACTTGAATGACATGACAATCATTATGAAATGATGGGCAAATGACACATATAACAGTTGACAGATGACAGATGGCATATATAAGCAATAAAAACCAGATACCATGTTTATGACAATTACATGATGTTACAATTTGTATATATATGGGATTGGTATATATATGGGATTGATATATATATGGTACATGTGTTGGAGTATTTCGTCGAACTTACAAACATCCAGATAAATGCAGAAAATTATGTCTATAAATATATATATATATATTTGTACATATATAAGATGTAATGAAATATATTATATACAATATCAAAAAGAGGCACTTCTAGACTTGTTAGACAATTACGTTAAAGGTTTTTTGATACTGTTTGTTGTGTAACCACCCAGAAGAATCATAGGTTAAAACTTTCCTAATCCTAAAGTTCCCTTAAGTTGCCCTTTTAGTCCTTTATCAGGTGTATGGGGATTCCAATATTCAATGTCCGAATGTCATCAAGTTGGACATTGTAGAAAGGAAGCTTTACGACTGGTCCCAAGTTGCCCTGCTTGTCATAGTTTTTAAAATCTTAATATAAAACTCATCGATTATGTTATATATATAAATATATATATATATGTAATATGTATATATACCAGTATAATGTTATTGCTAATGTAGTTAATTTTGTTTACAGCTCAAAAAGTATGCACATTACAATTCAATGTATAACAACAATGTATATAGTAAATATATATCATCTCTCACCATAATGCATTATAACATTATTATCTCACTACATTTCACTTCTACCTACACCTAGACCTACTTCCATAATACAAAAAAAAAAAATATATTTATTCTCTAAATTATCATTCCTAATTTACTGTTGTTTTTTTTTATTATTACTGCGTTGTTGTTATAAAAGGCTTCAGACAAAAATAAAATTAGTATATATAAGATATCAGAGTGAGTTTGAAATCTGATAAATATTTCTTTTAGATAATAAATAACAGATACAAATCAATAGTAATGAATTAAAAAAAAAATTATCTTAAACATTTATCGTAATTTATAATTACCGTAAACTTTTATCGTAAATCAATATTTTATTTCAAACTTTAAATTCAATTTTCTCAAAATTAAAAATTAGCGTTTACGACAAATCAATTTTCAGTCAACAATTTATATATAAAATTAAACTTCTAAGATTCTAAGATCTCTTTTTAATATTTCTAAAAATAGAAAAAAAAAAAAAAACTTTTCAATTATATTCAATTATCAAGAGTTGAAAGATAAAATGAAATTTGCATATGTAATTAAAGCAAGGAATGAAATTACTATGCTGTACATTAGATACCAGTGTGTCCTGATTGTTTAACTCTATATATCATTACAAAGTAAGAAAATTTTCAAATTCTTATTTTGTGTTTTGTTTTTTCTCTTTTTTTTTATGATAAGTTTGACAGTTTATTACTTAGTGGTGTTAGAAATATTTGATTATATGTGGCAAACATACGTGCTATTGCTGCGGAAAAAACTTTACAATTTCAAATTTTCAATTGTCTTTTAGATCGTTTTTCAAAGCAAACTTTGCATTTATATATATATATATATATATATACATATATATATGTATATTTTATTAACTAAACGTGTAATATATGTGTTGTAGGAAGTCCTATATTGATATTACAATTTGATAGCAATGAAATACATACAAAATTATATACTTTCTTGAAGTTTTAATTTTATTGACATAAACACGAAATTTCAATGCGAGAAAATTATATTATATAAAATTAAATGAAAGTTAAAATATGTTGTTATTTTAAGGTTAAACAGTACAATTTTATTTTTTATTTAAATAAATTATTACTACCTTTAAAATGTGCTTTAAAATGAACTTATGTGGGATTACAGAAATCTGTATTTTTGCTTCCCAATAGTTTATTCTATTACACTAGATCGTGCGGTTTTAGCTATTCAGTCTTCTTATATCATAAGATATGTTTAATAGTTCAATCGCCTTAATGTTGTTATGCTGAGTCAATCGATTTTCGTGTTTAAAGGCATAGTCACTAATTACGATACCTATTTTTTTTATTTCAAATCTTTGTGAATATCTTCGTTGAATCTGAGCGATATGCATTCATGATAGTTCTAAAAAATTTATTTTGGTAACGTGGTATAATTAATGAATTAGATTTTGTTAAGCATCTCCACAGTTTGATACCATAAGTCCATATAGATTTGATTATACTTTTATATATACTTGCAACTTGTAGTATAAGCTGATTTTAGATTGTGTCCCTATTAGCCAGTTCATAACTCTGATTTTCGGTTTGATTTGCAGTGTTTTTTGTTTATATACGAGTAAAGGTCTAGTCCAAGATATTTTACTATTTCCGCTTTTGGTACCTAATTGTCATTTATACTGGGTGTTCCAAAGCATGCGTATCATCTTTTTAAGAGGGGAAGAAACCGTTATTTTAAAATTTAAAAAAAAAAATCGAGGGTGCTCTATCGATTGGTCAAACCCCCCTTTCCCCTTTAATTTTTTTTTAATTATACCGGTTGTTCCAGATCATATATAACAATATTTTAACGTAAATTTCTTATTTTTTGACGTAGAATCCGAATTTGCATGAAAAAGTACCCCTTTTCATTTGAAAATCTCGATTTCGGTCAATTTCGGCGAATTTTGAGCTTAAAATTGACCTTTTCCGGTGCTTTACGAAAATTGAAAATCCAATCGATAGAGTACCCTAGATTTAGTTAATATTTTTTTTTTAATTTTAAAATAACGGCTCTTTTTCCTCTTAAAAAGCTGATATGCATGCTCTGGAACACCCGGTATATATACAATGTTAAGGGGCTTTTCGTCTTAATGCGTAAGTAATGTGAATTGATTTTTGCTCGTTTAGTTTAATTTTCCAGTTTTGGCTCCGATTGCTTACCTTATTCAGCCCCCTGAAGTTACTATTGCTTGTCTTTGGGAATCGCTTATAATAGACATTTAGGGACGTATACTATGCAAATACATAGTACAAAATCGAACAGTGGTGTTATTGAAATGTCGACAGTATAAAACAAGTATAGGATGGGTCCTAGAATGCTTCTTGGAGCAACCCCTGCTTGTATTGGGTATAAATTGGATTTTGCGTATCCATAAAATAAAATTTTGATTAAGCTAAATAATTTTTAAAATATGTAATGATATTATTGATAATTTAGAGAGGATTGCTAAAATGAATCATCATCATCATCAGTGTCCTGCAACCCCATCCGTGGGGCATAGGACGGAATGAATGTATGTACATATTAAGATCTAAACCTAACTGCCTTGCATACTTTTCAAGTGGTATAAAGTTTCAAAGAATTGGATTTGATCCAATATTGTCCTCCAATGATTAAAGTATCTTTATTTGCTGCACTTGGAAATCTAAAGCTTTTTTATATCAACAAACATTTAATCTCTCGAACGGAGATGTGGAGATATCTCTCAACAAACCCTTTACCAAGGGATAATATTCGAAGATAATTCAGATTGGCAAATTTTTTTAAATCTCTCTATTACAGTAAGGTCGAGTCTTGGTATCAAAAAGGTACAATTAAGTGCTAATTGGTTTTCCACAAAACAACTGGAATAGACACTTCTACCTACCTATTATGGTAAGGTATCTTAATTTGACTATTTTAGTTAGGTTTCTGTTGATGTACGACTGATACAATTCGGCTTTATATTTCCTGCTTTAAACCGATTCGATAGAAAATTTAGTGAGTGATACTACTTAATCAAAACGATTGTACACTATTATATTATACACAAATAAATAGATAAATAAATAAATATAATAAAAACAAGCACTAGATTGTTTTTATAAGTCAAATAGCTTTTAAAACACTCCTGAATTTAAATAATAAATGTTACCAACTTTAAACATGAAAAATTTAAAATAAAAACCTACAATAACACCACTTAAGATCAAATCAATTCGAGTAAATATTCAATAAATTTTTATTTAAAAAATAAATATTTAATCTGACATTGGTAATAGAAATATTTATTTTTTCCAGGAATTATCATTCCTTTCTAATACCTGTTCCATCAATTCTATTACATTTCATTTCACAATTCACCTACAATTTTTATTGATTTTATTTTTTACAAATGTTTATATAATATTTTGTAAGTATATATATATACCGTTCATATAAATATATACATATATATATATATATATACAAAGTTAGATATTCTCTACTACAACAAAAATCAACTGTTTATTAAATAACAAAATAAAAACATAAAATAACTGAATAAAAAAATATTTACTTTAAATGTCCTTAAATTTGTTACAGAATTTTTTAACGTATTTATTTAATCCCAGTAAAACAAAAAAAAAATTAGATATTCAAAAATATCCTCGACCATTAAATAAATTTTTTAAAAACTAAAAACACTAACAAAAAATAAATAAATATTTGACCACATCAGTACCGGGAAGATCTATAAATAAATCAAATCAAATTTTAATAATAAAAAAATAATAAAAAAAAAAATTTTCCTATATTTTACAAACAATAATTTAAAAATAAATTTTCAATTTAAAAAAAAAAATAAAAATATCAACTTTTTAATATCTTTTGAACAAAAAAAAATAATTTTTTTTTTTTTAATTATTTTAATCCTTTTCTATAACTTTTAAAAATATTTGGAATCACATTTGAAACAAAAACAAACAAAAAATTAATGAAACAACATAAAAAAACAGAATTTCTTAAGAGGATTTAATTTTAATTTTAAGCTTTTTTTATGAAATTTAAAAATATTTTAACGACCTACATATACATATAAAATTTATCATTTAAAAAAAAAACAAAAAAAAAAAACTATATCAATTTACAATGAATGACATTTTTGAAATTTCGGATTTAAAATTAAAAACAATTTTTTCGATTGAATTCAATTCAATTGAAAAGGATTAAAAAATAAAATAAAATTGTCCCACAATTTATATTTAGAAAATTTTTAGTTTTTCTCTTTAAATCCTAAATTGAAAATCCTTAAAAATTTAATAAAATTAATTTATTTTTTTTTAACGGTTTAATGAAATCTATAGATAAAAAATATTGTGCAACAATAGTAATTTCGGAAATGTATATTTTTATTTACAACTAACTGTTTTTTATTACTTCTTGAATTATTAAATTTTGTATGAGCTTTATAAGCTTTTTGAATGTAAATAAATAAAAAAAATAAATATTAACATGTCCTGAAATTATCTGGGCCTAATGAAAACTAATTATAATTAATTAGGATTTTCTAAGTATATTTGATGTGGAATGTAACGAAATCTCGTCTTTTAAAATGTTGCCTTTTCAAAATCTCACTTTTTCAAAATTGTCCCAGAATATTTACTACTGCTGGTGTATGGAATATCTGCTTTCCAAAATATTTGCCTTAAATATGTTAATGCGTAGCCGTTTAAAATAAAACAAGATTTTTTCAAAAAAGCGGGATTGTAAAAACGATATTTTGAAACAGCGTGATTTTAAAAAACGATATTTTGATAAAGCGGGATTTTATAAAACGATATTTTGCAAAAGCGGGATTTTATAAAACGATATTTTGGAAAAGCAAGATTTGGAAAAACGATATTTTGAAAAAGTTGGATTTCGAAAAACGATATTTTGAAAAAGCGGTATTTTAAAAAACGATATTTTGATAAAGCAGGATTTTATAAAACGACATTTTGAAAAAGCGGTATTTTAAAAAACGATATTTTGATAAAGCAGG
Organism: Argyra leucocephala; assembly: GCA_963942445.1. Classification (NCBI taxonomy): domain Eukaryota; kingdom Metazoa; phylum Arthropoda; class Insecta; order Diptera; family Dolichopodidae; genus Argyra; species Argyra leucocephala. The sequence continues at coordinate 115,601,153 of OZ012681.1, read as the reverse complement.
ATTTTTAAAAACGATATTTTAAAAAATCGGGATTTTAAAAAACGATATTTTGAAAAAGCGGAGATTTTTAAAAACGATATTTTGAAAAGCGGAAATTTTAAGAAACAACCCATATTTGATAAACCTAAGAGATATCCTATCTTAGTTCAATGAAATTGCTTACCCAATCGGACAAACAGATTTCTGGGGTTACTTATATACACCATTGAAGATGATAATACATGAACTTCTTCATTCCAATCACATATGAACCTCCATTCCATTATATACATTATTATCTGCTTAAATTACAGAACGCATCAATAGCTACATTTGCAGACGACTCTACAATTCTGACTAACTAGAGGGGAAAAATACAAACCAAATGTCTAACAATCTTCAAATAGAAATCGATAGAGCCATTAAATGAACAAAGGACTGGCATATAAAGCTGTAAGAATAAAAATCAGTTCACATAAATTTTATTTACCAAAAGCTGAAAGATGAAACAAATATTACCATTAATGGTAAAGCTGTAAGAATGGATATCACACCAAGTATTTAAGTATTGTAAAAGCTCATGTAAAAATGAAAAAAGTGGAATTAAATATGAAATATCATAAATTGTATTGGCTTATAGGAAGAAATTCACGCTTGTCAATAAAAAATAAAATACTGATTTATAATCAAGTACTAAAGTCGGTTTTGGGTATATGGTATTTGGTATATGGTGATGTGAGGCTAAAATCCATATTGAATCTATTCAAATATTCCAAAACAATGTGCAAAGAAATATGGTCCTAGATACAGCAAAAATAGCAACAAACACCAAGATCTACAGATCTACCAGGTGTCTGTAGTAATTAAAAAATTCCTCTAACATATCAACACCAATACGCCACAGCTCTTTGAGATCGCCAACTTGACATGTAAGGCTGAAGAGAGTAAAATCCTTCGAATTGGTGTCATAAAAAGAAAACGAATTTACAATGAAAAAATGTAAATAATCAATAAATTCTTAACTTTGGAAAAAGTCAAATATTTTTTTTAAGATTAAAAAGTAAATTTTGATAAATTGAAATAAAATCAATTTATACATATGTATATATATATATATATATAATAATTATAACATAATAAATGTATTATATATTTTCCATATTAGATACGACGGAATAAACTATGAAATATCTTTTTATTAAAATTGTTTGTAGGGCTATTAAACATCCTATGCAACGTTTATTATAATACCGTTAGAAAGCAAGAGGGTAAAGGTATATAAATCGATTGTATAAAAATCGATATAGTTTTTGATCGAAAAAGACAAATTTTCTAGAAACTATGGGAAACATTTTTTTTATTCTAAAATTTTCATTTTGAACTCTAACATCTATGAAACGGTAACCTGACCTGATCCAGACCAAATACATTTCATATTAAAATCTCTACAATGTAAAGAAGCTTCTCTATATTATTGTAGAGAAAATACATATATAAGATGTTATATAAAACACAACAAAATTTTACAAAAATTTTCAAAAGTTCAATTTGACCTTTAAATGACCTTGTCGCCAAAAATGGTGCTCTAGGAAATATATGCGACATTGTCAGGTATCGTTATGTAAAATTTCGTTTGATTCGGACGCACTCACTTTTCCAAAGTTTATCCAAAATTTGTTTTTATGTAATGGCTAAGGAAACCGCTAAATAATTTTAAGTCGTTTATTTTGTGTTAAAAAACTACTGTTAAATTAATGGTTGGTTCACAAGACAAGTTTCAAAATAATAACATAGAAAAAAAATATATATAGGAACCATAAAATAACATCCAAAATTATTAAATTTTAACTTTTACCACAACTTTGCCTTGTCATCATAACTATACCATACGTAACCGTATCAGTGGGTCATAGAACTGAATTATTTGATAAATTGATACTAAACGTATCCCAGTATAAAATAAAAAAAAACTTTAATCTACTGAAATATAATTAATGAATCCGATTAAATTAAAAATCCATATACCAACACAGTACAGCAAATTAAATTAAAATTATTTTTAAATTTATTTAAATTATCTATGTATACTAAAAAGATTTATTTCATAATATATTTCTTTAATTATTATTATTAATATATATAATATAGATAAAAAAAAAATTATTCATAACATTTTATCCAAATTATTTCTTTTTTATTTTTTTTTTTTTATTATATATTTTTAATAGTAGCTATATAATAGTCCTTATATTATAAATAACAGACAATTTCAAATTAAAAAAAAAATATTTAAATTTTCCTTATATATAGGTATTATTTATATACCATACATACATACAAATTTTTTTTTAATAACATATGTAACAGAGCATATTTTGCATCATTATCATTCTTATCAATTTCATGTGTGAAAATTTCTACCACATTTATTTTAAAGAGCTGTAAAAATTAAAATCTTATATTAATTTTATATAAACTGAAAACAAAAAAAAAAACAGAATGTTCGTTGAGTACATATACATAGCATATGTGCCTGAATAAACTGACTGAAATCCAACATCTGTGAATACACCTTATATAGAATTATTAACATTAAACAACATATTATGGAACGTAATTTTTTAGTAACATACATTCTACTATATAATATTATATTTATATGTACATAATATTATATTTAATAAAAATACAGTTGAGATAATTTTTATTACTTTACCTGGTATACGCAATCAAGTTAAATTGTAATTAAATAATATGAAAAGTAAAATAACAAAAAAAAAAACTCTATACGAACTAAGAATCTATTTTTCTATTTGAGCAAATATACGATAGGATATTAAAAAGTAAATTATATAATAATAATATATATATAAATTATCAGTTGGTATATTATAATGATAGTATAATCCCATCTCTAATCTAGTAAAATTTGGGAGCAGTTTAGAAAAATATGTACATTACAACTCAATGTAAAGTAAAACAAAATGTATTAATTTGTTCATAATGAACTGTTTTTTCATTATTATTGTTGTTGTTACAAAAGGCTTCAGACAAAAATAAAATTAATATAATATAAAATATAAATTATACTGTCACATTAATGCTTAGAGCCAGCACATGACATATATATATTTATGGACGAAAGCCTACTCCATTGATGGTGTAGTATATCCTAATCCAACAAGGATGGTAAAACTTCGATGTTATTAATGAAAGAAAATATTAACAAAATAAATTGAACCTAATACATTCTATTAGTATCGAAGTTAAAATCATAAGTAACATAAATTAAAATAAACGATATACAAGTTTAACAGGAATTTAGTCACATGCACTGATGAAGGAAGTATATTGCTTCCGAAATATCGATACCTATTTGCAATCAAATAATAAAATAATTATTAGTGAACGGAAACCCGACAATTATTAAAGTATTTAATAATAAAAACAGTTATGTCAAATTATAATTATTTTATAATTTCAAAACTATCAGTTCATAAATTCCATTTTAAATCTAAATTCAAATTCGATTTGTGAAAAACCACAGTTGTGCTAGTTTTTTTACTTTAAGAAGAAAGATTTCCACTTTAAGTGCAAACATTTCCTTTATAAATACAAATTTTCTATTCGAATTACAAATATTGATTCTTAACTGAACACTTTTGTAAAAAGTATTTTTATCTAATTTATAGTGTAGCGTTAGAAATTTTAATAAATTTTCTAAAATTCAAACTGTTTCGTGTAGGTGGCAAAAAACAAATTAACATTGAACAAAAAAATAACATATTTTTTATACACAAGTACTATGGGCGTTTCCGAATCTCTCGCACTTGCACTTGATACTCGCACTAAACCTGTCAAATCGCACTAAATTTAATAAATTTAATTTTGGGATATCTAGTGTACTTGAGACTACACTAAAATTTTGACAACAAATTAAGTGCCATTTGACAGGTTTAGTGCGAGTATCAAGTGCAAGTGCGAGGGGTTCGGAAACGCCCTATATAAATATACATCTTAATATCCTCCGTAACATTTTTGAAGAATCCTAAACTATCAATTACCTAAATTCGACGTCATTTTTCAATAGAAAAACTTGCATTTTAAAAACAAAAACCTTACACTTAAAAAAAATAAGCTTGTATTTAAAATGAAAAACTTGGAATTAGAAACAATGTAATGAGTGCAAATAGGTATATACATAGTTATATAACCATGTAATTTTATAATACAAGTCTATTCGATCAGACAGCGTTCCAGCTAGGTCTTAAAATTAATTTGTTTATTATTACATATTTTATAATTTTATTTTTTTTTATTATAATCTTAGTTTTAAGTAATAATTGAATAAACACAATAAAAAAAAAAATATGTATATATATATACTCTAAATAAGCCGATAGCACAAGCACAAGCCAGGTAGAGCTTAAAAAATTAGTTTATTGGAATTTTAATTGTAATAAATGTGAATATAAATAAATAAATAAAAAAATAAAAGCGAAAACTTACAAATGCGAAAAGAAATTGATAAATTTGTAAAACAATTATCCATTTTGTAAATAATGTTCTGAACTATCTTAAATAAAAAATTCCAAACAATTAAATGCCTATTTTATTAATAAATTAACTAAATTGTATTATTAAAACCAAACAGCTTAGATTACGGTTTATTTACAAATTGTAAAAATGTTTATTTACAATGCTTGTCAAATCATAACACTAAAATTATTATTGAATCTATATATACATAATATAGATTGAATTAATTTGTAAATTAATTTTGAAATAATCAAATTGACTAACAAAAATATGTACTTGCACTTAAATAGCAAAAATTGCATTTGGAATTAAAGAAAATACTTGCAGTTGAAACAAAAAACCTTGCACTTAAAATGAAAATACTTGCATTTAAAACAAATATTTCCGTTTTAAGTGAATTTTTTTTTAAATGCAAGTATTTCTATTTTAAGTTCAAATTAAGAATGATGTAAGGGTAATTATTTGTTTTTTTATATTATCTTCAATTTTGCCAATACAAGGAATATACAAAAACAAAATACATTAAAAATTGCAAAATATGGAAAAAAAATAATACTGTAATAATTGTATTATTTTATGCCATATCTCATTGACAGTTCTTCATTAACTGACTGATGTTATTCTGCATATGTATTACAATTACATACAATCAAATGTTTACAGTATCAATCTACTTATACTAATAATAATTATGGGAACCATAGACAAGTACCACTACAAATACAATTAACATTTTAAAATAAAAAATTTATGACCACCTAAATAGTATAACTATAAAAAATATATAAAAAAATAATTTATTCTTGGATCAAATTCAATGTCTTATAATAATGTAGTATGCCAAAATGCATCTTTGACATAATTTTAGTTTAATTATATTATTATATATATAATTTTCTGCATTTATCTGGATGTTTGAATACTCCAATACTTGGAATACTCCAATACATATACAAATTACTTTGATGCTCTTTTTTAACCCCTGTCTACCCTGCAGAACCTTTGCAGGAAAAAATACCATTGCATAAAATACCATTGCATAAAAAAAACATAATGCACTTAAAAGTTATTCTTATTACTTAAAATTATACACAATATGCATATGTGTGTACAGATTTTTTTTTTGTTTTTTTTTTTTTGTTGTTATAATAATGGTCATAGCATCATAATTTTGCTACCGTATGCATTGTCTGTACTATAGTACTATAGGTATATATACTCTAGCCAGAAATGTGATGCGATGAAGAGTTAAAATTGTTATTTATTTTTATTTTTTTTTGTTTTTTGTTTTTTGTTGTTGTTATGATAATGATCATAGCATCATAGTTTTGCCATACCGTATGCATAGCCTGTATAGTACTATAGGTATATATATACACTCTAGCCAGATTGGTGATGCGATGATGAATTAAAATTGTTATTTATTTTTATTTTTTTGTTTATTGCTTTTTTTTTTATTATATATATATATATATATCTATATGATATATAAATATATGATTGTATATATATAATATTTAGTATATATTATGGGGTTAGGTTTTAGTTCTGCTATAAATATTCTGTTTATATGGTAATTAAAAGCATTATAATACAATAATAAAGGTATGATAAATTAGTAAGCAAATACGTATTTTTCTTAAACTTGAAATGAAAACTCTAATGAAGGAAAGAAATGTTAGAATTTATTTTGCTTTCGTCATTTATGGCGGGTTACAAAGCTAATATATAAATTACCATATAATATAGTTTAGTGTAAATTATTAAGTTAAATGTAAATTGATACATTGTTACAATTTAGTTAAAGGTCAGTTTAATTCAACAAAAATTAATGATTGTAAAAACTGTTAATTTGATACTATTAAATAAAAAATAAATGTCAATGAGATTGTAATATAGGTTAAGATTGTTATTGATTTTACTCGTTTGAAAACAACTGAGGTAATTATTGATTTTGATATTTATTGAAAATGATACAGCATCTGTTAATTGGTGGTTTATTTAAGTAAGCTGTTCTACATGTGCTTTCAACTAAATATTCAGTGTTTCTTGTGTGCCTAATTCTATTAATTCTAAAACTGTTTTCTAAAGATTGAACATTAATAATATTCTTTGTTAATAATATATAATATTATTATTTATTACAAAAAAGGTATGTATATACCAGGCACGCTTGCGTCCATATATTGAGTTGAATGAGTGCTTCCCCAAATAACATTTTAATTATTATTTTTACAACTTAATATAAAATATATATTTAACTTAATATAAAAGTTACATAACTACAAAAATTCAAATCAAATGAAAGAAAATTGCAAGCTAAAATTATATGCATAGATATTAACTACATTATGTATGTTTAGAAAATAATGCCTATATAAACATCATTATTTTCTATTATTCTTTCAATCATACAAGACAACAAGAGATATTATTCAACTACCACAAATTTAAAACATTTGAAAATAATACTTATTAAAAATCATTATTCTCTTACCAATATAGCATAAAAAATAATGACAAATTAAATATCATTCTCCTCAGTTCTCTTCTCATTTACAATATGCACACACTCAAACACATTGTCTCTATTTAGTTTCCTAGCAACAACAACAAAATAATAAATGAAGCGACAATAAAATAAAATCAAAAGGAAAAAAAATTGAATGATTCGCTGATATTCATTCCAAATCCACCTGATATAATTAGAAAATATCTGATAGAAAATAGATTATCTAGGGAAACAACAACAAAATATCGCATGAAAGAAAATGAATTTACAAATAAAAAAAGTAGCAAGGAATGAATTAATTTTGTGCATTATTGTGGTTGTTGACTTAAATGAGAATTAATATTTATATAAATAATGTACGTAGTTTTGGACTTTTTTTAGAGAGTAGTTTTGATTTGTGTTAAGTAATTTTGTAGTTTTTTGTTATTGAATGCTACATTGTTTATTTTCAGCCATAATTTTGTTTTATGCAGTTTTGAAACAATTTGTTAACAAATGTAAAAATTTAAAACATTTTTGTTTTTATTATTTATAAATAATTAAAATAGATAATTGTAATTGTGTTATTGAAATTTTAAGAAAAAATAATTTTCTTCTAGAAGTTTTGAGGAAAATTATTAATTGTTAAGGATGGTAAGCCAATGCTTGCTCTACTAATAACAACAACAATAAAACGATGTAATCAGCAATTTCCAGTAAAATCTTTTAATTCATATACGTGGTATTTTCCAACATAAATATAGAAAATTCATATTCACACTTTTTTTACATTGCTTTCTTAAAGTAATGAGAGCTTAAATTAAAGTTATATTTTCAGATGAAACAAAATATAACAAAAACAGTATTTGCGAAATATTAACAGTTTTAATTGAAACTGGATTAAAGAATTCTTTTAATAAATATTCTCAACTTTGTAAATTTATAATAACACTTCATAATAATTAGTTTTTCTGCCTAAACAGAATTAAAACTACTTTGAGAAGTAGATTCAAACAATTTTGACTGTCAAAATTAGCAAAAATTTCAGTAGAAAAAGAAAAGCCAAAGCAAACTGGTGCTTCATTTTATAGTGCTTCCCCAGTTGAAAATTCCACGCCCGTTACTGGTATATACGAACATTTTTAACTCAGTTATTATGACGAAACTCCATCGTAATACAAAGCACATATACAAAACAAATTATTATGGAATGTGGACACATTTTTGTTGTTCCAGTAAAATTGTAATTAAATAAACTTGAATTATAATAGATACAGATACAACAGATAAATTGATATATACCAACATTTTATATTTTATTCAAATAAAATTTAACAAATTTTAAAATCATAAACTTTTCAATTGTTCCTCGTATTGCAAAATAAATATAATTTTTATTAAAACGATTACTTGATTATTTAACTTTACAGAAAAATTGTTGAATAAACAGTAATCCGAATTATTATCAACTCAGTAATTTTTTTTTTATTTAAATATATATATATATATTATATACATATATATATTTTTAAATATGTTTACTGAATTTTTTAGTAATAAAATAAGTAATAAGACAAGAAAATTAATTTTAATTTTATTTTCTGAAGAACAGAAGAAAAAAATACTTAAATACTTTTTTTTTTTTATTTTTTGCATACCACCAACTGTCTTCACTGTTATAAAAAAAAAAAAAAACACAATTTTTTTCTGTTTTGTTTTTTTTCATGAATTTGTCTGAAATAATTTCACATCTCTAATGTATTCTAAATATGTGTTAAGCCAACGAAATTCATAAATTTTAATTTGATTTAATACTTCCTGTCATATATTGCTTAAAAAATGAAAATATAATGAAAATTGTGAAAATGAACCAAAATTTGCAGTAACCTACTTTAATAATTCTATACATTTAAAGAATTATCATTGAAATGAAACTGATTAATTGGAATTAAAATTTTAAAATATAATTGAAAATTTTTAAATTTTATAATTAAATTTTTATTTTATTAATTTTAAGACTGTAATTATTAACTTTGAGGATTGTGAGTTTACATAATTAGATATAATTTAATTTGCTGATGTAGTGTTAATATTATGTAAGCTTGTAATAACTGATGAACAGATGCTGTGTTGCGGAGTAAATATCAAATACTAGTATTGGTGTTCAATATAGTTTGAGATTATTGTTTCATAGACAAGAAAGAGGTGATCAATTGTAAATTGCGTTCGTATGTGATTAACATATAAAAATCAAATCCTTCTATTGCGGGCATATTCTTTATAATCCAATTAAATTGTAAAGGGGTTCCCCATATTGATAATACAATTTAAAATGGTAAAACTGGCAACACTGCATATTATTTTTTGACATTTATTATGTCATTTGTGTTCAGTTTTATTTTTTTTCCTTACTTCTCTTGGCAGCATAGGACTTACACTTGACATTTCCATCGTACTCGATTTCTAGCTGTTAAATTTCCGAAGCAATGTCTAATTTTATTTTTAATCTGTTTATACTGTGTTCAGTAGGTTATGCAATTTAATGATGGATCATTAATCAATTTTATTCACTGAAGAAGCTTTTGCTGAAATGTTGATTATGTAAACAAACATAATTGCAGAATTTGGAGTGGTGAAAATCAACACGAAACTGTTCAGACACCATTACATCCAGATAAAATCACTGTCTGATGTGCTATTCATGCTGGTGGAGTGATTGGTCCAAAATTCTTTGAAGCAAATGGTCGAAGAGAAACAGTCACTGAAGAACGATACAGACCAATGTTAAATGAATTTTTTTCCTGCTGTTGTTGAAAATGATTTGCAGGATATGTGGTTTGCACAATACGGTGCCACCTACCGCACAGCCATCTTAATAATCGATTTATTGAAAACAAAATTTTGTAATGAAATTATTTCAAGTAATTATTATCTCAGGTCCTGTGATTTAACACCTTGTAATTTCTTTCATTGGGGTTAAGTCACAGTTTCATGCTGATAATCCAACAACATTGATTACCGACAACTGATTTCCATGTTTTTTTTACTGGTTCCCTTTGTTTAATGAATATATTCGAAAAGATAGTAACAAAACAACACCATTGTAGCAAAATTGAAAATTTAAAAATCTTCTTATTTTTTTGTGATGCTAGCATCGTTAAATTTTCTTTAAATTAAATAAAAAAGGAAAAAATACTCTAAAATCTTCATTTTTGAACCGATTTCCATGTTTTTTTTCAACTAGTTCACTTTGTTTAATGAATATTCTAAAAGATAGTAACAAAACAACACCAATTTGGCAAAATTGAAAATTTGAAAATTTTCTTATTTTTTTGTGATGCTAGCATCATTAAAATTTTTTAAAATTAAATAAAAAAGGAAAAAATACTCTAAAATCTTCATTTTTGAACCGATTTCCATGTTTTTTTTCAACTAGTTCACTTTGTTTAATGAATATTCTAAAAGATAGTAACAAAACAACACCAATTTGGCAAAATTGAAAATTTGAAAATTTTCTTATTTTTTTGTGATGCTAGCATCATTAAAATTTTTTAAAATTAAATAAAAAAGGAAAAAATACTCTAAAATCTTCATTTTTGAACCGATTTCCATGTTTTTTTTCAACTAGTTCACTTTGTTTAATGAATATTATAAAAGATAGTAACAAAACAACACCATTTTGGCACAATTGAAAATTTGAAAATGTTCATATTTTTTTGTGATGTTAGCATCGTTAAAATTTTTTAAATTAAATAAAAAAGGAAAAAATACTCTAAAAACTTCATTTTTGGACCGATTTCCATGTCTTTTCAAATGGTTCACTTTGTTTAATGAATATTATAAAAGATAGTAACAAAACAACACCATTTTGGCACAATTGAAAATTTGAAAATGTTCATATTTTTTTGTGATGTTAGCATCGTTGAAATTTTTTTAAATTAAATTAAAAATGAAAAAATACTCTAAAATCTTCATTTTTGAACCGATTTCCATGTTTTTTTAAATGGTTCACTTTGTTTAATGATTATTCAAAAAGATAGTAACAAAACAACACCATTTTGGCACAATTGAAAATTTGAAAATGTTCATATTTTTTTGTGATGTTAGCATCGTTAAAATTTTTTTAAATTAAATAAAAAAGGAAAAAATACTCTAAAATCTTCATTTTTGAACCGATTTCCATGTTTTTTTTCAACTAGTTCACTTTGTTTAATGAATATTCTAAAAGATAGTAACAAAACAACACCATTTTGGCACAATTGAAAATTTGAAAATGTTCATATTTTTTTGTGATGTTAGCATCGTTAAAAATTTTTTAAATTAAATAAAAAAGGAAAAAATACTCTAAAAACTTCATTTTTGGACCGATTTCCATGTCTTTTCAAATGGTTCACTTTGTTTAATGACTATATTCTAAAAGATAGAAACAAAACAACACCATTTTGGCACAATTGAAAATTTGAAAATGTTCATATTTTTTTGTGATGTTAGCATCGTTAAAAAAAATTTTAAATTAAATAAAAAAGGAAAAAATACTCTAAAATCTTCATTTTTGAACCGATTTCCATGTTTTTTTTCAACTAGTTCACTTTGTGTTTAATGAATATTCTAAAAGATAGTAACAAAACAACACCATTTTGGCACAATTGAAAATTTGAAAATGTTCATATTTTTTTGTGATGTTAGCATCGTTAAAAAAAATTTTAAATTAAATAAAAAAGGAAAAAATACTCTAAAATCTTCATTTTTGAACCGATTTCCATGTTTTTTTTCAACTAGTTCACTTTGTGTTTAATGAATATTCTAAAAGATAGTAACAAAACAACACCATTTTGGCACAATTGAAAATTTGAAAATGTTCATATTTTTTTGTGATGTTAGCATCGTTAAAAAAAATTTTAAATTAAATAAAAAAGGAAAAAATACTCTAAAATCTTCATTTTTTGACCGATTTCCATGTCTTATCAAATGGTTCACTTTCTTTAATGATTACATTATAAAAGATAGTAACAAAACAGCACCATTTTAGCAAAATTGAAAATTAGAAAATTTTTGTATTTTTTTGTGATGCTAGCATCGTTAAAATTTTTATAATCAAATAAAAAAGGAAAAAATACTCTAAAATCTTCATTTTTGAACCGATTTCCATGTTTTTTCAACTGGTTCACTTTGTTTAATGTTATTACAAAAGATAGTAACAAAATAAAAGCATTTTGGCAATTTGAAATCATTTGAAAATTTTCGTATTTTTTTGTGATGTTAGCATCGCTAAAAATTTTTAAATTTAACAAAATGAAAAATTACCTTCATTTTTGGACCGATTTTTGATGCTAGATCGATCTGATCTTTTATTTCAATTCACCCTATTCAGGGCGTGATGACAATCTATGTAAATACTTTACATTTAACTAAAATAGCTATAGTAAAAAGATTTCCTATAGAATAGTTTAACCATCAGCATTGAATTTTATATGGAAATGTTAACCGTGATGTTAATTCAGTCCAAGACAAAATGCATATGTGCCAGGGTTTTCTTTTTTACTGAAATGCTGATGTAAAAAAGTCCTTGTTGGAAAACATCTAATTTATTTTAATTTTGTTTAATTAAATTTATATTTGAAATTTAAGATACACCACTATGTCATACCAAAATTTGAATATAACTATTGTTACAGTTATATTTTAAAACCACGAAACTATTCCTAAAAATAATAACGAGTTAATAATGAATACGTATAGTATATTCATACTTATAGTAATTTAATTTTATTTTATTTTCTATTGTAATAATAAAATTACTACCTTGAATAGTAATTCGATACTTGTACATACATAATTAAAGAGTCCTTTTTTACAATTCCATTGAAAAATGTTTTAATTTATCTCTCTCTTATTTCAATCAAATTCAAAAGTGAGAAGTTCAATTCTTTTTGTCCAATTACTTTAAAATTATAGAGCAATGCAATTGAAATTTTATTTTATTTTTTTTTCAGCAATTTCTACACAATCCTTATATTTTGAGGAACCCATATTCAAAAAAATAATTTAACAAGTTTCTATACAATACACAGCTATCTTAATATAACTATAACTATATTGGTATGAATGTGTTAAGAAATTTTCTTTTAATATTATACTTTTTAAGGTACGTCTATATAGATTTTACAATCTTTGATTCTCAAATTATGTACCCTTAATATACATATGTATAATATAATATAATAGGTAGATAACGAAGTGAAGGATATAATAGTTCTAGTAATAGAATAACCAATTTATAAGAAAAATATATATATATTTTTTTTTCAATCTGTCAAGAGAAATCCTTTCATCTATTGGATACGAGCAACTATCAATATGATAATGAACATAATGTTATTATACACTACTGTTCACTTGATTAGAAACATGATTTGATTTGATTTATAATTTAAACAAGCGTATGTGATATATTTCTATGGTTCATACAGGTTAAATAAATCATAACATCAGATTTAAAAAAATTCCACACATCAGTTATTAGTCAATTAGAAGAATAAATCACTGTTATGATCATTGATCCGATTCGAAGATTAGAAAACACATATATGACATATAATAACAACATAGGTATATAAAAGAAAGATTAATATATTTTGTTATAAATAAAACGAAAATAAAAATTAGATTATAATTAGAAATATTTCGAATCAAGCTTATATGTAAGAAAATTGGTATATTTAAAATTAGATTGAGTAACAGAAAACCATCAGAGGCTTATGAGAGACATACAACAATACAATATTAACAATCAGAAATATGGTAATTATCAAATCACTGTTGCTAAGCTGCTAACCGGAAAGCGCTAAAACTATTTTGTTTGCTTCTAATAACTCAACAGTTAAAAACTCAACAGTAAATCGTGATTTCCATATTGTAAAAAAAAACAGTTCTTAAAACGCCTTTAAATTGTTTTCAAATTTAATTTTTAAAACTTACTGTCTACATAGTTTGCTGGAACATAATTTGACATTTAATTTGTTGTAATTTTCCATTAAAGTTATAAGAACAGAAAAAGTTAGCAGAAAAAGTCCAGAATTTACCGAAAAATGTCAAAAATATTGGAAATATAACTAAAAAGAAAATAAAAATATTTAATATAAGTTAGACCAAATTGCACAGGACACAGTTCGAAATGATAAAAATTTTGTAGAAAAATAAGTAATTCGAAAAACAAAATTCTACATTTGAAGTTGAGGAAAATTCAAATTAACAAGAAATCACAAAAACTATTCTTTACAATATACTGTTAATAACTAATAACAAAATTAATACTAAAAAAATAAAATTTATGAGCTTGCAACATTAATACTCCCTTATCAACTTTTACTTACTTTTTGTAACACTACAGTTCAGTATTGATTTTAGCCTTGTTCAAAATACAGTTTCTGATATATTTTTTTTTCTCGTGGATTGGTGGGAGTTGTGTGCCAGATTTTTACTGACTAAACCACACCCCTCCCACTAAAACTAGTCCGACTGACTAACCATTAATTTATTTCAATTGTTATTTTCTTAAAGAAAAAGTTTACGAAATTCTATCGTATTAAATCTAGTGGCTTAGTTCTATTAAGTCTTCTGATATCATTTTGGTTATCTAGTAGTTGAGTGGCCTCAACGTTAACCTCCAGACGAGCTATATGCTTTGTTGCATATCTTTTTATTTCATTTTCTATGCAAGGAATTTTTAGATCTCTGTGCAAGTCACTGTTGCGAACATACCAAGGGGCATTTAACCACGTTGCGCAACACTTTATTTTGGAATTTTTGTATACCAAGTACATGTGTTCGTTTGGCACATTCCCATATTTGTATGCCGTACAACCACATCGGTTTGATTATCTGATTATATAACAAAATCTTGTTATGTATAGGTAATTTAGAATTTCGAACCAGTACATTTCTCTATATTTATTTTCAAGCTAAATTTTTTTTCTTTTTGACGTGCCCTTTCCATCTAAGTTTGACATCTAATGTCATTCCTAGGTATATATTTACCCCATTCAGATTTACCGATGGTTGATTTTCTAATTTTTTATTTGTAAAATTTACATGTATTGATTTTAACTCATTGAGTTTAATTTTCCATTTCTTTGTCTAGAAGTATAGCTTGCTGCGCTTGTTCTTTGCAATTTATTTGTAGCCTCGTCAATATTTGATCCTACTGCCATCAACGCAGTATCGTCAGTGAATGTAGCTACAGTTATATTTTCCATTTGTGGTAAATCATTGGTATAGAGCAAATACCCAGTATGGGACCCAGAATACTACCTTGAGGCACAAGGTATGATATATTCTGATATATTTAAAGATTTCATTACATATTTTAACTTTTCCAATATCTCTTCAATGTTTCTATGGCCTTAATGTCTTCAAGAAAAAAATTTTTCGCCGGATATATGGTCCTGAAAACAATGATGGCATCTGAAGAAGATGATATGGCATACGAACTATATTAGCTGTAAAATGAAGTAGACCTATAGTCATCAAAATTAAAGGCAAAAGACAGTCAGCCCAATCGTAGTTGTCTGTTATCAGTGTACTGACAACTGAGAAAATTTATCAGAAATATTATCGTAGTACTGATACTGATACGTACTGATAAATTTACACAAAAAAATTTGCTATTGTGAATACTGATAATCTGACATTTCAAAAATCAGCTGTTTCATTGAATGAGAGGTTATAATTAATTTTTTTAGTTGACTAACAGTCTTTTATTTATTTAAATGAATCCATATTAAAACATAAATTAAAACATTCCTAATTCTAGTTCCTAATTCCTAAGTTTTCGCGTTGTAATTTTAATAATTCTAATTCTAATTTCATTTTCCTGTCATTTTCTTTTTGTTTGCGATAATTTTCTTTTTTGTCAGTTTTATTTTTTATCATTTTGAGTTCCATTTTTTTCAATTGTAGTTTTACTTTTTTATAATTTCTGTCGTTGTAATACTTTTCTCTCTGGAATATTTTTCTACAGTTCTTAACGACTTCTGTATTCCGCCCATTAGTTGGAGCATTTTTTGTTTGTAGTCATTTTGGGATGATGTTTGTTGTTCTAAAAATTTCGCCCGTTGGCTTGGTTCTTTTTGGCCTCTTTTTCGTTTTCTTCCAGACAGCACAACAATGTCTTCGTTATGTTATTACGAAGTTCATTTGTCGAATGTTCTAGCAGCTGCTCAACTTGGTTGATAGGTACTCTAAAAAGAAAACAAAAAAGGAAATTTGATATTTTCTTATGCAGCAGTTTTAGCGTTTCATTCACAACTTAAAAATTACTGAATCTAGCTTAAAATAACGCACCTATTTTCAGCATTTTCTTCATTATCTTCGACCTCCAATATATTTATTTGCTGTTGTCGCTGTTGGTTTTGTGGCCTTATTCCAAAATCATTACCAACAGGATTCAGCCAAGTCTCCCATTGCAATAGTCTTATGACGGCTTCTTCCGTGTCTGAGAAAACATGGTGTTTATTTGGACCACCACCAGTTCCTTTTATTTCATCTTTATTTTCTTTCAGTTTTTTCTTATTTTGACTTTTAAGTCACCCCATACCTAAAAATTAAAAAAAAATAAATAAAAAAGTTGCAGTAAAATGTATTACTTATTGCACTTACTCGCTGCCATTTCTCCCAATCTCTTTCTGGCGGACCCACACTATTTAGTTCAATGGCAAAATTTGCCCATTTAGGCTTGGCTGCAGCTTTTGAAATTACTCCTGTAGCAATATCTGGATTTTGCTCCATAAGTTCCACTAATCGAGCTATTTGTCTTTTGCTACTGACTACCTTTGACCTAATAATTTTTAAAAACATTTTTTTATAAATTTTAGGCATTATATTTAATAGTTTTAAAATTATACTTAAATTTTTTTATAAATTACACTTTTATCACTTACAAAATTTCAAACTGATAGAAAATATGAAAAGTATCAGAAATAATGACAAATTTTAACATTCACAGTACCAATTTATCAGTGACATTTATAAAATTCACAATCGATCAGAAAAACTGATAGTTCTGACAACCACGATAGCACGCGTATCAGAATTTCTGAAACTCGTCATAAATACTGATAAATAAGACTGATAACTGACAACTACGATTGGGCTGAGTGGCTCAGATAGCTAAAACATAACAATGAATATGATCCAGCCAAATGAATCTTCGAATCCAAGCCCAAAGGTTCATTTAATCGGAATACACCAAGCATTCGTTAAAAAAATAAAATTTACCAGATATGGAACAAGTTCATCATCATATCTTCAAATGTAGAGAAGCTGCCCGTGACCAACACAAATAAAGAGCACCGATGAGTTAAGCCCTGATCTCCATGATCTGTTGACCACCTAAGAAGAAAAAATAACGTTTTCTGTTGAATTTTTGATATGTTTACTATCTTAAATGTGAAAAAATACATTAATTTAACTTCATTTTCATAACACCATACTTTAATTTTATTTTAAGTGATAAACACATTGTATTACAAATAAAATTCAAGCGGATTCGAACCCAAAAACTCCCATTTCTCAGACAGATAACATAATGACAGCTCTATATAATGGTCGGTGGTGTTGTGTTGCATAACACATTTTTAGTTATTTTGAAAAAATTATTTATATAAGTTGAAGTCCAGTCGTGCCTCTGCCATACCAGTTTATTTTTTAATTAATCGCAAAAACTATTTCATCACTTTACAAGTCATTTCAATAATTTTAAATCTAAAAAATATTAATACGATTTTATCATCACCTTCCTTCTACTCTTCGAATTATCTAAACCTCCAAATATTTATTTGGTCTTCTATAAAAAAAAAAGACATATAATTGGACACAAAAACATTAATAAGAACAATTTCTGAAGATGGCATTACAAGAAAAATCAATGTATCATACAGGACATTCCAGTATTATTAAAAATGTTCCAAATGTTATTAGAGTGTTCCATTGCGGAGGATAGTCTATTTTAAACCCTTTTTTGGGTTGTAAGCGCTTGCTTGAAATTGATTTGTCCGTTAGAATTAAATTAGATGTTCTTCGACAATAACTGCAAAACCTACGTTATTAACATAATCTGAAATTTTGACAATTTGATGGATGATATTTTCAAGTAAGTAAGGCTATAACTATATTAAAATGGAATGTCAAAAATAAAATGTTAGAATTAGATGTTTTAACTTTATTTAAATTTTACTAGCAATTTTTTATGTCAATAACAAAATTAATTATTTGAATTTTTACTGTTATGCTATTACAGGCATTTCATGTGCCAATAAGCTGTTTTATTTTGACATTATCTCCTTCATTTTAACAGTTAGACTATTATTTTCTTCTACTTTTAAAATGATGCATAAATACCTTCTTTTAACGTTTAAAATATTTCTTAATGTCTTCGCCTATTATATACCAAAGTTCTACTAGTCAAGAACAGGCCACCCTGTACATGCGAGCAAAATAATCAATTTGATCCTAAAAACTTGACCAGAAACTGTATATACAATTAGATATTTCAATAATATAAATTTTTTTCCAATTTTCCATACCCTAGACTCATAACTGTATGGTATTCACTATAATTATGCTAATGTAGGTAAATTATTGATTTTAAGAACTATAGAAACTCTACAAATAATCTCTACAAATATGCAATAAACAAATTATTTTATTTTTAAGAATCTATATATTATATATATACATGTTTTTTTTTTTATTTCAATTGAATAGATTTCAACTCCTTTTATTATATAGGTACTGATTTTATCAATTTATTATATTTATATTATAATTTTGTGCTTTTTTGTATATAATATATGGACATAAATCCATAATGTTATAAAACTATTCAAATAGTATTATTGTTAGAACAGGACCAAATATAATACCTGAATATTCTTTTATTATATTATTATAAGTAAATATAATGTGTATAGAATTTTTTCTCAATTTATAAATCTATCAATCAATTATATTTTAAGTATTATAATATATAATATACATCATAACATGGTAACAAAATAAAATGTATAATAAAATTAAGGTTGAATATTATTGAATGCAATTTTATTTTATATATAACAAAATAATATAAAAATATTAAAATAAAATGAAAGAGATAGATATAATATAATTTTCCGAACTAAACACCATCATACATATAAACATGCATATAATAATATTTTCAATCAATTTGAGTATGAAAATTTTGTGCAAGGATTTTAAGGATTTTATACTATAGCATTATATATTATTATATTATATAATATTATAAAAAGAAAATTCATAAAGAAGAGATATTATATAATACAAAGGAAATAGAAAAGGATAAAAATATGTCATATTTTATAAATTGAAGATTCTTACCAAAAAAAAAAAAAAAAAAAAAACAACAAAACCAAGATGGTATCAAAATAAAAACAAAAATACAAAACGTTTTTATAATTTGATATCCTATATATGTTCTTTATGGTTTTCATTTTAATTTTAATAAATTACAAGGCAAAGTAAAATTATTCAAAATTTAAATTTAATTAAATACTTTAAAAAGATTTTCAGAAATTTAAAGAAATAAATATATTTATTTATTTTAACAATAAAATATAAATTAATTTAATTTATATTTATTTATTTAAATTTTTTCATCACAAAACAAATTTAATAATATTAATTTAAATGACAAACTATGTAGGTACTTCTGGTTTTATCACTTCATGCCTTGTTTACATTATTATACTCTATTACTACATCACTATAGTGTAGTAGCAACTTGTAATAACATAATTAATCATCTATAGAAAATAATTTGTATATTAAATTGAATTTACTTTGTGGACAAATTTTTCTGTTAGAAAATTTATAAATATTACAAGATGAAGTAAATTTTAAAATTATTAAATTAAGATAATTTTAATATGACGTTGTTATACTCTTTACTAATAATTTTTCATTGCATATCGCGGGATGCTTTAACTCGTGAGATTACAACTATGAATAGTAGTTTGTTGAATATAACTAAAAATAGATGTAGTAGTTAAAATTTTAATTCTTTAATAACGAAATTAATTCACAGCTGAAAAATAAAAATAATTTTCAAAGCAGGACACTACTAGTATTCGCCTACTTATTGCAATTCAAGGTAGTTTGAGAAAAAATTGTACCGCAATATTTTATTGCGAATTATTTTCTATCAATTCAATTTTCTTCTTGGCACTGTTTAATATTATTTTCTATTGGTTTATCTTAGACAACAACCGCATATGTAATAATTAAAATTCGAGGATGTATAATAAATCGTACTCAATATTTCATTATAAAATATTTTCCATCATCATTCAAGATTCTTGCGGTACGATATAATTTTTGTTATTACTTTATCTTAGACAACAACCGCATATGTAATAATTAAAATTCGAGAGATGTATAAAAAATCGTACTGAATATTTCATTACGAAATATTTTTCATTATCATTCAATTTATTCTTAGTACCAAATACATAATTTTTTTTATTGATTTATCTTAGACGACAACCGAATATGTAATAATCAAATTCGAGGAAGTATAAAAAATCATACTCAATATTTCATTATGAAATATTTTCCATCATCATTCAATTTATTCTTGATACGACATAATTTTTTTGATTGATTTATCTTAGACAACAACCGCATATGTAATAATTAAAATTCGAAGAAATATAAAAAGTCATACTCAATATTTCATTATATATATAATTTTCTGCGTTTATCTGGATGTTTGTAAGTCCGACGGAATACTCCAATACATATACAAATTGCAATATCTATACAAATTGCTTTGATGCTCTTTTTTGAACCTCTGTCTACCATTCTGAGCCTTTGCAGGAAAAAATACGATTGCTTGAAATATATTTTTTTAATTTAATTTTTTTGATTTATAATAATAAGGACCAATAGAAATTTTATCAATAGTTTAAGGTGGTATAACAACTAAAAGACAAACAGCATTTAACACAAAAAAAAAACATAATGCACTTATATAAAGGTTATTGTTATTACTTAAAATTATACACAATATGCATATGTGTCTACATATTTTTTTTTTTTTTTACTTTTTTTGTTGTTATGATGATGATCATAGCATCATAGTTTTGCTACCGTATGCATAGCCTGTATAATACTATAGGTATATATACTCTAGCCAGAAATGTGATGCGATGAAGAGTTAAAATTGTTCTTTATTTTTATTTTTTTTGTTTATTGTTTTTTTAATATATATATATATATATATATATATCTATATGATATATAAATTTATGTTCGTATATAATATTTAGTATGTATTATGGGTTAGGTTTTGGTTCTGCTGATTTACACATAAAAACAATAACAACATATACATTTTTAAAGAAATTAAATGAAATTTTGTACTATTATTCTTTATTTCTTATCTTTGTAAATTTATAATTTTTAGGTATATTTGTTTTCTTCAAGTGTGTAGAAATGTATGTTGTAGAGAGTGATGAATTTTTTTTAATATAGTAGATAGGTATATATAGGTATCGGTTAAACCATATTGATTGTTGTTCTTCTTTTTAATGTATGTTATAAATAATAATTATGTTTGAATTTTAACATATAATGAATTTTTTGAAATGAAATGAAATTTTAAATAACCGATCAATGGTTCACAAGTTATGAACAGTTTTGTAAATACCTATTTATTTGCAGTAAATTTTTTTATTTTAATTTTTTCTCCAACACGAGTTTTTATTTTATTCATCAAAATAAATATTCTGTGTATCTACAATATTATTGTTTTTTTATATTTATAATTTTATTTATTTTTGTTTTTAAAATTGTTTTCGTTCAAAGTTGTGGCTCATTATAAAATATTATTTGTTCGCTATAAACTTTGACGTTAAACTTACGCAGCGAATGTTATTGAATGTTTACAGGATTAACTTAGTTCTGAATTATACGATAAATTTTCAATGTTAGCAAAAAGATGTCGCTAAAATGATCGAATAAATGACCCTTAGGGAATAGAAAATTTTGAACCTTACTACAAATATTCTGTTTATATGGTAATTAAAAGCGTTATAATACAAAAATAAAGGTATGATAAATTAGTAAGCAAATACGTATTTTTTTTAAACTTGAAATGAAAACTCAAATGAAGGAAAGAAATGCTAGAATTTATTTTACTTCCGTCATTTATGGCGGGTTACAAAGCTAGTTATGAAATAATTTCCATCATCATTCAATTTATTCTTGGTACTACATAATTTTTTTTATTGATTTATCTTAGACAACCACCGCATATGTAATGATTAAAATTCGAGGAAATATAAAAAATCATACTCAATATTTCATTATGAAATATTTTCCATCGTCATTTAATTTATTCTTGGTATACTAAATAATTTTTTAGGTTTATCTTAGACAACAACCGTATATGTAATAATTAAAATTCGAGGAACTATAACAAATCGTACTCAATATTTAATTAAGAAATATTTTCAATTATCATACAAATTATTCTTGGTACTACATAATTTTTTTGATTGATTTATCTTAGACGACAACCGCATATGTAATAATTTATTTAAAAAAAAAAAACCAAATAATTTTAAATTTAATTCTGGTGATGACTGAGTTATGGATTTGATAAATTAAAGTTTTTCTATGTTATACTTACACATTAAAATAGCTTATACATAGGGTGAAATTTTAAATTGAAATTTATTGTTGAAAATTAAAATTTTTTGAAAAAATATTTAATTTCGCTACGTCTCCTTTTAAATATCTATCATTTACAAAAATAATGATGAAAATCAGTTCTGAAATGATTCAAATATTTTTTTTTACAGTTTACAGTTACATGTTAAATATAATGATGATAAGTATTAATAAAACAACTTATATTTTAGACTCTATAAAAATAATAAGTGATAAAATGACTTCTCATGTTTCTGCAATTGGAAATAAAATTCCGTAAGATCAGTCTAATCTACCGGATGTTCCAGAGTATGCGCATCAGTAAATTTTTTTTTGTTAATTTTAAAATAATGGTCTTTTAAAAACTGATATGCAACTGATAACCGGTATATATCAATCCAATGGTTGTTCATCCTCGGCAATAGTTAAATACATATTTAGATTTAGCAGAGATAAATTTTGGCAGGTTGCTTTTAAAATTGATGTACCAACTGATTATTATGTGCAAATAAAATGTAAGAACTTTTGACAAAACAGAAGTGATATAAAAAGATTTGGTTAAAAAAAAACTGGCCGACGGTAAACCTAAATCAAATCAATTAGAAACATCATCTGTAAATAATTATTTAAATTCATCATTATCATCATATTATCTTTTTTTCCCCTCTAAATTTTGTCAACTACATTAACAAATATATCTAAAACTTTCGATTCACCGCTATCCTAACACTTTGATCAGCAACAAGGTGGATTTCCACATGTGTCGATTTACCGTCACGATCGATTTTGACAGTTAAATAACCAATCAGAATCAACCGTTGTGTCTATTTTTCGTCGCACCAGAAAGTTAAACGAACTTTATTTTTTTTTTGTTACACATACCAAAAAATTTAACACATGTGCAGGCAATAAATTCAATGAAAGCAAAATAATTTTATGATGTATTGTAAATATAAATATGATGTGAATATAATTAATCTAAAAACATAAATAATTTATTATTTTTTGAATTTGTTTTATAATTTATTATAAATTAAAATAAATTAAAAAATTTATAATATTTTTTTAATATAAATACTTTATTTGAATATGTAAAATATTATAAAAATTGTTTTTATTTTGAATAGCTATATTTTTAATTTTTCAATTATTTCAATTTAAATGCATGACAATTGCATGTGGAAATTGTGCTCAAGAAGCCATCACAGAAAAAGGCGAACGTAGCGGTAAATTCGCACAAGTGAAAATCCTCCTAATACACATTTTCTTGAAACATTTTCATCAATCTCATCAACACAATCATTCATTATTACTAATTCATATTTTTGCTATGTAGATAACACATTGAATAAATTGAGCGTGTGTGCTTATCAAATACTAATTCTATTTCTAAATCTAATTTCCTAGACAACAAATTGACATTTCTTTAACAATTTAAATTAGCAATAAACAATGCAAAACTTTAAATTATCAATTAAAAATATATATACACACACATATATATATATATATATATATACATATATATACAACATATTTATTCAAAAAATATATAAAGTTAGATCAAATAAGAAAGAGTGAAGTTAAAATATTTCAAAGTTGATTAAAAAACAAAAGCTAAGATGAGTAGGATATGTATAATAAGGATGAACAATCAAAGGATGCTTAAAAGTATATCATCAAATGAATGTAAACATATAGACTAAGATTGATTTAGCCATAGACGAAGTCTAGAACAACATTGATAACAGTTGTTGTCAAAATATATCAGAATAATAAAAATTACAGTTATTTTCAGGACAAATATAGGTCTTCTATAGAATAATCCATTCCATTTTTACTCACTTAATTATTTTATTCCCAACTTCATACATAGCAGTGAAATAATAAATAAGTATATTTTTAATCATATAGTGTTCAGTATTTTATTTCGATTGTATTTTAGAAATGTGTAATTTTGAAGAATATTGACCATATACATAGATCAAAGAGTTTACATCATGATGAGTAAACAAGCTCATAATTTTTCCAATATTTGAATTATCTTTGATTCTCAACAAAAGATATATAGAAATTGTATTTAAGATTTCAAAAATTTTCATTGGATAAATACTTTTATACAGTAATTATTTATCATCCCCAAGTTTTAATTTAGAGTTCATATAGGTATAACTTAAATGTAGTACACAATTTTAATATATTTATTTTACATACGAAACTGTCCTACAACTTTAAAATTAACTGCCCAATAACTTAAAACCATTAGTTTAACTGTGTTATTAAATTTTAGTTTAGATAATAAGATGGAATTTTCTGCCTCATACTCCACTAATGGATGGCTTCAAGTCAATGATGATGATAAACTGGAAATACATACAATCAAATTTGTTATATGACTTAAAACTATTCATCACTACTATTTTGTACACAATAATATTGTATGTAATTTTAATTTAAAAATATTAAATTGTTTTTCTTAAATTTAATACTGTATATATACAAAATATCCTTTAAATCTCTATCATAATAAATAAAATAAAACAGAAACAAAAAAAATAATATCAAATTATACACACTTACATATTTAGTAGACATTAGGGAGTCTTTAAGCAATTAATTTATATATATGTACCTATAATTATTATATATATATATATACATATACATATTATATAAAAATAAATTCATCCTTTTAAATATCCTTCTTATAACAATACTTTATATTTATAAGATATGAAAAAAATATGCTTAAAAATAATATCTTGCCAAGAAGAATTATTAACCAAAAAAAAAAAAAAAAAAAAAAAAAAGACGATCATTCCTACACTCTCAAAATAAACTATAGACAATAACTTATCCTAGCCAATTATATTATATAAATTTTTTTTCTTATATATATTTATATAAATCCTATAATTAAACAACACCATTCATATATCCTTTTTCTAAAGTCTAGGAGTAAGTATTAGAAATTGTTATACATGTCATTACATACATATAGTAATTATAATGTACATAACAAAACTATTTCATAATTAATGACTTTGTTATTGAAGTGATGATGATTATTTTTTATTTTTATTATTTTTATTCTTCATTTTCTATATTACAAAAATACTTGTTTACTTATACAAAGCATTTCAATATTGTTAGTATTATACAGTAAGTAATATCATATAATAGATGTATATAAAACTGACTCTAAAAATATATATATATATTTATATTTCTAGGATAATTAGTTTTTTATATTATTTTGATTTTTCTTGTATGTATATAAAGTCATTTTTTAAATTATATTTAAGATTTATTGTATAATCCGTTAGATCTGTAAAAACAAAAGGATATAATAAAAATAAAATTAAAAAAAGGATATTCTAAACATTGATAGGTATCCACTAGAATAATACAACGATCGCATCAAAACGATAATTTATTTGATAAAAAAGGGCCCTATAGTCTACGTATATAATATTAACTGTATATAATACAGTAGAATAACAAACAGGATATGTAATATTAGATGTTACAAGGATATTTTTAAGGTATGTATTATCAGTTAAAATCCATATAATTAAATCGTTTCCGTAACATAAAAATTTCATCTATTGTATTGGCTTAAATTCACCTCCATTTATTTAAATAAAGGATATAAAAAAAAATACATATATAAATATATTATATAAAAATTTCATTTATTGTAGAATTAAACTTACCTCTATTTATTAATATAAAGGATATAAAATATATATATATATATATATATATAATATATATTATAAAATCCCTACATGTGAGAAATTTAGTCAATGCTGTAGAAATTTTTAAAAACTTGGTGATTATACACATAATTATACGACCCCTATACCCTACTAAGGGTGTTACAGGACACTGATGATGATTATAATGATAATAATGAAATTTTACTTAAAAATATTTGTTATAGCCTATACCACCTATTTCGATTATTAGTATCTCCTATATATTAACCTTTTTCTCACCTCTATATTCAAATTAAAAATAATCAAAAAAAAAAAAAATACTTCTATAAGGAATAAAAACAATAACAGTTATTTGAAATTACTTTAATCTTCTCCCCGACCAATTATCGTTATTTCTTGTATTTTTTATTCTTAGTTTTTATATTGGTATTAATATCCTTAGAAATTACTTTTTAACATTATAATTGCATAATTAGAGCATCACAAATGGAAATTCGGTAATAATGCCAATTTTTACCGAAAAGAAAGTCAATATTATTATTACGTGAATATATGTATATATATATACATATACTTTTAGATTGCGAAATAAAAATTGTTGAAAATAATAAAAACCAAAAAATATATATATATACATTACACTTAACCCATCGGAATACTTTTTACAATAACAAATTTTTCTAATAATAATGCAAAAAAAAAAAAAAAAAATTTTGTTACAAGTCTAAGTGGCACAAAATAATAAAAACAAAAAAAAATCACTACTCTTCATTTCAGTTATATATACACATATATAATATTATTATATATGTGAATATTTAAGGTCTAAAAACATATTTTTTCCATTATACTTAATTATTTGAAGTAAAAGAGATTTTAGAACAGCCTCCCAGTCATTTTTATAATATACTCATTTATACATACACATATATATATATATATATATATATATATATATATAATTTTATATTCTATATAATAATGAATACAAAAGAGGGAAACCAAAAATGACTTTTTGTATACATATATGTATTCAAGTATGTATATATATAATATAGACAGTACAACAAGTAGTACACTATATATTATATACTAAATGAAATTACCGTAATAAAAAATAATATTTATAACGGTCATATATGCAACCGCACAAACCATTTGACCAACATTTATAATATTAGAATAATAACGCTAATTGAATTATTTTTTTTTTTATTGTTATTTTTTTTTTCTGTTTTCGGTTTTTAAGTTAGGAATGGAAATGGTTAAGTGTTAATTTAGAAATTTTACGCATAATGATAATCTAGTAGTATACTTACATCCGAATCCGAATTGCATTTTTATTTATTTATTTGCACATTTTCGACTGCTTGTCCTATCGGCTAAATTTGATATATAAAATTTTACAGTTCATTTTGAAAGACACAAAATATTTAATTTAATTTTTTCCTTATTTTAGAATTTAAGTACTTGCCCATAAACCACATTGAGTTTAAATATTTTTGTATATATTTTTTTTACCTCACAATAGTATAACTGCTTACAATGAAATAATTTAATTAACTTTACTAAATTATAATAACTGTAATAATTATATAACTGTATAATTAAAAATTAACTGAACAATAATTCTTCCAAAAAACTTAATTTCGTATATCTTAAATTTTAAGGTGCATAACTTTCTAAAATATTAAATATAAATTTTGGTTAAATGTAAACATAGTTAAATAACTTAAAGGTGGGTTTTAGCTTGTAAGCATTTTAAGTTTGATAATATTTTGTTGGTTCTAAAGACGGAGATAGTGTATTGAATTTTTATTTAAGAAAAACAAAAACATTGAAACAATTAAACTATCCCTGATATTTTAAAAACCATCATCATCATCTTATAGTCTTTGGACTTTTGCAAACCGTACAATGTCCTCACTATTGATCATACTATTGAGCTCGCTGTTGCTTCTGTCTGCAAATTCTCCATTCTGTAATCTTTTTGGACCAAGTATTTTTTGGAGAATTTTTGTTTCAAATATGCGAAGGCTATTCTGCTCGGCCACGTTCATAGTCCATACCTCACATCCATACGTCACTATGGGTCGTATGAGAGTTTTATATATCGTCATTTTGGCCTTTCTTGATATTAATTTTGATTGAAGCAACTTTCTGTTTGCATAGTAGCATCTATTTCCGACCTGAATTCTATTATGAATGTAAATCTATTATGTATGTAAAGCTTGTAACTCCTTCAAAGTTGTACTCTCCGATTGTTATATTCTAATTACTACTTATTTGTTCATTTCTTAACATTTTTAGATATTTTGTTTCGTAATTCGTTGATTTTTAAACCTACTTTTACTATCTCGGTTTCTAGTTGTACAAATACTTCAGCCATATATCTGTAATTTTTTGTCATGATTACTATGTCATCCGCATATGCTACTATTTGGGCTATCATATTGAATATACTGCCTTTCTTTTCTAATTTTCCTATGGCGTAATGTAGTATTAAGTAGAATAATAATGCGGACAAAGCATCTCCTTGTCGTACCCCCGTTTCTATTTTAAATTCACGGTTTATTTGGTTTTGTATTACAATTTTAGTTTTCAATTCATGCATTGTCATTATGACTAGGTTTGACAATTTCTGAGGTATTCCCAAATGTCTAAGAGCTGTTAAAATTCTCTGTTTATGTTGTCAAATGCTTGCCTGAAATCTGTGAAAAATATATGAAGGTCTATGTCGTTGTAATTTTTGGCTTCGGAATCCGTATTGGTAGTCTCCCAGTATTTCTTCAGGTAAATAGGCTAATCTGGAGTATATGACATTGCATAATATTTTGTAATCCCAGCTTAGTAACGTTATCCCCCTGTAGTTGCTGCATGTCATTTTGTCTCCTTTTTTGTGAATTGAAGAGATTAGCCCAACCTTCCACTTCTCCGGAATATTTTTTGGCACCCAAATTGTACATATTAAGCTATGTATCTTTTTATGCAGAAATTCTCCACCTTTTTTTATCACCTTTATTTAAAAATAAATAAAAATATACTTCATTAAGTATCATATCCCAAAATAGTGTGAAAAATATTACAATATCAGGGAAAAATATCACATTGAATGATATTTACTGTTTTCTGTTACTGTATAAATAACAGTAAATATCACTGTTGTAAAATAAAGTAATATCATGTTATCCCACTCTTTATAGCCAACAAAATATTATAACACTTAAAATGTTTAGCAGCTAAAACCCACCTTAATTAGTATCATATCAACTTTGTATCCAATAATTATTACTTAGAATATTATGGATTATTTCAATAATAATTCAAGAAGTGTTCATCTAACCCTACTATCACTACACTTATCCGTATAGGTATTATTTGATATATAGCTCTCAATTTGATCAACACTTCCTTCTCAAATCAGAGCTGTACAATCTCCAGGAAAATTTCCATTTTTGATCCTACTCTTTTGCTTCAAACTTCAGTGGTTTGAATACTTAATAATATTAGGTATGCACCTAAATCGAAAATTGATCTGGAATAATCATATATTTGATGTTACAAAAAACGCAGCCGTTTATGTTATCTTAATCGCTGTAAGACTTACTCTTGAAAATCTATAAAGCTTTCATACGACCCAAAATGAAGTATAATTTTCACATATGGGCTGGCGTTAAAACATTTGGATAAAGTTTAAAAACGGGGTCTAATCAATGATCCAAATGTCACAGCTCATCTTGCTCTTGTTTGATATCGTCGTATAGTCGGAGCTGTTTCAACTTTTTTATTAAATATAAATTAAATCTATATTACCTCAACTTAAGGGCTTTCGCCCGAGAAACACGAAAGCCAGCCGCAGCATGTGCTTATCTCTACACCCCCGGATGGCAAAAGACAGAGAAATCCCCAGATGGCAAAAGAAAAATTACAGAAATTTGTTTATAACCTCAACATCCCGAATGTGGAACCAAATTTCATCTTATGTGTTCCGAAAACATGATTAATTCTATATTTATGACCTAAATAAATCCTAAATGAACATTAACACTGCGTTCGTAATTATCCTCATTTCCTTCTACCTTCCTCCTTTCCTACTTTTCATTTCCCACCCTAGTCAAACTTACCCACCGGTATAAAAGCCTAGTGTTATAGCTATTCACACCTAGTGATATAGCTATGTAGGTAGGTAGGTAGCTAGTAGTGGCTGCCGACAGTACGCCGACACATTTAGACCGGTGAGGTTCATTGTGATACCACGGAAACTTTCCTCGCGTAGTGCCCTACTCATTGAACCAATTTGAGCTTTTAACGAAGCGTCGGAGATTTTTGATACCAGTGGCAGTGGCAGTGACACAGAGTCCAGAAAGAAGACTCCTAAATGGGTTTTCCTTTTCCAAGGCAGAAACAGAGTAGGTGTTGGACAGTTTCATTCTCCACTTTCTCTCTACACGTTCTGCAGAAGTCGTTTGAGGGGAATCACAGTCTTCTGGCATGTTTACCAATCAGACAATGGCCCGTAATTAACCCTACCATAGTTATAATGTCACACCATTTCATAGTTAGTAGGTTAAAGGATCGGTTCAACATAGGCTAGATTTGCTTGGTGATGTTGCAGTCTGGTCTAACTGACCATCTGAAGTTTGATGCTTTTATTGCATCATTTGCAATAAATTACAAATTTGGCTATGTAAAAAACAAAAAAAAAATCATAACTATAAAAATAAAATTAATTCGCAATTATTAAGATTTTTATATCCTTTTTAATAAATAAAAAGATCAAGTTTGATTTATTGGTAGATAGATATAGAGTTATATAACCATTGTACTTAATCATAACATTTGATTCCAAGCTAACCTTCAAAAATCATATCATTACAACCAGTGACAAGGTTAATAAGATTGTTAGAATACCCTTTCATAATTCAATTCGAAGAATACCAAGCTTGAAATAACATGTAGGAAAGCCGATACAATTAAACAAGATCATATTGAGGGGAAAGATTTTGTTAATGCTCTTGAACAGCACAATAACCTACAAATCAACTTTAAAAAAATAATTAACATATAAAAAATTTTATTAAATAAATACTCGAAATATTGTAGATTGTAGTGTAAAATTGCAGTACCGAACTTAATTAAGCACGAAAAGGTGATTCTACCTAAATTACTGTAGAGTGTAAAAAAAAAAAAAAAAAATACGATAGAAATAACATATTAGAAGACTGCAAATGTCATCACAAAAGATCAAAATTAAATTAAAGGCTACAGGTTAATTTAAATATTCAAAAAATAAAAAATATCAACTTACTTATGTTATAAGAGTTTATAAATTTACTTTAATAGATTTTGACATTAAAAATTCATTTAATCAATAAATTTAACCAAACACCTACATACTACACAAACAAAAACAAAACAAAAAAAAATATATACTTTTTTAAATGCATTTTGATTAAAGTTTTATTTTATTTTTTTTTTTTCATTACATTTACAAATCTAGTTATCACATACCCTTGGACATAAGTGTTACAGAATGGAAAAAAAAAAACCATTCAATACAGAAAACATTTCAATTGACAATAAAATTTAAGAAAAAAATAAAAAAAAAAAATCACTTTGAAAATTTTATATATATAGTTTTCTCTTTACTGATCTCACTTTATCCTTGAATTTTTTTTTTTCTTACATTTTCTGAATCTATAGAACGTCATGTTATTTTTTTTTTTTTTTTCAAAATAAAAAGTAATATTTCAATCAGAAAAAGGATATCCATTACAATACTATAAAATTTTCTATTATTTTATTTTTACAATATAGGAAAAAATATTTACATCAAATCTGGTGTACATTCTGAACATCAATATAAGATTGGAATATTGAATTAATGTAAATACATCGTAAAATATATCACCTAAAGACCATGTAGTCATCATGTATTGGTTCTACAGCTAAGAGTGAGCCTTAACCTCGTTTACAATTTTTTTTCTGCTCTACTCTGTGCTTTTGTTTTTCTTCATTACGCTCTATCTTGTCCTCCATTTGTTAACTCCAATTTTTCTATAGTTGTTCTTGATATTATCTAAACATCTTGATTTTGATTTCTAGTAATGTTTCTAATATTGCTCTCGTATTGTGACTTTTTTTCAATCTTTGATCACCTCATCACATGTCCTGCACATCTTAGTTTTTGTAGACCATATATTAGACATATTATAATATACAAGTTTTCGGAGTAATTTTTAATTCTGGTATACATAATAAATAAATTAGATTAAATTTAAACATAAAGGGTCTGGCATTTTCCCAACCCAGCCGCAAATGGGCTTGTTCTAATTACCCATATTAAAGTAATTATACATCTTAGGATCCTTGATAGTATGAACATTAACCTAAGATAACTTTATTTATTTATTTATTTATTTCACTTCAATCTACAGGAATAACCTTACAGATTTTGCTTACAAACTACAGTTTAAAACTAATACTTATTATTATTAATATAGTAAAATACAATTCAAATTTTGACATTTTATGATGAAAAAAATATGTTGATTTTCCTTTTAAAATTTTGTCTGCTATAATGAAAATCCATTATAGAATGGCATTTATTATATAATCTTTGTGAATTAACGATGGGTTCCGAAAATCCATAGTTCGTCCTATGAGAATCTAAATAAAGAAAATTTCTATCACGAATAGTATAAAATGGTACATACCCAAGTAACAATTTTTAGAGCACTCAGCATAATTTGCTCTAAATGACTTCTAAAGCGGCATAAAAATACACTGTAGGCTGTACAATGGAATAATTAGCTCTATAAGTGTGTAAAATAAATTTATTCTACTTTAGAGCTAAAATAATAATTTCTTTCTTATATAGAACATTTTGCTTTAGTAATGTATAATATTATGTTGCTTTAGAGCTGTTGGAATAAGTATATTCTTTTATAATGCTACTTGCCCTTAAGAGTGTAATTATATGCTGTTTAAAAGCTAACAGCGTCATGGTATTCTGAAATAGAACTGTTGAAATATACTAGCACTTCACTGCTCTATTAGTTAATTTGTTATGCTCTTTTAGAGCTAAAAAAATATTTTTTTATTGATAGAAAGGTATTTGCTACCTTATTTAATATGTTTACTGTCCTTGTCCTACACATTGAATTCTCATAAAAATGAAAGTCATTTCATGTTATCTCATCCCAGTCCCTGTAAAAAACTGATTAACCGTCCTTAATAGATTAGCGCTTGTATTCGGTGTGTTTATTGTATTCGGTTTGTTTGTAATTGTATGTACATAATACTGATTTGAAAAAATGGATAATTTTCCAACATGGAAAAAATATAAAATAAGCTCAACATTTAAAAAAAGGTTGAACAAAAATAAAGCATTGTTATTAAAATCATGTTCTAAAAATAATAATATACTAAGAGCAACTCAAAACGTTGTAAAAGACCAACAGCGAAAATACTATGTACTAAGTAAGTATACTTATATTTTCACACTATTTAATTAAAATGAATACTAATAATTATCATACAGCTAACGATAGTAGAGAGAGCAGTCAAACACTCGAAGAAATTAAAGTCATTTCATGTTATCTCCCTCTAAAAAATTTATTAACTTTATATTAAATTTTGGAGCTCTACAATAGCTCTAAGACAGCACTTTCAGATGAGCAGAGCTCTATATTAGGGAAATAAACCTTTATACCCAATCGCCATTTTTTATTGATACTAAATGAATTAAATGAATGTAAAGATTGAAAAACTTCAAAATAAATTAATTAAAATAAATATTTTGAAAATTACAAACATTTCTTAGGCTTGTTTTATGTTTTGGAAATATTTGACTTAAAATATTCAAAAATATTAAAAAAAAAATTTTCAAAATTTTAAGAATTTTTTTTTAAAATTATTATTTTCTTAAAATGGTTATAGGGTGTTATAAATTTTCGAGGTAGAAGACCAATATTTACGATAAATTTGAAATCGCAAGGAAATTTAATGTTTAATTAGGAAAATATTCACATTTTTAACTAACTTGCAATATCACATTTCCATATTATTTTATTGTGATTAAAGTGTAAATGTTAATCAAAAAATAAATTAGATAAGCATCAACAGTAATAAAAAATATTAATATGTGTATCACAATAAAAATAATAAAATAAATGTAATACACATACATACATTATAACAACATTATTTCCTATCATTCGCTCTATATCGGCATACTTATACATGCTCCTAAAACTAATTTATTTAAACGTTTAAAAAGCTACGTGCTCTAAAAGAGGAGCGTAAAAGACTATTGTGGACCTAAAATAAAAATTTGAATTAGCTGTATAAGCGGCACTTTTGTTGCTATAAGAGCTCTATAAAAGCTCTAAGAACGGATTTAGAGCTAAAACTTGGAGCTAATAGCTCTAAATTTAGCTGTAGTGAAGCACAAGAGCTTTTATAGAGCTAAAATTGTTACTTGGGTAGATATTATATAAATTTAAAATAAAAGGACAGTTTATTTTAGCTGACAAAATGTCATACGAGAACATTACAGCGGCCACATTTCGCCTAGCTTCAAGTGTTGAAATATCTATGAGTTGGCATTTAGCTAGTTAACTCGTTGTATAGGGTTGCCAATTGAACTTACGAAGACAGAATTTGATCATATTCATTCGATTCAATTCTTTTTATATACCTAGCGTAAAACGGCATCCAAATAGGAGAGGCATATTCAAGGTGAGGACGAACAAGAGAAGTATATAATGATTTAAACG
Organism: Argyra leucocephala; assembly: GCA_963942445.1. Lineage (NCBI taxonomy): Eukaryota > Metazoa > Arthropoda > Insecta > Diptera > Dolichopodidae > Argyra > Argyra leucocephala. The sequence continues at coordinate 115,565,910 of OZ012681.1, read as the reverse complement.
TATAAGGAGCAGTAAAATTTATGGATATTTTCGTTTAATAAAACCTAGCATAGAGAAAGCTTTTGCTGTTATGAAATCTATATGAGGATTAAATGTTAATTTGCTGTCAAGAATTACTCCGAGATCTTTAACCTCACTAACATGTTCTATCTCACTAACAGAATCATGAAATTTGTAATTACATTGAATGAAATTTCTGTTTCTATAAAAGGATATACACTTACATTTTTTGATGTTTAAGTCAAAACCATTTTCAATGCACCAGGAATGCAATGTATTTAAATCTTTTTGTAGGGTTAGGCAATCATCATTTGATCTAATGATAGAGAATAATTTGGTGTCATCAACATATGAAAGAGTTGAATTTTTAATTTTACAATCAACATCATTCATGTAAAGCAAAAATAATAGTGGACCCATATGGGTACCTTGAGGGAAACCAGAGGTGGCTTCAAATATGGAAGATTTTTTATTTGAAATCGTAACGGAAAGTTTACGGCCAATTAAGTAGGATTGTAACCATGTAAACATTTTCCCATGAATTCCTAGTAATTCAATTTTAGATAGGAGTTTACAGTGGTTTACTTTATCAAATGCCTTAGATATGTCTGTGAAAATGCTATCAACTTGATAACCCTTTTCAACTGAATTAATGGTTTTATGTAGAAAAATAGATAGATTAGTAGTTGTAGATCTACCTTGAATGAAACCATGTTGATTTGGAGATATGTTTTCCTTGATTAGAAAATAAATTTTGTCTGTGACAATAGCTTCAAAAAGTTTTGGGATTGCAGATAGTTTAGCTATAGGACGATAATTTCCAACTAAAATTCATGATCCAGATTTAAAGATGGGAACAATATTAGAGTATTTCCAGTCATTTAGGAAAGCACCATCATTTAACTGTTAAAGATTTTACAAAGCGGTTGTTTTTTAATTATTAAATTTGGAATACCATCTGGACCAGCGCTTAAATTTAGATTAAGAAATTCAATCTTATTGTAAATATCATCATAAGAAAGAGACATAGAATCTAGATCTATGTAGTGGACCATGTGTATTTAATAGTGGAACTACTGGTGGTGGAACTTTTAATGGTATGCTGTATAACTTCTATTGATCGGGAAATGTTGTTCCCAGATGGTGCATTTAAAGAACACATGCTCAATAGATTTTTTATCTACTGCACATATTCTGTGCAAATTCGCTTTCATAAAGATGCTTCTTTACTAAAATAGAAGCCAGTTATTATCCCTTTTATGATGTACATCTGATTTCTGTTATTGTACAGAACATAGTATTGTACCATTGTTATCAGCAAGTTAATCACAAACATAATATTATAAATTTATCATATTATTATATATATATATGCATGTATATGTATGTATTTGTAATTTTGAAACTGTTGAATCACAAATGTTTCTGGTGAGTTATTGTTCATTGGTAATAATAGACTAGCAAATATTAATACTTGTATTGGTGAGGGTGGAGGACATTCAGAAGATTTGACATTGTTATATGCCAAGATCAACAAGAATCAAAATTGTAGAATATAACGATTAAAAAAATTTCTTAGAAGAAAATTGTTTTGAAATTGAATTTAAGGATTTTAGTTAGCTTGACAATGAAATTTGGTCAGTAGTAGAAGTTAGATCTGATTGGGTGAACAAATAAACTCAAAGCCATTGAAACAAGAAGCAGATGAAGCTAAGCAATAAATCAAACCAATCAACTATACAAATAAATAGAAAAAATACTGTTTTAAAGATCCATAATCCAGGATCAAGTTAAATTAGATTAATCTATATCTAAAACTTGTTTTGATATTTAATAATAAGGTTAAAATTTTAAATGAAATAAACTTACTCACTGCACTGTGCTAAGCATTCGAACACTGTTTTCATCCCTCTTTCTGAATGAACTTTTAAATGAATTAAAGTTATTTATTACAGCTACGTATTCGAATATTATTTTCGTTCTACCTTTGCAGAAAAAAACATATATATTTTTTTTTTTTTTTTTTTTAATATAAACTTTCATTATTTGCCTTTGAAATAAACTCAAAACTATCTTAGCCTAGAAAAAGTTTAAGAAAGTTTAAAAACGGCTTTACTATAACTAATTACTATTAACATTTAAACTTATTTTAAATTTTTATGTTAATTTTATTTTTTTACTATTTATTTTGGTTCGTTCGTAATTATTACTGTATGTTAACATGTATATTGTAAAAATAAGGCTTAAAAATCAATATTAAATTTTTTTTTTGTTAAATAAAACCCTAGACTAAACTAACCTAACTTAACCTAATTATTAAGCCTACTTAATCTAACTTAACCTAATTGTTAAACCTAATATGCATTTAGTACCTAATTCTGGTTGAATGTGTTTTCTAACAACCCATATTCTCTTTTAATTTTGTTGTCTCTATCTGGTATGGACATGTTGTATTTTAAGTTATCTCCATTTATATGGCCCGGATTGTAATCAATAATCTTACATGTGGCCCGTCTACTATAGTGATATAGTATAGGGAGACATGATTGTGGTCTTGAATATAACCATTTTGATCAAGGAATATAAAATGCTTGGGTGCAATAAATCCCGTGAGCATTGTTTTTTTATGTACTCCTCATTTTGGTAAAATATATGTGATACTAAACCATTTTCTGGAGTGTTTAGTGCTCTATCACAATGTTTTCGAATCAATTTTATTAGAAAATTTTCGATTCTGATTATGTTTGCTTCCTTATACAAATATTTATTGGAGTAATAATAATTATAGTCGGACTCGGGCTTTCTGGATATATTGGTACAAACTCTTATGCAGTTTCTTTCAAACTTACGCAATTTTTCCATTAGACTTGCATTGATATTGTACCATATGGACACACCATATGCAAGTGTTGGCCTAATTAATGTTTGGTAACAGATTATTTTTACTTCGTTACTTATATTTTTATTGTAAAAAAGCTTTTTTGCTGCCATAAAGGACTTATTTCCTTTAGCAATTGTATATTTGACATGTTCGTTGTAGCACAAATTACGATGCAGAAGAACACCGAGATATTTGACAACCTTTTTGTTTGCTAGGGACGAGCCGTTAAAAGATTTGATAGAGAACCGTTTCCAATTCTTTTTAATGTTTGAACTTGTTTTGTCCGACCGTATTTCGGAATAATACAGTTTCACATTTATTAAAATTCACTTTTAATTTCCATATTTTGCAATAGTCCAAAATGATATTGAACATTTTTTGAACTTTTGTTTGAATGGTGCTTACTTTGCTATCCGCTGAATAGACTATTATATCATCGGAAAAAGCCAGCGTGTAGCTATTTCCTTTGACACTGTCTAATAAATTCATTAAATCTGCTATATAGATGGAAAAAAGAAAAAAAACATAAAATTTGTACGATTTTCCAATATTTATTAATAATTGCATACTTTTAGGGCGATTTTTATTTTTCTTTCAAATATCCTTAAATTGATCAGTTCCAACTGTAAATTTGTCTTTCACAATTTTTTTTTTATTTTTTTTTTTAAAAGAATTTTTCAAATCAAATCGTATAGAAAAAGAATAAAAACAATTTTGAAGAGAAAAAGATTTGATTCTTTGAAAAATTGCAATTTTCTACCAATTGAAGTTTAAAAATTTCTGCAGAAATATTAAAAAAAAAAAAAACAAAAAATAGAAGAAAAACCGCATATCACATTTTTTTTTTTTTAAATTTATTGTGAAAATTAAATCTATTATATTATTCTTTATAGTATATGTATATCAAAATATATATCTTTATATATATATATATATATATATATATATATATAATTTTTTCAAGATACACATACAACAATGAATATATTTTTCCACATGCATAGTTGAAAGAAAATTTTTCAGTTTAGATATAAATAAAATAAAATATTTTTTAAGAAAATATTTTCAATGTATTATTATATACATGTATATATTATATATATACATATATCTAGATACATATATATATATTTTGTAATAATAACATAGGAAAATAATTTTTGATAAGATGAAAAAAAAAATTAAATTTTTAAAATACCATATGGAACGGTCAAAATGCAATATATAATATCCTGGACAATAGTATAAGATTCCAAAATTAAAAGAAAAAATAAATGGTAGCAGAAAATTGTTAACTTCAGAAAAAAAAAACTCCAAAATAAACAAAAATATAAATAATGAACAATAAAATTTCACAATATTAAATAAAACATTGCACTCAGCATGGGTATTTAAAGAATTTCATATAATATACATATATAGGTATACATATACAATAATTTTTGTAACAGTCTTTTTAAAAAGTATTTGTTATTCACTGTCCTGTAACTGATTCAGTGAGACATAATGCGATAACAAAATATTTCCATCATCTTCCATATGCCTATTTCATTAGCCTGTATGTCGTTTTTACTGTATTTTCATTTGTCTGTACTTATATTTATATAATTTATGCATTGGCCACGAAACCCCAATCACCAAAATACCAAAATTTTAATTTTTAAATTTCAAAATCCGACTTCAATTCATTTAGTGTTTTCAAATTCAATCAGTTTGTTTGTATCCAATAGCAGCTACGTACAACTTTGATTTTGTATACAATTCTAAAATCTATTTTAACTCAGAATACCACGCATATATTCATTACATTTGCCATATTTAGTATCCAACATATCCAGTTAAATATAATACGGGCAAATAAAATACGTTCAAATTGCAAGACATACAGAAAAATGATACTACAAGCATATGAAATACAGGCGTATGACACGGTCCCTATAGTCTTATTACAGCTATCAATGGAGTGAAAAATCCTGTTATACAAGACCCTCTTGAAACCCATCTGGAATTATGGTATAGAAATGTGGGGTATCACAATTAACTTCAACATTAAAATATTGGAAAGATTTCAATCCAAAGTGCTGCGATCAATATTAAATGCACCATGGTTCATTGGAAATAAAGAAATTAGAAAGGGTTTATAAGTAGAACCGATTAAAGAAGCCATAGCAACCACAAATTCAACAAAAATATAAAAAAAATAATAAACAAAGCCTCAATTACTTAATATCATCTAATTGTGGCATACTAGATTTAAATAAGATAGATTATAAGTCAAAATAAATGATTTAAAAAAAAATGTTTATTGTAATTTTGATTCAAAGATTTTTAAGTTCAGAAAAAATTATGTTTTTCTAGATTTTTATTGATTTTGGTAATATCGTCAGGATATGCTGTAAAAATGCAAGAAAATTTTCCGGCTTGAATAGTTTTTGAATTTTATTAAAGTTGGGCTTACAACAGAAATAGACTGAAATTCAGCTAAAATACACATAGACTATAATACAAATAAAACACTATACAATATAGCTCTCCGAGGTAGAAATCAATATCATCAATGTTTTCAGTGTTTCAGAGTCTCACAGATATTAAAAAATACAGATAGATAATAAAATTGACTACAATATAGCTCTCCGAGGTAGAAATCAATAGCATCTATGTCTTCTATATCTATGCTACATTAAATTAGAATAAGAATAATAGTAATGGTTCACTCATTACTATTTGACATTTGAAAGCAGTCATTCTGTATATAAATTGAATATTATTAATTTTCTGATTTAAAACTGATTTGTATTTTTTATCAAAGCCTCTACATATTTAATTTTTATTGACTTTATTTTTTTTAAGCTAATAAAAAACATTGAAAAATTATTGGTTAATAAAAAATCAATTAAAAACATTTGCAAAATTATAATAAGATCAAAATAATCAATATTCAAACAGTAGCAAAATTTTGGTTTACTAGGAAAATTAGGACTGATTATTTTAATTAAATAGAATTTAAACAAGAAACCAATATCACAAATGATAATCTATTATTTAAAATCATAGCATGTATATCAGCATTTGCTTTTGTGTGATCTTGGCTAAACAGTCGTCAATATCAGTCAAGTAGAAATAAACATATAAACATATATATAAAAGTACATATAAATGGCAAGTTAATATAAAAGTATATAAAATAATTCAATGCTACCAATTAGAATTAATATTGTATCTGACACAATAAAGTTAATACTGATATACTTACCGTCAACTACATATAAACATAGTATACCAAATAGATGTAACCTATATTGTACTCATATCATATTTATCTCTTTCTATTACATATATTTAAATTGTACATAATATACTTTAACTATATGTAATTGAATTTATTCTTATTAAACGTTCATAAAGTACGGATTTTGTTCAATACTCAATCTCCAACAATCACTTCGTTGTAAAATAACCCGAAAACAGCATGAAGAATTGAAGTTAATTCCTATACACTAGAAGTATACCTAAATCATTTAAGATCCCGAAAGGCAACATTAGGGTTAGCTAAGAAATTGTAGAGAGAGAGAGAGTCATCATTAGTCCAAATTTTTGCGGTATTAACATAAAGCAGTAACAACCCAAACATATTTAATCTGCCTCATTTTATAGAACCTATATTCGAAGTACCTATATTAGTAAAACTAATTTTTTTAATTTTTTTAGCTTCATCAAATCTTACATCCTATAGGTTTAAATGATTTAAATTTAAATTTTATTAATCTTATAATGTTTTGTTTTTATTCAGTCAGATGATATTATTTGGTTTTTGTCCTAAATAAATAGTTTTCCTATATATGGGTTTAGAACTTGGATATGTTTTTCTATAAATGATTTATTTGAAAGATAGTCGGTCACAAAAATTAGTATCTACTTTTTAAGTTTTATTTCTGAATCGGTAGTTTCTTGCGGTAATATTTTGAGGTAGAAAGTTTTACTTAACACAATTTCTTATATTTATATGACGAAAAAACTATGGAAGAAGCTTATAATAGCGTCAAAACTGGTCATATTGTATCATAGATTTTCAATACATGATACAATATGAATCCGGCTTTCCTGCCCAAACAATAGAGCATATTTGTATTTATATTTACCTCAAAACAATTAATTTTTTATTGAATAATATTGAATTTTTTTAAATAAATAGTTTTCCTATATGGGTTTAGAACTTGGATATGTTTTAAATAATTTATTTGAAAGATAGTCGGCCACAAAAATTAATATTTACTTTTTAATTTTTGTTTTATTTCTGAATCGGTAGTTTTTTGCGGTAATATTTTGAGGTGGAAAATCTTACTTAATATAATTTTTTATATTTATATGACGAAAAAACTATGGAGGAAGCTTATAATAGACTCAGAACTGGTAATACTGTATCGTGGATTTTCAATACATGATACAATATGAATCCGGCTTTCCTGCCCAAACAATAGAGCATATTTGTATTCATATTTATTTACCTCAAAACAATTAATTTTTCTTATTGTTCAATTCTCATATCGTCCAATTTAAGAATAATATTATTTTTTGTATAGGATAGTTTATTCTTTCTCTAATCTCAATATGGACCGACTTTTATTTTTTGGCTAATTTAACTTGTTTTGATGACTTTTAATACCTCTAATTTGAAAAATCTTCATATTTTATTAATTTTATAATGTTTTGTTATTATTCAGATGATATTATTTGATTTTTGTCCTAAATAAATAGTTTTCCTATATGGGTTTAGAACTTGGATATGTTTTTTTCTGTAAATGATTTATTTGAAAGATAGTAGGTCACAAAAATTAGAATCTACTTTTTAATTTTTGTTTTATTTCTGAATCAGTAATTTTTTGCGGTAATATTTTGGAAAAGCTTCACATTTAAATTTTTGGGTTCTTGTCACTGCTTTTTTGTTTAAATTACCGAGGTGAAAAGTTTTGCAGATATTATTAGCGCATTCTAGACTAAACTACTTATAAACGAATTTTGAATACTTCAATTTACTCATATTCCAGAGAAACTGTAGGAACTGCTAAATTAGTTTGTAAAATTTCATGTACATTTCATGTAAAACACCATATGATAAATAAATAAATAAATAAATACAATAAAATTCAAATACTCAAAGATTTATTTAAAAAAAAAAAAAATTTATAATTTTAAACTGAACTATTTTGTGTCATTCACATTTGAAAAAATGTATTCCATTATTTGAAACTATTTCAACTGAAAATCCCTTGAAAAAAGTTACAAAATAACTTTTTTTATTTTATTTTTTTTTTTTTAAGATATCAAAACATTGTTTTACTTCCTTATATACTAGTATACGACTATCTTCTACATATCTACACACATATATCATTATTATCCTTTTTATTAAATTATTTTTCATATTATCTGTTGTGATTGTAAAAAATAAAATAGAATAAAAAAAAATATCCTTTTTTCGGTTTGTTGTTGTTTTTTGAGTAAATCTTTTTTAAGAAGACAAACTCTCTGCAAAATTTTTTTGTTTTTATATGACTTTGAAATGGACAAATTAAAATGTTCTTCAAAAATTTTTTTACTTACGATTATATTACATTCAAGTGTAATATAATTTATATGAATGAATGTGTTGCATGCATTCATACACATATATTTTATTGTAATTATATTATTTGTATATAGGAGACTTCTCTTTCTTAAAATTATCATTTTGAAGAGAAGAGGATTAAGTATTGACTATAAGTATACATTATATTGATACACATATATATATGTCCAAACAGAGTGTACCAACAAAAGGTTATTGTATGGCAAATATTTGTTGGGAACCTTACAGAATTGTATAACACCGTCAATACTAGCAAAGTCATCCGGCACTGTTTGGATCCAATACAAAATATACAAAATTTTCTTCAATAAAGTTTTAATTATGAATCGAATTAAAAAAAATGGGTTTGTGTACGAAATTTCTATCCTAAATTCCCCAAGACAAAATCGCCATGATAAAATTTTCAAAGACAAAACCCCTGTGACTAGGCCAAGATAAAACCAACATAATATAAAATTTGGTCATATAAAAAAGGTAATTACAAAATAGTTCAAAATAAATGTACAAAATAGAAGTGTACAGTGGTTAGTACAAAATACAAGTGTCCCAAAACAATTATTAAAAATTGCTTTGAACTTGCCATTACTATATAGTATATATAAGGTATATTCAAAACATAATATTCTACCAACGAGAGGTATATATCAATCAATCTCAACAAGTGTCTAAAATCGTTAAGATCTTAAATAATGACTTCCTAACATCATCACAATTCAAAGACATGGCCATATAGATTTTACACAAAACAAAGATACGATATTAGAATTGAAGTAAGCCGGTCAGTACAAACAGCTCAAAGAGTCTCAATTTCGAAAAAATAAACTCCCAAAGACCCAAAGACAAACTCTCAAATACAAAACGCAACAAAAAAAATGCCAATTAACATTTTTCCCTTCTTTTCGTATGTATCCAACAACAGTTATTCCAAGTTAAAAATTCCCAAAGACCATATTTCAAAAGACAAACCCCCAAAAATAAAATCACCACAAACAAACCCTCCAAAAATTAAATTCGCATTAAATATATTTCCCATTTTTTGTATGTATCCACCTGGGACTACGTTAAACAATTTTGCTAACTCTAAAAAAGCTAAATTTTATTTATCCATTTTGTAGCCAAGAGAAAATTACGACATAAAACAAAACTGCGTCTTACAACGTAAAACAAAACTGACATTTTTTTTTGTGGATTTTGGACTTGGAATTGGATTTGTGGTCTTTGCGGATCTTGTCTTTGTAAATTTTGTCGTTGAGAACTTATGCTTATTTGCGACTCTGTTGTTAAAAATTTTTTTTTTTTATTATTTCATCCCTCTTCTAAAAAAAATTGGTTTTGAAAAATATTGTAGAAGTCACATCACAGATAATCTCGAGTACATCCTGGGGCCGCTTCAAAATCTGTAGTAGTTGTAAATTTGTTTGAATTTGTCCTTCAGTATAATATGCACAGTTCTTTTTAATTAATCAGGTACCATTAGCTAGTTTTGGCTGATTTTAAATAGAAGAACTGTTAAATCTCCCACTTTTAGCTCCAGCTGATGAAGGAAATATGTAAAAAAGCCTTATCGAATTTGAAATACAAAAATTTTGAAAATTCTATTTGTTAAACAGCTAATTTCCATTGGTGAATTTCATTCTTCTTTCGCAAAGTTGTAGTAAGCTCCAAGTTTGCAGATAAAAATTACTCTTACTACAACAGCTTCATTTCATTTAATGTCGTGTCATACTTCAACTTTATTAGTTTTTGTTCAGAGTAAAGCAGAGCATAGTATCTGAGTATCGATTTTCAGGTCTGTAGCACCTTTGGTTTTTAAAATGAAATATACCTAATAGGTACTGAAAGCTGGATGGCAGTTATCCAAACCATTCAGAAACATTTTAGAAACGTCTGAAACACAGCAGTTTGTTCATTCTTTGATGGAGTAGCTGAGTATCGATTTCCAGAACTATTGATTTTTAAAATATTCCTGATAGGTGCTGGAAATTGGATGGCATAGTCATTCAATCGATTCACAATTTTAGAAAACGCTAAAACACATGTTTGTTCATTTTTGATTAAGTTATCTGAGTACAAATTTACTAATCTGTAACAGTTTTGATTTTTGAAATTATTCCTAATGTGATTGGTTGAGAGCTGTGGTGTGCAAAATATACCAGTTCGAAATCAACTTAAATCAATTGTAGCATCAACCCAACCTATGGTCTAAATATAGTTACGACACGTCCAGTGGTTTAAGTAGAATAAGATTACATATATATCTATAAGCCAACGTTTTTATATATTTAAATACATATCTATATACAGGGTGTACCATAATTAACATATTACACATAAAATGTTAGTTGAAAACAACTAGAAAATTAAAAATTTGTATAAAACTATCTTGAGTTGTTCAATTTTTACTTTCTAATATACAATACATACTAACATTTAATTTAACACAGGGTGTTTATAACTATAAAATAAATTTATGTAATTATAAATTTAATTAGAAATTATTAAAATTTGCATATCATTTTTACTTTTAATAAAAAGAACAAGTTCGATTTATTAATATTTAATATTTGAACATTGTACAAAGATATAAATTTATACCACCATGGTATCTATATACAGGGTGTTTCAACAGAAAAAATATGCTAGTAAATATTGATTGATGTTAGTTGAACAAAATTTTTAATTTCTTTATAACTATAATAATTTCGGTTGTTTATAATTTTTTAATTTAATTTTGTTGCTATAGCCTTTAAAAATTATGGGACCTTGTAATTTTATTTACTTATAGCAATTTTTTGTATTTATTTAAATTTTTATAAAATTACTACAATGTATGTATATAAGATTTTATCAAAATATTGTTTTTTAATCCAAATTTCAATAGTTATTATATACAGGGTGTACTTAAAATAACATCATATTTATCTATTAACAATCTCAATCAGATTTTCATTAAAAAATAAATTTACAAACTAAACTAAAACTAAATTTAGATCTAAATATAGAAATCTCATCATCAACATCATCACTGGCCTGCAACTCTATCAGTGGGAGTGTGGGACATATTAAATGCCCTATTATATGTTATATCCAGCACACTTTGTATATTCATATTATAGTATTTAAAATTAAACAAACTTTTTAAATGATTAATTATATTCTCTGTTTTGAAAGGACATGAAAAAGGATATTTATATTAAATGACTTTTTTCTTGATGTTTTTGCTATTTTTTGGTAAAGTTTTTAAAGAATCTGAGGTTGACAAATTATTAAAAATTAATAATACTCATATTTTAAAATATGGGGTATACTGGAATAGGATTAAAGTAATTTGACAATAAACATTGTTTGTAATTATTCTTTTTGGTTTCTCAAAGAATATATTTTGATTAGAATCAAAAATAAAAACAAAAACAAAATAATAAAAAATTCGTTATATTTTAAAATATTTTAAAATAATAACAAGAAAAAAAAAAAAAAACAATATAATAAAAATCAATGAACAATTAATCAGTTTTTAAATTTAAAAATTTGTTTATTTATAATGTCAGTATAACATGGAAATGAATTTATTCATTGAATTAAGGCATACCAAAATTAAAAGGATTAAATTTAAACATTTTTGCTGTTTTTTGTTTTTAATTTATGTCGGTGTAATACTTTGGGGAATTCAGGACATATGAAGAGTTCGATTTTGGTAGAATAATTTTATACTTGTTTTACTGCTGTAAGAGCTCATTATTGGTTTAATAATTTCATTCTTTTTCATTTTAATTCAAAAAATATATTATTGATATTCTCACATTTTATTGCAATTTTATTGCATTAGTGTTGTCGCTTTGCTGTAATTTATTAACAGGATTTTCACCGCAGCGCGCTTTGGTGTAATTTTTAACATGATTTTAACGCAGTTTTGGGTCATTTTGGTATTGTGGCAATTTATAGTACTATATTTGGACTAGAGACCTCTATTTTTTAATTATAACTCAATTTAAAGCCAAATTTAATGTTTTTAACAGAACAGGAATTTAAATATACTGATATTTTTCACTATCAATGAATAGGTATAAAAAAAAAACAATAATAATTTTGATTACAACTTAGTACTTACTACGATACACATTACATTGTCTATACCTAAGTACCTACCTACATTTAACGATGAAAATAAAACTCATATATGCTACCTATGCTATGCACTCTCTTGAAATTTGTATAAATAGGATGGTGTTCCTATTCAAAATTCCAAATACATTTTAATTTCCAATGTCGTCAGCTGATTTCATCAAAAATCGAATTTATTTTCATTAAATTCATTAACAACTTTACATATTATGGATAATAAAACGAGTGCAAGCACATTAGAAAAATTTGTTTTGAATTTAAATATTATTTTTCGACAAAATGAGTTTATTCGAAAAACAAAAAATATAATTACTACAAAATGGGCCTTCCAAAAGGTAGCCTTTCAATTAACTATTTTGATAATATCTTTGAAGCCACAAGCCACAAAGACTGTGATTTTTGTGATTTATTGAAATCGTATGAAAATAAAAATGTAATCCATAAAAATTATTTTCGAAAATTTGTGGCAATTTTACTAGATTTTACGTGATTTGGAGACAGTTTTGGTGGCAGGTAAAACGGCAACACTGTAGCAAATTAAATAAAGTCTCTCTACAATAATTGGAATTTTTGTTTTTACATTTTGTTTTGACGTTTCTACGTATTATTTCAGCTTACTTTAAACAATAAAAATTAAAGATTTTCGAATTTTCTTATACCATGATTTTCAATAACAGATAATCGAAAAAATTCCATTTGGAAAAAACGAAATTTCAAATAACGATATTTTAATTATTATTACTATTAATATTATTGAATTGATCACAGCTTAAATTATGGCCAATTTTATAAGCACTAGCTGCAGGAGCTTTCGGCTTATATATTTTAATAAATTACAAGCCGAACAAACAAGGTCCCTGATTTTTTTTTTTTTTAAAACATTTTAGTTTATTTGTCGCAAACCGAAATCCACAAAAAAAAATCCATACATTCAAAATCCATAAAATTGTGAAAAATTATAAATCCTGAAAAAAGGAGATAATATCCTCGCTGTCTCCGACAGCGGCTATGCATAAAAATAATTTATACAAATATTTTGTATATAGCGTAGGCGAAAAAACTTTGATTTTAATCCAGTTCTGAAATCTTTCCTAAATCAGAATTTCGCACAAAGTGCCGTACATAATAAAGTGGAATGCATAAAACCAATAACAAGGATCGTTTTTTTTTTGTGGATTTTATTTTTTTGTGACAAAAGCCATTGTGGATATAGTCTTTTGTGGATTCAGTCGCAACTTTGTTGTTTATTGGTAAAATTTAATTTCATGGATAACATCAATATTTTTTTTTTTTTTTTTTAATTAATATTTGACAATTTGAATTAATTTTTTGATAATTTCGAATCGATGCATACTCAATATTATTTTGTATAGAAATTTATGTAGCTACTACTCAGTAACAAAATAGTTATTAAAATTTTAAATAACCACATTTTTTCCAATGCTATGATAGAAAAATAATTACCTATAATCTATTGAGCGCAATAGAGTAATTTTGTATCTCCCCATATTTATACTTATTCCGTTGTAAATAAGAATAGAATTAACTTATTTCAAAAAATTTCTTTACAAAATAAAAATTACAAATTTTTAAATAATGATTATAAAATACAAATACAAAAAATTGGGTTAAGTTAAAGTATTTATACTTACAGTTATTAGATCATTATAAAGTGTGGATATTAGAATTGAACTTTAGCAAAACCATTTTGTTTCGCAATACTCCCACGTAACATTTTTATTGCTATAAGACTCTTGCGCACTTTTATAACACTATTATAAACACTCTTATAGTAGTATTAGTGTTAATTTGAGCGCTCCACAATTGTTGCGAAACGTTAAAAATACATTATAGCACTAAAATGGAGAATCCTATAAGGCACCGAAGCCAATTGCTGTAATATTGTTATAGGATTAGTATACATATGTGTTAGTGTAGTTGTGACCAAAATGCAAAATATGGCTGGAAAAGAAATATCATTGACATTTATTATAATAATACTTCGAAAAAATACATTGCCCTTCAAAACAAAAAACAACTTTTAAATAAATAAAAAAAAATATATATATTTTTAAATTGCACCTTTAAAATATTAAATAATGTACGTTAATTAATGCATATTCCATTAATATAATGAAAATATGAAAATACCATTATGACAACTCCCACAATTGCTATGATAACATTCTTATAGCAATATTAATCACATTATTCCCATAAAAACATCATTATAACATCTTTAGTGCTTATCGGGAGTCATATAGGACTCTTATAGCACAAATTTTGCTTTTATAACAATAAAATGTTTTGTGGGCTTTTAACAAGTTCAGACATTAGAAAATATTGGAAACAATTTATTATTAATTCGCCTTTTTCAACATTCTTCTTCTTTTATTGTCTATCCATAACAGGATGTTAGCAGTTATATGATATTGGCAACGATGCTCTGATAGATGTTTCGATTTGAATGATCGTTGCTGAATGGATTAAATCGCCAATGTTTCTGATGCCTGTCCAGTTTCTAATGTCTCTGTTTCAATATTAGAAAATAAAAAAGTAGTAAAATATCTTGAGCTTCATTTACATCGAACTTAAGATTCATTGATAATGTAAAACGTGCAATAGATAATGCTAATAAATCGCAGCGATGATTGATGGCAGCGAAAAATCTCTTCTACCATAAAAATATTAATAAAAGAGTTGCTACCAAATACTAATAAGACTAACGCTTGCCTATTCTGTAGTGTACACCTATCTGGCATAACATTGGCGCGAATAGGGTTTGTATCAATAAACATAGAAAGCCTTAATCTGAATCTGAATACAAACATTTTTTATCTAATAAATATTTGTATAAAAAAGCAAAAATCATAAGAATCCCCGTGTAACATTTTACTGTTATAAAAACAAAATTAGTGCTATAAGACTCCTATATGACTCCCGATTTATAATATTGCTATAAGAATGTTCTTTAGAAGACATTTTTTATATTATAAAGCATTTACATACAAATATAAAAATATGTAATTAATATCAATCTCCCATTCTCATGAACTAAATATAAAATTATTATTTTAAAATAAAAACTAATATCTTTCTCACTCCTTTCGCATAACATAAATTATTTCAAATGAATATAATTTCAAAATAAAAACAAATACATATCTATATTAATCCTATAACAATATTACAGTAATTGCTCCGGTGCCTTACAGGATTCTCCATTTTAGTGCTATAATATATTTATAACGTTTCGTAACAATTGCGAAGCACTCAAATTAACACTAATACTGCTATAAGAGTGCTGAAAATAGTGTTATAATAGTGCGCAAGAGTCTCATAACAATAAAATTGTTTTGTTAGTCTATAATTTTAAAATAAAATTAAATATTTTTCATTTTTAATATTTAATATAAATAAATTAATTAATTATTAAAATTAATACGAAACCATTATAATAGAGTATTAAAAACCCTTGAAAATGGTTTAATATCACATATATTTTACCATATCACAATGAGGAGTACATCAAAACGACTCCCCTCACGAGTTTATGAGCTTCTGAATATTTTTCATCTTTTCAGACATAAATACGGTTACATCCAAAACTAAAATCATAACTCTATACTATTTTATCAATTAGGGGCCCAGATGTAAAAAAAGTTAAATACAATAAAGGCAATATTTATAGATATAATATGAAATACCACATGTCTATACCGGATAAAGATAAAACTACCTCCGATCAATAAATAAATAAATAAAATAAATTAAAAACTTTTAAAATCTGGTATACTATCTAGATTTTATTTAGAATATCTTACGTGGACAGAATCACAAGAATCTAAGTTCTTAGAATGACAGAAAATGATAGAAAACTACCCGAATATTCAAACGAAGAAATATCAGCATACAAATATTGAGTAATAGCAAGTACTAGCTGATTTAATTAATTATCGAATGATTATTGAAAGGAAGGTAAAAATATAAGAAACTGGACGGGACTAAGAACAATTAGAGAATAAGTGTATACAGCCATAAGCATTTTCCCCGAATAGTATAGCGAATTTATGACTTAAAAAAAATGCAAATTACTTCCCAAAGTCGAAATAACAATAGAAGAGAAATATTTTTATTTATTTATTTCAAGCTTACATCAAGCAATTACAGATTACTTACATCTATAAAAAATTAACATTTGAGAAAAGAAAAAAAAAACTATACTTTACTACTACTAATTTCAATAAATCCTAGTTGGAGCAATGCACTTTATTGTTTTTTACATATAATTCCAAGTCTATGAGATTAACATTGTTATGGCGTTTCCGAACCTCTCGCACTTGCACTTGATACTCGCACTAAACCTGTCAAATCGCATTTGATTTGTTGTCAAAATTTTAGTGTAGTCTCAAGTACACAAGATATCGCAAAATTAAATTTATTCAATTTAGTGCGATTTGACAGGTTTAGTGCGAGTGTGTGCAAGTGCGAGAGGTTCGGAAACGCCCTTAGAAGCATTTACACAGAGACTTGGCATTGAGATTTTTTTTTATTACATCTACTAATTTAAATATTATTATTATTATATTTAATCTTTATTCTCTTAAAAACTCATCAAATTTCACAAAAAAATATCTCAGAATACCACCAATAACAAAATCCATGTTTTAAATTAAAAAAAAATATATATATGTGAAGCAAAATGAAAATATAAAAATAGATAGGAGAATAGTAGAGGTATTTTGTATCTTAAACCTAGTTTTAAATACCACTTTAAATTTAAATTTAAACATAATTAATTAATTTATAGTGGGATAGAACCAACGTTTCGTCTAAGCTGCGCACGTGCGCAATTGCGCACTAATTTTTTTTGAATTGCGCATAGAAGTTTGCTTGTAAATATTTAATATTTAAAAAAAGGTCCCAAGAAAAATTTTTTTAATAAAAAATTCAAAAATTCAAATAAATATTGTCTTATTAGTCTGTGCAAATTGTTATGGATTTAAATAGTATACCCAAATTAATCAGCAAAATCGCAGCAAGAGAAAATCATACAGAAACCATTTCTAGAACAAAAGCTTGTTAATTATAATAGATAAATTTATGAATTTTAATAGATAATGTTGTTCTTGCCATTAAAATGAATTCTTCACTCAGTCGAAATTAACAATAATTTTGCGAAATATGTAGAGATTTCAGAAAATTGGAGGAGTAAAAATTATGCTTTTGAATTTGTTGAGTGTATCAACCACATTATCCAACAAGAAATATTAAATGAAATAAGAATGGCACAATTCCATTGCTTAATAGTGGATGAAAGCACTGATATTTCCGTTCACAAAATGTTAATTATTTATATAAAATACAGCTTTAATTTTAATTAAAAAACTGTTTTCGCTGGAACATAATATAATACAATTAAATGCATGGGACGGAAAATCAATTGTGGAGTCCATAAAATGTTTTTATAAAAAAGATGGTTGAAGATGGTAATGTTAACATCTGATAGAGATGCTGGAAGAATATAATGGATTTAAAGCATTATATTAACACAAGAAATTTGTCACTTAATTTAGCAAATTATCACGCATTATGTGGCACATGGAGAGGATTTGGGAATCGATGATGGTTGGAAGTGTATAGCTCTTATTTCCCAAGTAGTAACATTATTGCGAAAAGTATATACCAAGTTTTGATGTTTTACCAATTAGAAGTTTTGATGTTCCGGCCTCTTAATGAAATACTCTGGTTTTCTCGTCATTTTGCAGTTATTCCGTTTATTTGGAATTATGATGTCTTAATAGAATTTCACAAAGAAAAATTTATAGTTCCAATTCAGTTGATCCAATCTCAAAATATTGCTTAACAGCTTTAGAAAATAATGCAAATCGTATAACATCGATACAATCAGCATTAAATGATGTTTTTATCGAATTAACGAAATCATCAAAATATTTACTGTCACCTATAGAAGCGCATCGATATTCTAAATCGATCATCACAAAATTAAAAGAAATCAGTATCTTGGTGATATAATTTATTGAATTTCTTGAAGATGAAAGTAAGAATAATATGAAAATATCATCTGGGATTTAGTTTTATTTGTTAAAAAATTCTGCTACCATTTGGATAAATGATTTCCTAATGCTGACGTGGACGTTTGGAATGCTTTTTATCAAAACGCTATTATCAACATGATTTTAATTATGGCAACAAAAACTTTAAAAAATTAATATTGAAATATGGGAATCTCATCCCAAACATGAATAATAAAATAATAATGGATGAGTATAAACATTTAAAATATTTATTTACGGAAGAATTCAAAAACAATAGTCGAAACTTGAAGATAGTTTTCAAAATATAAGAATTTTGCTTGATATTTGTGGAACCTTTCAAGCGTCGAATGCTGATTTAGACTGATGAATTTGATTAAAACTTAGAAATAGGTTAAAAGTAAATCACTTGGGTAACTTAATAAGAATAAAGTAACACTGAATAGCGGAAAATATTATTGACTGGGAGAAAAACAAAGACTTAGAGAAAAAAAAATAATAATGTAATATGTAATAAATAAAAAATCTATTGTAGAGAAACTTCGACTTGATAATACCATAGTTTCATTTTATTTTTAGTGATAATCAAAACTTTCAACTATTTTTTATAATTTATTTTATCCCAATGACAAAAGAGTACTGCACCACGTCTAAAAATCCAAAAAGCATTCTTCATCGGAAATCGAATCTGAAGGTACCTTTCGGTTGACCAATTTGACCACCCAGCATGTCACTTTAATAAAAATATTACTCACTAAGTCACTTTAATTAATAAATCTACCCCATTTAGACCATATCGTGATGGTATCAACTTAATTTCATTCCTTTTGAAAAATTTGGGCTTACTATTACATGCCTGTATTATCATTTGCCTGCATTTCAGTTGTATTTTTTTCATTCATAGATCATCTCTAGCTTTTCATATTATTTTAAGGTTCTCATTTTCTACTACCAATTGGATTCTGACTCTTATATTTAAAATTGAAATATAACAAATATTAAAATATAAAAATACACAATTTTCAGTATCGCAGCGCCACTTATTGTTCTATTGAGTAGTTAAAACAAAAAAAAAAAAATTAATAACAAAAACAAAACAATAAAAAATTATAACCGTTAATTTATAAAATTTTCACTTTAATGTATCAGTATCAGTTTTGAATGAATGAAAATTAATTGAACTCTTGAATGAGAAACTTTTATTTAGTTCAGAAAATTATCAATGACTAACCACCAACTCTATAATATATAGCATAAAATAAAAGAAAAACTTTTGCTGAAGGGTTATGCAATTGCAATTAAACTTCATTAAAAGTTTTCTTTTATTTTTTTTTTTTGTTTTATTATTTTTTTATTTTAATTATCGTAAATTATCTGTTTGGTTATCATTAATTTTATTAAAAAAAAAAAATAAATAAAGAATAAAAAAACATGAACTCTATCTAGTTAACTTTAGGATCCTAGTAAAAAAACATAATTTTTATAAATTATCCTTAATTTATTTTTTCAAAACTATAAAATATCTTAAACTAATTATTTATTACTTGTATTAAGTCCTTCAATTCTTATTTATACTCTTAAATGATCAATCATTAGGTTTGGGTACACAATTTTAATACACTCCTATTATTGTAGTTGAAACTATATTAGAATGTATAATTTGAAGCAGTTCTGTTTAGTTTAGTTTAGTTTATAAAGAGGTGGTAGCAAATTGTTACTGTTATGACAGTAGGCGACGATTGGAACCCCATTTGAACTCCTTTACTGATGTAACCTCTGACCCCCCGTCTCTTTCACTACATCACAATACGATTTAGACATTTACCTATTCTTTGATCCGTGCTTTACTTTTTCTTCGACCCAGCGTAACCGTGATGAATTTAAGGATATTCGAAAAAAAGAAATATTTGAAATCTCTGTCAGGTTATCAAACATATATACCCTCCAAACCATATAGTTTAAATTAGATAAATTAGATATAAAAATATTTAGCGATGATAGTTTGAACTAGAATAAAAAAAAATTTGCAATACTTTTACTTAAAATAAGGTTTGCTCCAGTCGACAGAACACTTAATTGTTTTAGTTAAATTAAGTAATTTTTAGATATGATGATAGATTTTTTAAATTTCTTACTAGCAGGTTGGGTTGGACTAATATTCTTTTGGCATAATTTCTTGTTTCTATTTCAATAACTTCTATTAATATAGGTAAGTTCTGAAGATTGAAATTTTTGATATACCATGATAGCGCATTAGTAATCATTCTCATTGTTTTTGACTGGAATCTTTAGATTATCTTCAGATTTGGCATCCGTAAGACCATATTGGCCTATGTAAGACAATATTGGCCTTATGATCACTTTGTAGATAAGGACTTTCATTTCCAAGCTCAAAATTATGGTTTGCTTCTAATAAGCCAGTGCATAGAGATTGTTTTTAGTTTAAACTGCATTGTTTTTTGTCTCTATATGCTCGCTCCAGGCTAATCTGCTATCGAGATGAATTCCTAAGTATTTTACTTGCACTTTTTAATTAACTATTTTTATAATTTGTAATCAACTTTAATTAAAATATTCATATTATATTTTATACCAGTTAACAGCAGTTCTCTCGTTAGAGATTAATTCCTTGAATAAATAAACAAAACAATGAGAAAATACAAAGAACACCGCAACGTGAGCTAATAAGAGATATTTCTACGTAGAACAAGAAGTGAAAAAGCCACAAAATTTATGGAAAAATTTATAGATTAGACAAAGTATATAGTTTAGTCCTAAAACTTGAAGACTGAAGGATGTTGGATTTAATCAAAAATATTGTTATTTAGAGAGGGAGGACCAGCTAAAAATATTACACCAATGATGAAGAACAATAAGAAGAGAACAATAATAAGAATTTGCAGAAAACAAAAAGAAGAAAAAAAAATAAGTTAAAATAGAAAAATTTGGGGTTACTATCACATGTCTGTATTATCATTTGCCTGCATTTCATTTAATATAAATATTCTGTAAAAGACGTAGAACTTGGATTTTGAATCTAACTCTAAAATCTACACTCAGAATCTATATATATATGTATATAGATAATGAATAAATATATATATATATATATATATATATATATGTATGTAGATAATGAATAAATATATATATAAAAAGTATGTATATATATTAATATTTATCGTATTGAGTATCCAGTATATTCAGTCAAATGCAATGCAGGCAAATGTAATACAGGCAAATAACAAGAAAACAGGCAATTAATTATACTACAGGCATATATGACACGCCCCGAAAATTTGATATTTAAAATGCACTCTGAACATTTTTGATATTTTCAACATTTCAAACATAAAATAAAAAATTATTTTCTTAGCGACTTTATAAATTAAAAATGAAATTTATAATACCTCACAAAAAACACATTTCTATACAATAACATTGTAGTTGGGTAGATTATATAAAATTTTAAAGTTTATTCTTTTTTGATCGATGATTTGGCACTTTTTCCCAATATAATTCAAATAATTTAGATTAACGTCCTTTAAAAAGGATATTCAACATTTGTAGCAAATTTTATTTTTACTATTTATTATTAATTTTTTTTTACTTTATTTTTATTTTAAATTAAAATAAAACTATTTTAATAGGTAAATTAGAGAATTTGGGTTATAAAACTTTATTCATTAGTAAAATAAAATTATTTCAATTTTTTTGTTATTCTTGTTTTTGTTTTTTTGTTTATTTTGTAGTGATAATGCAAAATTGGTTATTTTTCTGGCATTCCGATAAAAAATTATCATTCTTAAAGATATTAAAATAATTAAGAAAAAAAAAATAAAGTAAAAAAAAATAGGATAGTATAGAAATTTAAAAATAGTTATAAACTAATTTATCGTATATTAAGGGGCCAGAGGGAAGGGAGAAGTAAATACGGATATTGATTATTGATATTATAAAACTAGTTCAAACAAATTTTCAAAGTATATCACAAATTTTATAAACGAATTGTGATGAATGAGCTAACTTGTGACATATTGTTGTTACAGTGACGGCTGAGGTTGTTATCAGACTTTAAACTAACTATAAAAGGTAATAGTAACAGTTAGAAGTAGATATTGACGCTATAGAAATGATAGAAAATAGGAATAACATAGCTGAAAAATCCAATTAGTAAAAAACAAAATAAAATTAAAGAATAAGGCGAGTCTGCAACAAAATAGCGCAATGGAAGACCATTTCGAAGGATTAGAAGATTTGAAATATATAGACACAGTACTATGCAATGATAATATTAACTAGTTAATGTATTGATTTCATCATTAATATATTCCTTATACTTTTTATACTATAATTCTAGTTTTTAGTTCTAATAATAAAGCCTCTAAAACAAGAAGTAAAAGTATTTTTATTTTCTAGCAAATTATATTATGCAATACTGTATACGGGAAAAGGTGCAAGTATAGTACGCGGATGCTACAATTCATATAAAATTATCAATCAAAATTATTGAGTAGGATAGGCAGACCAGTAGTAGCCTGCAGAAATAAAACATGATCTCTTACTCAATCAGACGAAGAAAATTTACGAAAAATATTTGAACCAAAAGAGGCTTGGCTAACAATAGCTGTATTTGAAGAACAAATAACAAATTGTATGAATTTATATATAACGAAGAGACTGTTAAGTTTGTTAAATCACTAAGGGCCCTATGACACATCAATCAATTTGTCAATCATTGGTCAATATATTGTCAATCATTGACGGTTGATTGACCGTTGATTGATGAGAAATGATTGATGGTGGTTCAATCATGCTGTCAAAATCAGCAGAATTAAAAAAGTGGCTTTTGGGGAATGTTCAGATAATATTTTTTGGGAATGTTCAGATAAGGTTATAATATTAATTTGTAATGTAATTCTAAAAAGAATAATTTTTATATTAATTTTAATAATTATAGCAATTATTGTAAAAAAAACAATTGATATATTATTCAAATGTGCAAAAAAATAATTTGTTGTTTTTTATACAAAACATTTACTTTAAAAATTCAATTTAAACCGAAGTCAAAAACATTACTCCAGAAATTAATTAAAGATAAAAAGATTGATGAGTGCATGATTGATGTGCCATCGGTCATTATTCTTTTCATCAATATAATGTCAATATATGGACGAAAAGATCGATGAAAAGAATGATGTGTAATAGTCACCCAAGATTAAGATCGACACCAGGATGTAACTCTAAAACATTTTGATATTGACATTTATATTAAAAATTAAAATTGCACATTGAATTGCATATAAAACAATAAACAAAAAAAAATGTTTTTATTTAACTTTTATTAATCATCAAGTTTTAAGCCAAAGCTATCAGTATTATCAGCTTTGTCCGGTGCTTTAAGTTAACGTTATTGAAAATCAATTTTTAATGTGAATATTTATGTGAATTATTTAAATTAATTTATAATTTTTTTTTTTTTTTTTAATTATATTTGAAAACTTTAACTCATCCATCAATATTTTTAGATTTATTTTTAATAATAAAATATCTGTTGAATTCAAATATGTTAAATTTTTTTCATATTTTATTTTAAATTATACAATTTTTTTTAGTTAATTATATTTAACATTAATATATTCTTTTTTTTATATTTAATTATTATTGTCTATTTATTTATTTATTTATTTTAACAGTTGATCCTACAAATAAATCTGTAGGCCAACTTTATAGGTCCTTTTCCCTTTCGAAATGTGGGCCTTTTTTATTAAACTATATTAATTATTTGATATATATTTTTATATATTATATATTTATATTATTTTTTTTATTAGTTATATATCTTTATTAATTATTAAATTATATTTGAACCGATTTGGTTGTATAGATCACCATTTGAAATTATTTTCTTTTTTACATTATTTAATTTTAAATTTTTTAATTATATTATGTAAAATTATATTAGATAAAATGATTAAAAATTTATAAAAATAATTGTGTTCAATGATTAATCATTGAATAAAATATTGCAAAAAATCGATATGATGCACTCATTGCCTAAAAAATAATTTGAATATGTTTTTTTATTTATTATTTTGATATAAAAAATTATTTACCTGTTGAAATGAATTCAAATTTACATTAGTAAGTAAAATTCCATTTAAAACAGTTGTCTTTTGAGATCGTACAATTATTAATAATAATAATTTTTTATATTTAATACTAGCTCCAGTCCAATTTTGATTATATGCAGCATCACCAACAGCATTACTCTATTGTATAATTTAAATTAAATTTAATTTTATATTTAATACTTAATATAGAGTTAAGCATATTATATATATTAATAATTATTAGAGGAATATTTCATTCATCTAACACTACTGGAATTCAACAGTATGTCTTGTGTTGTTATATTATTTATACATTTACTGGTCTTTATCTTTGGTTGATTGTATAACTTAAGTCAAGAAGTTATAAACATATCTGTGAGTTATAAAGAATCGGTCAAAAAATTTTATATTATACATAAAAGTTATTAACGATTCCAGACCAGAAGGTACAAGACGTCGGGGCAGACCAAACTTTCGTTGGAGAGACGAAATATCGGCGTATTTAAAGCAATTTCGAATCTTCAACTAGAGAGAATCCGCCCGTGACCCGCAAAAATGGAGAATGTTGATGAGACAGGCCCAGGACCTACATGGTCTGTTGGCCACCTAAGTAAGTAAGTACATAAAAGTTAAAAATTATAATACTTATACAATACAAGATATGACTAAATTTATAAAATTACTAAGCGTAAAATGAGTCACACTGAAATATAACGCTGTAACGCTGTTGTATGGAAACAATATTATTGTTGTAATTGTGTTAGCAGGTGTAAAAAAATACAGTTATAATGTAATAATTAAAAAAGAAAAAAAAAACAAGCAAAAATGAAACTATTTAACTTGGCAATTATAAATTTATTTACAAATTTGTTTTTTTATATTAATTTTTTATTAATTTTATATAATTTTCCTTTTCGTCTTCTTAATAAAATCTCGATAGCTTATTTAAAATAAATTCAATTATATTAAAAAAAAACTATAAGATCAGACAGCTTTAACCTAAGCTATGATCAATTAAATTAAATTTACACCCATATTCTCTTAGACCCATCGTTGGCGAGAAGAAAAAATTCATCTCGTCTCGTCTCGCTGAATATGCATTTCTGTTAGACATTGTAAGCGGCGCGATAGAACTTTTATTTGTTGGTAGTACTGATCATTTTTTACTGTCAGCCAAAATTATTCGTATATAAACAAAATATGGATTATAAAATTTTTGGAAAGTATTAGTGGGGTTTAGTTTTAAAATATATTTTAAATGAAAAATAAATATAAATATATTTATGTTTTAAATATTTTTTAGTTTAGTACATAAAAAGTAGTAAAACAGTAATAGTAATGTTTTTTTTTTTCAAAACAAAAACACAATTTTAATAATAATGCAAAAAAATAATGAAAAATTGTATTAAAATAAATTATCTATTCAATTTATTTATTTAATCAAATTTTTTGATAAAAAAACACAAAACACTTTGACAAGATACTCTATCGCTTACAATTTTTGACGAGATAAAAAATGACTATCTCGTCTTATCAAAGATTTAACAGAATACAAAACTATCTCGTCAGAGATATTCTCACGCGATCTCGCGAGATGGGTCTAACAGAATATGGGTGTTAATTATCTATTACATATTTGATATACATGAATTATAAAAGAAAATGTATTACATATTTATAACAAAATAAATAAAGATGTAAAAAAATATTAACGGTGAATTGATATGAAAGTTTAAAATAATTGCAAAAAATTGATAATTTTTATCTTAAAATTTAATCTACTATAATTAAAAAATCAAGTACAAAAATGCAATTATTTAAAAAGTATTTGATTTCCAATATGTAGTTTTAATTAATTGAACGGTTTATTTATTCAATTCAACACTACTGAACTCATCAACTCTGTGGTATTGTAGTTTATTAGTTTCTAAATAATCACTCATATTTTCTTAAATGTATCATAATATGAAAATTACACTTCAGTATTTTTGTTTTAATAATAGAAAAATACTTTTTTCTATTGTGTTAAACGCAAACGTGAGAGTTTCAAATGGACGTTCAAAAAAACGTTACCAGTACTACCAACATAATAAAATTTTCTATCAAACATTTAACAGGACGTTACAGAAATACACATTCAGCTATAGTCTCTAAACTATAATTTTATTATCATATATTATAAATTTTACTAAATGGGAATTTTGTTCGGTTTTTATAACTCACACATAAATTTTCCTTTTAAAATCTATATATATGAGTTATGATGAAAGTATTATAATTCCAATTGGAAGTTGTCTAGGTAGTTTCAACAATGCAATATTTAACTTTTTTAGTAGAGAATTTTGTTTGTTCTAAATTGGGTCATTCCAAATATTTACCGCTTCAGAAATTTCTCCGAATCGCATTACCTCGCCCACCTTAATCAACCTATACTATATAAACTTATCATACCAAAAATAAAAATATAAACTTACCACAATCATTAACTTATTACCAAGATAACAGAATATATAAACTTCACTTAATATAAATGATAAAAATGATGAATATCGAAAAGTACCATAAAAATCACGTGTCATTAATGCTGTAACACCCAGAAAACATAAAACCATTATTGATGAAAAATATTTATAAAATACAATTGATGCGAATGTTTTATTCATATTATTTTCTAAACTATATTATATAAATAAAAACAAAAAAAAAAAATGAATATATATAAAATAAATTAATTAATTTAATATATATTTAATAGAAAAAATGATTTAAATTTATTTTAATAATATTTACTTTAATAATCTCTGATGATATTGAATAATTTGAATTAATTTCAATTCATTTTCCTCATTAATTGGATTCAAATCTGTTAAACGTTTAGCAATAATTTGAAAATGTAAACAATAATAAAACATAAATCCATAACATAATAATTCAATAGCATATACAGCATATGTTATATTAGTACCAAAAATCATTTGATGTACATGTATTATTGCATATTGATAATATGGTATTTTATTAATATCAATAAAAAAATCAGCTCTTATTGCAAAATTTCTTATTATGGTACCATGTTGTATATATGCACTTAAATTTTCAAATATACCTTTTAATGAAAATATTGTAACACAAAATAGACCAGTTGATGCAAAATTTTTTGTTATTGTTTGTACAATTTTCATATATTCTGGTATTTCATAATATTTTTGTAATTCAATTGTATTTGGTAAATCCATATTTAATACATTTTTCATTTCAGTTAATAATTCTTTACTATTGGCAATTACAAATAAATTTATAAGTGTACAACTATATAATACATATACAAATGATTCTAATACATCACCCAATTTATTTTCATTTGTTTGTAATATTATTAATTCTTTACGTAAATTTGCCAACATTGTTATTACAAATATTAACATATTAATATTATTTAAAAAAAACCAAATTTTTCTAAATTTACTTTGATCATATTTGGAATCACGAAATGGTGATATACCTAAATAATGGCAAAGTTTAATTGCAATTATTAAAAAGCTATTTGAATTATAAAGTTTTTCTGATTTTGTAGATTTTTTAAATATTTTTAACATTTTTTTTTTTTTTGTTTTTTATTATTATTTTTTATTCTTTTATCAAAAACTTACAACTTCAATGTAATAAAATAAACTGATTTTATAAATTGAAAATAAATTTGATATTAAAATATTTTAATATATGAAAATGGATTATAATTATTAATAGTATATTATTATTATCATTATTTTTTAATTAAATTTAAAAAAATATATATTTAGGTATTAATTGAAATTTATTAAAAAATTCATTTTCTTTAATTGAAATATAATTACATAGGTATAATTACAGTGAGATTCACTATTATTTAAATAATTCATATTATATTGACAATAATTTTTTTTTTATATAAATCTAATATTAAATTTATGGAATGAACTCCCTAACTACTTTTACACAGACACAACATACACAATCGTATTGAACTATTTTCTTTCTTTTTATTTTGAATTTTTGATATATGGGAACATAAAATTTATTCAGATGATAATAAAATTTTGAAAAAAAAAAAATCTATGTGTGACTCAATCCTACCTTAAACTGATCTAAACAATTTCTATCTTTGGTTTAACAATAATAATTTAGTTCTTGGAATAGTCTTAGAACAATAGTCTTGGCCGAAACAAGCACACCCACAAAGAATAAATGAACTGAATAAGTTAGCCCTATAGATTGGAAATGATGAAGGACATTATATCCACCCACTATGTTCCAATGATGGTGTTGCAGTGAAGTGATAATAATCCGTTTCCTGAGCGAGATCCGATCGACATAAATAAATTAACTTTTAAAAAAATAATTGAAGTGAAACATTTTTTTGAAAATCAATGTTTTTGCAGCTTTGAAATTGTTAAGTCATATTCTATATATATATAACTCTATTTTATCTATATACTAATATTGTTTTCTATTTTGGTGCGTGTATGAAAGTGTTAAGAGCAACAATATTATATTTTTCATAGTGTCAGAAAATGTTAAGATCCCTTAGCTCCAATTTATTGCTTATTGATGATATTTCGCTCAAAAGTACAGCAAAAGTCAGTGGAAGAACGTGTTAAATGCAGGGATTTTGAATTGGAGCCATTGTGAAGTTTTAAAAGGACACAACTTTTTTAAAAAATATTTAAAAACTAGTTTTAATTTTATACTGATATACAAAACTAAATAAACGATAATATAGAAAAAAAAAAATGAAAAATGTCATCTTTTTCAAGATTTAAAAAATAAGAGCCTTCTTCGTCTAACCCCTTCAATGGTTAACATATCATCTTTTAGAATGCATACTACATGCATAAACTTCTTAATACAATGGGTCTTCGTCTATACGGTACGTACTGAAAAATATGATAAATTTTAGTTTTGGTATTCTGCGAAGCGAAATAGCGATACTGATCGGTTTTTATCGCAACGTTTCGATTTTCATGGTATTACGAGAATCGATTTTTTTTGTTCGCTGTTAGAAAAAACGATAAATATATCATTATAGAAAAAATTAGTGAAAGATGGCGAATGAGAAAAAGTAAGTATATAATTAAAGTAAAATTCAAGTAAACTAATTTTATTTATATATATATATATATTTAAAAATAATTATTAAATTTTATTTTACATTTTTAATTATAGAAAAGTTATAAATAGTAGGCAGTTTGAATGTTTGTTGGTGCAATGATTGTTACATGTGTTCCATCAACACATCCAATAATTCATGGAAATCCAAATTTATTATAAAATCCCAATTTGATGGATGATTTTGCTTATTTTTGGTTTCAGGAAATTTTATATATTCTCGAAACAATTCCGTCTCAAATATTGACAATGTTTCGTAGCTAAACCTACCAAAAAATCGTTCCCCACACCTTTTTGATAATTTCCTTCAGCAAGGAAGCGCAATGTTCCAGCCAATAGAGGGTTTTACTGAATGTGGAATAA
Organism: Argyra leucocephala; assembly: GCA_963942445.1. NCBI lineage: Eukaryota > Metazoa > Arthropoda > Insecta > Diptera > Dolichopodidae > Argyra > Argyra leucocephala. The sequence goes on along the minus strand of OZ012681.1, from coordinate 115,535,604 downwards.
TTATAGGATTTAAATTATTGTCTAATTTATCTAGAACCATTACAAAAGTTTCTTTCGAGAGCCTGATATACTTAATGAATCTAAAAAAACCAATAAAATTGATCATTTTTTTTTTGTATTTCATATCATATTCATACATATGTATATAGTTGTTATAACTTATACCTACGCTAAAATAGGTAAATCTAATGGATTCGCTTTATTCCTCAATTCTCTTTTTTTTATTCTAAGTAAATTCATCTCGTCCTTCTCATCAGACGATGTTTCGTAATATAAATGCAAAAACATTTTTTAATATCTATAAAATTTGAATTTAACTTCACTTAATTTCACTTTTCAAAACAAAAAATTAAAACAAAAAATGTCAAAACATAAAAAAAAAAAAATTTGACAGTTTTAACCAGCAATGCTGCCAGTTTTGAAAAATATCGTCTAATTTGCTTCTCAGAATACCAAATGTGATACAATGTGATGCTCTACCGGTACGTAGCGAAAAAGTGATTCGCTTCTCAGAATAAGGCCCAATATTACACTTCTTAATCATAGTCATACGAACCATATACATATATCAAAATTGAATTAATTAACTTCTATGACTCTTAGAATACATATTATGGTCTGTGTGGCACTATTTCAAATATATATCCAGCCCAGTCTGCATGAGAACAGCCTTTTTCATAATCTACAAGAGATATCTCAAATATACTAACTATCTATGTATATCAATGTATTGGTGTAGTTAATTTGTCATGACTAGATTTGTAGATTTGTAGTTAATTTGCCATGACTAGTTTTACTCGAGGAATAGGTAATGATAATAATAAAAGACAATCTAACATGATACAAAATCGATTCATTTTGGTTTACGTGCAATACAATTTCTTGATCTACATCTTTCAATTCTTATATTCTGGATCTACATCTTTCAATAATGTTTTACGAATTTTTTTTTATTCCCACAACACGTGTACCGAATAGGACAAATTTTGCAAAAATTAATCACTGATTTGAAGTTATACAAACTCAAAGTTTTTATTGTAAATTGAATTTGGATGAAGTTTTTTCATCTTTTATTAAACACTACAGATGCAAGTAATTAGGCTTACAAAAAACAAGCAAGTCGTTAAAATATTTTGAAAGAAGACAAAAAACTTGTTAAAGGTCAAAATGTCCCAATATTTCTAAAACCATTAATGTCAATATATATATATATATCCCATATATCCAATTTTACCTTCTGATAGCATTGCAGTAGTCACTCATTAGATTAACACCCTGTATAATAAAAAATTTTAATTAATTTCAATTACAAAGGGTTTACTACCACTTTGATTAATATTTAAATACTAATTATACATAGGTACACATAATATTTATTAATAGTATTTTAAATTTATTTAAATATTAATTATTAATATTAAATATTTTATATTACTTTTAAATATATTCAAAAATATATTCCTCTTTGTAATTCAAATTCTGTTATTACAACATATTAAAGGTAAAATTATAATGTTAATATCACCCTTTAATGAATATACCTAGGTGTCTTATAATTACACAGTAGTTTAATTTGACTAACATTGTATAAAAAATTACATATAGTTGAGAATATATAATATAAATAAATAAATAAATAATATGTTATAAAATATAACAAATAATGTTTGAGACTTTCAGAAAAATAAGAAAAAAATAACCTTGAAAAATAAATCAATACAAAATTTAGAACTTGCGAAATTTTGTAAAATCAACATTCATGAAATTTCTAATATTGAGTCAATTTCAATGTATTAGTATCATAACAGTAATTTGATACAGTAAAATGTAGTATGGAATGGATTTTATAGTGTGATACTTCCCTATTAATAAAATAAATTAGTCACAAGCACTGATTCCGAGAGACAACAAAACTTAGAATAAGGATACAAGAAAAAGACGAACATGACAACAATCAAATGTAGACAGTAAGATTTCAAAAAAAACAATTTAAAAATGAAATAAAAAAAATATTCTGGTTCGGATGGGTCACACAAAAAACCCCACATCAATTTATTAAAACCCAGATTTTTCTGACGACATAAAAACTTAAACAGCAAGATTTAAAAAGCGAATTCAATAATTAAATAAAAAAAACATAAAAATACACCTTGTCGGTTATTGCCTCTAAGCCCCAAATAAATATACGAATAAATAATTAAATAAATAAATGATCTTATTAATAAATAAATAAATTAATTAAAAAAAAAATAGTAACATAAATAAATTAACAAATAAACAAATAAATAGACAAATAAATAAATCAATAAATAACTTATTTTTCTCTTATTTTTTTGGTGGATTCTGAGGGAGGTGTTGTATCGGTGTAGGACCTAATGACTAAATCTCAATGATAGCTGTAATTGATAGCTTTCCAAAAATATATATCTTTAGATCCTTTGAGGACGAAAAGGACATCCTTGTTGTTTTGATGTTTTTGTATAAAAACCGTTATATCTGTTAATCTATTAAGGGCCAGTTTTCAGGTGAACACTTAAGTATCAAATCAAACTTAAGCTACACTTAAATCAAAAATTGTGTTTTTAGTTGGTACTTAAAACAATACTTAAGTGGCACTTAAGCTTGGTAAAATGACCCCTTAAGCTACACTTATAATTTAAATATTTTGATAATCTTTCTTACACATCTTTCTGACATTTACACTTTATTTGTCACTTGTATTGCATTTTAACAAGTGCTGCCATTGCAAATAACCGAAAATGACAGCTGAAAATCAATACTTAAGTTTTAACTAGAAAACTCTATTTTTTTTTAAGTGGAGCTTAAGTGTCGAATGATACTTAAACTTAAGTGTAACTTAAGTACTCACCTGAAAACTGGCCCTAAATATATATATATATATACTCAGTTATATATTCTAGAAAGATAACGGTTTGTAGCATATTTTAACATTTATTTGAATAGTGTTTTTATATAAAAAAATAATATTAGGCCTTTTACAAAGTAATTAATGTAATAAGCTTGTGTTACATTTACTTCAGAAGATTGTTACTTCGTAAAAGGCAAATTCCTAGTTTTATATAGAATAAGGATAAAAAATAAACAATTTTTTTTTAATAAATAATTATATCTTCTAAACTATTCGACGCAGCCATAAAATATGTATGCATGAGTTACAGATAAAAAAGAGACATTTCTAACAGTATATAAATATTGGATGGGTTTTATGGTAAAATTTTTAGGTATTTGGTTTTTTAAGAAAAAAAATAAAGATTTTTTTTTCCAAAATTTTTCTACTTTGAACTATAATATCTTAATAACGGCAGCTCTTAATCATCATCAAATAAATGTTAACATATGCTTCAAACCGTTATCTTTCTAGAATAAATAACTAAATATATATATATATATATATATATATATATATATATATATATATATATATATATCTAATAGATCAACAGGTATAACGGTTAAATTATATTAAAACCACAAGGATACTTTCAAATGTCCTTTTCGTCCTTAAACGATGAGATGCGCCACTAAAGATATATATTTTTGAAGAGCTAACAATTACAGCTATCATTGAGATTTAGTCATTTGGTCCTACGCCGATACAACATCTCCCTCAAAATCCCCCCAAAAAAATAAGAGACAAATAAGTTATTTATTGATTTATTTATTTGTCTATTTATTTGTTTATTTATTTATTTTATTATTTTTTTAAATTAATTTATTTATTTATTAATTAATTCATTTATTTATTTAATTATTTATTCGTGTATTTATTTGGGGCTTAGAGGCAATAACGGTCCAGCTATCCTTGGGATATTCATTAAGTCATTAAGTCGTACGCCGATACAACATCTCCCTCAAAATCCCCCCAAAAAAATAAGAGACAAATAAGTTATTTATTGATTTATTTATTTGTCTATTTATTTGTTTATTTATTTATTTTATTATTTTTTTAAATTAATTTATTTATTTATTAATTAATTTATTTATTTATTTAATTATTTATTTGTGTATTTATTTGGGGCTTAGAGGCAATAACGGTCCAGCTATCCTTGGGATATTCATTAAGTCATTAAGTCGTACGCCGATACAACATCTACCTCAGAAGAGCCTTATTTTGTCTATTAGTATTTGGTTATTATTTATTTATTTGTCTATTTATTTATTTGTCTGTTTATTTGTTTATTTATTTATTTATTTGGGGCTTAGAGGCAATAACCAAAAATAATAAAATAAATAAATAAACAAATAAATAGGCAAATAAATAAAAAGATAAATAAATAAATAAATCAATAAATAATTTATTGTCTCTTATTTTTCTATTAGTACTTGATTATTATTTCTCTATTTATTTGTTTATTTATTTATTTTATTATTTTTGGTTGTCGCAAACGTTCCAAAACAAAGTGTTGCGAAACATTATCAATGCTCCCTGGTTTTGAGATCTTAAGATCCCTATCATAAAAGACGAAATCAAAAAACTGGCAATACGCCACAAAATTTGTCTTTCTCAACATATTAATACTGAAGTTTTACGCTTAGCTGACAGTCAAAACTTTGTTAGACGTCTTAAACGGACCAAACCGTTTGAACTGTGTTAGGAAAAAGTCTTTTATCTCTCAATAATTCCTCCTTATGGGATTTTGATTGATCAAAGATATCTGAATAGAGCCAGAACTGTATTAATGGTTGCCTAAAATACTAGTTTTAATATAAACAAAAGGATAGTAGTTTTTAGTGCGTTAAAGTTGACACAGTCCTTCACTTCGTTCCCCCCCGGAAAATAGAACGATAAATGAAGACTCTTTTGATAATTTTCTTCTATCTGAAAAAAAAAAAAAAATTGTTTGTCTATTTATTTATTTATTTATTTATCCATTTATATATTTATCTAATTATTTTTTTATTTATATATCGACATATTTATTTATATGCATATTCATTTATCTAATTATTTCTTGGATATTATTATTTTATAACACTTGCAAATCCAGTCAAATTTCAGGCCCTCTTATCTTTGGTGATGTAAACCTATATATTATTTATTATTTTTAATATATTTCACAAATTTGTAACAGTTGTAGAACATTTAAAGCAACTGAAATTGCATCAAAGTCCATTTTTAATATTGATTTACAAACTTAAATTAACATCAAACTTATTATTTTCATTTGTTTACTAATATTATACTACTTTGAAAATAATTTTCAACTATGTTATCTAAACGAAGAAGGAAGTGTTTTCATTGTGAATTACAAGTGTTGCATAAGCTTTGCTTTGCGTTGCGTTGCTTCGCTTCGGTTGAGAATCCATGGTTATGTTTAAAATGGTTTATCACCGTATTGAGCTTTATAAAACCCACAGATAATATTGTTAATCAATCGATTTAATTTAAAATTGATGCGAAATTAATTTTTTACCATCCATAAAAATTGAAAATACTATCTATACTTTTCTTAATTAATTCTTCTTTCATATATACCTTTATTTATTCCATACGTATATTTTTGTCAAATACTTATATTATTTTGACATTTTAATCCTATAAAATTCCAATTGATATTATAATAACCATATACATAGAGTCCAATTTTATATATTTTTACCTTTATACATTTATTATTATTATCTTTTTAGATTTAAATACAAATAGAAACCAATTTTTTGTTGTTTGTTTTTTTTTTAATTATTATTTTATTTTGAATTCTAAAGCCACACAAATCACAATGTAAATTAGGTATATGGTGATGTTGTATGTATGAATGTGTCATATGAATTTTATATTTTAATTAAAATTCATAACACATGTCATATGAGATATCATCAAAAAAAGTTACAATATATATTTTCATTTTCTTTTTTTTTTTTATTGTTTTTCTTTTTATAACTGGTATATAATTAAGCACCCAAAAAATGGTGCTCATATCCTATTATTATTCTCTTATATTCCAGCTGTATGTGTATGTATATGAATGGATTGTCAGCAACAAATTAACTTTCATTATAAAAACAAAATAAAATAATATACGATATATATATATATATATATGTATATGTATATGTACACCTAATATCGGACACGTTTTTTCTATTTTAGATGACACCAGTTATACATCTATTTATCCCCTTGATAAAATCCGTTTTCCTATAGTTGATTTTGTTTTTTTGTTTTGATTATATCCATGAAAACATGTATTTAGTCAATCCCCCTTTCTATAGTTTTTATTTGTTTTTGTTGTTTTTTTTTTTTGCTGAAATAATTGCCTTTTTTGACCACTTAACGTGTTGTTATTTTGATGAACGTAGATATACTATATTATATACGTACAAAATGTCAAGTCTCTTTGAATAACAAAAAGAAAAACAAAACAGGAGGTATAGTTTTGATCCTTTTTTTTTTTTTTGTTTGAGATATTAAATTTTGATATCCTTAAAATGTATCCGGTTTTATATGCATTTTTTTTGTTTTTTGATTTTTGGTTTTTCTATACATATAAATATAATAATATGTATTCTGTTTCTGTAGACATACATTTTATGTACTCTGATGGTCGTGTATAGTAAAACTACATTCTTTGAATAAAATAAAAAAAAAAAATTAATTCAGGATATTCTATCTTAAGTATGAGAATCAACGGTTCATTTCCGTTTCTATCAAATGCATAAACTTTAATTTCATACTTTATCTCAACACTAAAAGAATAAAAAGTACGTATATATATATATATGTGATGGAAAGAAATGCTCCTTTGAATAATTCATTATCTGTGCTAGAAATGTACAAGATGAAATTTTATTTTGATTGACAGGTTTTATTCAAAAAAAAAAAATAATAAAATAAAAACATAAAAAGTGAAAAAGTTTTCAACTTTAATTCAAATGCACTGTAGATGAGTACGTTGACGTTTTCCTTTACACATATATATATATATATATATAGATAAATGGTTTGGACAGTAAGTCACTATGAAAATTATCCCCCTTATAAGCAGCAACATAAATTAACTGGAATGTTTGTCCAATTTGTTTACAAATCATCATTGCCCTGCAACTCCATCAGAAGTGCATAAGAAAAATTACTTTGAAATCCTTTTCTGATATAATCCAGCAGTTTTACATGGCATGTCATTTTGTGCCGCTTTTTTCAATTTTTTATAATTTTGTTTAATGATGTCTCTTCATCTATTTTCCACCCCAAATATGGGAGACCGAATGTATCCCTTGTATTATAATAGGTTGAAAGATATAAAGCATTTCTATTAAAACATTTCGCAGCATCCTTCGGAACAAAAAAAATGTGTTCGTGCCATGAAAGTTTGCAATTCATTTTCATTCCAAAAATTCCGAATGAAATGAATTGAAGGGGCTTGGAGAAGAAGATACAATGCCGAACTATACCAGCTGTTCATGCTAGCTGCCAACGACATGGACCTAGCTAAAAAAGTCAGAAGAATCAGAATAAGACGGCTTCATTGGCTAGGCCATGTAGAGCGTATGGATGAAAATGCTCCGGCTAGTAAACTCTTCGAATCCAAGCCCCAGGGAACGCATCGTCGAGAGAGGCCACAGCTTCGTTGGAGAGATGAAGTATCGGCAGACATGAAAAAGCTTCAAATCACCAACTGGAGAGATTCCGTTCGTGACCGAAATCAATGGAGGACAATTTTGCGCTAGGTCTGTAGCGCCCAGCAAGTAAGTAGGTAACATTTCCGAATATAGAATATTTGATATTAATGGGTTTTGTTTTGTTGATATGAAGTAACTCTCGTTTTTTGAAGCATTAAATTTTACTTTATTTACACTTCCCCAGTCATGTATTTTTTGAAGATCGCTGTTTTGAGAACAAGATAATATGTTATTTCGTTCTCTGTGAACTGAAAACTGGGTCACTTCAACAGCCTCGTTTCAAAGAAATTCAAGGACACTATCATCAGCGAAGCTATGAATCTAGTTTGAAATTATGGATAGGAAATCATTTATAAATATTATAAATCATTTTGAAGAAAGAACTGAGCATTGAGAGACACCAGTATTGAAAGCGAATTATTGTGATATAAAACTATCCCTGTATTGAGTGGTTTGAAAGCAAATTTCAAATCCATGTATTGTAAATGTTTCTCAGTCCAAATGCGTCTAGTTTTCTTGAAGCATGGCAGACGCGATCAAAAGCTTTGGATACATTTAGGGCTATAGTTTTGGCTTCACTGTATTTTTCTATGCATCAGCGGTACCATTTTTTCGTCATACATGTCGACCTAAAGCCACATTTGCAATAATTTATAAAAGACTGTTCTATCTCTAGATACTTTTTGAATTGAAACTTAATGATTGTTTCCATCACTTTTGATAATATTGAAGTCAAAGCAATTGGGCGATGATTCAAAGGATTGCTTGGGGCACCAGTTTTTGGGATTTGCTGCACGTGAGCTATTTTCCATGAAAATAAGTAAATACCAGAAACGTGTAATGTATGGAAAATTAAACTCGTCCGTAGTCTAGCTAGGGTGTTTGCACACTTTTTAAGGACTTTTTTAAGGACTTTTTTTAAGAGGAAGGGGATATTATCAAGACCGGTAGATTTTGCTTAGTGTGCTTAGTTTGTACACTTTTTAAGGACTTTTTTAATTACTTTTTTAAGGGGAAGGATATTGTCAAGCCCGGTACATTTGTTTGAATTCAGATACATTAGAAATTTTGCAACAACTCGCGGACAAAAATAAACTCTTGGTAGAGGGCGATTGTTGTTGCTGGTAATGTAGAATTTACTTTTGAACATTTTTGCAAAGTAGGTCTGCTTAAAGTCTGCCGGATCTGTTATAACAGTATTATTATCAATGGTGTTGCTGATAATGAAAAAATGTTGTTTTATTATTTTAGCAAATGTTCACAAATTTTTGCTGCCATTTGGACAACGAATTAGTTTTTGTCTTAGACGATTATCAAGTAGAAATTTTGCTGTTTCAGTACTCGTTTATAACTATTACTTATTAGCTTGCTTGAAAACTATCCGGTTGTTTTCGTTCGGTGTTTTCGGGTACGATTGAAAAGCTTTGGTTTTCGTTTTAACTGCATGATTACATAAGAATATTATTAAACCAATTATATTTGTCAGTTGGTTCAGCGCTCATGTGCTTGCGTGGAATGAAAAGGTAAATTCCAAGCAGTAGTGTACTAGAAATTTCATTAGCAGTAACATTTCTGAGACAAAAAATTTTATTTCAATCAAAATTTTTGAGAAAAAAAACAATTTAAATCGTCCAATTGGCCTTACCATATTAGCCATATTTTCAGTTTAGGTGGAAATTTTAGATGGGTAGTATTGATTTATATTGGAAAATAAATATTTTATTCAAAAGAAAATGGAAGATTTTATACGAAAATTAAAATTACCGCGCTATTCATCACGGGGATGGGGTAATAAGACAATGATGATTAAAATAACATTTTTTTTTTTTTTTGATTGCAGAAATCCGGAACTGAATTCATTTCTGATGAACTAAAATTGAATTAATAATTTGCTTTTGTTTTTATTTTTGTTTTTTTTTTTTTGTAAAAAATAGTTTGATGTACCTAGCTTTTTTAGTGTTCCACGTTTCCCATGTACACCAAATTACAACGTGCTACACTCAACTACATTGGAAAGTCCAAAGTAACGCGATTATTATGTATTATTAAATTATTAGAATGGAAATTGAAATAAAAACTAATGGTAATATCTGTCACATTCAAATTTCCTTTTTTTCTAGCGATTTTTTTTACTTCTATAATATTATTTTGCTTTTCCTTACCGTTATGTAGTGATTTATATAACAAACATTTTACACAGATTTTTATTTTTTTCTTTACAAATTAATTGAATTTTCAGTTAAACCGAACTGTTCGAAAAGTTTAATATTGGATGGCATGGTTTGATTAGAACAGGAAATCGTTATAAAAAAAATCAAGGGATAATAAAAATTGCATTCATTTGCAGTTGTAGGTGTGTATTTAAAATTTTACATTTCTGCACGAGCCTGTTAAAATCATTTGAAAATATTTCAACTTCAAAAAGCAGTTTAAAAAATAATAATTTGATATTATTATATTAATTTTTCAATAGAGAAATATTCCAAATTGGACTTTGTCCACTATAAATTGAAAAATTATTCACCCATAATATTGAGGACTCATAATATTGAGGACTTGTCTTACGAACACAATCGCTACTGACGCGATGCTTTGTTAATCTGCAACACGCCGAAGCGATGTTTCTAACTTGACGCGATGACAAATATCAAAAGCTTCGTATGTGGTATTACTGGAACACTGAGTACGAAGCGATAGCCATTTTATCTCATTTCAAATTATTCAAGCCACGAACTCTACAGCGTTCGTAGTTATTTATGTTTTTCCTCTGTTGAATTTTTTGTAATATATTTCATGTAGAGGGTCTTCCCAACATTCCCATTTCATGACTCCGCCATTGAATATTATCAATGAAAATCAATAGTCTTGTGTTGATGGCAAGAGCGATTATTAACATGTTTGAAAATTAATTATAGCTTACTACCACTCATAATCTTATACATTTTATTATTCATCATCATTGTCCTGCAACCCCATCCGTGGGGCATAGGGCGGAAGCATTTTATTATTGATTATGTTAATACCTATGGGCTACAGACTCTGAAAGGTCTAAATCTGGCCCAAAATTTTATTCAAGTGAATGCAGTTTATAGGCACTAAATTATATGCAATTTAATATGTGAATTTTTCCATATCTCCAACAAAGCTATATATATAGACGTCTCTCAAGGATTGAATTAGAAAAGTTTTTAGAACAGAAACAGCTATATATATAGACTCCGTCGACGTCGCGTCTCTCAAGGATTTTCTTCAATTCGCTCTACATTAGCCAGTGAAACTATCTTAATTTGCCTTTTTTGGGTATGTCCATGTTATTACTTCATCTCCCCAACAAAGTTATATAATCATTTTATCTTTCCAACAAAGCTATATAGACTCCGTCGACGCCGCGTTCTACAGGGATTGAATTAGAAGAGTTTTTGAACTGAAACATTTTCTTCAGTTAACTTTATATGACCTAACCAAAGCTTATATATAGCTGCTGCAGAAACTTAATAAAGCTAGCTGAACTTATGTGGACTCCTGGGCATGAAGAAATGCAAAGCAAAGAAGAGGCAGATGTCCTTGCATAAGCTGCGAGGTGCGAAGAGTTAATTCTTAGGACCAGAACCAAGTATTCCTCGTTCAAACGCCTACCTACAAAGAATTGTTTCCAAGTGGGAAACAACAAAAACCCAAAACACATGGAATAGTTGCCAAGGACTTACACAGTCTAAATTCTTTTTCAAACTAAATATCCATAGATTGAATCAGATAATCAGGGAGACTTAAATCTAATATCAAAATGCTGACATGGTTTATTACAGATCATGGCACATTCAACAAGCATCTGTTCAAGATTGTTAGATCGAGCATAGATCGATGTAGATTTTGCTTCGAAGAGGATGAGAGAATTTGGTTGCGACGCTATAGCTTGCAAAAGATATAAATATTTCCAGGAATACAAATCGCCTGATTCTGACATCAAAGCAATAATAGCGTTTATCAAAGACATACACTTACAATTCTGAGATAAACAGGGAAGTACAATAGATTTTAAAAGGTCGCCAGCACACAGAACTCCCCATTTAAAAAAAAAAAGAAAAAATAAATATAACCTAGCCAGTGAAGCTATCTTAATTTGACTTTTTATGAGTAAGTTTATGTAGCTACTTTATCTCTTCAGCAAAGCTATAGTCTGCGTTGACTTCGCATTCCCAGGGATTAAATTAGAAGAGTTTATAGAGCAGGAGAATTTTCTTAAATTCCCTCTATATGACCTAGCCAGTGAAACTGTCTTAATTTCACTTTTCTGGGTAAGCCCATATCGTTAAAAATCTGATTTCTGAGTTATACCTATTCCTCCAACAAAACCCTTCATCAGACAAATTTTTCCTTCGGTACGAAAAATTTTTCTGTCAAAAATTACAAGTAAATGTTCACTTTCTTTTGGTAGAAGTTTTAAACTCAGCTGTTTCATCATCATTGTCCTACGTTTTTTATACTGTTTGTGTCTTGGTATTTCGAGACAGGAACTTTGAAGCCCACTGTTTCATCATCATTATTTTGCAATCCCATCAGTATTACTAAACTGTTTAGACAAACTGAAATAACAACAACTGCTTTCAATGGTAATTTTTCGGCTTCAATATCAACATTATTTATGTAGTTGATGTTTGTTTCAAGGTTGAATGAATTCCTGAACAATGTATCAAAAATTTTTAATTGGTATTTCGGGATAGAAATTTTGAGCCCAGCTGTTTCATCATAATTTTTTTGCACCCCAATCAGTATTACACAGCTGTTTAGGCAAATCAAATTGGCTTTTCAAAAATTAATTTTTCGGCCTCTTTCAACATCGACATTATTTGTGTGGTTGATATTTGTTCCAAGGTTGATGAACCCCTAGATCATTGTAATGAATTATAATATCAATTACTATTAATTAACATTTAATTTGTTGATTTGAATTAATCTCTACAGGTAAGGTATTTTTCTCTACAGGTAATTAACCTCTAGAGTTTTTTATCATCATTTCCATCATAAAACCTCATCCGTGGGAGCATAGGCGAAGTTCTTAGGCGCAATAAAACAATAATATTCTTTAAATATTTTTATTATATAAATATTGATTTAAAAATAAATTATTTTAATTCATAAATTTAATTTAGTTCACAAAATTCAAAACAAACAAAAAAAAAAGGATATTTGACACAAGGATTAACAATACCATAAAACAAAAAATGGTAAAACAAAAAAAAACCAAAAACATATTCATTTTACCCATATAAACTTAACATACCCTCATTGAAGTGGAGAAACAACCAACATGAAAAATACAAATGAATGCATTTCACCTTTAGTGTCAAGAAGACTCCCATCATTCTAATTCTTTCATTTTTTTTTTGTGTTTTTGTTTTTCTTTTTTCAATCTTTAATTTTAATCGCAACTCACTGTGAAATCTGTGACACTCATACCTATTATAAAAATATGTTTTATATATATATATACTATATGGCATATATGTATATGATATATACCTAATATTATAGAATACCGCTGTTAAATTACCCAGTCAGTCAACTGGGATTATTTAAAAAAGGACTAGACTATAGAGAAAATTTTTAAATAGAATTATCGGATGCAAAAAAGGTAAAGAAGACAACATTCATCTTTCTACAATAATATAATAATATTATTATTATAATAAAAATGTATATTTATACAGTTGTATTTACATAATGATGTTGTATATATAGTACAGCATAGTCGTTGTCTTTGATGAAGAATGAATAAGAATTAATCAAGTTTAATATACATGTATAAACTCTTGTACTAAAGTTTGTTTCCGAAAACAGAACAAAAAAACAAAAACTGAGTCGTTCATATTATAAAATTGTATTTGATCAAATTATGCATACATTGGGTTTTGTTAAGTTCGCATTTATATAAAGAAAAATACATATACAATATAATCGTAAAGAATATCCGATTGAAAAATACTTTTAAGCATGGTATTTTGCTTTTGTCGGATGTTCAAATGGGAGATATAGAGAGATAATAAAATAGGGAGAGCAATTAATATCTCATCTACTCAATTTTTAATCCATTTGCTAGATATTAACAAATGTTGGCTATAGGTCTGTCTTTAACACTGTAACCTATTATATTAGATTATGTAATTTCGGAAGGGGATCTGTCCCCTATATCACCGCAGCCGCAAATGGGCTTATTGTGATGGATTACTCGTGTTTGTTAGTACTAATTATTGGTCGTCTGAATCCTTAAAGATACCTGACCTTGTAATCACACTTACAATATTTTTCAATGGTATGCTGGATAACTCCCATTGTTCTGTACCACAAACCTATACGAATAAGCAAGCAAATTTATTGTGTATGTCTCTTAAAATAAATTATTTTCATTAAAAGAGCATATTGCACATCCATCTTGTACAAATTGGGCACCCATAAAATTAAATAATAAAATAAAAAAAAAAAATAAGTTTGTTCCAGAAAAATTAATTCAAATATGTATCTTGATTGATTTTGATTGTTCCCTCATCACTTATACGTTTTTATATTTCTATTCCACCTTTGTCAACACTTTAACAACCCATAAAAGTTTCGATATGAACTGTACGTTTGTTAGTATTTTTACGATACAAAATAATTGTAACTGAGTGACTTACAGGACCTCAATTTACTTCTGTTACTGTATTACAATAATTTTTCTATAAATGAACCAGTTTACTCCTTTGAAATCATAATCATAGTAGTCTGTTGTCACTTTAGTAATATTTTAGGTGAGCAAATTAGCAGATATTAGATATATAAAAATATTTGGCAATTTTACATAAACGTAGAATTGTCAAAATAACTTCTTCGACCTTTACAATTATTTTTTTTTTCTACGTCTTCTGCATCTTTGATAGCTTCTATACATTAAGGTATAAATTGTCCAACTTTTTCATTACATACTATCAAATTCCATAATTATTATTATTATTAAAATTTCAAATAAATTATAGTTCTTAAAAGAATGAATACAATTCGATATTTACTGACCCATCCGTAAGACATCCTTAAGAACTCAAATGCTTAATTGAATTGCAATGCAAACGTCGATTACTTATGTATATTTAAAAGACTAGTCATCTTATGTATCTAAAAATAAAAAAGCTCATTTATGGCTGCGGTAATATGGGGCTAGTACCCAACCCAGTACATGACCTAATCTTATATCTAATCTTAAAACGACAAAAATAAGTTTTACTTTGGTCATATGATTAATAAAAAACAATAATAACAGTAACAAAGAAAACAAAAATCAAACAAAGAATAGCGAAAATAAAAATGTCATGTCTGCCACGCAATATCTAAAATCAGACAGGCATACTAACTAAGCCTTGGTTATCTTACCGATTCGATAAAATATAGAAATTCACTTTTAACCATCATTGGTTGACCACCGCTATAACAATCCGAAGTCTGTCTATACACAACAAAATAAAAATTTTAATTCTTATATTTAAAGCGTCTCAAATTATTGTCTAAAGGTTCTAACACGACTTTGTCGCAGCGTAGAAAAAAAACGTTGCTGATATAATCAAAGGTTTACTGTTATTTAGACCATTAATCGAGCACTAATATTTTTTTCTAACTGATTTACTCATTTCTAAATTTGGTATTCTCTTTTTTTATTTATAGAAAGAGAGAGAGAGTGAGAGATTTATAACCTAATTGTTAGCAGGGTAGATGTGATAGGTTGAAATCCCTTGCAAGATCAAATTAGTCCATTCTAATGGACTAAAAATGGCGTAAGCAATACTAAGCAGAATAGCAACAGTCAACCGAGAGATATCTATAGCTTAAGGGTTAGCAGGGCAGATGTGGCAGGTTGAAATCCCTTGCAAGATCAAATTATTCCCTTCCAATAGACTAAAAATTGCGCAAGAAACACTAAGTAGAATAGCAACAGTCAACCGAGGCAAATCTATAGCCTAAGGGTTAGCAGGGCAGATGTGGCAGGTTGAAATCCCTTGCAAGATCAAATTATTCCCTTCCAATAGACTAAAAATTGCGCAGAAACACTAAGTAGAATAGAAACAGTCAACCGAGGCAAATCAATAGCCTAAGTGTTAGCAGGCTAGATGTTGTAGGTTGAAATCCCTTGCAAGATTAAGTTATTCCTTTCTAATAGAGCAAGCAACGCTAAATAGAATAGCAACAGTCAACCGAGAGAAAATCTATAGCCTCAGGGTTAGCAGGGCAGATCTGGCAGGTTGAAATTCTTTTCAAGATCAAATTAGTTCCTTAAGTAAGCATGGTGGATGTGGTAAGTTGAAATCCCTTGCAAGATCAAATTTGTCCCTTCTAATATACTAAAAGTGGCGCAAGCAGCATTAAGTAGAATAGCAACAGTGGAGTAATCAACCTCTTTGGAAAAAATAACTATGAATGAAAACTGAAGTACATATATGAGCTAAGCCGAATCTGTATAATCTTAGCAGCAGGAATTGTGAAAAGGAATGAAGGAAAAAAATGTTAATCTTCATTTTCTAATCGCACGTTAAATACAAAAAAAAAATGCTATATGCAAATTTTTCATATTCCCCGATCTTCCACCAATTGGCCTATTTCCACAAACACACATTTAGAAGCTTTACCACACATTTAATATACCCTCTGACCGACAAACAAACTTTGTGGAAAAAATGTTCTGTATTCGTTTATTGATCAGAGGGTATATTGACATGTATACTAAAGCTGTAAAAATGAATACTCGTGGAACTAGATTTGGATCTCTAATCTTATTTATACAGAATTGAATATCAAACGACATAAATTTAAAAACCATTTTTAATTTCTTAAATTGAAACAAAATTAAATTTTAATCGATTAAAACCACTCTGTTTGTCTTTACTATTTGTCTTGGCTTCTACGGTAGTTGATTATAGTCTACTGTTGCATGAACCACACCTATATGGTCAATTAGAAAGGACTAATTATATCTGTCAGGGGATTTTAAATTGCCACATCTGCCATACTACCGATTAGATTATAGATCTCTCTCGGTTGACTGTTATTCAAGATATGACAAGATATTCTATTTAGTGTTGTTTGCACCACTTTTAGTCTATTAGAAGGGGCTAAATTGATTTCGCATAGGATTTAAACCTGTCACATCTGCCATACTATCGATTATAGTTATAGATCTCTCTCTATCTAGAATAAAATAAAATATGCACAAAATAACGCTAAGGTATTCAAGACAATCACTTTTAGTCAAGACAATCAGTCACTTCGATCTCTAATGCTTAATACAACTTATCATATATCATTTTTAAGCTAACAACACATTTCACTGGAACATATATATTATATTTTCGTAAAGTGTATAGTATACATCATATATTTCAATATAAATACGAATTTATAAATTTTTGATACAAGAGTTTAAAATCTACATTTTTACACAAACAAAAATAAAAAATAACAACCTTAAGGTGAGAACTTTATAGAATATCTATTTGTGTTCTAAATTTTTGGCATAAATAAATTAAAAAGAAAAGCGTCTTAAAATGACAAAATGAATAGATTATAAAAATTGTGGGGATGGCAGTAAGGCAGGATGAATGGAATATGGAGTGGATTGCATGAGAACATAAGTTACAAATACAAAATTAATAGATTCAAATATAAATGTAGGTAGATAGAAATATGTATATTTTGTTTACGAGTATAATACACCACCTACAATTCTTCCACAAAATTGTATAAAATAACATATATATACATATATTATATAAATATTTAGATATATATATATATATATATATATACATATATATTAGTAATAAAATTCATTGTAAAAAAGGAACAGGAAACAGAAGTGTTTATTTATGGCTGACTATACCCAACACAATAACAATAACAACAATAACAACAACAAAACTTGCAAGTCTTTCCCTAAAGATAATTCAACCGTGAAATTACAATCCGAATTTTATGGATAAAAGCCAATATTTATATTATTGCAGTATTGTGTACTATATATTATATTATGTGGAGTTAACATGGAATATATACATATATTATATTATATATATATATATATATATATATTTAAAATGAATGAACCTGAACTCTACTCTTGTTCTCATACTTTTTCATGATGTCTTTTACATTATAAATTTATTTTATTTTTTCTATTTTCCAAAAAAATAATTTAAGGGAGGGGGTTGAAAATGAAAAATAATAAAAGATGGAATAACCTTTAGATCTATGATATTTTTTTTTTTTTTCGTTAAACCAAAATACTTTAAGGAGGAAGAAAAAAAACAAAAAAAAAAACGTTAAGAAATAATCAGTTTCTATTTTAGAACTTAACATAGAAATATTTAGCACTGACAATAAATATCAAAAAAAAAAAAAAAAAAATTACATTCATACAATTATTATCCTTTTCATTTAATTTATATAAAAAGCAAACAATAAAAAAAAAAAAAAAAAAAAAACAATTCTTTACAAAGGACTTTTAGAATGTTTTATGTTCGTGCATTTTTTTGTTTTGTTCTGTTTGTTTTTTTTTTAAAGGAAATTATCACCCTCACCTTGTTTCAACCATTCAAAATAAACTTTTAATTCACACCGTTTTTTTTTTTTTTTTTTTTTATTATTATTTTTACTTTACACCTTTTTACTTTTAGTTGTTAAAAGGTCCTGTTCTTTATATTAACTTTTGTATATCATTTCAAAAACCTTGGTATTATTATTTCCGGTTAAGAAGAATACAAAAACAGAACAACAACAAAAACAACATATCTATGTAGCAGAGACGTAGTGCCCATATATTGACTTGATTCAGTGCCAAGTTCGCTAAAATAAAAATTATCAAAATTATTTTTTATATTTCAATAGGGCTCGTCACGCATTTCGTATTTTCGTATATCATAAACTTACGAATGTTAATTTTGCGTGAAGGGTTAAATTTGTAAAATTCGTATTAACAGTTGGGTTGATACCTAATGTCTATATAAATTTGAATTTGATTATTTGTGATTTGATTATATTGATTTAATTATTTTTAATTTTAACTTTGAATAACTACATTTGATTCTTTAATTTGAAACAAAAAAAATTTTGGTTCCAAATTAAGGCGGATAGGGTACATGACCAAAAATTTATCATTCATAGGAGAAAATACAATACATTAAATACAAAAAATTTCATTAATAAATAAATAAATTGTATGGTTTTTTTTTTAAATATTTCGTCCCAAATTATTATTTTTAATTGTTTTTGTTCACTTTTGACATTAACTGAAACAATACGAAAATACGAAGATACGAAATGAAAATTAAATAGCTGCTTCTTATTTTTCTTTCGTAAATTTACGATTTCGTATTTTATTCATCCGTTCGTTTATAAAGCTTCATATGAAATGTGTAGCAAACATTTTTACATAAACATTTAAATAAAATTGGTTATTAGTATTAAAGTGTAGCAAGCTAGCTATATACAAGAACTAAAATAATACGAATCGTAACATTACGAAATTGCATGACAGGCTCTATTATAAATTGATCTATGACATTTTACTGTAAAAAAAAAATACCGATCAAAACCGACAAAAAAGACAACAAGACCGGAAAAAAAATGAAAAACCAAAAATCCTGAATTTTATTTTTTTGAACAACAAAAAATCGAATAGTACAAAATTCTTAATTTGTACCTAAAAACATATAAGACGATTGTAAACGCAGAACATGCACAGAATAGCAGATTTTGTGTTATTAAACAATGATATGCAATAAATCAGTTGAAATTAAAATGCATGCGCTAGAGTTCGTAATTGTCAGTAATTGCGTCACCGTTGGTATGATTTTGCTGGCAGAAAATTCTGTCCACTTTTTATCTTTTGTTTTTTGCATCTTAACTGAATTTATTTAATTTTTCTAAACGAAAATGACAATAATTTATAACAATAGTAAACTTGGTTATGGTTTAGTCAAATCTAAAAAGTTGGAAGGTCTAGTTCATTGACTTAAACTTGCTTATATATTTGCTCGTTCATTCTAATCCAATTCATTCAATGACAATTAAATGTCAAACACTTTTTAGAACCACTTTTTTGTTTACTAAACATTTTTTTGATCTTTTTTCAATTTTTTTGTCCTAATTTTTGTTTACTCTCAAACTTCTTCGTTTAATTGTGGAAAAAGTGAAAATTCGAAAAGAAAACAGGAAAATAAAGTTGTCCAAAACTGTTTAATTAACGCAAACTACTGAGCACAAAAATTATTATTGAGATTGTTTTCTATTCAAAATTATTGTTATATTTGAATTTTTGTTTTCTTTTTCTTTTTATTTTAATTTTTTTTTAATATTTTATAATCAAGATCTGTAAGGGACTACCCAGAGTAGATTGAAATAAATAAATTATAAATATAGATTTCATTTAAATTTCAAATAATTAGAAGAATCGAATAAAATGAATTGGAACAATTTCAAACAAATGCAAAATAATTAATGCCTAAATAAAAAATATTCTTCTCAATTTCACAGACGTATGCAGATCATCTCAAATGATAATCTAAGCCATACCAAATATTTCATTCAAATAAAAATAATGCCAATACAGACGGAATCATTTGTTTTAATCGTAATATTATTTTTTTTCATATACATAAGTATATATTTGTTCGTACAAAGCCCAGTAACACAAACACATTCCTTTGATTAATTTGAATGGAAAAACAGTCATTATTAATAATTAATAAAGAACGACGAAAGTTATAAATATTGTGCTTGTTTCTACGAAGCAACATGATGACGGCTGTAGGCATACCTTTCATACCGTCTTACCAACAAACATACTGCATTTTTCTTTATTGGTGCAGAGTAATTGTAGAGACCAATCATCTCATTGTAGTTGAATATGTACATACAATATAAATAAATAAATAAATCTGCATATTAGAGCATCATAGGGTATAATAAGAATAAACAGAAGACACTATGAACATTTTGTACTCTACTCTATTCTGAATACTCTAAGTTAAAAAGAAATAGCTTGGAGTAAGAAGATAATTACTGTCAAAACAGAAACTTGCGAAATAAATTTTTTATGGAGTCTGTAGTTTAGTTTTTGTGTTCTCTTGTAATAAAATGGATAAACTATACTTATTTATTTAATTTACACATACCAGTAGATTTTCTCATTGCAGAAGCCATCTTAATACAAATCTGCTACAAAAAGTTATAAATATTGTGCTTGTTTCTACGAAGCAACATGATGACGGCTGTAGGCATACCTTTCATACCGTCTTACCAACAAACATACTTTGTGAAAGGGATTTTCGGTATTCACGAAAAAGACAGTACTAGACAGTACTCAACAAAAAAATTTGTTTAGAACGATCATCAAACACACAAACCCACATAAATAATGCCAAATAAAAATGTTGAGTAGGGTTAGAAAAATTTGTATGTATTCGCTGTATTTATTCTTGCTGAAATCATTTTTTTTTTAGACTTCAATGAATTGTTCATATACGCATAGAAAAAAACAAAAACATCATCGTAGTGATGAAAAGTTGAAACCTAAAGTGATGATATGAAGTATCATCATGATGATTTGTGGAAACACGCCCATTGAGCCACAATACTAGAAAACTACATAATATAGTCAAAAAATATATAATAATAAGATGTCTCATCTGGATATTTTACAATTTTTTCGACTTAGGTGCGTACAGGCGGGTAAGAATATAAATTGAAAAAAAAATTGAAGAGCGTAAAAAAGTATAAAAAAAAACAAAAAAAAAGTACAGTCACCAACGATTGACAATCCATGTTAATATTTTGTCAAATCAAAGATTCAAAATAAAAAATATAAAAAGAAATTTAAACACATACAATCTCCAATGGATTTATGCACATGCATTATTTCTTTATATGGATTTTTATTTGTATTGAAAATTTTATTGAAAAGTGGGTACATTTTTAAATTTTCAGCAAAGAATTTTTTTGATTTTGTTAATTTTGTCTGTTTCTATTCGTCAATTATGAATAAAATATGTATTTATATATGTATATATGTATATCTCATTACAAACAAAAAGAACAAACAAACAATCTATCAAAAATGGATTGTTGCCAGTTTTATTTCTTCAAAAAATAAAAATATGAACCAAGTTCTGAGAACAAAATACATTCTGTGATTCTATCATTGACTTTATTATTCTATGTTTAACTGCGTACTTATTTTAATACATATTATTGTTATTTATGTATATACCTATGTATATTCATATCAGTGGATATTGTAAAATAAAAGGATGGAAAGAGAAATAAATAAAAATTAGAATTTTGTTTTCGCTGTCCTCTTCACCCCTTTTTCTCCTCCTCTATGTGTGGGTCTAATATGCGAACCTACAGTACAAAAAATTTTCTTTAAAAATTTATATGATAAATATTTATATTCTTTGATATAGTGCTCTGTGCCCTCTATTGCCTTCGGAAAAGCATAAAAAATATGCTCTGAACACTCTCGTAGTACATTCTGATTGAACAAAGAAACACAGTGTTGAATAGAAAATTATTAGAGCGAATAAGGAAACACAAAGCATTAGGTTTGACCCTTCGTCATCGATAACTGAAAGTATACTTCCCCAATCGAAAAATCATGCTACGTCACTGGTGTATATGTGAATACTAAATAATGATTTGTGTTTGGAAAATCTTTTTATTCACACACACACACATGCAAACATTAAGATTAAAAGAAGGTAAATTTTTCATTGCTCTCCTTTTTTTTTAGATAGGTAACAAGGGTTAAATAAAAACTCTAAATTGTGTTTATTTTGGTAAGAACTGTTTAATTGTATACATATACATTGGTATAATAAAAAAAAATCCCCTGATCACTAAAATTTAATTACAGTATCCATCCACCAAAAAAAAAAACAACAAAAACAGAATGACAATCTTAATCCGAATAGAAAACAAAAACTAAATCAAAAATTTTTGTCATAAATTATTGTTAAATATCAAGAGATGTTCTTAAAAAAAGAGGCAGAGGAGGCTCTTTAATTTTAAATACATGAACAGGACAATAAATGAAACACTTTAGTTCGTAGAGTTCAACGTGAAAACTATAGTATTCAAAAGGACCTTTATTTGGTTGTAATTAAAAAAATAAGATACATTTTTGAATATAGATTTTCACATACATACTTACATACATATCATCATCATCTGACCATTGTTTTATAGTTAGAGCAGTAAATTTATTTTATAGATCATTCTCGGAAGAACTAAAACCCCTACTTCCACCTCTAAATAAAGCGATTCCGTTCCGACAACCCGAAAAGGCTACAAATATCCATCCCTAACACCGTGAATATACGAAGATGATTCAAGACTGGGTTATGGAAATTCATTCATAGTCAAAATATCTAGTCTAGAATGTAGATAGCATCCTATTACAAATATTCCCAATATGTGGAAGTTATTGTGTTTGATTTTATGACATTAACAATTTAGTTCGGAAATCCCCACCAAACTTTCGACCTAACTCATTCTACTTTTCGTAACAACAGTAGAGTTATATTTATATAACGGTTTCTCTAACCTAAGTTTGGACTATTAATACAAAAATAAACAAAAATGTATAACTCTACGATGAGCTTAGGCCTTCATCACTATTCTCCTCCAAGTAGATACATAATGCGACATTTGTCTACTATTTGGGGATGATATGTAGAGTTTGCCATACATTTCTTGATCTTCATCTTCCACGATTACTACCGGGCTTTCCAAATTTCTCATGTTTGGAAAGCACACAGGATGCAATTAGGTTCTAGACTTGTAATGTTCTGATTTTAAATGAATTTTCATAACCTCTGGACTGTCTAAGGATTTCGACGTTGTTAGGTATAAGAATATGCTGCTCCTCGTGTTCCACGTAAGTTGAGGTAGTAATATATTCAATTTCCACTGAGAATTTTTCATTGTTCCCATTATGTGCCTAGTAGATTATGTATCAAATAAGAACATATAACTCAAACAATACGATGATCTTCAAGAAGAGCACGATGAGTGAATTTTATACTATTTAGACTATTTTACTGAAAAATAGTTAAACTTCAGTAGTATGAAAGCTTTATATATTATCAAGAATTCACAGAAAGATGGGTAAATTTAACACGCTAGGATGGCGCAGTAGATAAATTGCCTCCCTTTCAACAGAAAGGTCCCAGGTTCGATTCCCGATGAAACAAAAAAAATAGTTAATAGATTTTTGCAGAATATTGTGTCGCTTAAGTCGACTAGCACCATTTGAGACCAACAAATTGTTTGCTAGGATATTTGGATGAGAATCTAATCTTGTTTGGTATTTGCAGCTTGCACTTCTTATTTCATCCTTTATGGTTTTCATCTGTAGGTCTTGTTTTCTTTTATCACTCGCCAACTTAGTTAATTGCTATATTTGTCGTATTCGGCTTTTTTCGGTCACTTTGTTTTTGATAAAAGCTGAATATATTTCAAGTTTTTAAATATTTTTTGGTCATGCAGCATTCCAAACCGCTTTCTGTATAGATTTGTTGAAATTTTCAACTGCCTCATCTATTTCGTCATTAGTTTTCAGAGACATGTGCAGATTGAGATTATTTGCCTATTCTTCTAATTAAATTCTAAAATAACGGCCAGTTTGTTTTGCTGAATAAAAGCCGAATGATACGATGACAATTATTACCTAAGTTACTGTCTAGATTCTAGAACATAAAACAAAGTAAGTAACGAAAAACAAGCTGGTTGCAATCCGTACCGAATATGTTGATAATTACTACAGATCATTTTCTGATTAAGGTGAATATCTAGTATGCTTAATCTTACTTAGAAGTTTATTTTCCTGATATGAAAGATCAGGATGAAAATTAGAAATTTTCATAAAAATAATGTACATAGTTAGTTTTGGAAGTATAAACTTGACTCGGTTTTTAGGCCTTAATTAAATATTGCAACCAAATTGTGGTTAAGGGAACTGATAATATCTCCTTCGATTGATAAAGCAATAATAAATGTAGTTTCAGATGTCTTATGAAAATCATAGAATGTTGTCATGGGTGATGTGCGCTGCAGAGTTGTACTGAATATTGTTTGAAGCAAATCTTTAATAGAAATATTGCAAATAGAGTTGATGAAAGTGAAAGAACTAGATTTTTGGGGAACAACAGCGTTTATTTGGAATTTAATCAGATTTTCAAAATAACTACAAATGAAGTGTAGAAAAAGTGCAGAAAACGGAAATTAGCAAACACAATTCGATTTTATAAAACCTTACCCGTTTCACAAATGAAACATTTGTTATATTTTAATAATGGCTATGGCAGATTTAATGCTTAGCAGAGCAAGCATGTAACTATAAGGTGTCTATTAGAGATGTAAGATTGCTAAATTTTTATGTAGAGCAGCTATATCGGCATATCGCACTGTTTGTTAGTAGAGTAGAAAAAATCAAATTTGTTAAGAAGCTATTCTTGTTTTGTAAAGTTAAAAAGTTAATTTGGTTAACGTACAATAATACGCAAGTTTCTTTGAACAGTCAAAACGTAATATGCGACCTCTAAAGTAAAGTGGAAGTGGAATGTGTACATATATTCTAAAATTTTATGACCTAGGACGATCTAAATCTCAATATCTATTAATAATAAGGTTTTAAGATTTTGCATTGCTGAAGTAAAATCTGGTTGTAATTCATAATTTTTTAATTTCCTTAAATTGTATACAAAATCAAATTGTTTTGTATGATACTGCTACATTCAAATTGATGTGAGAATGAATTGATATTCATGTTAAGTAATCAAATGGAATAATTTATAAAACGCTCATACTCGTGATTCTCCTCTACGAACCAGAATCATGGACCCTGCTCAAGACAAGTAAATAGAATAGGCATTTTGTATCTTCTATAAGAAATTTCTTCGTCGAATTCGTCGAATTTCTTCATCATGAAAACTACGATGTCTCCTGTGATGGATATAGCACAAAAAAAAAACAATCAAAAATAAAAAAAACCACAAGACTAGTATTTCGAACACCTAGATCAGATGGATGAAAGCACTAGTACCTTCGATTCCAAAACTGATGATATAACAAGTCGACTGGAAAAACCATACATTCTTTGGAGACGAAATACCTACAGAAATGAAATATAATTTCGTATACATATTCAACTGGAAAGAACAATTTTAAAATAATGAAACTAAACATTAGTTTTTCTTTACAAATTACATTTAATTTCAATTTCATAAAAATTAAAAAAAAAAAAAAAAACAAATAATCTACGGATGAACAATAAAATGAATTATCAATTTAAAAACTATCTTTTAACATTATTAATCCTCTTTCCCATAATGCTTGACAAACTTCTAATTTTCTTTCATCATCATCTAATGGTAAGTCTTTAATATAAATATAATCTGGATAACTTTTAACTAAAACATCAATAGCTGCTGCATCTTCTGATTCAATTTCAATAAAATTCGGTTCATATTCTTGATATTCTTTTGAATTATCAATATAAAAATAAATTCTAAATAGACCTTCTTCACGTACTAATCTCAATATATGCGCTCTTAATAATCTAATTTTATTTTCTAATGTTAATTCCATATTACTTATAACTTCACCATTTTCATTTAAAAAGTTTTTCAAACCAAATATTGTATGAGGTTTTTCAATTGATTTTATTTCTGGTGGTAATGCTTCATGTTGAAATTTTTTTGCTAATTGATCAACTGCATCATCGATGGGAATTTCTGCTATAGCTCTCTTAATACAATTAGAAATATGTTTGAAAACTTGTCTACGTTCATTAGATTGAGTATCTGAATGTACAATACCCATATTATTCCAAATATGTAATGGTAAACCACGTCTCATTTCTAAATCTTCTTTTATAGCATTTTGTAAAATTAATGGAAATAATTTTTCACATAAATCTGCATACGATTGTTTTTGATAGAAGCTTAATGTTATATGTAATGAATGGCAACCTGGTACTGTACTAGCTTGATGAATTGTTCCTCTTGGAAAATATAAAACATTTCCTGGTTCTAAAGTTTCTTTAAAAATTGGTTTACCAATTTCATTTTGTTGGAAATTAGTTGATGAGAATCTCGGTAATTCTTCATTTTTACTTCTAAAAAATATATCAAATTAATAGGCTTAGTCATAAAATTATAATAAAAAATTTTTTTATAAAATAATTACCTTGGATTATACAATTTCCACTGCTTCTTTCCTTCAATTTGCAATACAAAAGCTTCAATATCATCATAATGGGGTGCAAAACCTTGACTATTTGGTGGTGTTAAATAAACATTAGCCCCGACCATACAATGAAAATATTCTAAAATATAAATAATAATAATACTGAAAATTTTAATTTAATATGAATTTTATACCTTGTAGGGTTGTATTCATACTAAATATAGATGGTAAAAATGTTTGAGGATTTAATAATCTAATACTACATCCAGCAGCATATTTTTCCCATACATCTCCTGGAAGTGCTCTACCTTCAGGATTTAAAGTTTCTCGTATTCCTAAAAGAATTGAAAAAAATATATATATTACTAATAATCCATGTATACGTTTAAGGAAATAAATCATTCATAAATTTTCATTTACTTACCATTTTCATACTTTGTTATGTCAATATTTTTTGTAAATTCAACATGATTTTCCAATAACATTTTGTCAATCATTTCAAAAGACAATAATTTTGAATAATAATTATTTTTATGTTTAATTAAACATGGTGCATTCTCCCAAAATTTTTTAAAAAATACATCAATTTCAATTGGATTAATTAGCCATTTGAAAATTGTTTGACCATCTGTAATGCTATTATTTTTTAATGCATTCAATTTTGAATTTTTCACTGATGATATAATAGAATTAGAAATTATTTCAGTTGTTGTTTCGGAAGAATGTGATGTTTCGTTACTTTTATATTCATTTTTGGTATTATTTTGAACTTTATCAGTAGAACAAATACTATTTTTTTTTAATTTGATTGGTGATTGTTGTGAATCTTCATTGCTAGGTGATGACAATGATGGCTCTGATATTTCATCATTTTCCTGCTGACCATTTTCACACATAGATACTTCTGCTATTAAAGAATTTCCACTTTCACTTTCTTCTTTGATTTGGTCATTTTCACTGATTTTTATTTTTTTGGTTATTTGGTTCACCATTTGTTGCACGTATGGTGTAGATGTAGATATATGTTTTTTTTTCATGTCAGGACTTTCAAAATCTTTTGTAACATCCGATTTATTTTTCTTTTTTTTCTTATTTTTCTTTTTATTAAATTGTTGGTCTAAAATTTGTTGAATCAAAGCTTGTTTAACTAAATCTTCTGACTTTGATTTTTTATTTTTAGGAGATGATGATTTTGTTTTTTTTGCCTTTTTGATTGAATTATATACAGCAAAAGCCGATATTTGCTCCTCCATTATTTAAATATATATATATATATATATATATATAATTTCAAAGATGAAAAAATACTTATTTTCAAATTTTATTTGATTTTTTTATTTAAACTCTAGACTGTCACTGATAATTTTCAGTATAGTAAACAAATAATATTTAATATTGATTTATATTTGTTTAAATTTACATACCAAAATAAATGTTTAAAAAATATATACGGAAAACTCTGAAACTTGAATTGAAAAAACTTATTTTCAAATAAAAATAACTTTTGTAATTTTTTATTGAATTTCTCTAATAATTTATTTATTTCACTTGCTTGATAGATGCTTGATACTGATAGCATTAGCATGCATAGCATGTGCTTTTTTCTGCTTGGCGGCTTTTCTTATTTGTATTTGTCAAATATTTTTCTTAATACGATAGCTATATATTGTAACTCCAATCAAAGTATACACTTCTCTTTCATCTAATATTTATTCGTAGTATAGTTATCTCCCACCAGAGGCTGCAACTCATGTTGTTTCAAACATGTTGGTTTAGTTTGATTTATTTGATGAAAAACAAATGATAATCTGACAGCTCCAATATTATATTTGTATTTTTATTTCACAAGAGACCTCTTAAAAGTTCTAATTTACCAACTGTTATTTCAATCATAAATTCATAAAATAGTTTGTTACATTACAGTTATTTTTTAATTTAATATTTAATTTTTCTAATTTTATAATGGAATCCCTAAATGATATTTCTAAAAATGATATAGAGAAGGCAAATGATACGAATGAAAAAGCTGTTGAAATTGGTGAATGCAGCAAAAATATAGAAGAATCTAAAAATGAATTAAAATCAGAAGATACAGGTTTAATGGATATTGCTTCAGCAGAAGAATATTTAGAGAAAAAAAGCATAGTATTATTACCATATGAGAAACAAATATTTTTAGATTTAATTCATTCTGATGCACTAATGATATGCGCAAGGTATTCTATAATTAAAACATTTCATTGTAATATAAAATAGTTTTTTAATATTTTATAAAGAGGAATTTCATATGATCGCCCATTAGTACATATACTTAAAGCATATTGTGATTTTGCTAATTTAATATTAGTAATTAATAGCTCTGATTGGGAAGAACAGTATTATAAGTCACAACTAGAAAAGAAATATGTTCGTGAAGTATCCAGTTCCGTTTCTGAAAGGTTTATTATAAATATTTAAAAATAATTTTAAAATATTAAAAATGTTATTTTTAGAGAAATCACATATTTGGAAGGTGGTATTCAATTTGTTTCAACTAGAATTTTAGTAGTTGATTTACTTAAACAACGAATACCAATTGAATTAATTACTGGAATTATAGTATTACGTGCGCATACAATCATTGAATCATGCCAAGAAGCATTTGCTTTACGATTGTATCGTCAAAAAAATAAAACTGGATTTATAAAAGCTTTTTCACAAAGTCCAGAAGCATTTACAATTGGTTGGAGTCATGTCGAACGTACAATGAGAAATTTATTTGTTAAAGAATTATATTTATGGCCAAGATTTCATGTTACTATTCAACATTCTTTAAAACCATTTGAATCACAAGCCATTGAATTTCATGTTCCAATGACTGTAAATATGATAAAAATTCAAACTCATATATTAGACATTATGAATTATTTGGTTAAAGAAGTCAAAAGAATTAATAGATATGTTGACTTAGAAGAAGTAACAGTTGAAAATTGTGTTACAAAAAAATTTCATAAAATTTTACAAGCTCAATTGGATTCTATATGGCATCGTTTAAATTCTCAAACAAAATTAATTATTGCTGATCTTAAGGTGTTAAGGAATTTAATAATGTAAGATTTTAATTTTTAAATAATAAAAAAAAAATAACTATTTCTTACTTGTATTTAAGTTCAACAATATATGGAGACGCTATAACTTCTTATAATCTAATAAAAAAATATAGAACAACTGAGTATGCAATGAATAATTCTGGTTGGACTCTGTTAGATGCTGCAGATAGTTTATTTAATATATCAAAAAACAGAGTATATAATGCACAAGGGGGTAATAAAAAAACAATTTTAATAATGAATAATTTATTTAATTAATTTTATTATTAGAATTTGAACCAGAAAACTGCCCGAAATGGAAAACCCTTTCAGAAATATTACGTGTTGAAATACCAAATGATGTCAAAAAAACTAAAACAGATTCAGAACCAATTAAAATTTTAATTTTATGCCAAGATAATAAAACTTGCTATCAATTAAACCAATTTCTAATGCAAGGTCCTGAAGTATCTCTTTTTACGACAGCTATACGAAATGAAGTTCCAATTACAAAATTATCAGATACATATAAGCAATTTACTAGTTCTAATATCAAAAAAGAAGTATATAAAACAAAACCACAAACATTTTCAAATACAAATCAAAATAAAAAAACTAAAGACTGTAAAGATAGTAAAAATGATCAAGAAGAAAATACAAATGATTTGGAAGATGATGATTTAAATCAAATTTTAAATAAAGAAGATGTTCCGTTAGAAGGAGATGTATTTCAAGATAGTTATATTTTAACAATGACTCAAGATGTTGATGGAATTGAAAATAATTCAATTCCTAACATTGATGACACAAATTCTATGGAACAATCTATATTTGAACCTTTTCCAGAAGTTAGATTTTACTATAATATTTTATTATTACATTTTGATTATTTCAAATCTATTTAGGTAGATAATCTCGATATAACAAAAGCAATTTCATCATCGGCAAAAACAAGTCAACCAATCATTTGTATTCAAACTTTTAAAACAGAAAAAGAAGGTGCAAAAGGATTAGATCGAATTCTAGAAGAATTTCTTCCCCAATATGTCATTATGTATCATTGCAGTGTTTCAGCTGTTAGGCAATTAGAAGTTCATGAAGCAAAATTAAGAAGAAAACCAAATGATCGAATGAGAATATTCTTTTTATTTCATTCAAAAACAATTGAAGAGCAATCTTATCTTACGAGTTTAAGAAGAGAAAAACAAGCTTTTGAATTATTAATTAATACTAAAAAGGTTTACATTAAAAAAAAAATTTCTCATATATTTTTCAATTTATACTTTAATATTTTTCTATCTTAAATTATAGACAATGGTTGTTCCTGAATATCAAGATGGTAAAAATGATGAAGCTTTTGAAATATTAAAACCTATAGATTATGATGAACTTGATGTTTGGGGAATAAAACAAAAAGGACGAAAAGCTGGTGGACAAGAACCAAATGAAGAAAAAAAAGTTTTGCATCCAAAAATCATTGTAGATATGAGAGAATTTCGTTCGGATTTACCTTGTTTAATACATCGTCGTGGTCTACAAGTTATACCATTAACTATTACAGTAATTATTTTAATAAAAACAATAATATAGAAAATAAATTAAAGAAATTTTTATATATATAATTATAGATTGGAGATTACATTTTAACACCAGAGATATGTGTAGAAAGAAAATCAATATCAGATTTAATTGGTTCATTAAATTCTGGACGTCTTTACAACCAATGTATTCAAATGCAAAGGTTTTATGCAAAACCAATTCTGTTAATCGAATTCGATCAAAATAAACCATTTCATTTACAAGTATGTATATAAAATAATTATCAAAATTATTAACACTTAGAAATTTATTTTTTTCATGAATTTTAGAATAAATTTATGTTATCTGGTGTTTCAACAATTTCATCAAATGCAGATGTTGTACAAAGATTACAACTTTTAACTTTACATTTTCCTAAATTACGTTTAATATGGTCACCAAGCCCCTATGCTACTGCACAATTATTTGAAGAATTAAAACATGGAAAAGATGAACCAGATAGTAATGCTGCATCTTTACTTGGTGGTGATGAATCTACACAATTTGAAATTGATAAATTCAATTCAAATATATATGATTTTATGTTACGTTTACCTGGAATAAATTCAAAAAATATTCATAAAATTATGCGAAATGGTGGTAGTTTAAAAGAATTGTTAAAAAAAACCATAGATGAATTAACAGATCTTTGTGATTCTGAAAGAGATGGTAAATTACTTTGGGATAGTTTGCATATTGCACATTTACCAGATAAAGATAAAGAACCAATAGCTGGCTCAACATCAAATTCATCTAGTTCATCTGGTTATTCTGGTGGAAAAATATTTACAAAACTTGGAAGAGGTAGAGGAGGAGCTAGTGGTAGTGGAAGAGGCAAACATTTTGGTGGAAGAGGTGGAAGAAAATTTTAATTTTTTGTTTTTTTTTTTATAAAATAAAATTTACTTTAAAATTTGTATTTTTGTCTCTTTAATTTGGAAACATATATTTATATATATATATATGTATATAATTCTTCTCTAGGGGGTATTACTAAACAAGTGATTTGGTGATGTTATCATCAACATGAAATTTTTGTAATTAACATTGCTTTATTGTTAATAATTGTGTACAGCTTCATTGTGTGCAAGTTATCAAAATTTTATCAAATTTCAAAAAGTAAATAATTTTTAAAATTAAAGAATATCCATCAAATTTTTTTGAATATTAAATGCGAATTGAATTCAAATATGAATAATTTACGTATTTCTGGAATTATAAATTTTTCTAAATGACTGTTTATTCATTCTAAAAAAAAAAAAAATTATTAATATCACTTAAGAATCCCTGACATTTTTTTATAGGGATATAAGAGTAGTGTGATTTATGTTTTTCAGCATCCTATTCTATTTCTTTTATAACAGTTGCTATAGAGAACACATAAAATGTAAAATTGATGGACAACTGCCATCGTTTCAGATTTTCTTTTTAGTTTTTTAACACGTAGAATATTAAAACTTCTTTCTCAATCAAATATTCCATTTTGATAAATTGAAATTAAAATCTATGCATAGGTTGGATTGGTTGGTTAGATTGGGGGGGTAAGTCTTTATTCACCGCAAGTAAGTAGCCGTTGTACCTCTTTCCGTTCAACGATTTCATTTCTGGTAACCACAAGACTCCGTCGTCAAACCAACTAAATACTTTCATAAAAAGAAGTACATTGGTTGATTTGCCTATCCATTACGATGCACATCAAAATCAATTAGCTTACAGGTATGGTGATGGGACAGATAACACTTTTCATAAAAAGAAATACATCGGTGTTTATCTATTGATTACAATATACATCAAAATCAATTAGCTTACAGGTATGGTGATGTGATAATCATGTGTATTAATTTGCTTTTCTATCATATAAATTTCAGCATATCACTTAGGCCAAAAAATAAATTAAAAACCAATAAATTTTTATTTTAATTTTAATTTTATATATTTTCTTAATAATTTTTTTTTTTTATATTTTTTTATATTCCTAAAAATCTTAATAAATTTTTAAATTAATCTTACATTCATATACATATTTTTTTTCTGTTATTTTTCTTTTTTTTTTTGTTTTTTTAATTTAAGTTTTTTATCTCTAATATTTCCCTATGTTTTTTTTTATCCTTTTATTTTCTCTCAATAACGTCAAAGTTTTAACACTAAAATTGTTTGTTTTTTGTTTTAATAAAAAATAATCAATACTTCAATTCATTATTTTTTCTTTTCTTTTTTTTTCTCTTTTTGTTAGAAAATCTACAATTATAGGTTATATAATAAACAAAAAGAAAAATTAAATAATATATTTAAAAGTAAAAACAATAAAAATTAAAAACAAAAAAAAAATAATAAGAACTGGACGAACGATTTGTTTGGGTTATTATTATTTTAACTATTATAAATTTGTTTTAATTAAATGGATTATATATATATATAAAATTATAACTGCATCATAATTTACTAATTTAATTTACATTTATTTCTGTAAAATTTTTAATTGTAAAAAAAACAAGAATATTCACAGAAAATTTTTCATTAAGTTTTCATGTAGTTTTTGTTTCATTAATTTATATCTTGCATCCCCAGAAGTAAACATAGAAATCATATATAAAAATAGAAAAAAATAATTAGAAATATATTGACTTTTTTTTTTTTTTTTTTTTTTTTTTTTTTGTTGACGGATTTAAATTTATAAAACGAAAAATAAAAATATTTTTTACTTATACACAGTTTGCGACGACTTGACTACCGGTTTAAATTTCGAAAAACAAAATTTACGTTCCTTGTTAAAAAATTTTATTAATTTTTTTTTGTTTTTTTGTTTTGATAAACCAATTTGCATTTTTATAAATAATTTCTAGATTTTATTTTTTAAGAATCTTAGGTTTTTTTTTTTGCGAATTTTTAACCGTGCAGTTTTCATTTTTATTAATTTTTTTTTCCATATAATTTAGTTCTGAATTGTTTTGGGCTACATTAGATTTATTATTATTGATTTTTTCCTTTTTATTTTTATTTAATTTTATACATTATTTATGATATAAATTTATTTAAACAAATATTTACAAAGATTAGAAAACAAAACATAGAAAATAACTTTTAAAATTAATATTTTTACTTAATGTGTAATAAGTTTTTTTTTTTTTTAATTTTTCAAGATACATAAACTTATTTTGGTAATAGTAATTTTTATTTTAGAAAATAAAGAAATTCATTTTCCTTTTTTTTATTTTTATAATAAAAGTTATTTAAAAAAATTCATTTTATTTTCTAAATTTTATTACTTTTATTTGAAAATTCAACACATTTTTGAGCTTTATTTTCTTCACACAATAAAATTTTAAAGTAAATACTTTTTTCAGTAATTTCAAATTCAAGGAAACTAATTTGAAATAATTTTTTAGATTATCTGATTTATATTGCAAAAAATATGGTAAAAAAAATAAATAATTATATTGGAAAAATTATACATATATATGTAATTTTAGTAATAGTAATAATGCTATGGGGATAAGAATATTTGAATTTATATTAAAGAAAAATGTAAAATTCATCATCATCGTTCCACAAAACACTCCATTAATGGGGCTTTGCTGATGAAAAATCAATATATAAATATATGTACTATTAATATATGAATAGTTATTCAGTAGAAGCTGTTTATTTGAAGAGATATCGTTTATTGTGTTGTAGACATCACATCTATGAAAGATATTTATAATCCTTGCAGTATCATTTATAACAAAACCGCTTTTAATTTTGTCTACTCATTTCAAAAAATATCTGCATGTTATAACATTATTTTGTTATTTTACAGTTAAAACTTTTTTGCTGGATTTATTAAAAAGACAAATTTTTGTTTATTTATACATTTTAATAGTAGTAGGTGTCACAATAATAAAATGTTGCATTGTTTTTTGATTGAAGTCAACTTATTTCAGTCTTCATTTTTCTTCAGAATCATTTTGAATTCGTTTTTTTTTTTCGATTTAGTTGATTTTCATACAGTTAAGTTCAATTTTTATTTAAATATTGAATTAATCGTATTTTTATGTTTAAAATCAATAATTTAATCAGTTAATTGAACTTGAGTCAACCAGTTCAGTTGAAAATTGGCTCTCATCACACTAAATTTAGTTCTCGACTAATATTGTAATCATTGTAAATTTACAAATACAATCCATTATTAAATTAATAATTTACATCACTAATCTCAGTTAATATTCAAATTTGAGATCGATTTTGTAATGATTGAAAAATGAAATGTAAATAAAATAGAAAAATTTCATTAAATTATAATAGAGATGATTTAATTTAAAATATATGTATGAAAATATATGTATACATATTTAAAATTACAAAATATTGTATTTTTTTTTATACTTGTTTTAAAATATTAAATATAACGATATAATTTGTAATTAAAATAATCTCTTCAAAGTTGTTATAAACATTTTCTACTGTAATCTACATATATCATATAATTTTTATATAAAAATTTTAAAATTTTTAAATTAGAATATTTTTTAAATATAAATTATGTCATCTATTCCTAAAATAAATTACCGAAAAGGTGTGTTATTTTCTTAAATAAGAATTGCAAAGAACAATAAATAAACAATAAAACAATTTTTTTTTATTTTTGACATTTAGCAAAATTCGGGTTTTTTTTTTTTTTTTTAATGCATAATTTTAGTGATAATTTTAGTTTAAAAATATACAACTTATCTGTTTCTTATATTATTATTATTTTTTTATTATAATTTTACATATATATATATATATACATATATATATATGAAATTTAAAATTTTTCATATTTTTTTATTTTTGTTTTTGTTTACATTTATAATTATTTCATATTACTAACTAAAATCATATATGCTAAATTGTTTAAATCAATTAATTTTAATATTAATATTTTTATAATTATTATTACATATTATTACATATTATTATTATTATTGTTTATATTATATTATACATTTATGACATAGGAGTGTTATTTTTAGAACTAAATTAATAATTAAAAAAAAATGTATAAATATATATATATATATATATATATATATTATACATAATATTGTAGATAAAAAAAAAACTTACTATACAAAAAAAAAAAAACTAAAACCTAAAATTATAATAATAATTTTTCATGTAATACATATCTAATAAAATGAATAAGAACTATAATTAATTTTTAATATGTATTAATGTAATAAACGACATCAATTTGTTTGCTTCTTTTTTTTTTCTTTTCTTTCATATTTAAATATATATATTATTAAAAAAATTTTATTTTATCAATTTTTTTATTTTTTTTTTTTTAATTTTTTAAAATTTTTTTATCACAAAAAATGGTATTTTCTATATAATTTGATTAAAAATAGTTAAATTATTTTAGTTTTTTTTTTTACCTTATTTTCACTTAAAAAGGAAATGAAAACCCTATTTCTCCTGATTTTGTTTGTTATTATGTAATTTAAGTAATTGTATTTTATCCTATACCACTCCCTGTACATGATATTGAGGAGGGAGCAGACTAAAATAAGAATAAATTTTTTTTCTTTATCAAAGTAAATTTATTTTTTTGTTATATAATTTTAATCGAATTAGAATTTTAAATATATGTATATTCAGAATATTTCGATTTCGATAAATCAAAACAAAAAAAAAAACGAAAATACATAGGTACATAATATAAAAATTACATAGAAATGTATATATTTTATTTAATGTTTGTTTTTTATTCGTACGAAGTTGAATATATAAGATATATAAATATATATATATATATTACATATATACTGGCACAATTATTTGTTTTCCTATTCATTAATTTTTGTCAGCAATAATATGAAAGTACATACATAAATATATTATTATATAGAAAATTGAAATTCATAAGAATTTTAGTAAAATTATATTTTAGCTCATAAATTTCTTTAATTTACATTTTTTGTTTTTACTTCGTTTTATTGAACAAAATATTTTTTATTAATTTGATAATAAATTTAAGATTTGAATGTACATGTATACTACTTTCAACAACATATTATTTTCCTTTCTTTTTTTGTTTTTCTTCGTACGAATACGTCTATAATTTTTATTTATTTTTAACTGTTGTCACTTTATTTTAATGTTTATTTTTAATAAAAATTTCTTAAAAACTAAATTTCATTTTATTTATACTTGAATAAAAAATTAGAGGAAATATAATAAAATAAGAATATAAACTAAAAAAAAAAAAAAATATTAAGTTATTACTGTAAAATATTGGGACTTGATATTTTTTTGTTAAATTTCATTTATTTTTTTCTTGTTTTTGTTTTATTAACATAAACAAAATTTATGTTTGTGTTTTTAAGAAGAATTCACAAAATGTTTATTGACGTTTTGTCGCTTTTATCGATTTTTATTTGTATTTTTTTTTTCTCTTTTCAAAGTTCGTTAAAAAGTTAATTGATGAAGGAAGATGAAATTTTTTTATGCATAAAATAATTTTTTTTTCTCATTCTATTATTCATTTTCTTTTTTTTTTTTTGTTTACTAATTAAATTTTTCTTTTTTATGTTTTGTTTATTTTACTTTTTTTGTTTACATTAAGTGTTTTTGTTTGAAGTAAATAAAGAAAACTCATTCGGTGGTTTTTTTTTAAATTAAGTTTTCTCTTTTACACTCTTCTTTAAATAAAAATGTTTACAGTTTTTTGATTATTAACAATTCTTCCTACTACATTCTCAGATTGATTATTATTATTGCATTTGATTATTACGACAACAATAAAAATTGTTTTATTTTGTTTTCTAATAAAATTTTCGTACTGGAAATAATTAAAATCTATCCACGGATGTATTATTTGAGTGATTTCAGCTTTATATAATATAAAAGAATTTTACAGTGATTCTTCAAATGCTGCCATTAAATCACTTTGCATATTCATATCTATTTGTCCCGCCATCTAAAAAAAGAAAATTATTTTAAGTTATTTAA
Source organism: Argyra leucocephala (assembly GCA_963942445.1). Classification (NCBI taxonomy): domain Eukaryota; kingdom Metazoa; phylum Arthropoda; class Insecta; order Diptera; family Dolichopodidae; genus Argyra; species Argyra leucocephala. The sequence continues at coordinate 115,497,079 of OZ012681.1, read as the reverse complement.
AACAAAAATACTTATATTTTATATAACTTACTGCTTCTCGTCTTCTTCGTTCTTGTTCTATACGTCTTTGTTCAGCTCGTTTCGCTGCCGCTCTATCTTGTGGTGTAACCTGTGCACCAGGTGAACTACAATTTTGTGGAGATGCCTTAATATCTTCTACAACACGATTTGGTGTATGTGATTCGTGAATCGATTTTCTATACAATCAAAACAATAAAAAAAATATATATATAAAAATTACACATTTTCAAAATTTAAAAGCAAAAAACATACCTTCCGCCGGTATTTTCCTCGTGATGTTTATGCTTTTGTTCCTGTTGTCTTTTCATTTCTTTTTCAAAGGCTTCTTTTTGACTACGTTTCAATTCCTGTTGTTCTAATAACCTTTGTTTGTCCGCCTTTTCTTTTGCTTTATTACGAAATTGTTGAAATGAATCCATAGCTGGTTTTGGTTTATTTGATGTTGGTGTATTTTGAGGTGAATTTGCTGAAGCTAATGATGACCAAGAACTAGCATTTTTTAAATTTTGTTCTTGATTAGATTTAAATGCAAAATGCGCAGCAGCACGGCTATCCATACCGCTTGGAATACCACTAGACATCATGTTACCACTATGCATTGACATTTTTAAATCATTTGGTGATGATTTTTTTTCAGGCGGACTAGGCATCATTGATTCAATCGGTTTTGGGGTAATTATACATTTTTCTTTATTTTCTTTAATTAAGTTATTATTGTTACCGCTTCCCATTATTAAATTTGAATGCTGTTGATGTTGATTTTGATGTTGTTGCTGCTGATGATGTTGCTGTTGATGTTGTTGTTGTTGTTGGTGTTGCTGCTGTTGTTGCTGTTGCTGTGCAGCAGCAGCTAACATAACTTGTGCTTGATGATTACTTAATGAATTCATTAAATTATCATTACCACTTCGTCCCATTAAACCGCTAGTATTAACACCACTCATATTTGGTAAATCAAATATTGACGTATTCATTCCATGACCATGTAATCCCATCATACCATTACCGTTTTGTTGTTGTTGATGTTGTTGAACAAAATTATCTAAAAGTCCATTTGATAAATCTAAACCAGAAAAATTTCCTGCATTTGATCCAGGACCGCCACCAACACCACTACCACCACCAACACCTAATCCAGTGACACCACCAGATCCACCACTACTATTATGAAGGCTTTGCGCAGCTGCTACAGCTGCCATAGAAGTTAAATGTGAATTAAAACCATCCAAACCAAATGGATGCAACAAAGGTATATGATTACCGTTCATACTGCTTAATCCAGTTGTTTCCATCAGATCCATATGATGTTGATTTTGCTGTAAATGATGGCTTAAATTAGCTGGATTTAATAAACCACTACCAAGACCTCCTAATGCAGCCACTTGTAACGCTGCCGCTGATACCATATTTGGTTGCTCAAGAGAAGCAAGAGATTGTTCAACGGGATCTTCAAATTGTGGTATTTGTATAGGCTGTTTACCACCGCCATTACCACCTAATAAATTTGGATTTATTTGTAATGACGGTGATATTAGTGGTGGTGGACCACCTATACCAACATTTGAAGACGACGAGGACGACGTTGAAGTTGTTGTCATTGCCGATGTTGTTAAATCAGTACCAACAACGTTCATATTATTATTATTATTACTGTTAATTAAATTGTTACCGCTCGATAGTTTTATTTTATTACCGTTACCGTTATTACTATTATTATTATTATTATTATTACTAACATTATTATTGCTATTATTTCCTGACATTATACCTGACACCCCCCCACCTCCACCGATTAAATTACTATTTGAATTAATGGATTGTGGTGTTGTTTGTGGTGTAATTGATGTAGATGATGATGAATATGATGATGATGTAGATGATGTTGTTGCTGTCGATAATGTTGATGAAATTGTTAAATCATTTGGAATATTATTAATATTATTATTATTACTACTATTACTATTATTATTACTATTATTATTATTATTATTATTATTATTACTATTCTTATTACTGTTATTATTATTACTATTACTATTATTATTATTATTACTATTATTATTGTTATTATTACTATTATTATTATTACTGTTATTACTATTATTATTATTATTATTACTATTATTATTATTACTATTATTATTATTATTACTATTATTGTTACTATTGTTATTATTGTTACCACTCAACACAGGGTCATTAGAGTTATTTACTTGTGTATTTGCGGTAGTACTTGTGATTGTATTTGGATTTGTATTTAATGAGCGTGAGTTTGAAATTGATGTGTTTGCCTGTGTTTGTGATTGATTTTGTTGTTGATGTTGTGATAATTGTGATTGGGACGTGGTCACCGGTGTTATATTCAAATTATTGCTATTATTTATTGATTTGGAATTATTTTGTTGTAATTGCTGTTGTGTTAATGAACTATTTGATGAATTATTATTATTATTATTTGATATTGTCGTTGCAGTCGATGTAACAGTCATTGTTGATGTTGTTGGTACATTATTATTATTATTGTTATTATTATTTAATATTGTAGTTGGTGTAGCGGCCAATGATGTTATTGTGGATGCTGTTAATTAACAACAATAGTTTTAAAAACAAAAATAAGTACATGTTTGGAATATTAGTAATATAAATTCAAAATAGATAAAGTTAACAAAGTAAAATATTACAGTTATGTTGCAGTGAGCCGGCTGTTGTTGATGTTGTATTAGCTGATGTTATACCTGCTGTTGATAATGTTATAGATGTGGATATTGTTGAAGGATTATTTTGTTGTGATTGCGACTGTGTACTATTTGCTGAAGATGATGAAGTTGTTGTTGTAGTCGTAATTGTCGTCGTAGAGTTGTTTACCTAATTACACAAAATAAAATTTATATGAAAAACATATAAAACCGAAAATACTCATGCTTTAATTTAATTTTGTGGATTAGTTAATTATTTTTTTTTAATTACAAATTATATTTAAAATGATGATGAAAAATATTGCTGAAACTCTATTAAGTTATATTTTATAACCGATATTTTTACGAAGTTCAATTAAAATTAATTCATATATTAAAAATATATACTTAAGTACATAATAATAATATGTAATTCTTAAATTGTAAGAAATAGTGTAAAAGTCGGGAAATAACGAATAGCAAATAATTTAATTATCGATAATGTATAAAGTAAAAAAATCTTATCACGTTCTTCATATTCCAGTATTTCACAAACAAGTAACTGGTACGAGTTCTTTTTTAATGATTTTTTTTTTTTAAGTAACAGTACTTACAAGTATTGACATACTGGTGTTTTAAAAACAAATATTTTATTACAAAAGCTAGTACCTACATACTAGAATTCAGTTATAATTTTATATCGATTTAAGAACGAAGATCTAAAAATTTAGCAAACAATGAAAGGTTTCATCTTTAACTATCTAACTGTAATTCAATAGTTTTGCCTAAAAACAAAAAAATTAAACTTGCATCTTCATTACCATGTGCACTAGAATTGGAATTATCTTTTTACGATTATATGAAAAAAAAAAATTAGTTTAACTTTCAAACTTGAAGTAATTTTAATTATAAAATTTCTGTTCCTAATGACTTATAAATTTTTAAATTTAAAAAAAAAAAAATCGTGAAATTTAGCCATTTTGTGAATTAAAAAGTAACTTAATTGGAAATTAAAGTTGAGAAAAATTAGATAATATCGTATTTAAAATTATTTATTATAAAAATTAATTAATTAATTATTGAATAAAAAAAGATTATTACAAAAATTTATGAAAAACGCATCCAAAAATTTTTAAATGCACGATTTAATTTGTTCTACGTTTCAAAAACCGATTTTAAACAATTCAAAAATTGTGATATTGCAAAACATTTTTTAAAACACAATAAGGAATGTAAAATATTGTAAAAATGTTGAGTTTTTTACAATGCGGAACTGAAAGGGTAGTTTATTGGTACTGATACTTAAAAAAAATCAGTAAATGTGATTTATTGATTTTTTACTTTTTTTTTAACAACTCTCAACTAAATATAATACAGTAGAATTTTTTTTTTATATTTAAGAACTTACCGTGTGAAGTGGTGAGCCTTTTGATTTTTTTTTTCTAGGTGGACGACCTGACCCTGATTTAATATTAAAAAAAAAATAAAAAATTTGATATAAATATATATATATAACATTACTAAATTAATTACATCTAAAATTAAATCTTATTAAAGTTTAAATTAAGTAATATCAAGAAATTTTTTTCTTTTATAAAAATAAATTTCTTGATACATACTTTTTACAGTAAACAGTAAATAAAAACATTAATTTAATTAAAGTAGTTTAATCTACAATTTAAAACAATAAAAAATCATATTTATATATGCATATCTATACACACAGAAATACATACACATTATATATATATATATATATATATTTATTTTTAAATATATATACAAATATGTATATATATGCACATATAATATATATAAAAGTTATTATAAACTTTCTTACCCATTTTTCTTTTTATTTTATAAATTAGATTAAAAATCGTGAAGCAATTTTCCTTTTATATTTCCATAATATTTCCACTTACAAATTTTGTAAGTGTGATTCGTTCTCTCCCTCATACACTACATCATCTCAAAATCAGAAAAACTATTTATTTTCAATTTCTATAAAATAATAATATACAAACCCTAAAAAAAATCAATTTACTTTTCTACTTTACAAAAAAAAAAAAAAAATATTTCTAAATATTACAGAAAATTCGAAATTTTGAGCCGGAAAATTTAATTAATTATCGAAATAATTTAAATTAAAAAAAAAAAAAAAACGAGCCAGTTTTTTTATTCATAAATTTAATATCTTATTTATTTTGCCTTTCCATAAGTTTTTAGTTTTTTTTTTGTTTTTTTTTTTTTTTTTTTTTTTAAATGGTATTTATGCAAATTTTATATTCATGTATAATTAAAATTATTTATATATATATATATATAATATATAATATAATATATATATATACATACTTAAAGTTTTTAATTTAATTATTAAATCTTAAAACTAATTTATGAATTTTTATTTTTCTTTTTCTTTTTGGAGTTTTTTTCTCTCCTTTTGTTTTTATTTAAATACATTTTTATTTATATTTATTTACTTTAAAAGAGAATTCATTTTTATTAATTTATTATCAACTCATACTATTTATTTTGTTACTATATTACTAATTTTAATTTTTAAATTTCATTTTTTTTTTTTTTCGTATTTATATAGCGCTGATCTCTTTAATTTTGAATGGTATTGTAAAATTACATTTAATAAAATTTTACTATTTCTGTATATAAATTTTTCTTTTGTTTAATTAAAATATGTTTTAACATATTTTATTGAAATATTTTCATATTTTCTCATTGCATCAATAATTTTATATTTTTTGTCCAGTCGATCACTATGGTGGGTGATTTTGTGGTGACCCGAAATAATTAAAAAGTATCAAAACAAATCAATTATTTCGGTTTAATGGCATTTTGTTTTATTTTTATTAAAATTGTGAGATGCCAAATCACAATTTGTTTTTAATTTCAGTCCTGGTGGAATTCGAGCTCATGACTATGTACCCCCAATCAAGGTACATGAGCATATTGTCTCAAGCTATTTAAAATTGTATTTTTTTTTTTATTTTTATTTTATCAATACTGATTGAAATAATCTTACAAAATTTATAAAAAAAAAAAAAAAAAAAACATAAGAAAAAAGTTAATACATAATTAAATAACATGTTTTTGTTTTATATGACGTGTTGAGATGTGAAAATAAAATCAGGGCTCAAATTAAATTTTATTTTTAATTACCACGATTTACAATGGTCACTCCGTTTTTTTTTTTTTAATTATTTTAAATTAAAAAAATGGCTATATACAACTTACTGTTAAAAATTTTTTTTTTCTTGTAATTACATTATTAATAAAAATTTTCCATTTGTTTCAATTGTTCTGTAAATATTATAAATTTTCTTCTATCTTGCGCTAATAAATGTATTTTTATGTAGAAAAAAAGTAAATTATATTTATATATATGTAAATATGAAAATTACTATATAAATATTAATTTAAATGTATTTTATATACGTTAAATTGAAAATTTAATACAAAAATGTTTAAATATGGTTTCAATTATGTACTTAGTTCATGTCATTACATTTAAGCAAAACAATATTTAATTTTCTCAATTTTTGATTGATTACAATTATTTTTAATTAATAAAATTTTTTATGAAATAATTCTCATTATTTACATTTACTCAAATATTTTGTTGAATCAATAAATAAATGGATTGTAGTAAAACTTATTGAAAACAATTATTGAGCAGATTAAATATTGATTTGAATTACCTTAATATTTAAAAATAATATTAAATTAAATTTAATATTAATAAACAAATATTTTATTAAATAACCATTTTACATTGTATTTTATTGTGTTATATGTTGAAGCAGCAACATAAAATTGTTTCAAGATCAATTTAAAAATCAAACTAAAATCAAACACAAGAACTATGGACGGATTATATTGAAATGAATTAAATTTTTTGTCCTTTCATAATCAATAATAGAATTTTTCCGTATTTTGTTGAAAAAAACAAATGTTAATATTTTTTTAATATTGTGTTTTATATTGTTTATAATACATTTTCAATATATTAATATTGAAACAAAAACAAAAGAATTATTTTTTTAAATTTGTATTTTTAAGATAATTAGAAAAATTAAAAATTTTAATTCGAGATTAGTAATTTGAAGAGTTTTTATAATATATTGAATAAATTCAAATATTATATATTTGGTTTTAATTTTCTTTTTGGGTATTATGCAATCAAATCCGTATACAAAATTTTAAATTTTGAAGTTTTATTAAATTTATTAATTTTAATTTTGTGTAATTAATATTTGACTTTTTCTTTTAATTAATAGATCTGCAGATAAATTTGCAGACCAACTTCAGGTCGTCCTTTTTCGTTTTGAGATGCGGGCCTTTCGGAAATTACTTTTTAATATAATAATTTACAATATAACTTTCAAGAAATATTTATAGAAAATCAGTTCTTCAAAATTAAATAAAAATATTTGATATTTAAAAATTTTAACATATTTTTCCAATTATTTTTATTTTTATTTATTTTTGTATAAAGTGGATTTAATTGACAGTATAGTTTTAATGTAATAGGCAATCATTTTTCAATCAATAATATAAATACAGCATAATTTTTGGTCAAAAAAAAAAAAAAAAAAAAAAAAAGAATTTTAAAATGTATTTTTCAAAAAAAAAAAAAAAAAATACTAAAGACAAATAAGAAAAAAAAAAAATAAAAAAAAATTAAAATAACGGTAAAAACTGAAGAAAGTTTAAACGAAGTGTCATATGCAATTA